>JADNRB010000002.1:4508923-5712531 GCA_017654865.1 Fusarium sp. FW16.1 | reverse complement strand
AGACTACACTGTATCTCTCCAACTTCTGCGCTGGTCTCAGATCTACTTCAAGCAGCTCACAAAGACGCACCACTCCAAGATTGTCGCTCTTGCTTTCCGAATCTCGGAATCCTTCACACGATGCCAGCACAGCAAGACTGACGTCATCTTCCTTGAGCTTCAAACCATCTCCTCCGAGATCCTCGTCGAGGTACTCAAAGTCGGTCATCTGGACATGGACTTTGGTACCATCCCTCTTGGCCAGCTCAACGTCATCATTCGTCTCCTCGGCGAACGCAAGAACTTCTCCATGCTGGAACAGATCCTCCAGTATCTCTGGGACACCCGCATGAGCCGCAACTGGTCCAGCGCCACCACCGTCGCCACAGGCCGTCGTCTGTGTGAAGTCAAGTTCGCCGCCGGCCACCAGACCTCGGCTCTGGTCCTGCTCGAGAGCATCTGTTACAACTTGCGCGACGTGTATGGATCGCTGCATCGCTTGACCGTCGAGTGTGAGACCCTTAGGGCCAGCTTCCACAATACTTGCGGCGATCACCAAGCTGCCAAGGATATCCACGTTCACCTGCTCGAGCAGATTGGCAAGATTGACCGGAACGACTCGATGCTTGATCAGGAACATCTGCATGGTGTTGCAAGTGACCAGGCCAAGAGGCTGAAGTGGGCGTACCACAATCACCAAAAGGGCGACGATGAGAGAGACGAGGTGTTTTATGAGTCGTTGCTGCACAAGACCAGCGATCACCTTGATGGGCACGCTTCCCATGACATTTCGGATTTGAGCGAGATTGCGGCTTTGGGCGGCGAGAAGATAGAGACCAAGTGGAAGCTTCCCACTGATTGGAGCTTGCCAATCAATGAGATGTCCTGAGAGAATTCTGACAAAGTGGTTTTGGAGTGGAGGACTTGATAGTATAGCATTGGGTATCGGATCTCCTTTGTCTTTCCCTGGTGGGCTGTAATTCAGGCGTGATCTTTTCATTTGTGTTTTTTTAAAGAGCAAACGTCAAATAGCTAATAGTATCTTGATTCAAGGTTGGAATCTGCTGAATTACAAGTCGCCCCCAAGCTAAGCCTCTCACCAAATATCTGCATTGTTGCTCGGGAGATAGTTCTGGAAGCGAATTGAGGTCGATGATTTGACCGCGCTGGCTGAGATCTCGGCTCGTGTATGTCACCAAGTCGTCTTTGTTGTAGACTATGTGAATCATCCACATGGGAAGACGGAGCACGAAGAACAGTTGACATCTCGACGGCCGGTGCGTCTCCACTTGAAAAGAACGGTGTGGGAGCGGGAGCGGCATGGGCGGCAGTCAAAGCATCCGGAGGTCCGGAAATGGAGACCGGGATGGAAACTAGATTAGTTAGGCAGTACCATGAAGCGAGTCGGCTGAATACCGGGGCCAGAGATGCCCAGAATGTCAGAAACCTCATCCGCTCTGACATACATCAGCTTGACCTTCCGGGGAAATATAACCTGATTGTAGAGACCAAGTTATCACATACGACCATACCCACTGGAGAACTCGGGATCCCGTCCGCTCTCCCATAGATAAGCCAGTGAGGGGCGGATTAGTAGTTGGGTCGGTGACGACCAGCGAATCCCCGCTGTTGTATGTTTTTTGCCTCTTTTTTGCTCTTCACTACCTTTGAGTTGACCTTTTTGTTGTTCAATCTTCACGTTGATGATGGCATACACCCTTGGTTGAGTGTTTCCAGTAAAATTCATTTTCAGGCGTTCCTAAACGAAAGCTACGTCTGTCTCGACAAAGTATACTTGACCGTCTCCTCTTACATGACCCCCATCCAATGTTTTGCTAGAGGTTCTGTAAGACTGGGATTGTACTAGAAGTAAAGGCTCATTAGCATAGCGCTGGTATAGGATGGCCAAATAACATACCTCTGCTGGCTGGCGGCAACCAACTCAGGAGCAGCCTCCTGCTGCGTCTCGTATAGGATGTCTCGTCTTTCCAAAGGGCTCGATGCGTTTGGAGAGGAGGATGGCTTTCGAAGTCCACGAGTCACGCCTCGCCTACTCTTATGAACTGGGTGTACGGCTTTAACGCCATCGATGGCCTCAACTTGCTCCACCTGAGCAATGGTCAAGAGTGCCACCCAGTTTCGAAACGTGCTGTCCCACATCCTCGGTTCCTTTACCATGTCATCGAGGAGGGCCTTGAGGGAGGCATCGGTTGCGTTGCACTGATCCAAGTTCTGACCATCCACGGGATAGATGGTGAATTTTCGATGTAGAGGATCGTCTTTCTTTGGACTCTTAAGCTTAGCCACACGATTAATGCCATCATGCTCCTCCAGCTGAGCAACTTGGCTCGGCGAGGCCTCGACTGTCCACGACATCAACCGCCCACGGACGTTGGTCAAGGGGTGGACGTCATTATTGTCGACAGTTGGCTTGATGGATTGCGTAGTTGCAGCAGTATCGGTGTTTTGCTTGGGAAACACCCTGTAACGGTCTTTACCCTGCTCTGTCGCCATTCCGGGAGCGTCGTTCATGTTAGCGGTGGTCGATGTTGATGAGGGAACGAGGAGGAAGAGAGGCCAAGCGGGGTTGAGCAAAGCTTGATATAAATACATGATGCATATCTAAAGTCTGTTTACGAGGCGGGCATGACTGCAAGACCTTGATGAACTATTTGACGAGCTTGATGATTCATGTCTCACTGAAGCATATAGTATCCATGTGGACATGCCTGGTGGTGCCTGAACTTAGATCCCGGTATTTGAACTCTCCATGTCTTCCCGCAGGAGAGTCTGGTTGGAACCTGGTCCAACTCATCCGATCTTCTCAACGTCAGTCACTGGTGTCCACAGCTCAAAGATGAAGGGCCCGGCCGACCTGGCGATTAATGCAATATTATTATACTTGCCCGGGATATTGCGACGCGGGCGATGCTCTGAATGACTAGAATTATGTATACTAACGGAAAGAAAACTGTATGTGCTCAAGTGCGTGTTTCTTTTCCACTTTGTCCTCGTTTTCCCTGACCTGCTTTTGTGTATTAAATATCCCCCATGCGATCTTGTCTCAATAAACCATCAAGTAGGGGGGGTAATGAAAGTATGGCCCTGACGCCACGCTGTAAATGATGGAAAAAACAAAAAGACAAATAAAAGGACGGATGTGTCAAGGTACAAGACTGGTGACAAATTGTGCTGTCGTATATATCAAGAGAGATTCATCAACTTGCGATACGTTAATCGAGATCTCCGTATTCCCCTCCGTAAGGGTTCCACTCCTGTCCAGGATAGCTCGTCGCGCTCATCTGAGGAGGTAGTTCTCCATCCGAGTCGGCATTAGGGTCATAATGGATCTTCTCCTCCTGTGAGTCGATCCGCAGTGTGCGCTTCCGAGCGTCCTCTGTATCTTCCAGCTCGGCTGAGAAGGAAGGCCCTCCAGTCGCCTTGGTAGCGACCCCATTGCCGTTGCTTTCAGGTGGAACGGCCTTGTCATGTGTTGTTTCGTTTTGGGCGGGCGCCGCGTTGATCGTGCCCTTGGGCTCCGGCGTTGGTTGAGACAGAAGGGCCGAGTTGACCGGGCTAATCTCGCCGTTCGACCCGCTGGGAGGGCTTAACGAAAGAGCGCGATGCTCTTCGGTCTTCGGTGCCGAGTTCTCGTTCATCGCCACTACAGGATGACCACCGGCTGGCGATGCACCAGCAGCAGTCGCAGCAACCACAGGTACACCCCCAGCTGGAGGCAGAGACTTGGTAGCCTCGTTCTCGCCGGCGATCATCCTAGGGGATGTATGTTGAACCGCGGGAGGAGGGTTGCTGCCTAGCCTTGAGCTTCCGCTGCTTCCACCGCTGTGATGGCTGTCATTGCTTACAAGACGCTGCATGTCCGGCCTTCCTTGCTGGTTAGTATTAGCTGGACTACCTCTGTGCGCGAACGCCGGATGGCTTGGCTGCCCTCCTCTGTTTCCTTGATACTCCGCGTTGCTGGGCTGATTATTGGCTGCCGGAGGCATGAACTGCTGCAATAAGGCCCCTTGATGGGGTGATGGCGCGTGTACGGGAATTGGCTGCTGAATAGGGACGGATGTTTGGACCGTGATCGGTTGCGGTTGTTGATGGGTGCTTTGCTGCATCATATGCCCCTGCTGGACGCGAGGGCTCGGGTGTGTCCTATTTGGGGATTGCGCAGCCATTCCTTGTCCCTGGGTAGGGAACTGGCCTGGCTGATAAGGAGATGGAACAAACTGGCCTCCAGGACTATGCGTTTGCGATTGCCACTGACCCTGAGGTTGAGGTGGAGATTGAAATTGACCCTGGATCTGGGGTGGTGACTGGTACTGTCCCTGGATTTGGCGTTGAGGAAGAGATTCGAACTGGCCTCGTGGGAGAGGCGGCGATGGGAATCGATCCTGAGGCCTGGGAGGGGATTGAAACTGGCCTTGAGTCTGAGGAGGAGAATGGAATTGACCTTGGGCCTGGGGCGGTGACTGAAATTGGCCCTGGTGTTGTTGAGGAGACTGGAACTGACCCTGTGGTTGAGGCGGAGATTGGAATTGGCCCTGAGGTTTGAAGCCGTAGCCGGGATACGGCTGGCCCATACCAGGCTGACCTTGGCCAACAGGTCCTGGAGGTCTCTGGAACTGATGCTGGCCCATGGGTGGACTGGTGAACTGGGAGGACTGTCGTGGGGTCTGCATCTGTCCAACAGGTGGACTACTAAATTGCTGAGAGGATTGCCGTGGAGTTTGCATCTGACCGACTGGGGGGCTGCCAAACTGAGAAGACTGTCGTGGAGTCGGGGTTTGCCCGTAGGGGGGCTGACCAGGGAACTGCTGACTCTGTTGTCTCCCCTGGAAACCTCCCTGGAACCCCCCCTGGAAAGAGTGTTCGGCAGCCGGTGCTTGCTGAGGAACCTTGGAGCTTCGTTTAAATGCCCCGAGAATCTTGCTCGCAGACAGCTTCTCTCCTTCTGGCTTGCTCTGACTGGATGATGGCTTGTGTACCGCCTGCCCCGACATTCGATTCTTCAGCCCCTTCCACTTAGACGACGTGGGAGTGCCTTGACGAGGTGCTTCCACGGCATAAGGCTGAGGTGGGGGTCCCATGTTATCCTTTGGAGGTACTTGAGGTCCGACCGAGGGCTGCATCTGCATCGAAGGACGCCCAGGGGCCAATGACGAAGGGTGCGGGCTTGGTTGGCCACGGAAACCGCCCGGCTGTTGCTGACCGGGAACGTTTTGCTGACCACCCGGCTGTTGCTGGCTAGGAAAGTTTTGTTGACCGCCCTGCTGGAGATTAGAAACCTGCGGTTGGAACCCTGGAGGGAACTGCTGCTGGTATTGCTGTTGTGGCGACATGCCCATGCGAGTAGAGAACGGCTGGTGTTGTGTTGGTGGAGTATGAGATGCCATGGACAGCGCGGGCGTGTTCGGCTGTGACGTTTGCGAAAGCTGAGAGGATTGTCTCCTTCCCGTAGCTGGCCCGGATGTTGTCAGTCGAGGACTTTGCCCTGTGGCAATAGAAGAGACTGATGGCGGCCCCATGTTTGACATCTGAGAAACTGGAGATAAAGGCAAGTCATCTCGAGTAGCATTCTCAACGCGGCCATTAGCCGGCCGAGCGTCAGGTCGAAACGCCATAGTAGGTGAGCCGGTAGCAGGCTGTTGAGCTTGGACACCGACTTGCCCAGGCCGAACCAGCTTATCCAGGGATTGTGTTGAATTGTGGTAGGCTCCCTGCGACATTGGGGCAGGGCGGACAGCCGAGGCTGCGGGTGAGGTCGATCGCATTCTGCCAGATCCATTGTCAGCGAGGACCTGCCCGACACTGAAAGGAGTCTGCGGCGTCCCATGACGACTTGGGACATTCGTTGTGCCGATAGGGGGGGTTCCCCCTGGCGTTGTTGACGGCCCAAAACCTAGCGGTGACGGACGAGAATTTTGGTAGGCAACTTGAGCCTGCTGCTTCTGTCGAGGTCCGCCTGAGGGAGGCCTGTCAGGGGACGTCGGAGTCTGCTCTAGCAACGAAGAGGTTCCAGTCATCCGACGGAGCATGGGAGGCTGCTGGCTTCCAAACTGCTGAGGCCTCTGAGGCTGAGGGCTGGCAATTGTTGGGCTTGCAACTTGGGGACCATGGACTTGTGCCCCGGCAACTTGGGGACTAGCAGGGTGCGATCCCGGAAGTAGGGGGCTACCAAGCTGTGGTCCAGGAAGCTGAGGGGTTGGAAGCTGAGGGCCTTGAGGCTGACCCTGGGTTTGCAGCCTAGGCAGCTGAGGGGTTCCTGGCTGGGGGTTGCCGACTTGAGGCCCAGAAGGTTGGCGGACCTGTGGTTGTTGCATTGGAGGCTGCTGCATTTGGGGTTGTTGGGGCTGTTGCATCGACAGCTGTTGTCCCGAAGATGGTCTAACTGGCGCGGCCTGATGCTCTTCCTTATGCTTACCGCCATGACCTAACAGCCCAGAGATCAACCCGGCAGCTGAACCCCGTCTCCTACGGCGTTCCTGTGGATCAGGTGGCTGCGCATTCGCTGGGGTGGGCTGCTGCATCTGGCCAAGTGACGGCCCGGCTGTGTTGCTCCTCTCGAACCCAGGGTGAGAGAACTCTGGACGCTCCAAAGACGCTTGTTGTTGGAGTGCAAGCTGACTTGACACGGGCCTTGAGGAGTTGGGGGTCCCTGGTTTGGGCGTCATATCTCCACTTGGACGATGGTGGAAGACACCAGCAACTGCAGCCTTGGTGTTGAAACCCGAGAATCTCTTCTTGGAGAGAGGCGTGCTTGTACCAGGCTCGTTGGCCAGGTTTGATGTAGACGCGCGAGGAGGGCCGCTGGGCCTGTGATGGTGGCCAGTGAGGGCACCGAGACCTGTACCGAAGCGAGATAGCTTTCGTTCTTCTGGCGACGTCTCTGGCCTGGCTTCATCTGGACGAGGAGGAGGTCCCATCAGTCCATCTCTGCTCTTCTGTCGCCCGTGGTCTGTTGAAGGGCGGTTTCGCAGTCCAAGCATGAAGCTCGACCTAGCCTTCTTGCGATCTTGCATTTCATCTGTGGTGATGCTGGACACGGAAGCCCCGTCACCTGGCAGATGCGGCTGATCAGGCGCATGAGACTGGGAAGGCTGTTGCTGATGCTGTTGCTGCTGTGGCTTGGGCTCCACAGAGGTGCCTCGGCGCTCAGATGATCCTCTTCTAAATCGACTGCCAATGTCCTTGAACAACGCCGATGCCTTTCTTGAACGACCACGTTCCTCTTCTGGACCTCCCGTTCCGGTTCGCGTAATACCTGCCTCATTAGACAACCGTCTCATAAACTGCGGAGTAGGGCCAGGAGGTCCGTCATTAGGAGTTTGCTGTGCTTGCGGCTGTCCTGGGAAGAGGCCTGGGTATCGGTTCGCAGATGATGGTGGCGTTTCACTTGGCTTCTGTCGATGTTGGAACGGCTTGGATCCAGGGCTCGATGTTACAGGGCTCGTGGGCGAAGGCAGATCAATCCCGGTCTCCTTGTCATATCCGAAATAAGGCTCCTGGTGTGAGCTGCCAGTACCGGCACGGTTTCTGTTAACGATATGGAGAGGCTCGGCCAGGTGGCTTTCTTCAAGCTTCCATTGACCAGATGGAGGAAGTTGCTGCGGCTTAGGAGTGACACGGTGGAGGGGCTCAGAGAGATGGCTCTCCTCCAACTTCCAGGGTCCGGAGGGAGGAAGTCTGTGAATAGGATTGCCACCCATCATGTTGGGTGGCATCATGGGCCGGGGTCCAAACTGTGGATGCTGAGGTGGCATAGGACCATGGTGGACTGGGTGCATCTGGAATGGATGCTGCCCTTGTGAATGAAGGGGCGGTTGAGGTTGTTGCTGAGGCTGCGGCTGAGGTTGTTGTGGTTGTTGCTGGGCAGTTGGGGCATCTGCAGGAGCCTGCTGCTCTGGCTCATCGGCATCTTTCTCAAAATCCTTACCGGCTATCAGAGAGTCTGTGCCAACCAAAGTTGAACCAACCGTGACCTCGGAAGTGAGTGTTCCATGCTGCCCAGCAGCTGCATCCTCGTCAACATCAGTAGAAACCCCTTCAGTGATCGTCTCAGTGGGCTTTGACTGAGCGGGCTTTGTGGTTACGTCAAACGTTGAGCCTCTCCTAATCAATGGCAACCCAACGAAAGACGACTGCCGTTGAGGTATACCTGCCTCGTTCTGGGTTTGGGGAGGGGCACCACCAGGGACTGGTTGAGAGGGGGTAGCAAAGGCAGATGTAGGCTGCTGAGACGAAGTTGCGAACGCTTCCGGCGGCACCATGCGGATTCCTCCAGTATTGGCAAGAGTAGGTGTCGCTTCGCCAGACACCGGCTTACCAGATGGCATTTCAGTGCCACGGCTCGGCTGGCCATGATCTTCTCGGTTCCTTAGCAAGACTCCAGAGTGTTCCGAAGCATCGTCCTTCCCAAGGTCCGTGCCCTTGAAAGGATCCCAGGTAGAGTTGTCATTATCAGGTGTTGGGATTTGCCATTCCGTCCTATCTTCTTGCTCCCTACTGGGAAGGGTTGCCGGTCCGGTCATGGGTGGGGGTCCGTTGCTCTCTCGTGAAGCAAGTCGATTACCTGGGTCACCATGTTGGGGTGCAGGGCCAAAGGGAGACACAACAGACGACCGGGAAGATTGGGGAGCCTGGTGCGGTTGGGTCGGAGGCCTCGTGTACATCATGTCTTTCTCGGCTTGTGATGCAGATTCATCAGCGCGAGACTTTGCTCCAAGGCTCAGGCCCCATGACGTGCGTCTCTCATTCTTGGTCTTGATTTGCACCGGGGGAGGGATGGGTTCGCCCTGTCAACCAAAGAAACATTAATAAACATTCTCGTCACATACAGCCTGATGGATGGGCAACAGCATGATGACATGTGGGAAAGGGGGAAAAGCGTCGTAGAATTCCTATCTCATACACCCGTCTCGTCATAAGGCCAAGAGTGAAACATCAGCCCCGAAGCGCATGATGAAGAGAGAATAAACCCAACAATTACCCTGCTCGGAGTGAAAAAGGAAGAAGCCCATCGCAGCAGGTTCTAGAAAGAGAAGCGTCAGTGAAATACCTTGTCCCCGGTTCCGCGCAATTTGCTCCTCCCCTTGCTGAACAGTCCCTTGCCCATCTTGCCAGCCGAGTGCATGAATTCCTTGCTCTTGGTACCCAGCTGGTTACCCGAGTTTCCAAAGCTGCTGGAGCCGGATGGTGCTGACAGGGGCAAGCCGCCCAATCGAGATCGGCCCGCTGCCGGAGCCGTCGTGGTCGGAGAGCTTGCGTTGAGATACTGCTGGTAGTATGGCTGTTGTGAGTGAGATCCGCTTGGTGTGGAGGCATGCCCTCCCTGGCTCGAACCAGGAAGACCAGCTCCCGAGAAAGAGCCAGTTGCGTGAGCATACTCGGGCTGTTGAGTCATCAGGTTAGAGAGCCAATTCTCCAGACCCGACTCCCACGGCGCGTATGTGGCCCGGCCTGCATCAAACTTGAGAGTTCTTTGAAGAGGGGTCGAAAGATTCATGATGTCGCGGAACGGAATAGTTTGAGGAAACTCGCTCGGGGGAAGCACCAGAGTCTGTGGTTGTGGTTCTCAAGGGTGGGTGTGGCTGACGCAGTGATGGTTGATGGTGTCGGTATGAGCACCTTGTCTTCAACCCCAGTCCCGACGCGGTCAAGACCTTGAGGTGTGCTCTCGTCAGTTCTAACGGAAATAGGAGATGGGAGCTCAAGAACAACTGGTTGCTGTGTCGGAGGAAGTGTGCTGGCTTTGGAAACCTGGTGTGAGATCCCACCTGACGGCGGAACGACGATCATGGGAGTCTCGGCAGGCCCCGGAGAGCTCCTTGATGGGCCAGCGGGTTCAGCTCCAACATCCCTAGAAGCCTGAATAGCAGATGCAACAAGTGGCGAGGGCGTATTGACAGTGGGAGTCTCGTTCTTGGATGAGGCCTCAGCGGGTGACCCGCTCTTAAAAAGGTTGGGCGAAGGGCCAAAATCGGCCTCCCAGGAAAACTTTCGGCGCAGACCTAGGGAGCCTTGTTCCGCATTATCCTCAGCCGGTGGAGGAGCTGGGCTGGATGAGCCGGAGCCAAGGGCCTTCTGCTCTGGTACTGGAGCAGGCAATGGAAGCGGAGCAGCTGCCGGGGCAGGGATTGGCTGTGGCTTCTCGTGATCCTTCACCTCGTTGTTCGCTTCTTGTAATGGCTTCTCGGTCGTATCAGCCCAGTAATCATCGTAGCCGCTTAGAGTGTAGCTGCTATTCCTCGTATCATTTCGGCTGCCTGGGGTCAAAGACTGCGAGTTGTCTGGTGGGGGGGCCAGGGCAGAACTCTGGCCGATCGGACTCAGGGATTTCATGATCTCTTCGCTCAACATGTCGCTTTCCTTAACAGGCGACGCATTGAAAGTGCTTGCGGTCTGTTGTGTCTGGGCCGATTGAGGCTCGTAGTCTGAAGGGGAGTATTCCGGTACACGAGGCTTGAGAGGCTCAGTGGGCGTAATCTCGGGAAGCTTGGACTGGGGAGAGCCAGAAAGTGCTGCCACCTCCAGGGACTTGGTATGAGGACTCGGCGTGCGTAGAGGCGGAATGGCTCGGGGATCATTCGCAGGTGCGAGGGCCGGATTTTGAGAGATGGCCGCGACCCTTGGGCTATCCGCGTTTTCTTTGGGGGCCTCTTCGATCGTGGGAATCTCGTGGGATGAGCTTTTATCGGATTGCGACGGAGGAGCAGGGGCGACCGGTGCAGGTGCGGGGGGCTGTTCCTGCTTTACAGGATCCAGGGGTGCCGAAGGAGGAACTGAACTTGACGAGGAAAAAAAGTCGTCGCCGAAGCCCGACATCCGCAACATGCTGGGCAGCTGCGGGCTGACGGACATTCGCTTGCGATCTATACCGGCGGCTGGGTGAATCACGGGCTCTTCCTTATCTTCGCGGACTTCCTCGTAAAGAGGTCGGCTTTCGGCCACTGGCGCATTGTCGTAACTTCGTTGCGCGAACCCAGAGTCCTCCCTTTTAGCGAGAATACTATCGAACGTCGGCTGCTTTTGGATTGGCGGATTAGCAGGGCCATCTCCTTGGTTATAATTCTGCCGGTTCGGCTCGTTCAATGGTGGCGTTGCTCGATCAGTCGGTTTCGCCGCAATAGCTTCGGCAATGGATAGAGGTGAGCCACCCAGTCTTCGGTCCTCGTCCACGTGACGATATAGTTCAGACGGTCGAATCGCGGGAGAAGCGCGAGCACCAGAGCTGGCGGTGCTTTGCGGCGTGGAAGATCGGACATCGGGCTGGTGATAGCTGGGTGCCTTTGACGATCCTGCGCCGGAAGACGCGGGGGCGGGTGAGCCGGTTCGTCCGGCTCCCAGTGCAACGGCATTATGAACTTCGTCCGGACCACGGGCAGGAGCTGCGGTCGAGGAGGAAGCATTCTGCTGGGTCTGGATGTGCAACGAAGGCGGGCCGCTGGAGCTCTGTGAACTTGATGCCACAGCGGCGGCCAGCATCGGGGAAGGGCCGTAGGATTCGGACCGTTGGCCAACGGGACGGAGGCCCGTGGTGACCCGAGGAACAGGAGGCGGCGGCGGCGGCTCGTCGTCTTCGAACTCATCGGCACCCCAGTCATCACCGTCATAGTTCTGAACGGGCGCTTGGACCCATTTTCTCGTCTTCTGGCGGCTAACGTTGACCTGGTATGCTCCGGCCGAGGGAGTCTGAGGGATCTAGAGAAGTGGCAGGTTAACACGCGGCCACCAATCGAGAGTGGCAAAGGCCATTTACAATGGAGATTGCGCTTGCGCGTAGGGGTTATTGTATGTCCCGTCCATAACGTGCGTAGTATGTAGCTGCTCAGTTATCGGAGCATTCTCGTCGGGTATCAAAGCTGGTGAGGGCTGAACACCGTTTCCAGGCGATGGATGTAGTTCGGCAGTATGCGAACGGAGTTGGGATTAGGCGCGACAGCCTACTTATCGAGCTCGGCAGTGATGAAGATCGGCGGGAGGAGAAGATGCGTAACGGGCGATCGGACGTGATGGGGAGCTTAGAATACAGGGGCTGCGCGGGAAATGAAGGAACAGAACAGAAACGACGATGTAAATGAAGATGCAAATACACTCAGAATGAAGAATATGATGGAAACAGAACAAACAGATAGGACAAAGGCGACAGATGGCGATACGATGGTGACGGAGCAAGGAGGTGATGGTTGGGGAGCGAATGGTGCGGTCAGGCACTTTTGTTAGGTCGTGCCAGTGGTAGTAGGTCGCCCGTTGGAGATTGGATGACGGAGGGTGATGGGGCACTTCTGGGCTCTGGCATCACCTGGGGGCCAAGAAGACAAGGAACAATGGCCGGCAGCAGCACGCACCAAGCAGGTACCCTATTCGCCCAGCCTCGCAGAATTTCGTACGAAATAACGGAGAACACGGCAGCAAAGAGAAGCTAGAATCCTCCACTCAACGGAAGCCAGCGTCGAGGAGGCAGAAAAAAAAAGCAGGGGATGGGCTGACCGAGGAATGGAGACTATCAGCGGAGTCGGCCAACGTATGTAGAGCGGCAGCGAAACAGCGCTACGGGGTTACGAGATCAGCTGCGACTCCGCGTTAGTGTCACGCTCATCAACAATACCCGAAGCTGGTAATTAACACACGCGCACGCGAAACATGGATCAAGGGGCCGGTTACGAGCTGGTGACTGACGTTCTGCAGCTTCTCAGAAACTGAGATGACTGTAAGTGTCACGACGAGCTGAGCAAGAAGCACATCTACGAGCTGTAGAGCTCTCTTCTGCTGACGTAGTATAGGTTCATTAATCGGACTCCCGTTCCAGCGGCGAATGGCACCCTGACCAGCCACCCTCCACCCAGGCACAGAGGAAAATGCCGTCCAAGGTCCCCATTCCTCCACTTGCTTCTGGAAATGTAAATTGAAAGCTTGAAGGGTTCGTCACTCAATGTGGCTCAGTCTACCGACCTACATAGTACAAACCAAGACTAACCCGCAAGCCCCTGGATACTACTGTCCATATGGGTCTAAGAATGCAGGCTCGGGACGGCAATCGTCAAGAGCAAATTTCCCAAAAAAAATTGGACATGCAACCTGTTCACGCAGCCTGCCGGTCTTGTTAGTCGTCTTGTCTCCTCTCTCCTCTCTCTCCTCCTATCCTTGATTGCGGGGGATCACAAGACGTAACAAACCTGTTGCACTTTCAAGCGCGTCGCACGTAGCACACCAACCACGCACGTACCACGGCCACCACTGCGCCGGACCCTTGGAAGACAACACACGCAAGCCCCGTCCTCGTAGTCGGGAGGTGACGTCGAGTGGTGTCGAGGGGTGACACGTACGCGGGACAAGAAATAGTCTAGCACGTCCTATACCATGACTTTACTATGAATTCGAATACGAATAACAAGGACTAGATGGTGGAAGAATAAGCCATTTAATGCATTCTATAGATTTTTTTGGTAACAATTTATTCCACATTGAAAGGCAGGCATCCTTAGGAAGTACAAGCTGATCTTTGTACCATTATCCCAACTTTTCCCTGCCGCGTGTGATGGGTACGTTCTTGGGAAGACCTCAAGTCGGTCATCGGCTCTTTCATTCCCCGAGCTCAGATCCAACTGGTAAGCATTGCCAGTGATTGCGCTCCTTATTTCGTTTTGTATGCGTCTCATCGGTTCTTGTATCAGCGACACTCAAGTTCAATGTGAGCCTAAACCAGCCAATCATGGGATTTCCTACATCCATCCCACCCTCCTCTACATTGTGACCATCACGGCAATACAAGTGAGATGAAACTCTGTGAGTAAGAAGTGCCTTAACATCACCGACATTTAGTCAAATAGGCAAGGTCTCCCAGTCCTCATTCTGCTGTTGTTATTTCCAATGACATCTCTGTCAAGCACAATATCATCCTCATTCTACCAAGGCATCAGGGCTCAAAAGGTGGCTGAGGATACACTGGCCAAATGTTCCAGCAAGACACAGAAATATTCGTCTATATTCATCCGGCAGCCGATCTACCCTCTAATTTCCAGACACCCTCGTTATATTTTACTTCCTACGCCATGCGAAACCGCATCAGCCTCTGTGCAACGCACTGAGATGGTGAATGCCAACAAAAAGAGAAAGATGTGTACGTGTAAGCGTGTCACAGCCCAGGCACAGTACTTGGGCATCCGACACGCCTACACGTCCGTAACGTTATAAAGAAATCACGACGATTTACCCTTGGTGCCCTCGTAGTAGTGGGCCATCTGGAGACCAGCTCGTCGGAAGCCGCACTTGACGTAGAAGCCCTCGTTGGCCTCGCTGCAGTCGAGGATGCTCTTATAACAACCGACCTGCTCAGCGACGTAGTCGAGGGCTTGGATGATTCGGAGACCCAGCTTCTTGCCCTGCTGGTCCTTTGCGACGGCGATATCCTCGATGTGGCCGACGGCGCCAAGGTTGTGGATGCTGTAGGGAGAGTTGGTCAGCCTCCAATGCCAGGTTGGAATGGAGTCAGATTGGCTTACAATTTTCGCTCAACGATGAGAGCGCCAGTTCCGACAACAGGGCGCTCTGCGCGAGTGGTGTCCTCAATGATGATGATGTAGTAGCTACCAGCAGCGGCCATCTCATCGTACTGCTTCGCAAAGTCGGCCTCGGTGATCTCGCCAACAGTGGTCAAGACTCGCAGGCAGTCAAGGAAGCCACTGTCAAAATCGGACTTTCGCAGAGCGCGCAGAGTGTAGCCATCTGGCAGAGCAGCCTTGACCTCAGGAGAGAGGAGGTCAGCGCTGAAGATGCCTTGTTGAGCCATGGCGGTGTCGATTTGGCGGGGTTTCGCGGGGTCGATCGGAGGGGGAGAAGGGAGGTTGGCAGCGAGCAATTCGAGGGATTGCGCGACAGATAGGAAGCAATTGTCGAGTAGAAGCAAGGAAACGATGCAAGAAACAATATGCACGCAGGGTAAAAGTGTCCTATAAGCTCGTAAAGGTCTGGCGGGGGCTTGATAGGGGGATTATGTCAATCGCATCTATGGATCGCTTACTCCGTATACTATTTCGAGAAGCACGCTGAGTGGCGGTTTCACGCTGACTCCACTTGAGTGCAGGCAGGACCTAAAAGCCTAAGTGAATCTTTCTTAAGCTTCACGAGATGCAGCGATGTCCAAGATTCACAAAGCTTCAGCAAGTATTCACTTCAACTATGCCTTAAGATTAGAATGATGAGGTCAAAGTCAAACTGTCAAGTCCGTACCGTACGTATTCTTTTAGTTTGCTTCACACCCACGTGCCAAAAAAACACCAATTAGGTTCACGACATTGTCTAAACCTGGCCTCGCACTCGAAAAAAGATAGGCGAGAACTTTACGGCAACTCCTCGCACAGCGCTGTCCTCGGTCGCTTCTTGAGGCCCATCTCCATGTTCAACATTGATACGAAGGACATGTATCACTGCAACATCCATCCCGAGCGAGCCCAATCCTTCAAGCCACACTCACGAACATGACTAGCCACATCGGAAATACCTCGGCTCAACATTCAAAGGAGCCAGCGTGGCGGTTCGACGTCTGTGCTCTGGCCTGGAACCAAGACAAACCAACAACACGACCCGAATCTCCTTTCGGGCGCAGAAACGCCAAACCTCATTTGTCTCTGACATTCTTGGTTGCGTAGCCTCTTCTCCGTCCCTGCAGCGCGCAACTCTATTGCACGCCTAGCTTTCTCTTGCAACCGTATTCAACTCAACTTGGTCAGACTCTTCGCTATCGAGGCAACTAATAATACTCTACCTCTATTTTAATATCTTGCAATTCGCTTCCGCGTCATCTCCCGCCCCCCAATCACCCTTCACCCGTCCGAACCGAGACTTGATCCGGCCCCTTCCGCACCGATCCAGCACCATCAACGACGCCAAATATCACAACTTGGCGCCTCATAATCAACAACTGTTTGGCGTTTAGGTGGCATATCCCTCGCCGCCCTTACTTTCCCCGCGAACTGCTCGAGAACCGAAGCCGCGCTGGCCGCAGTCCTCCCCTCCCTCGAGCCCATCTTCAACCCCTCATAATTCAGTCACGATGGCTGTCGCATCTATCCAAGACCGAACCTCCGAGTTCAAGTCGGTGCTTGCCCAGGCGCAGCGCAAGCAGGCTACCTCCAAAGTCAGCTCTCAGCGCCGGTCTCTGCTGACCGACGCGCAAAAGAATGCCGCCAACGGCAATGCTGACAGCCGACCGAGGCGCTCTGACTTTGCCAGAAAGGCAGCCGAGATTGGCCGGGGCATCTCGGCGACTATGGGCAAGCTGGAAAAGCTAGCACAATGTGAGTTTTTGTCTTATCGGAGGCAGTCGAGGCAGTCGCTTGGTGTCTCGTTGCGCGATTGTTTTGATCGCCAAAAGCTAATTTCAGGAAATAGTGGCGAAGCGACGTACTCTCTTCGACGACCGGCCAGTCGAGATCAACGAACTCACCTTCGTTATCAAGCAGGATCTATCGTCTCTCAACCAGCAGATCGGCGCCCTGCAGACACTTTCCAAGAGCCAGCACCCCAAGGCCGATCAGGAGGGCGAGCACAACAAGAACGTCGTATATCTGCTGCAAGGCAAACTGACTGATGTCTCGGTCAACTTCAAGGACGTTCTGGAGGAGAGAACCAAGAATATCCAGGCTTCGCGATCAAGAACGGAAAACTTCATCTCGTCAGTGTCGCAGCATGCGCAACCATCTATCCAACAGTCCGCCTCGCCGCTCTACGGAACACCCGCCCGTAACTCGCCAGCTCCAGGCCAAGATACGCTCTCCCTCAACCCCGTGGGTGACCAGCAATTGTTGATGATGGAGGAGGCCCAACCGACCAACACATACATCCAACAACGAGGAGAGGCAATCGAAGCGATCGAGAAGACGATTAGCGAACTGGGCAGCATCTTTGGACAACTAGCGACCATGGTGTCGGAGCAGAGCGAAATGATCCAACGCATAGATGCCAACACGGAGGATGTGGTAGACAACGTTGAGGGAGCGCAACGAGAGCTACTCAAGTACTGGTCTCGAGTATCAAGCAACAGATGGCTGATCGCCAAGATGTTTGGAGTGCTGATGGTATTCTTTTTGTAAGTGTTTACATCCTGCCTCGAGGGCGGCTAGGCTTGAGGTCCTAGCCGTGCTTCGACGGTGTCCCCTAACGAGATGATGATTGCTAACATGCCACAGGCTTTGGGTTCTTGTGTCGGGCTAGACGTTGGATCATGAAAGAAACAATGACGCACGACGAGAAGAGGCGGGATCGCAAAAAACCAGGGACATGGAGAGAGGAGTTTTTGGCACATCTTTGTTGTAATGGATATCACCGACCGGTGCATTCTCTTTTCTTTTCCATATGTATGTATGTATAGTTTCCTGTCGTTTCCTTAGAGCTCAGACGAGGACGGCATAGAGGGAGGCGAGAGTCTCGGCGAAGGACTCTTGGGATACCCAGATTGGGGGTTTCATAATTACTGCTGAATCAGTAGAACAACAATATTTTCTCCAGCCGCCGAGTGATGTGTTGCGGGTGAAGTTTGGATATCCACTAACCAAGAGCCAGAGGAAGAGTATTTAAACGGGCTCGAGGCCTCGAAACGCGGGGCATCCCAGAATGATACTGATTCTGTGACCAACGATCAGTCAGTTGGCGTTTCAACAAGCTCCCCGTCTGTCAAGAGCAGCGATTTGTCAAACGTTGGGGGCAGAGTGGCCGGAAGATTGACCGGGGTTCTTACCGACTCGATCCACCCTGTGGCGGCCACTACGAGCATCGTGCGGCGCCAACCAAGTGTGTACCTACATCCAGCATGCAGCAAAAGACGGAAAAGCCTGTGATTCCGCATGGATAAAGCACCAAGAGGAGAGGCATGATGCGTGGCTGCTACCCCCTCGGACCAACCCCACCCCGAGAAACGGGCGCGAATTCTCCGTCCCCCGATGCCGATGCCCTCGTACCAGTACATCATGACTCGGCTCCACCGACTGGACCTCACACACCCCAAACCTTTTGTCTCTCTCCTTTGGGGCCCCGCCATGGACCATGAAAAGTGACGGAGCTTGGTGGGGTCCTGCTCGACTCGACTCGGCTTTGACCCCGCGGATCATCAGAGGAGATTGGGGGGAAGAAAGGGTCATGAGCTTTGAGGGGAGTGGGATGAGCTGCACTGCGTGGAAAGCTAGATTGTTCATGATGGGGACGCGATTTATAGCCGCAAGGGTGCCCGCTTCTGTGGGAGCTTCTTTTCTCCCTCTGCTCTTGACTCGATCTCTTCCTTCTTCTCCTTCTTCATCATCCTTCGTCTTTAGACAACCCCCACTCTCTTCCACCCGCTTCAAGATTCACACAATGGCTCCCACCAGCTTCAAGCTCAACAACGGCCAGGAGATTCCTGCCGTTGGTCTCGGTACGTGTTATTCTTGAGTGATTCTGCTCTTTGGGAGCTTTGAACGAGTCAATTGACTAACTCTCGCTCGTCTATAGGCACCTGGCAGTCCGCCCCCGGTCAGGTCGAGGCCGCTGTCGCCTTTGCTCTCAAGGATGGCTACAAGATGGTTGACTGCGCCTACTGCTACGGCAATGAGGAGGAGGTCGGCGCGGGCCTCAAGGCTGCTTTCGACGCTGGCGTCAAGCGCGAGGACATCTTTATCGTGACCAAGGTCTGGGCTACTTACAACACCCGCTGCGAGCTGGCTCTCGACAAGTCCCTGAAGGCTCTGGGTCTCGACTACGTTGATCTCTTCCTGGTGGTGAGTTGCAATCTTCCCTTGGTAGAGAAATGGTTGCTAATGAATGCAGCACTGGCCTCTTCTCCTCAACCCTGAGGGTAACCATGATAAGTTCCCCACCAAGGAAGACGGTTCCCGAGATGTTATCCGATCTTACAACCACGTCGATGGCTGGAAGCAGATGGAAAAGCTTCCCGCCACCGGCAAGACCAAGGGTGTTGGTGTCTGCAACGTAAGCCTTCCCTCCTCAATTCGGCTCAGTGCTCGAGACTGACATCCCACTGTAGTACAGCAAGCGATACCTTGAGGAGCTTCTGCCTCATGCCACCATCATCCCCGCCGTCAACCAGATCGAGAACCACCCTAGCCTTCCCCAGCAGGAGATTGTCGACTTCTGTAAGGAGAAGGGCATCCACATTGAGGCCTACAGCCCTCTCGGCAGCACTGGCGGTCCCGTCATGACCGCTGAGCCTGTTGTCAAGATTGCCGAGAAGAAGGGTGTCTCTGCCTCTACCGTCCTCCTCAGCTACCACGGTGAGTTTCTACATCTGTATCGGAGTTGGAATTCCGAACTGACAAGCAACTTTAGTCGCCCGTGGCAGCACCGTCCTCGCCAAGTCCGTCACCCCCGAGCGCATCACCGCCAACAAGACCATTGTCGACCTCGACGCCGACGACTTGAAGCTCCTCAACGACTACTCGGACGAACTCACAAAGAAGGGTGAGCTGAAGCGATACGTCTACCCTCCCTTCGGTGTCGACTTTGGCTTCCCCGACAAGTCGTGACTTCAAGGAAGGTTATAGGTTTACGATAAAGAATAAGGATCTCGGATCTGGATGAGACTATGAGATAAAAGTGAGATGATAATCACACAATGTCGTTTATGTAATAGACTAGAGGCTCTACAGAGGCTTCATGAATGAATAAAAACATTCTCATAAAACCATGGTCCACGAGCTCATCGTGTACTACAATTGATGTCATTCATGTTTGGTGAACGGAACGTATATGCATCATGATGAAGGCTGTCCTAATCAAAATCTTGCTAGATATTTAATCCTTATTTTACTCAATCTTTGATCATGATCTCTCCGCTGGGTGAGTGTTTCATCCTGATTGCGAGTTGCCCCGCGCTGCTTCATGGCGGGATTCCGTCGTCGGACCCCATTTTCCGTTTGCCGAACTCGGCCCAGAATCCCGTAATATTGTACGAACTGCGACTTGAGCCGTGTCATTATTATCGGATCTCGGAATTTGAGGACCTCAGAAATGCATTTCATCTTGTATATCATACCTTGAGTCTCAGGCCCATGGATGAATCATTGGTGATGGAACAACCACTCGCATACCCTGTAGCTCAGGTTCAGAGCAGCAAAAATACGAATGAATCATGAAATCCGTATACTGTTATTTTGCTAACAAACTACCCATCCCAAAGACATCATTCGTCAACATTCGCCGTTTTCCCCAAATCTATAAACACGCCCAAATCTCAACAACTAAATCTACAGCCGGGGAGAGTCTCCGTTGCTCGATGTGTCGACAACCACCTTTATCACAAGGTTTCCGCTCTCATCCTTGATCTTGCCCGCCATCTTGAAAGCCTCCTCGATGCGGTCTAGGCCCTTGTAGCGCTGGGTCACGAGGCAGCTGATGTCGGGCATACCGGCGGGTGGGTTGTTGAGGAGGTCGATGATCTGGCGGTAGGTGTTTGCGTAGCGGAAGACGCCGATGAGGTCGACTTCGCGGAGGGAGGCGGCGGACATGGGGAGGGTGAGGATGGGGGTGCCCATGCCAATGATCATGACTTTGCCGCCGGGCTTGGTGGCCTAGTAGAATCGTATTAGTGGATTGTCAATGGACGAAATAGCAGCCGTTGACTTACATAGATGGCAGTTTGCACACATGTCTCGACACCGGTGCACTCGTAGACAGCTGTAACTTCCCCAACAGCCTCTCCGTTAACTTGAGTCTCCTTGACCATAGCGGCCACCTTCTGAGCATAGGCAAGTTTGTCCTCAATGGTCTGGGGGCGCTCCATGGGGACAATCACGGAAGCATCAGCGAAACCGTTGGATGTAGCAAAGTCAACACGGTCCTTCAGAATATCTGCGATAATGACGGTCTTGGCCTGATCAGCCTTGGCGACTGCAGCCGCGAGGAGACCGACGGCACCGGCACCGAGAACCAGGACAGTTGAGCCCTTGGGGAGAGCGGCGCGGTCTCGGGCGTGCATGGCGACAGAGAGAGGCTCAACGAGAGCACCGAGATCGAGGGAGACATTTTCGCGAAGCCTGAGTCTTGTTAGAACGATTTTAAGCGATCGAGGAAGGAGCCAGACGTACTTGTGGCACCACTTGGCAGGGTGGTTGATCTTCTCTTGGAGAGTTCCCTGGGCATGAGGGTTTGCCTTGGCTGAGCTGCGGAACTTCATGCCCCGGCAGATGTTGTATCGACCCTCACCGCAGAGCTCGCAGGACTCACAAGGCAGACCGACCTCGAGAGCAACGCGGTCTCCGGGGACGAGGTTGGTGACGTCTGAGCCAACAGCGACAACGGTGCCGGCGGACTCATGACCGAGGGTCAAGGGCTCACGGACGATGATGTCGCCGTTGCGGAAGTGGTTGTAGTAGTGAAGATCGGAGCCACAGAGGCCGGTGGACTGAACGGCGACCTGGACCTCGTTGCTGGCAGGCTGGGGAAGCTCTCGCTCTTGCTGTACGATGGTTAGCTTGGCCAAGCTTCCCCAGATAGCTCAACTTACAATACGGAGATCCTTCTCGCCGTGGAGGACGGAAGCTCTTACACGCTCAGTTGACATTGTGGAGGATATGTGAGAGAGGGTGGAGAGATGGAGATGGGTAAACTACAGGCCAATTGACAAGTTATGAGCACGAGGTGGTATCTAGAAAGAAATAATAAAGGAAAGAAATTATTGGAGAGACGCGAATGGAGGTGAGAGGAAGAGCGCGACGTGGGTTAGTTGTAAAAGGCGGGCCGGGGAGGGATTCAAGCTGGGTCCGATATTGGAACGAAACCCGAGGGACTTCCAGAGGAGCTCAAGGCAGAAAGTACTAAAAGCACACGACTTTCCAGAAGACGCTCGAATGGTAACACAGACACTCTGACCGTCACTCTGCCTAGAAAAAATACAATCGCGGGGAGAGGGCCGAGATGGAGCTCGCCCGGGTCGGAAAACACGCCCCACGATGGATGATGGGCCCCGCGGGAGACGTCCCATGACGCCCCATGACGCCTCTCGGCCCCCATGACAGCGAAAGAGAATGGGCAATTTTGATTCATTGCAGCTTCGAAAGCCGTGTCAGGTACAAGTACATTGACTTGATCAGGGGTGTGTGGAAGCTTTAGAAACGCCTTGGTTGGCTGGCCGTCTTACACTGAAAACCAGGTACACTCCTCCCCCCGCTGACCCGGCTCAAAGCAAAACCTGACGGAGCTCCTCCCTCCCGCGGGGTGCTCAAGCGCTAGCTAATTCTTCGAGCTGGCTAGCGTCCGCTTCAGTTGTCCGGTCCACTGTTCTTGGAGACAGGATATTGGAGAATGGCCTAGAATGGTAATCCTCGCCGGTTCATTGTCCAGAGCAGTTGAGAGGAAGGCAATTTTGTCCGTCCTCAACCACAAGCTCTACACCAGTTTCTCATGTCCCTGACGGAGTAAAGTTGCCTTGTCGACAGAAAACATGAGTCGGGAGACCACAGAGTCATGAGCGTACAGGTACGGGCCGGTCACCCCTCCTTATGGGCTTCATGCGGGGCTTTATACGGCGATATGGCCGGGGCCCGGACTTCTCTCCGGCATCTACGAATGCGAATGCACGCATTGGCTGCTCCTCTCCAACGAGGGCAGGGTGATTACAATTGACAATGGGCTTCATGGCCTGACCCGGCTCGATTTTTACGAGAAAGAATTGGACCATCAAGGCCGAGTTTAAGCCGCTCCAAATGACGCTTTCCGAAGCCGGGGGACTGCCCCTCCATCGTCAACTTTCACCCCGCGGGGGGGTCTTGCCCCTCGTTGAATAAAACAAAAACACCATCCTCTGTCCACTCCATAACGTAACCTGACATTGTTACAAACTTCACAATGGCTGCTTCATTCTTCTCTCTTGAGGGTCAGACTGCTCTTGTCACTGGTGGCACCCGTGGTATTGGCCAGGCCGTAGCAATTGGCCTTGCCGAGGCTGGTGCCGACATCATCCTGGTCCAGGTACGTCATCTCATGAGAACTCTGGGAGGGAGAAGGTGGTGCTGACATGAGGATCATAGCGGGATACCACTGTCAACTCTACAAAGGAGGCGATCGAGAAGCTGGGCCGAAAGGCCTTTATCTACACTGCCGACCTGTCGTCGCAAGAATCTGTTGCTGCGCTCGTGCCCAAGGTCCTTGCCGATGGACACCAGATTCGCATTCTGGTCAACTGCGCCGGTATTCAGCGACGACATCCTTGCGAGGAGTTTCCCGACAGCGACTTCAACGAAGTGAGTTCGAACAGCTCAGTTGTCCATTCAGGCAATACTGACAAACTCAGGTCATCCAAGTAAACCTCAACTCCGTCTTCACCCTCTGCCGAGACGTCGGCGCCCACATGCTCAACCTCGAGCCCTCCCCCGTCACCGGCCGCCGCGGCAGCATCATCAACTTTGCCTCCCTTCTCACCTTCCAGGGCGGCTTCACCGTCCCCGCCTACGCCGCTTCCAAGGGCGCCGTGGGCCAGATCACAAAGAGCTTCGCCAACGAGTGGACGTCCAAGGGCATCACGGTCAACGCCATCGCCCCCGGCTACATCGCCACAGACATGAACGAGGCTCTGCTGGCGAACCCTGAGCGCCTGGCTAGCATCACCTCGCGCATTCCTGCCGGCAGCTGGGGTTCTCCCGAGGACTTCAAGGGTACGTCGGTGTATCTGGCTAGCAAGGCCAGTGGCTACGTGAGCGGCCACATCTTGGTCGTGGATGGTGGTTGGATGGGCCGGTAAAATGTATAGCACGGTGAATGAATACCCAGGATGAAACGAGTATGAATAGAGCATAATAACTTGACCCTAAAATTAAAAACAAGGTGCGTTGATCAGCAGCAGAAAGACTGTGAAGTGCACTTCTTGGGCAATTGTGACTCAATTTCGAAGTAGTCTGAGGCCAGACCATGACGGCATGAGGGGAGGACCGGATTTGACCCCAGACGCGTCTGAAAACCTTGGAAGGGAAGAATCAGTATCGACTTACACCAAGTACCTATCCATACGACTTGCGGATGCTGGCTAGGTATTTGTGGTTTCAGGGACCGAGACAAAACTCGACGCGGGGAGGGAAGGGGGTCAGCCCCGGATCTCGAAGCAAACATGGGGTTCTAGCTGATCCCAAGGTCAGGGCGCGACTCTCGATGGCGTGCGAGCTGAGCTGAACTGATAAGCAGAAGCCGAGAGGCGTCTTGGTTCCTAGTTTTGCGCTGAAGTCATTGATTGTCTGTTGGGCTCATCATCCCTGTCGATTCTCCTGTGTCCCGGAACAAGTGCCGCGATCCGTGAAGCTGCATTCGCCATGGCCGCAACATCTCAATGATCACAATGATATGCGGAAGCTGTCCCTATCTGTCATTTTCAATGTAAACAAGCCATATAAATTTGAGTCGCGAGTGTTTTTTTCTCTGGCATGGACAGTCTTGTAAAGAAATTGTCCTGTTTGAGACATCCAGGAACACCCGAGATTGCCGGATCATCCAAAAGGGTACCTGAAATAGCCCCAACTCCAAATGAAGCCAAGACCAGAACAAACTCTAACGAGGCCGTTGCAACAGCCTCACAGACGCCAAATTCTCCTTGAAGCTGAGATGTAATGATTTTTCAAGAGATAAAAAGACCGTGCGACTGAAGCCATATAATTTACTCTAGGAGGAGGCTTTTTTCTAAGGTACCCAGGTACCTACCTAAGCCTTTGCATAAAGACATGGCGCCCTTTTCGCTGGCAATCACATGCAAATTTGTTTCACATCTCGTCATCTCTTCACCTCTGAGGCTTTGCTTTCGAGAGTTATCCTTGTTTATATCTTCATGCCCATGCCACACTCCCAACGACATGCCATGGCCATCCGCCCTTTGCCACGTTCTTATCAACATTCCAGCCGTGTCATTGGTGTTGAGTGCGGCAAGGCGGCCACCGTCGTTACAATGTTCTCCTGGCTACTTCGGAGCTTCTCTAAAGCCTCCCCTCGAATCTGTGCCCTACTCTCACAGAACTCGGACCCTTGAATGCCAGCCTCTTTAATGAGCTTTTGAGACCTAAATAATAGTCTCCGACGTTTACTAGAGTCCAGTTTTCCACTCTCGCTCCATGCTCTCTCCGAAAGAGCCTCGATTCTCAACACCATGGACAGCCAGAGCATCATGTCCGACGCCGAGGCTGTACCTCCACCGCAGCCGGGCCGCACTCTGCTGCCTTCGCCGGTTGCTCAAGCTGTCAGTCTCGCAACGCGTTCGACATGCTTAGCCATTCGACTCAGTTCGACAGCTGGCTCTTACGGCCTCGGTGCCGCAAAGGTCACCACCTTGTCCTCTCTGGAACTCGCTCGCAGTATGGTCGAAACCGTTCTGGGCCGTGCTGGAAGAGAAACCCTCGCGCGCAGCCAAAGCGATTTGGCTGCTGCTGAAGCCGAGTCCATCATTGAAAGAAGTCTCGAGAACCTCCACCATGCCATGTCACAGGCCGTCTTCTGGACGAGTGCTGGCTTCCACTTGACAAGCACAACATTTTCCATGGCTTCAGGGGTCTCGCAACTAATCTTGTCATCACTTGATCAATTGTTTGGGTCGACTGATTCATCTCGAGCCATCGCCAGCATCATCACCTTGATTCGACGCGAGTTCACAGACACCTCTATTGGAGTTGAAGGAGAGACCGTTGGTGTCATGGACCTTGTCCTTGGCTTGTGCGCATTGGCATACCTGCAAAGATGGTGCTGGAAGATGACTGACGAGGACAAGCGTCGGCAAGAGTGCGAAGAGGTCATTTGGGATGTTGTTGTTTTGAATGACGGCGAAAGGATCGATATCCAAGAGCGTGCCCCGCGAAGCCCCCTCCACACAAAACCCACGACGCCGCCTCCACGAGGTAACAGTCCTAGCATGTTGCGAAGGGAGGTGGTAGAAGTGTCCCAGTCAGCCCCGGCCGACGACGAAGAGGCAGTGGTGTGCCGACTCAAGGATGAAATGGTGAAGCTACTGCCTGCCGACACTTCCGTCACCATTTCGAATTCCGTCACTTCAACACAGACAATCACGATCGATGTCAATGGGCCCAACCCCTTTCCCCTACCTACACTGCCTGGCGCAGAGATCGTCGAGATGAATGCACCACGGCCTCAAGGGGGCAGTCGTCTCAGCCAACTATCAGATGGGCCTGCTGAAGCCTCAAGTTACCGCGTCGTCTACAAGCTTGAAAGGTCTAGGACTGGAGACACCTCGTTCAAGAGCCGTGAAGAGCCTCCAAGCTCTCCACCCGTAATCGAGTTACCGGATGAGACCCCTCAAGAAGAGGTGCCACCAAACCCACCACCAAAGCCGGCCAAGAAGACAAGGGCACCTGGGACCAAGTCACCCCCACCACGATGCTCAAGGGTTGCCAAGACAATCAATGAACAATCGTCTCGAAGTTCCTCACAAGCTACTGTGAGGCCTCGAAGCACCGTCCCGGCTCGAGATGAAAAGGGGAGACTATCACGGGCGAATTCTCCCGCTACGCCGCCAACTTCACCAACAGAACCCCAGAAACCTTCTAGTTCGAAACGCGAAGCGAACCAGAAGAGGCCTCGGGCACCCATCAATGCAGCTAACACTCGCAATAAACCCAACGGTTCCCGAGAGACGCTTGCAACAACCAGGAAAGTCCTGCCCAAGAGGAAGTCTGACTCGTCGACCAGTAGTAGCCAGACATCGGAGAAGAAGAGCGGTTTGAGACAGGTCCTTCGGGAAGGAAGTCAATCACTATCCAACATTTGGCACAAAGACACCCCTTCAAACGATAGCAAGCCAAGGCCTCGATCACGAGCCTCGACCATCACAAAGCCCAACAACATCAAGTCAATCACCAGCCCTCCCTCCTCGGTAGAGCAGCGGCGCATTGAAAAGGCAGAGATGATCCCGCGGAACTCTTCTCGTGCGAGTTATGTCTCCGTCCACGAGCGTCGACGTGACTCAATGATTTCTCAAACAGACACATATTCCATCCAATCAACCAACCCAGGTTCAAACCATTCGCCCAGTGTGTCTGTGAGTGGGATTACGTTTGACTCTTCCTGGGCAAAGAGTTCCCAGCAGGCCGGCCTACTTGAGCCACCTCAGTTCAGTCACCATCGGGTGCTTCGGAAAGCCCCAAGCCTATATAGCCTGGCTTCAAACGACTCTCAGTCATCTTTGGTTCTGTCTTATTACTACCAAAAGAGTGCGTACACGGCGACGGATGCGCTTGGTGGTCTCCGACGCGATGGCATGGTCGACGGCACTTTTCCCCAGGCACATGTTCTTCGCAACATCACGAGATACATGCGGTTCTCATCTGCTTCTTATGGTTCTGCATTTTTGAAGTTTATGGGAATATCCAAGGAAATGCCTCTACTGAGAGCTTGGGATAGCACCCACACAGATGTTCGACACTTTGTCCACCATACCGAGTCTGATACCCACAGCATCCTCCTGGCCTCGTTTGTCGACTCTCAGGGTGGAACAGACTCGAGCGGCTCGACCGGAACAGGTGTTCCTCTTGTGCATTACATCTCGTTGGATCACGATGCCAAGGCAGTCGTCCTTGCTTGTCGTGGAACCCTGGGGTTTGAGGATGTCTTGGCTGACATGACCTGTGATTATGATGTCCTCACTTGGCGTGGACGAGGCCACAAGGTACACAAAGGTGTCCATGCTTCCGCTCGCCGCTTGCTCTATGGAGGTGATAGACGTGTTTTGCTTACCCTTCGGGAGGCATTGCTCGAGTTCCCAGATTATGGGCTTGTGCTCTGCGGGCACTCGCTTGGAGGCGCAGTCACAGCACTGCTTGGAGTTATGCTTTCGGAACCAAATCCCTCTGGCACTGGCTTCGTCACTGCGACTGATGCCCCTGATAGATCAGTTGGCGATCAAAAGTCTGATGGCCTCCTCCCCATTCACTCTACCTTACCACCAAGACGTCCGATTCATGTCTACGCATATGGACCCCCTGGCACAATGTCGGCCTCTCTCCGCAAACGAACCCGTGGACTCATCACTACTATAGTTCATGGAAACGACATTGTACCTTATCTGTCGCTTGGTGCGCTACACGACTTCCAGGCAGTTGCACTTGCTTTCAAGAATGACCAGCAACAGGCCAAGGCCGAGATTCGTCAGCGAATATGGCAGGCCTTCCAAACAGGGATAGCAGACAAGTGGTATGGAGGGTTGCCTTCGGTTCCCTCGGGGGATACATCTAAATGGGGATATTCTGTCTTGCAAGGCCTGAGAGCAGGCATGACGAACCGAAAGCTGGTGCCACCAGGAGAGGTGTTCACTATCGAGAGCCAACGGGTTTTGAGACGCGATGCCTTCCTTCTACTGGAGGAAGACAATATTGGTAAGCCGGCGCAGAGGATTGTGCTCAAGTACGTGAAGGACGTCGAGGCACGTTTCAGGGAGATGAGGTTTGGGACGAGTATGTTGGTTGATCACAACCCAGCCAAGTATGAGGAGGCTTTGAACAAGCTTCGCCTCGGAATTGCAGAGTAGCGTTGATGACTGATACCCAGGGGAGTATAGCCAGGATGGCCAAGTGTTTCCCTTGGTCGAAGATGTACAACAGTGTTGGTTTATGGATAATTTATAACGAAGGATGGCTGGGTTAAAACAGGAATTGATCATTACATTTCATCGTATTGACTACACATTTTCTCTCATATGTAAAGTATCCAAATATTGACTTAGTCCGCCGTCGTGGTAATTATCTTGCCCTCATCATCATAAAAGATCTCCTTCACCTTGACAGACCGAAGGTGATCCACGCCCTTGCTCAGTTCACAGTCATGATGAAACAAATAGGTCTTGCCCTTGAACTCGACAATCGAATGGTGCGTTGTCCATCCCAAAACAGGCTCCAGGATACGCCCGCCATAGGTGAAGGGTCCAAGGGGAGACTTGCCCGTAGCGTAGCAGAGGAAGTGGGTGTCACCGGTAGAGTAGGAGAAGTAATAAGTGTCACCCTCTCTGTGCACCCACGCAGCCTCAAAGAAGCGACGGTCGTGGTCATCGCTTAGAATCGGCTTACCCGTCTCTGGTGCGATGATGGTGATCTCTTGAACCTCGCCTTCGAACTGGTGCATGTCTTCGGTGAGCTTGCCGACCCTTGGTCCCTGGGCAATCACCCCTTCACCGCTGACTTCCTTGGGGCCCTGCCATTCTGGGTCAAAAATGTCGTTGCCCTTTTGGTAGCACTGGAGCTGTCCGCCCCAGAGACCGCCGAAGTAGAGGTACGCCTGACCGTCATCGTCGACAAAGGACGCTGGGTCGATGCTGTAACTCCCCTTGATGGGTTCAGGATCCGGCGTGAATGGGCCTTCTGGCTTATCTCCAACCGCAACGCCGAGACGGAAGATGCCCTCCTTGTCCCTGGCCGGGAAGTACAGGTAATACTTGCCGTTCTTCTCGGCGGCGTCTGGAGCCCAGAGTTGCTTGGAGACCCAGGGGACGTCCTCCATCTTCAGGACCACACCGTGGTCGGTAACCTCACCGGGGGGTGAAAGGCTGTCGGTGCTGAAGACGTGGTAATCAGCCATGTCGTACTGGTCGCCATTGTCGTTGAACTTGATGTCTGTCTCGCGGTCGTGCGAGGGGTAGATGTAGACCCTGCCATTGAAGACGTGGGCCGAAGGATCGGCGGTATAAATGTTTGTAATGAGGGGCGCCATGTTGGCAAGTTTCAGAAGAAGGCGTGTATTTAGAAGAGTTTGATGTGTTTTGGTATAAGTCGTGCGATGTGAAGCTTGGGAAGTGGCTCAATATATGGTGCGAAACCCCGCGTATAATTGCAAGGTCCATGTGAAGCTCTACCCCAGACAAATCATGCAATTTATCCAGAAGTACCCCCCAATTTACCCGCTTCTTCCTCTGAGCCACCTAATAGTGGTGCAGGCAAGTTGTCTTGGGACCTTTCAAGGTGGGTTCATGTGGTCGGGATGCCGGCTCGGTAATCCGGCGGGCGGGGTTTCACGGCGCGGAGTCGAGATTCGGCGACGACACCGCGTTAGAGGTGTAACACCCGAGTGGACAGTTCCATGTCATATCCATTGTTGAAAGACGACTTTTTGAAAAAGACGGCTGTGGCAGTGGGGAGGCCAAGACTCACAAGACCTCGATGCCGGTATTTCTCCAGGGTAAATAGCCTTGCCGGCTGTGACATCTGGTGACATCCATGATGGACAGCCTTGGACTTGAGGTGTGCTTGTCCCATGTGACGGTTTCGTGTGATGGTGTAGACGAGAGCCTCGAATATCGTCATGCTTTTGGGTCTTTCAATGGATCGGCTGGCAGGCGACAGGATGGTTCGTGCAAATCTGATCCACGAGGCATTAATGTGCGACGATGAGACGCCTGTTTTTGCCCTGCAGGGCAAGCCACAGAACGCCCAGAGTCTTGTGTCTTGTTGATGCTGTAGTTTGACTTCTCATGGATCTAGAAGTCTTGGATGCCCGTCTCACCCCGTCTTGGCTGTTGGTCTGTCCCCGGCGCCTCATCGTCAACCCAGCTCGGCTCTTCATCATCGAACCAGGCGTCTTGGGCGTCCTGCCTGATCATAGTGTCGAGGTCTTCATCCTCATCGATGGGGCGATAATCAATGTCTTCGTCGAGACCATGGACGAATCGCTCTTCCAGAAATGCATGCCACAGCTGCAGGCCGTGAGCCTTGTCGGCCGCTGGCTTTTCCCACGGGTGCTCGAGGTCACCGCCAGAGTTCTCTATGCCGTTCGGCGTGCGCCCTGACCCATTTGACTCTTTCAAGTTGGAGAGCTTGGACTCTCCTCGTTGTAGGTCAGCCTCGAGGGTCCTGCCATAGCCCTTCACTTTGCCCTCAGCTTCACGCTCCTCGGCTGTCTGAAACCGCTTCACCAGGCGTTCATAGAGGACAGGATCTAGCCATTTGTTAGCTTTCAAGCTCGGCCAGGCGGATTGAATAAAAATACCTGCTAGTTCATGCTCTATACTCTCAAAGTAGGATGGGTGTCGTGCCAAATGTTCACGCCGCCGATTCTGCGCCTGGATTTGCGCAAGCCGCCTTGGCGATTTGGGTCCACGCGGAATTGGCTTGTCGAGCGTCTCCTCGCTTTGAGGCAGTATAGGATGAAGGATCGGTGCCATTTTGAAATGATTAATGAGCGTGGACTGAAACGATTGATGAAGGGTGAGAGTTGGATATCCTGGCTTCTAGTAATTGATGATTGGACATGCTGAGTGTCCAAAAAGGTTAAGGGATGCTTCATAAGCTGACATAATTATAGGCACGTTCTTCTCATAAGCCTGGTCATAAATCATCAAGTATTTATGTCAGCTGGTTGGAACGGGCGTTCTTTTTTGTGAGCCAGTGTCCGCACAGTAGGAGATCCCCGCCAAAGCTTGATTTCGTCACTCATCATGTTTCAATATTGCTTGATGATCTCTTCCCTTTGCCACTACCAATATTGACATTGATTTCAACTCGATTAATGGCTAGCAGCGTCATGTGCCTCTCCTGTGGATGCCCGAACGAGTGCTAGCATGCATGGTGCCAGAAAGGATGCTCACACCTTGCCAAAACCTATCACTTTCGCCCGCATTGTGGGCAACAACACTGACATGAAATCTAGGCAAACAACACACAACAAACGCGCAGGCGGTAGACGCGGTGGCATGTGAAGAGGCGCGCCGCTGTACATGTGAGATGTGACAGCCTGAGAAGGTGGATTCTTCAGAGGCCTCAGCTGAACAGACAGGATCAAACGCATCCCAATCCGATCGAAACGGGGCTCAAAGACCCAAAGAACCGGATCGCCGGGGTTCCCGTTGTGAGGGATTGGGGCTTGATTGATCATCTTTGACAGTCCGGGTGAGGCGACAGAAAGAGCACGTCGACGACCCAACTTGGATGACCCCTGTCGGATGGAGACGCTCGGGAGGACGTTGAATGGGCAAAATAGCCTTGGATGGATGCTGTGAGCTGTGCATTGTACAGCTCCAGGGCCGCGCTGGCTCGGCTTTAAATTACCACACCAGAAGCATGCGTGCGCAATCGCGGGCTATCGATGTTCGACAGCCCAAGCTGGACGAGGGGAGCATCACGGTGACCAACTTTTGGGCGACGCCGTATTTTCCCCCTCCTCATCTTCTTTTTTACATATCATCATCGCCATATTCCTTCTTCTCCCTCATTCCGGTCCCTAGACTCCTTTTTTGTTTACCGTCTATTTCTCTCCTTAATTATCATATGTGACATCAGCCTCATTTCTGATACCCTGTCCGAGGGACCTTGGTCATCGTCGATGTTGCGAAGCTACTGACCGGCTGGCCACGAACCCTGCGGCCTTCATTCTTTCATCTTTTCTTTCCTGTGTTCCGTTTCTCCCACGCCTTTCCTTTTGAGCGGATCTCTCGTCATCTGTGAGCAATTGGTATCCCCGTCTTCCTTGTCTCACCCGCCCTGCCATACCAACTGGAGCTCCAGCTCCAGCTCCAGCTCCAGCTCCACGCCTCGGCCGTGTCCTGCCAGCTCAGCAGGCCCATGCCGTCCTGATGGGGGCTACCGACATTGCCTCGCGCCTCAGAGCCAAGTTCACAAAGCGAAGGCATTCAACTACTGGCTCGCTGGCATCGTCAGCTCAGAGCTTCACCGACACAACATCGTCGCACGGCAGCCGCCCCTTCTGGGATCGGGATCGAACTCGCCAGGGGTCTGGCGCTGAAGGGGACCGCTCCTCTTGCCGGGCCGTCAGCCATTCTCGAGGTACCGCGAGCACAAGGCGTGGAACGACATCAACGCCTGATGGCTCCCAACGACAAGATGATAGTGAAGAGGTTGAGGTTTGCCCACAAGGTTCAAATATAGCAAACTCAAACCCGGCTGCGGACAGCTCCTCGGAGTCGGCGGTTCCACCGGCTCATGACCATTCCACAGCGCCAGACACAGCGACCGGTTCAGTGCTGAAACAGCCGGCCTCGCCTGAAGACCACCAGAGCCTCGGCGGCTTGCCGCTTACAACCGTCGCTAGCTCCAGTGACCAGCCTCTGCCGAGAAACGATCTGCAAGGCTCCTCACATCCACAGCAACCTCGTCCGCCGCGCTTGACTTCCCCTTCGTTCAAGCCATTAGATTCTTCATCGCCCGCATCATCGCCATCTCGACCGCGTCAGGCCAGCTCGAACCTCGGCCGCATCCACGAAGACGCAACCTCCACGTCACCAGTGTCTCCAACAGCCCGCCCAAAGTCGGTCCCTGACCTTGACTTGGACACTGGTGCTGAAGCTGCCCGACGCCATGACGACGAGCCGTTGAGTCCCGATCAAGTCGCCGCACCCTCCTCTCCCAAGTCCGCAGCCTTTGCGCCCCTGACGCCGGCGCTACCTTCGACTTTTGCCCTGTCCCCTGGGCTCCCCCCGACAGCGGCTCCGTCGATACCGGGTTCGCCAGCACCACGGCCTGCCCCGCCGCCGCGACGACAGAGCTTGCTCTCCAACCGTCAAACGACCTTGATCAAGACACTCCTTCATAACCAGCCTTCGACGAATGAGCTAGTCGCTGACAATTCCACGCTCATACCTATTGACGGCAACATGGTGACCCGCAAGATTTGGGTCAAGCGGCCTAATGCCTCGGCCACGCTCGTTACCGTCAACGAGGACGATCTCGTCGACGATGTTCGCGACATGATTCTACGAAAATATGCAAACTCGCTCGGACGGACCTTTGATTCTCCCGATCTGAACATTCGCATCTGCCCTCGAGACCAACACCAAGAACGATTCCTCAGCCCCGAGGAGCCTATGGGCCGAACACTCGATGCATACTATCCTGGCGGCCAGAGCGTCGAAGAAGCACTCGTCATTGACATTCCCCGGCGCCAACCCAAGGCTTCGCCTCGCCCTGCTGGGCCTGCTTATATTGGGAATATCTATTATAGTGAAGATGGTCGACCTACAGAGACAAGTGAGGGATACTTTCCCATTGTTGGCGCCCATGCCGGTGCCGTATCTTCACCACATCCTCCCGCGCAGGGGCAGTCGCAATCTAATGCACAAGCACCGCACTCTATCGCAGTGCTTGGCACTGGTCACATCCCTCCAATTCCATCCCCTGGAGGTACTAGACGCGGATATCCACCTCAGCGCCCGAGAGGAGTCCGGACTCACACATCGTCGCCAACGATTCTAGCTAATGGCTCGTCCACGTCATTGGCCGCCGCTGCCACCGTGAATCACGCGAATCATGGTACGCAACATTTTAATCCGAGACTACCGCACTCGCGAACTCATTCAAACTCGTCAGATGCCCCTGGCATGCCTCCAGCCGCCCCTCCTCTACCGACACCACCAGCTCCCGAGCCCACGCCAGTCCGTTCCGCAACCCCTCCGCCCGCGATCTCGTCACCTCGACTTCCGAATAGCCGTCCTAAGAAGAGCAAGAAGGTCGAGCATCCGAACCTACCTCCAGGCATGCTCAATGGCGGGGTACCTCCTATCAATGTTCTCATTGTCGAAGACAACCCAATCAACTTAAAGCTTCTGGAGGCGTTTGTCAAGCGACTGAAGGTGAGGTGGTCGTCAGCCATGAATGGGCGAGACGCTGTCAAGAAGTGGAGAAACGGCGGATTCCATCTGGTTCTGATGGACATTCAACTCCCTATCATGAACGGCCTAGATGCGACTCGGGAAATTCGACGATTGGAAAAAGTCAACTCGATCGGCGTGTTCTCTTCTACTCCTAATAGCGGTAGCGTCCCCGAAGAGAATCCCGACGAGCTCAAAGATCAGGATCGACTGGAAAACACGACTCTTTTCAAGAGCCCCGTCATTATTGTTGCTTTGACTGCTAGCTCCCTTCAAAGCGACAGACACGAGGCTTTGGCGGCCGGTTGCAACGACTTCTTGACCAAGGTTTGTTCTAGTCCACTCTCTTCACATAGGATCTCTTACTGACTGATCGGTAGCCTGTTAACTTCGTTTGGCTTGAGAGGAAAGTCATGGAATGGGGTTGTATGCAAGCCTTGATCGACTTTGATGGCTGGCGCAAGTGGAAGGAGCTTTCTCAAGAGGCCGAGAAGGACGAAGCCGCCAAGAAGGCGGCAGCAGTACAAGCCAAGGCCAAGTCGAAAAAGAATCGGCTGTCGAGCTCTAAGGCGAGCTGATGGCCTTGCTCTTGTTCGCTATCAAGTCCCTGAGTAAATACGCCGAACAGGGATGGAAACCGAGGCATGTACACCTCAGGCTAATACGTTGGTTGGATAGATTTTCTTCTGGATGACTTGCTCAGCCTTGATTTGTCTGAATTAATGTCTTGCATTATGTGGTTGTCAGGATTGGATAGCTGGGAGTTGTGGTAATGGTTGGCGCTTGCATGACGGCTCAGGTAACAGATACACACGAATACCAATTTCTTTCAATGTCAACAATTTTATTAAGCATTAAACTTGATGCAGTGAATTTGAAAGCCGTGATACAACTTGGTCAACACTCAACAATAGAGACTTGTCGTTAAGATGGCATTGCCTCATGCCCAATTGGGTGGGTCCATGGCATACTGGGGGCTGGTCTTTCGGAGATTAGTAATTCCGTGGACCTGAAAAATTGCTGCTACTCGACAATGCACACCCCAACCTCAAATCAAACCAGCTTCTCTGAACTTCTACCCAACCAATTCTAATCAATTGGTTCCGGGTCGCATGTAATGCAGCTCGTGGCCAGAGACTTCTCGAAGCCGCTATAGTCATGCCTCCCAGAGTATGCGGCGCGTCGGTGCCGCTGGCTGGCCTCGATGCCGCCGCCTCTCTCTCCTCGAGGACCGCCGCGCCATTTGTCCGGGCCTTTTCGACGACACCATGCCGCGAGAAGATGAGCAAGGGCCGCATGATGATGTTTGAGTGGCTCAACTCGACCAACGGCAGGAACCTGGCGGAATCCAATGGCTCTCCCAACTACCTCGGTCCCTACCAAGACCAGCCTTTTCCTCTCAACCCTCTCTTCCGAAGTCAGCCTGTGTTGGACGACCAGACTCGGGAGCTCATCTACGACAAGGTGGTGCGTCGGGGAGAGTCGCTCAAGGCTGTGTCTGCTGAGATGCACGTCGATGTGAGGAGAGTTGCTGCCGTGGTGCGGTTGAAGGAGGTGGAGAAGCAATGGGCGGCAGAAGTGAGTACTTTTTTTCTTTTTTTTCTGATTTCCTATTGTTTGCTGTGATGAGACTACACAAAATTTTTCGATTAGTCTTGAAGACATTCCAATGGTTAGACACTTGTATATCCTGATAGCAACCCCAATACCTCGCCTGTACCGCACTACTTGTTTTTGGCACCAAGCTAACATATTCAAAAGGGCAAGGAACTAGCTACTCCCTACGCCAAGGCTGTCATGAAGATGCTCCCCAAGACATCCTTCCGAGAAGGCGAGGAGAATGAGCCTCACGAACCCATCAACGAGATCCACGTTCACAACCTCACCATGCAACAACTCTTCACCCCCGTTTCCGAATCCCGACACTTTACCCGAGAAGACGCCGCAAAGGCCTTCCACGACAAGATGCTCTCAGCTGACAAGCGATCGCCTCAGCCAGAGCTGATTGACATGGAGAGGGAAGTGTTCAAGGGTGCTGACCGTGAGGAGAGTCTGAAGAAGTTCCAGGAGGCCACACAGGCAGAGGAGGACAAGGTTGCCCAAAAGATTCTGGAGCAGCGCCAGCGTGAGGAATCACGGACGAGGAGGGTAAAGACTGACCGGTATGAGTTCCGGTTCAAGGAGATCAACGTCGACGATGTTGGACGTCACGGCCGGTCGAGGAAAGGAACCGGCTGGCGGTACGGTGCGCCGCACGAGGACCGCAAGCGCGGATTGGTCAAGATTCCCACATCTGTTCCTTGAAGTGTATTACTATGTATGTCGTATGTGTGATGGGATATGGGAGATCGCCTTACTTGGCCAGCGGCGCAACTGTACTATAAGAATACCAACGCCATGTATAAAGTCATGAACTAATTAGACATGGATGATGTGCTATGAGAGCACGATATTCTATTTATGCTAACGACTGACCTCGGTTTTCATTCCCCTCTCCTTTTGCGTGCCTCTCATGTACTCGTGCTCGGCACGATCAAGTTCTTCCTAATCTGCTCAACCTCCTCCTGCGAGAGGCCACATTTCTCAACAACATATTGTTCTACGGAGCCATGCTGTTCGCGCATGGCCTTTAGAGCTCCAAGCATGTTCTCTGGCTTCGCACCAAGCATACGCTTTGCACCCTCCGGGTTGCCTTGAAGCTCGGGGCTCTTCATCACCGCGTTGAGGAGCTGTTCCCTAAAGTCGCCCAGTCCGGCCTCTGTGAGACTATACTCGCGGGCGATGGTCTCATCATCGACACCGCAGATGGACAAGACAAAGGCACAGACGACGCCTGTTCTGTCTTTGCCCGCCGTGCAGTGGACGAGTAACGGAGAGGGGTCTGGCTTGGCTAGGTGAGAGAGGATCGTCTTGATAGGTCCAATGCCCGACTCCCAGATGGACCGATAAGCTTCAGTGAATCCCTCATGTCCCTCGGCGGTGTAGTTCTGATAGCGTAAGGCGATAGCCTCCGGACTGTAGTCGTCGTCCATGAAGACAGGGACGAAGACGCGTTCAGCACCGGGCCACTCCCGAATTGCCGAGGAGTAGCGCTCAATCTCTGGCCTGGAGCGCAGGTCATAGACGTGAGAGATCTTGAGGTCCTGAAGGTGAGACACGCCCTCGTGGGTGACGCCGGATGGATCAGCGGAGCGGAAGACGACGCCGGGCCTGATGGTATAGCCCGGTCGGGAGGCGATGGGGATCGGATGACCTCCGAGGTCCCGGAAGTTGGGGAGGCCGGGGATGTGGTGGAAAGGGGGGCCGAGATCGGACATGGCTGATATGGGCTTGGCTTATGGATAAGAAGGAAACTAGACGATATGTAGCTATATCACTTTAGATCCCGAGATGTTTTTTTTAATGGTTTCATGTGTTACGGGCCGTGATGATGGATGTGGACGTCAAGTTGCGGTCGGAAGAGTGGGGCGTGACAACTCATGCCGAGGCATGCGAATTGAGAGGGTACGAACCCGAGGGGATCCATGTTATGGAAAGCTACGTTCAAGAGAGGAACTATGTCACCCATGAGGTAGATGAGAGGAATGGAAAGTCAAGACTCTGCTGGGTTAGTTACCTCGGCCCTAATATAAGAGCTGCTCCGATACTGCACCATGTTGGCTACAGACAGTTGGTGCTGACACTTGACAATAGTAATAGCCATAGGGCTGAAGTGGCAAAGACCGAGACGTTTACAAGAAAGAATGTATTTTTATCTATCCCGCACGTGAGTGCCAGCCTCTCTAGTGATGATAAACGATAATGCAATGCATGCTAAGCGAGCGCTCCCATAACATCTAATCCTCCTCCAACCCAATCTATGCAGTCTAGACAAAAGAAAGAGAGACATCTCTCCTCAGTAAGGACAGGCAGATTAATTTGACCATGTTTTCGATGAGTTTCTCATCCTGAGGCGGCGTACGTGCAGCCGTTGCAGCGACGGACATAGCAGTGGGGGCAAGCGGCGTCGGTGTTGACGTTAAACCACCCCATCGCACAATGGCACTGAGTTATAGTCAGTATGTCAGCATCAAAAGAACCGGGATCTTTGGTCAAACTTACACATCGCCATACTCGCGGCAGGTTGGCCAAGTTAACAGGTCGACGGTGACTCTCGGTAGAGTTGCTATCATTGCTGCTGAAGGTCAGGGGCTGAAGCAAAGCGCTATCCAAGAAACATACCAGGTTGTATAAGCCATTTTAGCGAAGAGGAAGAAGAAGTTAATGTTGGCGGTGATTGTGTTGATATTGATGAGTGTCTGTTAAGAAGATTGCTTGTTTGTGTCTTCCTCAAAGTCCTAGTCCAGACATCCAGATATATACTCGATTCAAGAGGCCTCGACATTGTCCACGGCTTTGTGAGGCGCCGGAATTCCCAAGTGAAAGCATCACGATTGAAATGCCCCAGTAGTGCCATCTCGGTGAGCGCAGCCATATGAGCCTCCCTAGGCACTCACAGTGCCACCATCTTGATCACAGTTGTCTAAGGGGCCAATGTCCACAGAAGTGGGAGAGCCCACTACAATCACAGGTGATATTCCTAATTACCTACAGAAAGCCTTGCACAATGACTACAAGGCACACATGCTAAGCCTCTGTTTTTATGAAAGCACACCGGCTAGCTTCCTCATGTTTTGGCGCTGAGTTTCGCAGGTGTCAAGAAGGCAACGAGCTCTAGTGGAGTCGAGCTAGTTTAGTTGACAGCAGCCTAGAACTGCTGACGTCTTGTTTAGCGCTCAGACTGGGCACACTTGTGCTCTCACGGCTAATAAGCCAGTGAGCCTTGTGAAAGTAACTTTGAAAGGTTCATCACAAGCCCTGTTTTAGAGCCAATTCCTTGAAATCAAGTTGAGTAGCCACAAAGGTGCTGCTGCTTTGCCCCGTGACCACCTCCCTCCGCAGAGCCGCATGGGCTGGCTGGACAGCTGACACGAGATGATGTGTGGCGGTGCTCGGCGTGCGTCCCTGGGCATCCAGGCAGCTATGAAACGAGCAAATGAAGAGGACGAGATGCACTGAAACCCAGCACATTTGCTTCACTTTACGCAGCCCTGCGCGTTTTCTAGAAGCTTTCTCTGCACAACTTGATGGATGCTGCGTGGGTCTGATGTCTTAGCCTCAGCACCACCAAGACTGGACCCATGGATCTCTAAATTGACGACCACGGCGATTCACGCGTGTGCAATGAGGCCTAGTTTCTTGGGGTTAAGGTAGTTGCAGCATCTCTACGCCTTTGGGTGTGTCTTGAATTTATTTCTCTAACTTTATTTTACTTCATTTTCAGCTCCTGGCCTGTCGTAGGGGCTACGGTCGGCGATGTGCTTCCTTTAGGTTCATCTCACATCAACCCTATGACATTTCTGCATATCCTTCCCAGCATAGGAGCAGTATGGCTGACATCTGGCTCCGTTCTAAGTTTGGTGTCAGCTATAAAATCCCTTGATAGTTCCTAAACGAGTGATGTCTCCAATGAACCAACATACGACAGAAAAAATGGACTGTCTCAGACATAACCCAGCATCCTCCGACAAGTCCCAAGAGGGCCCTCCACCCTACGACGAAAACCCTCCAAGCGCGGCTAAAAAGACCAGTACACCAGATCCTGCTAGCACGGTTGCATCAGGCCCCCCGATTATCGCTGGCGCAAAATGGGACTACTGGACCAACTGGGAAAAGTTGACTTCTTCCCCCTCGCACAACCCAGGACTTTGGGGGATATGGCCAGAGGATACTCGCCTTTATGGAGCCGGTAACCCATTTACCGCAACCAAAGTCCTGTGGAACCGGATGGCATCGCGGCACTCCAGAGATATGGAGCAAGTGGTGCATCCTCTACGAGACTGGACCCGACAGTTTACATGGGCAATCACAATACAAGTCTCGAGCAATCCTGGCCAACCGGCCTCTGGTTAGGACTGCGAGCTCAGAATTCTTGTCAAGGATCTGCCAGTCCAGCTGCGAGATTGGGGGATCTGCTGGAAGGGAGCCAACTGGCACGCAAAATACGGCAACGTCAGGGTCGTGAGAGGAATTTCCCAGGAGGAGGACTACTATGAGCGGTGCTACGCATTCTCTACGCCAGAGCCTCTTGAAGAGAGACCACTACACCGGCGAAGTTGGGTTGCTGAAGTGTGCATGTTTCATAACGACTCGGAAGGTGTCCGGAAACACGATTCCGAACAGCACTTTCACCCAAAAAAATCATGGTGTACGTTCAACGAATTCCTCTCGATTCATTCGCTAACTTGGGTATTATGTTGGTGCCGAAATCGACCAGCGGACAGCCAGGGGCGATGCAAAAAAGTCGTCATGTTCCGGCGAGCAGGCCTGTATGGAAACGACATGACGGGCCAGAGGGTTGAAGCCTGGAGGGACGAGTTTACCGAGAGTTTTGGTGCTTTCATTAAGCCAATGCTGTCATGGTAGCGGGGCGGGTGATGAAGGGATGAGATGGTGCGGAAATAGAATAACCCGGCTCAGCTTCAGAATCAAGGTTGCTTGGGGTCAGGGGTCATTCGTCTGGCTAAAACAAGCTTGCCCCACCACTACGTCATCGTTCTCAGCTGTTGATTCACAACAATTTCCAAGGACCGTCACAACTTTTGTTGATTTAGATGGCCTGGCTGCCCTAGTCGCCCAGAATGACTCCATAGACTCTTTCTACCTACGTATTAATTGAACCTCGAGATTGCCAAGGTACGAATTATCTCTGCGCATCTTTCTGTTCAGTCACCATCATAAAGCTAACAGTGGCGCGCCTTCACAAGCTTCCTCAAGACTGACCTGATCCGACCCGACACCATCACCGCCAGTTTGACGCTCCTACAACCCAACCCACCTTCCGTGAATCGCTGCGCTGCCCCGCTGCGACCCGAAGATAGCCTCCTCCTTCTGACAACGAGCTTCCCCTCTGTGGTGCACGCAAACCCCACTCACAATAACACGGCCAAGGAAGACACGGCATAACAATGGGCATCAAAGACTTGGCTGTAAGCTATGTGCTTTTTTCGGCCCTTCATCTGTGCTGCTTCGCGCTCGCCCTGACCACATGTGGTCTATACGGCACCGACCTCCATCGCGCCAACCAACAACACAAATACTCAGACTCGAAATGGGTGAGTGAACCTCGGCTGGCTGCAGGCTGTATGCCCAGGCGCAAATCGCTGACTAGAGTAGGTCTACGCCGTGGTCGTCGGTAGTATCTCAGCGGTCACATGTGTTGTCTACTTTGTCCCCTTCATCCTACGTATCGCAGGAGTTGTCGTTGCGATATGGGACTTTATCCTCTTCATCCTCTGGATCGCCCTCTTTGGTGTCTTTGGAAAGGTATGCCTCTCTCCCATGTGCCTAGTGCCGACGATCAACGGCGGCATTTGATGGATCATCGGCTGACTCAAGTGTGACACGCGTGCAGATGTACATCAGTGAGGATGCCGAGGGCGATAGCGACGTCCAGCGCATGAAGAACGCTGTGTGGGTTGACTTGGCCAGCGCCCCTACGTGGTTCATTGCGACTCTGGCCGCCCTTGGATATTGGTGGAAGCACCGCGACACGCGATCGCGCTTTACTGGCCGTGCCCACGTCTGAGCATGATGTGCTCGACGAATTGGCTTTCAAGAGGAGGAATGATGGAACCGACATCGATATAATGGCAGGTTGTGACGTGATGAGCAGGACAACTCATGACGGCTACTTGGGAAGCCCGCCGGCGGGCTGCTGGACCGTTCAACCACTGGCTTGGAATCAATACCCTCGTTCGCCCCGTTTCATTTACCCGTACAGCGAGCGAGACTTGTTATGTTCCTGGTTTACTCGTATCAAACTTAATCGCACAGTTATCTACCGAATTGAGCATGTTGCAGTTGACTACGGCAACCTCCCGCGGCAGTCTCCCGTCAAGGTTAACCAACAGTTTGCCAAGGGGGTGTCCAGAGTTGACCGGCCCGTTGTGATGAAACCTGTGCAACCAGTCATCGGTTGAGGGCCATTGTTACTCGTTGTTTGTGAAATCATCACGACCGTTTGTTATCTACCACGGCGTACTACAGAGCAAACGGTCACACAAGCGCCGTTCCAGGTAAAGAACCGTGATACTGTGATCTGCCCCGCGCGCGTAAAATGTGAGACAAATAGAGGGCAATGCAGACACGACGTCGATATCGCACCACCGAGGCGCAGTGTGTGACATCCGTAAGGGGGAGAGTCAGAGGGGGCAATGTCGATCACGGACAAGTTTGCCCCCAAACCAAGACTCTGAGTGGTAAGGTGACGATGACGGATTTGAAGCGAGGGAGAAGGGTCCTTTCAAGGGTCCGGGTCCTTGACTGGCTGGCCCTACCAGTCCGGCCTTGGTAGCCTTGTTCCATCCGTGGCATCTTGTGCCCGACGAGGGCCTGAGAGGACGACGACTCTCCATTGGCAACAAAAGGAGCGGTGCTTGCGAGGAAGCGATGTGGGTCTCCATTGTCCTTGTCGACGCCATGACGTCGATCAGATACCGGCGAGCGGACCAGAGAGTGGATTGCTGTTAAATCCCGTTTGTTTTCGGCCAGGGCCAAGATATTCGCTCTGTTCATTCCGGCGGAGAGGGACAGAGGCGTGTTGGGCTAGAGTTTCTCATGCTGATCATCACCTTTGAAAGCATAAGTTAGAACCACGAGAGAATGCACGTGGTGCTAATGAGAAGAGTCGAGACCTTGACCGCCGTGTTGGGTTTTATTAGAAGCACTCTTTGTGGGAAGTTGTGGTCTAAAAAAAAGAGGCGATACGAAAAGCTGAGATTACGAATTTCTTAGAATGAGAATTCCTCAGCAAACCGAGAACGAGGCTTGCTTGATTGATTTGCATCCACAGAGGGGCCTGCCACTTTTTTTTTTTTCTTAGCATAATTTTTTTCTCGATTTTTCTTAGCCTTGGATGGGTTTTTGTGTGATGGCCTTGTCTTTTTCGCTCCACATGACGATAGCATCAAGGCACAGAGGCGACCGCGGAGCCGGACACTTAACCGCAGACTTCGTCATTGAGGGTCTGACACCACTTGCCCTGCGAAGGATTATCTTGAAGGGTCGGGTGCTCTCACGGAATAGCACTAGCAAGCAGTAGAGTCATTTGGTTGACTCGTATTCCTTCTGCTGAGCCTTCGTTTGTCTATTTTGATTCGCAGTCGAATGTCTCTCACTGAGCCTCGTCTCGACAATCATCCTGTATCTCGCCGACGCTCAACAAACGCCGGTCTTTTTGTTTGCTGTTGGTCGCAGTGGGAGCCTGCAGGGTCGTCCCGCAGGTATCTGCTCGCCAACTGTACAGATACGGACGCACGAGGCAAGGTACAGATCTGTCTTTATTCGCCAGGATAAACCCCCCACGAGCACACAATGCTACATGCCAAACCCCCCTCGATCAAGTTGCGAGCCTGACGAGGTACCTAAAAGCGGGACCCGAAGCATGCAAAAGGTCAGAGAAACCCGCCGCAGAGGTCCACCTCGCTCCCCTGCCCTTGACAATCTCACACCCCGTCCCATCGGGTACCTTCGTGCTTCGTCCTGGTTCCCCCGATATCATTAGCGGAGGCTGTCCAAGATTCCCACTTTTTGGAAGATGGGATGGAACGGGAAGATCAGTCCTGACAGAGAGTCCTAAGTTGACGCCAGGTTATTAACAAAACCGTTTCGGACCCCTTCAATATTTCTCTTCTCGGCACCTCTGCTGCCTCTCTTACCAATTCACTCTTCGGGCGTCTACCTCTCTTCGTCTGCTTATCCAGCTCTTCTTGGCAATTCCAGTCGCCATCTGACTTATCGCAAGCGACTCCGCAGCCTCTCCTTGATACAAAGTTGCTGCGCTGCGCTGCGCTTCGCTTCGCCATCCATTCATCTGCGACAGGACCTGCCCCTCACTGCACATAATCAGCCTCCGAGTGCCGCCCTACCCTCCTCAGCTTCATTCCTGTCGACTCGGTCTTCGTCTTCGTCTCGGACAACCCGCTCCCTTCATTCATGCAACGACGCTGGCGCTTGATCCACGACTCGGGCTGTTTAATCAGCCAGGCAGCACCTCATCAGAGATACAAGCCTCAGACATCGACAAACGACGACGACACCATGGCCAGCCTCGCCCGTTCCATCAAGTCCCCTTACCTATCGCCCAGGCTGCGACCCTCGATGCCTGGGCGAACCATGTCCACCAACTCCGACCTTTCCATCACCTCCTCCCCCAACAGTCCACGATCTGACGACCTCGGCGACCTTGTATTGTCCGGACGCAACACCCCGACGTTCCCGCACTCGAGATCTGCCCTCAGCCGAGAGGGCTATATCGACGGAGACGATATCCGTGCCTACAATGCCCGATTTCAAGGTGAGCCCTCCACACTTCTGGAATGAAAGACTGCGGATAGCCTTGTTTGGGTATTCCGACCATCCCATGATTGCCCATGTACCCCACCTCTTCCCCATTGATCTCCCATCACCTGCTCTCAAGTGAGTGCTCATGTATCCCTCCTATCAACATGATCATCGGGGACTACGCTGGAGTGACAAATCCGAAGGCGGATAGCTGCTGGCTCCGGGGTCGTCACAAAAACCTCCGAAACCAGAGACACGGCGCCAATTCTTCACCAACCCGGTCCAACGCCACAAAAGCACACTCAGAGGAACCAAGAAACCCCTGACACATGGCACAAACTGCACACTGTACACCATTACCCAACTCGCGGCCAATGCGACATGTACGAAGACGGGGTTGATTGAGGAGCTCCAGCAATTAAGAGCCGCCGCCACACTGAGTCCCACGCTGCGATGCATCCACATGTCCGTCAGCGCAACCTCCGGTCTCAGAGCAGCCAATGGTGCCATTTGGAAATGACTGGCGCACAGCGCGGGGCCGGATGAGAGGTCTCGGGAGCCTCCCGCACCCCCATTGTTGAGATTCCCATGCCTATTTCAATTCGCCATGTCCTTCGAATGCCCGTTGCTCGCTCATTTTGGCAGTTATTTTCTCTCATGTCCTACCACTCCCATCATCCTCAGCCTTCACCTTTTTACCCCTCTCGCAACACGTTTCCCAACCTCTTTCGGGCCGGGCCTCCCGGTCAACCAAGTCCGGGCAGACTGTCGTGCATCGCGCTACTCGTGCCTCTCCCCCACACCCAAGACTCCAGTCATCGCGGGGTAGCGGCCCCATCTTCCCGGGGCCGGCCGTTTAAGTGACGCTCGCCCTGTCATGGATGTTGGTTATGGCTCTGCCCTAATAAAGCCTCTTATATCCCATCATATGCCTCATTTTCCTGTTTTTCATCTTTTCCGTCACTAGCCCCTCTCGGCCTTTCATCATCAATTCGTCTTGTCCAAGTTCTTATACTCACATCCATCCTCACCCCAGATGATAATGATCGATCGGTCCCTGGCACCCCATCTGGATCTTCTACTCCACGCAGTCGCAGCCGTGCTCGACCCATAGCCATTGAGCTGCCCCAACTCAAGCGCTTCAGCACTGCTCCCGCGCGCACTCCACCTGAGCCTCTCTCAGCACGAGGTGATCTTCCTGGGTAAGTCTAGCAAGCCTGTTGGCCCGAACAACTTCTAACCAGTTGAATGCAGAGGTTATTTCCCACTTCACGAAGACCCCAACAGCCGCATACATCGCCCACACCCATTTCAGCATCACCCAGACACCAGAATGAGCCGCCTCATCTCAGAGTCCGGACCAGTCTACGCCGACCGTCCAACCTCACATCCCGCCCAGAACGCCTCCATGATTCAATCAAACACGCCTGTTGCCTCCTACCTGGCTCCCGGCTTCCATGATAGCCCCCTGCCTATGGGGAAGTACTATCCTTCCAACTATGAGAACAGAAACGGAAGTCAGACGAATTTGCGTCCTGGTTTGACAGGTACCCTTTCGTCCGACATTGGACCCGATGCTCATGCAACTCCCCGCTCGACCAATCAGTCGATGCAGGAGACGGAACTCCGTCGCAAGTTGCAACAATACCAGAGAGACATGATTGCTCAAGCCAGCATGGCTGCCAGTGAGCTCATTAGTAGCTCGGCCAAGTCCGACCACAAACTTGATGCCGGTGTCTCGCTGAGCTCTCTTCCTCTTCGGGAGTCGCGGTTCATCACACCTACTCCGCTCAAGCCCCGATCTCCTAGACTGGCTCCCCTTGGTAGTCCAGGACCAGTGACACCAATGGACCTTGAATCTCTTGGTGGTGGTGATTACATGTCCCGCTAAGGGGCAGTACCCTGTTTGGGGCTGTGTCTTGTCGGGTGCATTACCATTTTCAAAACATTTTACACAGGATTTTCTGGACCTTTTGGAGGGGAGAGCAAAGCAGCAGACGGTGGAGGAATTTCGTGGGGGTTCTCAAATTTGGCATTATCCCATTCATGGCGTTGGTTGGAAGCAAGCCTCAGATAATAGCTTGTTATCATGGACGGGACGGCATATCAGCGTTTTATTCAAGTTGCATCCGGTACAATTAGGTACCACACACGTCTTTTTTTAAAGACATGATACCCATAGAATACTAAGTTCCTTTGTCTCTTACAAACAGCTATCCAGCACTATACGTGATCACGAACCACTCTCCATCCACCAACATCCGTGTGACAACCCTGTCCTTCCCCTGCAATTAATAGAAAACGGTCGTCTTCTATACGGCTAGGCTAATGCACGATGAAAGTTTAAACACACAAGGCGCGGGATCGGAGTCATTTGAGAGATCCATCGCCGATGAGCCGCTAAAATGTCACGCCAAAAGTCTGACAACACCAGACCCACATCACTACCCCCCCGTCTTCACACATCATCTTCATCCTTTAATTTCTCAACAATGAAAAGTCCAATGAAGCCGAAAAGTATATCAATTTAAAGCCCTTGATCCGTAGATTAATATTTTGTATACCAACCCCTTGCCCGACGCACAGCTTTAAGCCGACGCTCCATTGACTGCGTTAGCTTCTCGACGAGGCCCGGATCTAATACATCCCACGCTTCCTTGATCCACGACTTCATCTTTTTAGTATCAGACTGACTTTTGCCTAGCCTAGTGAATTCAGGGTGTAATCTTCGCAATTTAGACTTCAAAGCCTTCTAAAGATGCTCTATGGGGTTGAGATCGGGCGAGTGAGTCGGCCAATTGATGGGCCTGAGACCATGGAGCAGCAGCCAGTCCGTCGACTTCTTTGAAGTATGAATACGGGCATTGTCTTGCTGGAAAAGCTTGAATTCGTCAAGGAAAGGAAGAAGACCTTCTGATAGTGCCTTAATATAGCTCCAGCTTGTGTATCCGTTCCTCTTGGCCTCTGGATCCCTCGTCATGACGATGAGACTAGTCTTCTTCTTTCTAGCTATGCCAGCCCACACCATAATAGACTGACGAGCTTTTCCGTGTTGTTGAACATTGACTAGGTCCTTCCGAAGCTTCTCATCAGGTCGGCGAAAGACCCAGCCGTCTGGGTTATTCGGGGCGTTCTGAACTGTGCACTCGTCTGTGAAGCAGGCCTGCGGGAAAGTCAGCGGTAGAACCCTCCGTCTTTTAGGGCTAATTTACTAGCAAAAGCTCGTTAATCCGAGGGAGCCAATACTCAGCAAATTCAAGCCGCTCTTTCGCCTCGTCTTCTGATAGTGCGATACGTCTTTTGGACCGCCATTTGCGGCGCCAATGGCTCTGTAACCGTCGCTGGAGGGTCCTCTTGCTTATATTTAAATCGAGCTCTAGAATCAGGTCGTTCCACGTCAGGTGCCGGTGCCGGTTAATAAAAGAATTGATCCTCATAATCTGTATAGCCGTGAGCTTCTTTGGCCGCCCTTTACGAGGCTTCGAGTGGTTGTAGTGGTGTTGTTCCCAGCGCCGCTTTGTGCGATAGACCGTAGCCGGATCCGTGCCGTAGTCAACAGCGATATCCCGGTACGATTTGCCCGCATATATCTCAGCTACCATCGCAGATCTTTGCTCGGGAGTAAATTCATGGTTTCTTTGGCGATTTCCGCTTATTTCAGTGCCAAAATTGCGTGTTTCAGGTGCCATTTTGGGTGGTTATTCTGGTGTTGAGATTGAAGCCTGTGTCGCGAAGTCGCGTCGTGAAGCGGGGTCAGGGCGACGCGTTGTCAGACTTTTGGCACGTGATTTTATTCTGGAAGTTCTGCTCGCCCCATCGTTCCCAAGCGCAAATATCAGCATAAAACGATCTTCCAGAACTCACCGAAGCCTGCAATATATATCTAGAGCACCTTCATAACTAAAAGGCTTCTCACAATATCCATCCTGACTTCCAAGGCAAAAAAAAAGCCCAATTGTCTCCTCATCCATCTTGTTTAGGGTAGTTGCACGGTCCCTGCCAGGCAGAAGCCGCTCTAGAGGGGAGCCTGGTTAAAGTGGAGTGATTCCTACCACGTGATCTGGCGTCGCGTCAAGTGCCTGTGAGTTGCGGACCAACGCGTGCCTCCTTGAACTTGTCGTGTTAGTTCGATCGCAAAGGACCTTTGAGGCCTTCGCCTGCTTTTACGGCCTTTCGAGTTGTAGGGTTCCTTGTCCTATTTTCGAAATGCAACAAGTATATTCTGTTTCGACGCATCCACGCTATGGCTAGCTCATCCTCCCTGGTCATGACTTCAAATTCGGTACCGACGTCGGCTCTCGTGGTGGACTTCATTTGCCTCTTCACCCATGACCTAAAGCGAAAGCAAAAACGATGGCAAGATGGAGTCCTCAAGTACCACACTTTCAACAAACGCATCATGGTCTACGATGACCGCGGCCACTTCATCGGAGATGCTCACTGGCAGGAAGGAGGGGACCTGGATGAGGGCGACGAGTTCGAGCTGGACCGGGGCGCTGCCATTGTGCAAGTTTCGGATCGCACTGGACAGAGAGAGCAGGATTTGACGGAACTGCTGGACAAGCGAGCAAAGGAAGTTGAAAGACGCCGTGCCAATGCTGGTACTCGCACTCCAGGATCAACTGCCGCCTCAACTCGAACCCCGAGAAATGATCAGTCTTCTCACTTTCAGCTTCGCCATCGCCCGCTTACAGACCTTGTCGGGGGAGCCTCGAGAATTGGGAGAGCAGTCATCTCTCCTCACTCGCCTTATGAGGCTCGCAAAATGGCCACCAGCCCTGGGCAGCAGCAGGATTCGCCTTCCGAGGATACGCGGCCATCAAAAAGAAGGAGGCGTGAGGAGTCACCCCCAAATAAGCTGGGGCATGCTCGTAGCCTTTTTGGGGCGACTTTGACACTCACGCCCTACACATCCTCAGCGCCTTCAGTTCAAAGCCAAGCCCTTCGAGAGAGGACGAACGAAGCCCCCAAGACTGCACAAATTACCGCCAGGACAAGGCCACCGGGCACAGTCGACCGTGATCGCAGAAGCTCCAAATCACCACCCCCTCCGGACAACCAAGTGAAAGCGGACGCCAATCCTGCCCCCGTCAGATAGCTCCTCGCCGCACGCTTCCTCAACAGGCATCTCTTCGAGAGTTACTGGCCGGGAATGAAAACTTCAACCACGACAAGTCTAGGCAAAAAGAGGCCAGCCACCAAGGCCAAAGGGGCCGGCTCAAGCATCGAGGTCTCGCCCCTTACACCGAAGGAGGTGGTGGCCTCTGTTCCAGCTCCCCCCCAGCCCAAGAATCACAAAAGCCAGGCTGTCGAGCCCCCAGCCAATGAGCGCAATCGGAAAAAGCGTTCGAGGCAACCATCAGTGTCTCCTTCATCACCACCCAAGGATGCTAGTGCTTTAGAACCAGCCAAAGACTCCGTGGAGCCAGTTTCGGCCCGGGATGATGCATTTGAAAGCTGGCTTCAGCAAGGCGAAGAGAACTCCGAAGGTCACGATGTTCTGGCGCAACCATCGAGATCACGATCGCCACCACCACGGGATTCTGAAGCGGATGCGGTTCTTTCAGCTCAGAATCGCACTCACAGTGACGATGGACCTGAAAAAGCACCCCTTCCCAACATGGTTTCAACAAGAGCCGAACGCACAACGTCCAAACGACCAACGAAGGAGCCAACGAACAAGGCTTCTAGTGTCCGGGGTACAAAACGAGCTTTGAGTGCAGAGACGGCTGCAGCTCCCCGCAATCACGCGGATGATCTCCCTGTGTCGGCCAAAGAACCAAGAACAGAACTGCGAATCAGGTCAAGACAACGGCGAGGCCTGCTAATGGTATCTGAAAAGAAAGATCGAGACCGCGTCGCGAGAACCCGCATGCGCCCTGCAGCAGAGACGACCATCGAAGCGCAGAGGAGACCACCAACCGACCCCCCTTCACCTTCTGTTGATGAGGAGCCCAGTGTTGTTGCACACAGTCGTGTCATGCACCACAATTTGTCGGGCGACGCAGGTAGTCGGCGGAGCTCCATCTCTTCAGACACATCGCATACCGATACCCCAGATCTTGACGACTTATTGAACAGCAACAACCACCCTGTCGTCGTTGTGCCGAGCCCCGAGAAAGAGTCACGCATGTTGGACGAAGATGCTGATGAAGATGCAAATGGGAATGCAGATGCAGATGAAGCAGCAAACACTAGTGATGCTGCGTCGGTCAACAGCCCCGAGGACGACATATCACCGCCTCCCATGCGGAGACGAACGAATCCTACTCGTCGCAGCAGGGCCAAACCAGCCCAACCCGTGTCGAGCGATGAGGAGGAAGCCATCACAGTTGACACTCCATCCTCACCGCATGATGGCATGGCCGACGGCGATCCCGACCCAAAACCAGACACAAAGCCCAAGCCGGGCCCTCGAATCACAAAGATGGCGCGAAAAAGCGTCAGGAGCAAGGAAATTATTGGCTTCACGCTGCCTACAGATGACTTTCCACCGTCAGTTTTCACGACGATGTCTAACGGGCCCTTTGGGCAAACGGAGGCTGAAAAGACTGTACAAACGGGCGATGCGGAAGTGACACAGTTGCACATGAACGGGGCCCAGGATCTGACACCCCAATCAACCACTGTTAAATGCGTGGCGCAGCCTGAAGTGCAACGCAGTGTGAGCGACAAGTCACAAGGCAAACAACCACCACGCCTCATCAATCCAGCAACCCGAGGCAAAAAAGCAGCGAGGAAAGAAGATGCAGCTGGGCTGCCACCCCAACCCATGGTTCGATTGGACCCAGCTGTACCAACCCGCATCGTCACCGCTGCCCAGGCTTCTGCCCCCAAACGGATGCCTTCTGGAAGCAATGCAGCCCAGTCAGCACTGCCCGGGTTCTCCAAGGCGAACGGTGGTGCGTGGAGTAGACATGCAGAAGACTTGCTGGGCATGACGAGACCTTCACGATCAACATCCCGACGGTGAATTGGAGCGAAAGATCTCTCTTGCACCTGAGCCGATACGAGCACACCGATTGTTCAACCGCTTTCGTTTCGAAAAGACGTTTAATCCATTGGAAGCCATGAATTTTCGCGACCGCTCTCAACAGCTGCCAATCCGCTTGCTCTACAGGTCATGGCGAGGAGTAGTGGTTCGCGAACCGTTTGCCTCAGGTTTCAGTCAACAGTCATCACAATGAGGCTCTGGAAGCCCTATCGCAAATGAGGCACTCATCGGGCATTATGCCTTGTGCTTGCTTGAACAGCCGACTTTCCAAGGAGATGCTTTTTATGCGGTTCAACCCCATCCTCCTGTTCCAACAACTGACCTGGCACCTTGAACCCTCCTACAGTATTTGGCGAAACGCTGTTCTGATCAACCTAAAGATATGAATTTCTGGATGAACCAAGATACTAGCAACCTCCTTCGCATTCCCTGTCATCAGCCTATGCGAGGACACTCCAGGATCCAGCACATCCCTGGAAACAGTCGTCGCTCCAACTTGACCAAACCTTATAGGACAGAGGAACTCCAAAGTCTGTATGACCGGTGGCGGGAGCTGGAAGACTGGCAGAGACCTGTGCAGCACCCTCCAGGTGATGACATCAAAGACCATCTTCAGTCCGAAGGACCATCCTCAGGGAACAGCGACAGATCCTCTGTTTCTGGTGCTTCAGGACCCGAGGACTCGGACCACGTAAAGAAGCCTCGTCGCCGCGGTCCTCTCTCAAAGACAAAGAGAGAGAAAACTGCGTTCATGCGACGGCTTGGTGCTTGTCCACCCTGCCGTTCTCGAAAAGTTGCGGTATGTAATTGAGTGTTGTTGACCAGGATGCTTTGCTCAACATCGTCCATAGTGCAAACATTGGGATCTTCGTGATTTCGAGGCTTCGTACCGGCAGTCAAAGAGGGGTTCCTATTCGGCGATCTTCGGGAAGATACACCATGGCTGCTTTGGCGAGATGGGTGATCTCGCGCGAAGCACCGACCTCTTGGGCCTAGCCAACCTGGATACATTAAATCCACCGGATTCTCTGGTAGACCTCCATCTCGCAGGGTTGCTGCCGTGTGTATCAACGGACACCCCCCTTGGCCCGACTCTCGTTCCACTGAACCTGGATAACTCGACCCTAGATGCTGAGCCTATTGGGGAACCTCAACTGATGCGCAGCTTCTCCATTGTGGCCATTGGGAGGGACTTGACTTGCACACCCACCAAGACAACCACATGGCAATGCCTGTTCTGGAATAACCAACATGCTGGGGCCATGCCAGTCATGGCGAAGCCCTGCACGGACAAGTTCACGACCCCAACAGAATTAATGGATCACTTCTTCAAGATACACCACCCCGTGGAGCTCTACGACCCCCCAATCTGGTTTAGATGCAGACTGTGTGATCAATGGAACGACAAACAACAATACTGCTGCAAGTGTGGAAATGTGGAAAGCGAGAAACAGGAGCAGTGGATCTGGGTATGGGAGTCTGCGCTTCGCCGTCACAGTCACTCGGTGCAAACCTCTCTAGGTTTAATAAACTCTACAGTGGTACTCGATTAAAGCCGATCCGGTTTGACATAGGGTTCGCGCTACTCGGAGAGTTGAGGGGCAATGCAGGCGCGCCTGTGCGCTCGTTCTCGAAACGGACGAGCCATACACACTCATAATGAGTCGCACAAGATGGTGTTGAGCCCCCACCATGACCCATGTCCTGTTCTCCGGCATGGTTCATCGGCGGGCAATGTTGGGGGGATTGGGGTGTTCAAGTTCGGAGGGTGTTCAATGGACGGTAGAGGCATGTGGATCCTGGGAATAGACCCATTTGCTTGGTAATGCCTAATGAGCTGTGTCTAGGCATTGATGTTGGTGTTTCCTGGCGCAATATATAAGTGGTCTCGATGTCCCCTCTCGTTTCTTTGGTCAACGTGGACGGGCTTCCCATGGATGAACTTCTGTTGGTCTTACTATTGCCAACAGAACCATCTACAGCATGCCAGAACAGTGGTGCCGTTTGGCCTCCCTGATCTGGGACGATCTGCGACTTGCTATCTACAAATGATGGACGCGGCCACAGTTGAATGTGGTTGACTCACGATTCTATGACACTTCCCTCACAAACCTTCCACCACATGGCACAGAGTTGTGTTTCACAGTAAGAACATGTAAAGTCTTGAGCAGCATACTGAGATATCTCTTCCGGGGATACAATGATGTGGTTACTCTTACAATAGAGATGAGATCTTGAAGACTCGAACAAAATACGAGGGCTGCTAAGCCATGTCGCGGCCTCCGACGGGCATGGCCACATATCCGGAATGGCGGACCATGGGTCGAACGACTCTCAAACCTGGGGTTGCGAAAGTTGAGTCATCCTCACATGCAGGACTCCACGCATTGACCAATGGAGGCGCTATTTTCTCGCCGAAGTCAGAGCTCGGGTGGTGCAGGTGGTGGGTCGGGCAGACCAATGGGCGTTCCTGGTGAGGCAGATCTCCAGAGGTTTAGACGGCATGATTGGCCAGGATGGGTCACCCTGCCTCGCGACGCCATGCCTAATCGAGCACGCCGAAAGACTCAATCTCCTCCACCTGCTGCGCCATGCTTTGAGCGAATCCCCAAGCAAGTTCAGCTTCAGACCAGGCAGTGAAATACCTTGGACGACGCCCTCCAAGCGGCCTCAGGCTTTTTCTTCTACTCTCCCCCCTTTCGTTACTAGTATCACGACTTCCCCCCCATCCTTTAGGCTCCCCTCACGCCTTCACCAACTTGCTCATACTTTGAGACAAGGACATCGTACGAAGCTGGCGACCAGTTTCGTTTGTCGAGGCTTCGCCTATTCCCACGTCCTTCCCCAGCTCAGCGTAGCCCGCTTCGCCGCTCAAAGATCCCGCGCATCTCTAGTGGCCCAGCCTTGCTACTGTTGGCATCGAAAAGATATCGCAACCTTCGGCGTCCAAGTTCTTATCGCCGGACTAATACAGCACCTCACGTGAGGGTAAGCAGGTCGGCGTAAGCATCCCTCCGACTTGTCACACATGGTGCCGTTGGTCTAATAGTCGCATTCAGTCGCGCAGCGCATCGACTTTCCCACTCATCACCTTTTAAAGCACGGATTTGGAGCGCACCGCAGCTCCAAATATCCGTCGTTCGTTTAAACAATTCAACCTTATCAAGACGGGTCGCACGGTAATCAGTTGATCATGTCCAATTCGAACGCTGTCCCCCAGGGCTTCTCCGTCTTCCAGCCTGCCCTCGGGTCTCAGCTCCAGTTCTTCCCTGCTGTCGGAAGCCGCGAGCTCGATGAGCTGGTGAACGCTTACATCGCCGGTCCCGCTTCTGTCCAGGAGAAGCGGGCTTCCATCTCTCTCGACTTCCTTGAGTACGCCCACCTGACTGGCCAGACCTTCAAGTTCTACCCTGTCTACTCCATGGCTACCCCCGCTGTGTCTCCTGCTACTGCCAGCCCTCTTCAGGACTCTGGTTACGGTTCTTCCTTCAACGCTAGCCCTGTCATGTCCAACTGGGACTGGAGCCAGGTCAACGCTGCTGCCCCCTCGCAACGGCAGTCTCCCAAGGCTGCTTCGCGGCACCAGACTACCGACTTCTCTCACCTGCCTGGTATGAAGATCATGACAAGGGACGGCCGCGATGTGACGAACTCCGCTTCTCGAGGTTCCAAGACCAAGGAGCAGCGAGATCACGCCCACCTGATGCGAATCATCAAGGCTTGCGACAGCTGCCGGCGGAAGAAGATCCGCTGCGACCCCAGCCACAAGAAGCGTGGAGTCACCCAGAACCAGGCTCAGCCTGCGTCCAAGGTCACCAAGAAGACGAAGACTCCTGCTCGGGAAGCACGGACATCTCCTGCCGCTGCTCAGCCTGATTTCTCTGCTTCTATAGGATTCCCAGACGTGCAGGCTCTTTCAACTCCAGAACTCGACAACCTGCTTGGTATAGTACCAGCCGAGAACGTGGCTTGGGAGGACTTCCTCTCGTACCCTCCTGTCGACGACTACGACTTCTTCAACGACCCAGAGGGCTACTTCTCTCCTCAATCTTCCTCTGTGTCGGCGTACTCCACAAAGCCTGTGACACCGACTTCCACACAAGATCAACTTGGCCCGTACAATACGGTCAATGCGGAGGTCAACGTTCCATCGGCGGATCTACCTTTCAACCAGACAGAATCGGCTCACAACTATGCCGATTTCAATCTGTTCTCTCCCGAGTCCTCATTCTCGGAAGACGAACGTATGGTCCCGATCGAACTGTCCAAGCAGTCGGTTAGTCAACCTAGGTCCCCAGCGAACCCACGACCACCAATCGATCCCTCGGATGGCTCAGAGAGCAGTGGCGGTTATCTAAGTGGTGACCTTGGTGCTCAATCTGAGCTTGTCTGGGCCACACCTCAGGAGCTCTTTGGTGATGGCGACATTGTCCTAGATAGGACGTATCGCGATCCTGGTACTGGCCTTGAGCGGTACCGCTCGAGCCCCTCATCCAGCTTCGACTCGGATGTTCTGAGTCACAGCATAAGCTCACTTGAGACTTCTGTCTCGTCGGCCTACACAACCGACCCCTTCACTTCTCCTAGCATGATGTCACCTGCGGGAAGCAACGTACGTATCTCAATGAACGCCTTCATGGAACAGCGACTAATTTGTCAAAAGGTGGAAACTAGTCACAACAACATTGTTGATCCCACTGGAGACAGTCTCCAGAGTGTACGTGCAGAACCCTTCCTGATCTCACTGCAGCGACTAACTTCTTGGAAGGTGACACCATTTGCGAACGCCTCACGACCTGGTGCCATCGGCACGAACGGCCTGAGCCAGACAGCCGGTGGCTACACTGACTACTATGATCACTATGATCACTCAGATCGCGGCCATCGCAGCGATCAGCAACAACGTGATCGTCGTGAAGACGTCGCAGCACAACGTCGCGACAGCTCGTCTTGTCATGTCCTGACAGAGCATCGACGTGCTGAGGATGTCGGCATCACTCGCTCGAATGCTCTGAACTCTGGTTCTCCTGTTTCGCAAAATAGGAGGCGTGATGTTCTGGAGCTAGCACCAGTTACAGGTGCGAATGTTGAGCGAGAGTCGGCTCCCGCTGCTTCCATGACACAAGTCAAGCCCCAGACACCCCGTGCCCAACTTGCGGTCGGTGAGAAGGAGGAGAGATCTCAACTTTCTTCTGCATTCTTGGGCATTGCCCCTGTCTCGACTGCTCTGGCGTCACTACTGCAGCCGTCATCCCTGACGACATTTATGTCCGTCGTCATGATAGCGGTCGCACTCACAGCCTGGTTCTGTCTCTCATCTGTTGAGATGGGACCTGTGGACCAGAGGACTCTCTCCACGAAAGGAGAAAGGTCTTCCACGTCTCGGGCACGACGCTTGATGGCAAACATCAAAGGGAAAGCTCACGGTACCTTGAGCACGAAGAGAGCAATGGGCGGCACGAAGTCGGTTGATCGCATGGTCTCACAAAGCTGGAGCTTGATTGCAGTGTAGACGGGTCCTTGATATAGACCAGAAGGTTTTTGGGTTTTGGGCATTAGTGGAGAGAGTTGTACATCGCATGACTCTGAAAGTCCCTGGTCTCGTTCTTAGATGAGGGGGGACTCTTTTCTTTGTTTGATTCGGATTGTCATATCGAAGAGCGACCACATGCGCAGAGCGCGCTGGTTTTTATTTTGAGAGGAAACGGCCTTTGCTATAGAGCGAGCATTGAGCCAAAAACGCAATGAACTGGCCTCCAAGGCCGTGTATTATTTTATTTCAATCGTGCCTTGCCTTGTGATGTACTGTGGTGTCCTGTGTGATCATCTCACAGCGTCCCATGTGCTGTTCCGCTGAGAGGAGTTGGACCTCTGAGCTTTGTTAGGCCTCCTGCGAATGGCCGTGACATTGTGGTGCTGGGGTACTTGGCTGGTACAACTGCGAAAGAGATCAGCTGACCACCGTTTGCTCAGAAAACGGCGAGTTTGTAAACGGTGGCAGGTGGGTCAATGCAAGACGAGACATGACGGCATTGGCTCCTTCTCCTCCAAGGGTAGATCAATAGGCATCACAAGAGTGACGAAATAATAAATAAATGAGATCCCAAATATTATCTTATTACAAGATACCTCCTTTATTCTCCTAGTATTCTCTACATAAAATTCCTATATCCTTCGTGAAGAGTCATGCTTGGTGTCTCGTTTGACCCGTGTAGGCGTGCCACATGAGGCTTAGCGTCAACGGAGCTTGAAATCTTCTTTCATGTCAAAGTAGGACATGAGTATCCTCCATCCTTTTCAACCTTTTGGACAATCTGATTGCTCCTTACACGATCGTTCATGCCCAAGCCTTGACTTAGGGCCTTCAGATCCCATAATATCGCACCATTGGTGCCGCTGATCTGGCCTTTCTACCTCCAGTGCGAATTTGACTGTGTTGACAGACGTCGTCACCTGTCGCGCGCGTTTGCTTGTCGACCGGAAGTACTTCAGCGTCGGATAGACTGGTCGCACCGCCTTGGTCGATTTCATTTGGCTTTGAGTCCAGTCAGACTTGACTTTTGTGTTTCCCGGTTGGCACTGGGAGTTTCGGAAATCGCGAGCGCAAAATTTGGGCTTTTTGAGTTTGCCGCGCCGGTGACTCAGTCCTCTCGACGTGCGATGATCTAAGGGGGACTGTGATATTCAAAGAACACCTTGCGCTTGAGTTTCTTTCATCTTCCTTGGTTAAGAAGCTGATTCATTGATCATACTTCTCATCGGCGAGGGCTGCGATACGATAGAGGCACGTGGCCTTTGAGTGAGTCGAAAGGGTTGGAGGAGCACCTTGTTGGGAGGAGTAGAGGGGATACATTGGCAGGAGGAGAGCCAAAGAAAGAGAGGGATATTGTTTTTGAGGGACATAAGAGGAAGAGGAGAGAGGCAATCTGAGAAAGGGACACGCAAGACTTTGGCCTCTGGTCCTGAGGCGAGAGGATCAAGCGAGGATTGACATCGAGAGCCAACGAGAGGCGCACCCAGATTGCTCAAAGATCAAGTGAGCCAAGGCAATCATGGGCGTGTTCAAGTCGCTTGGCCTGTCACCGGCCAAGAAGGCAGGCGCAAAGGCCTTTCGTCGTCTCTTTGGACGGGTGTTGCCAGCTGGCGAAAGTGACAGTGCCACTGGCAGCGCAGCGACAAGCGAAAATGGCAAGAACAACACCCATGACGAGACCAGCAGCAGTCAGAAGAACACCAGCAATGAAAACACGCACGATAACAATCAGCAATCCAACCGCGACAATTTACCCACCCCCCGATCATCGACAGAACCTCACGACAACACTCAGGACTCAAACCCTTCGCCTCTCACCACGACAAAGGCAGCCCCTTCGACAGAGGCGATGGCATCTCCGCAGAAGCTAGCCGCCGAGCGCAATAAAGAGAATCAGCCACCGGACACAAGCACCTTGACCGACTCACTTGCTCGCCTAAGCCTCGATCGGGACAATGCGACTGCGACTCCTGCCACGAAGCCCGCGGCTCCCGCGGTACCGATCTTTACGGATCCTGCTGTGGTTGCCGAACGGGCGATGCATATGAAGTTCATTGAGGAAGCCCTCGATATGGTAAGTTGCACCGCCCAGGTATCTACTACCTGAGTCACTGACCCAACTACTGCGCAGGCCCGGCTTGCTCTTCGGACTAATGAGACTCCCGTTGGCTGTGTTCTTGTGCATGACGGCAAGGTCATCGCCAGAGGCATGAATGCCACCAACGTCACGCGAAATGGCACTCGACATGCCGAGATCATGGCTTTGGGTGCCTTGCTGTCCTACCCGCCAAAGGACGGACCCAGAACCACATCTCTACGACCCAAGGTTGAGGCTCCTCCCCCTTCGGCTGCGGCTTCCGACGCCTCTTCTGTGTCATCGGTCGTGCCCGACGAGGGCAACGAGGACGGTTCCAAGGGACACCTCTACCCCTACGGCCAAAAGTGTCATCCCGACGAGCGAGTCGATCGATCCATCGTTCGCGAGTGCATCCTCTACGTTACCGTCGAACCATGCGTCATGTGCGCATCTCTGCTGCGACAGCTCGGGATCAAGAAGGTCTACTTTGGTGCCGTCAACGACAAGTTTGGCGGCACCGGTGGTGTATTTAGCATCCATGCCAACTCGCTTCCCATTAGCGCCGATGGACAGACCGCGAGCGCCCATCCTACCCCGAAGCCAACGCAACTCCCAGACGGCAGCGGTACTCTGGGTGTCTCGTACCCTCCTGGTGGCGGCGATGGCGGGAATATTGAGTCGGGCTATGAGATTGAGGGTGGTTGGGGTCGCGACGATGCAGTTGGTCTTCTGAGACGGTTTTACGTGCAGGAGAACGGACGAGGTAAATCTTTGCGCCATCGCTCTCCCTATCAAGTAATACTGACCTGTTTCAGCTCCGGTACCTCGCAAGAAGGAAGGACGCGCAGCCCGTTTGGCGGCCATGATGGAAAAGGATGACGAGGAGTCTCCAACCCCCGGTGACGCCACCCCTGTGCCTGGAGATGAGCCGACCGACTTGCCAACGTCGACAAAGGCTCTGGAGGACCCGACTCCTTTGGCAGATCGCACCGAGGCTTAGCGAAACTCGGGCGAAACGCCACTGGGCCATCGTCGTGTGAAGAGCAACTTGGACGTCACGAGGGGTAATGAACTGCACTGAGGCTTAGGATTTTCACCTAAGGCTTTAGGTTATGCATGGTCACGGCGTATAGCATATTATTGTCACTGGAAGGTCTCACTTTAGAGTATGTTTAGAGTAGGCTATGTGGTCTATCCATCGAAAGGCACCTGGTGCCTCAGAGTCATAATGTACAGGATTTAACAGAAGCCAATGGCCTCAGGTTTGGGACATCATACATGGTGTAGTGAATGTGCTTTGACCAGTATCGGATTGCTCATGAGGCACCCTCTTTGTCAGGTTCTCTCTCTTCTCATCTAAACGAACTGGTTAGTCGATAACCTACGCATCTAGGGAGAACAAGACAACGCGGCACTGCTAATTCTCTTATGGACGCGGTAACTGATAATGGATGTGCTCAACATGCTTGTATTTAAGAACACTTAGCGACCTGAGAGCCAGGGAAGGATGTAGGTGAACTCGAGTTGTGAATAGAGACGTCTTTCACTCCGCTGCGTTGTCGGGTTGTCTGGAATAAGGCGAACGCGTCAAAAGAGGTCGTTGGACACAAACCGCTTCCGGGTCTCGAGTTTCTAGTTTCATGGGGACTACGATGGCATAACTCGCTCTGCTCGGAAGTGGTATTCACTAGTCTGCAAGCCTAATACAAATTATCGATACGCTCATGATACCAATATATACCGTAGGTATCTCCTCAATAGTAATAGGCTAAGTGGGTTATGTCCGGGCTTTCAACCAGCACATCGTGAGTATGACCATGACTGAACGGGTATCCATTGGCCATTGACAATCGCCAACGTATCCAATGATCCCTCTCCCGACACGTGCAAGTGCAATTGGTGTCTGACTTGAAATCCTGGTGGTAGTGTAGCACGAATGTGATTCCTCGTAGACCCGGATGTATTGACCCTCCAAGGTGAAACAAGGGGGAAGCCTCCTCGCCACAGCCATACTCTGTTCCGCTGTTCGTGGATTAAGTACAATTTCAGCCGTTTGACGATCACCGAGAGTCCATCCGGGGCCCAGCCGGGAAAAAAAGTTGTTGAAATAGAGCCGGTGAGTATGGTCATCTGGTTCAGGAACGCCGAAATGCCACATGGTGATGACTCTGCCCCCATGTAGAATGAACCGCCGAACCACGTCCAGAACAGCTGCGTTCTGAGGAAGGAGGAGGGAGCTGTCAATCAGGAGGACGGCCGAGGGCAATGTGTATGCTAATGGCATGGACACAAAGTGATCAACGACTTCGGATGGGGTCGTGGCCCAGGTGGTGGCCACCCTTTGTTCAAGACGCTCTAAAAAATGGGCCTGGGACCTCTGAAACTCTAGCCTGCTTGCTAGAATAGTCGAAACGATGACGACACGGGGAGGTGGCCGGGGATAATTGTAACCTCTGACGCTAGACATGTTGGTAATGCTGCTCGGCCCGGCAGAGTTCATGATCAGCTAAATGTCGTTTGAAGGAGTAGAGGCTACTCAAAGGTCAGCTGGGGTGAAGATACGCCGCCGGTGCTCGTGTCTGGTGTTGGTAATTATGAGAAAAGGGGCTGGGAACCTGATATTAATATGCAAAAGACCTGTGACAACGACAGTGACGCGTGTGACAGAAGTCGTAGAGTAAGTGACATGAACAGAGTCGTGATGAACTTGTTAGCATTTTCTGGTGTCATCTAAGTGAGAGTATGTCCCAGAAACGGCCTGCGAGGGGGTGTCTCCAGTCTTTCCAGATGAAAATGAATCTCTTCAGTCTTCTAGGTCTACTTGGTTCACGTAGCTTGATTAACTGCCCACGAAGTTAAGATGACTCCCATATTTGGAGCACTGACAATGGCAGCCAACGGATATCTTTGGCGGATCCCTTCACTGACCTAGGAAAGACTAGTATGACGAGGGCTTTGGTTAGAATGATCCAATTTTAGTTTCCGCTGAGCCAGTCATCACACTCACATGTTCTGCTAGTCGTAGACGTCAAAATGAAGAAGACACTGCTGACCATGGTAAAGAGATAAGCAAACCCTACTCTAAGGATGGTAAATAAAATGACATATTATGATAAAAGAATTAGCCGACTAGACGACTGTGAAAGATGGGCGATCCGTCATATCTTCACTCGACCACAAGTGTATCACATAATATCAACTATAAGCTCACAGACATGGCATGACTGCGGTGGGAGTAATGTGTTTTAGGTAACAATAAAACAGCCTCCTCTTCGATGTTCGCGTTAGTTGTAGCCGTCTTTAGTCTATTGAGGAAGAGTGTTGCCGAATCTTTCGTGTCCGAGGCTTTTTTCTTCGTCTGTGACACTCGCAACAAGCGACGATGAAGAGCACTAGATGGATGAATCTTCAATCAAGAATTAGTGACGTTATATCGAGACCAAAAGAGAGAAAAGAGAGTCGGTACTCGCCCTATAAAGCTTCCAACTCCGAGACAGGCGTAAGTACTCCTGACGCTCGTTTGAAGTTGTGACCCGAGCCATGCCCATGGATAATCATCCAACACGATAATATCAAACAGGCCAACGCAAACCGTTGACGCAAGCATAGCCAGGAAGGCAACAAGATCAGCAACAGCAAACAGGCCTGGGTTACCGACGTCGTTGCTTCGGTGTTTGGCGTAGTTGATGCAACATGCTATATCCCAAAGTAAGACAACAGCGAGCTGAATACCATGAAGATGATTAGCAGACGAGATATGAGATGTGAGTGAGCACTTTGACGTACGGACGGGCTGTACATGATGATTGATCGGTTGCTCCATCTCGTCTTGAGGAAGCCAACTAACCCAAAGTTGGCGATGCAGGCAAGAAGGGAGAGGAAGTATAAAAGGAATTTGCATTTCCATAAATGTCCATGAGAGCGATGTGGTTTCCGTCTAGAATTCGTAGGTAGTGAATCAGTGTAGGGGTATATCTCTGTTGGGCGGTTGTGGAATTGCTGTTGGTTTGTGCCATGCGGGATTCCTGACGCGGTTGATTGGGGCCATCGTGGCTCCTCAAGGGGGTTGCCCATGCTGAAAATCTGAGATTCTGAATGACCCGCTACCGTGAGATGTTGAGCCGGCTGTGACTCTAAAACAGAGTGACAACTACAAGGTCCGGTCACAACTATAAATGCAAGGCGCCAGCCTTGAGGAGAGCGGCGTCCGATCCTGGACGGATGCAGGCAATCATGAACTTGGGAGCGAGTAATACACAATAGTGGCCACAAGTTGTCCAATTGAACTCTACAGAAGCAACACGCAGGGCCGGGTTTGTACCTTACTCGCCGGCTAGGAGTGGGCACTCTCATTTGACATTTCAGCTGAGGCTGATTGAGCTCTTGGCACGTACATGGCAAAGCATGACCTCTCACCGATGACATAATGGAATGCATTTGAATGGTTAGGAATAGAGAAAACGTAGAAATGTATTGGAGCCTATTCAAGGGGCATCGCGCTTGGTCAACCCACGCCTTTGGGGACTTGAGCGTTGTCTGCAGACCACAGCCTGTAGGCCATTCCTCGTGGAACTGAGTTCCACTCAGCCGTGTTAAGAAGCTCGGTCGATCACAAGAGTCAGCCAAGAAGAGGTGAAAAGTCTCTGCATCAAAAGATTTGGTTGTACGAAGCGATGATGCGGAAGTTCTTTGTGGCGATTGCATCAAATCAATGTCTCGGAGGCCAAAGAGTAGGAACAGTAACTGCCCGTCTATATATGTGCGTGCTGCATCGAAAACGACATGTTTCGTGCCGGTTAGCATGGCTCAAGAGTCTCTATTCGCCCTCCTTTCCATCTTTGTAGTCGCCAAAACCCTCATCATAGTATTCCTCCCGAATCTTGCTGAACCCAACCTCAGGTCCATCGTGGGGCCAGGGGAAACTGTTGCCACTCGCAAAGAGGCCGAACATGACGCCGTCAAATCCCACAGGAAGGAGGCTTGGGGAGAATGTCTTGACCCATTTCGTTTCTTGGTCGCTAATCGAATATCCTAGTTTATACTCCCGTGGTTCAGATCGGATGTGCAGCTGCAAGTCTGAGGGAATTCGTGTTAACTTTAAGAGAAACTCCTCTGTCTGTGATGAATATGTCAACATGAATCTCCAGTAACACACAAAGGCGGGCTTTCACGTACCTCTGGGGGAGTTCCAGGGCCAGGTGAATTCGCAGTGATATCTACAAAGATGCAAAGACCAGTTGAATTGGCACATCCTCGAACCCCAAGATCCTGATGGGCTAGCTCACTTGAATACGCCGAGATACCGACGGACTGGTATGGCCCCAGACCCTTGTTAGTGGGCAGTAGAGTTGCGGAAAATGTCATGTTGACAGACTGCTGCTTTCTCAAGACGGCACTGGGCGTGTCCCGGTCACTGAGTGTGTAGACGTTTGGTGCCAGAACCACACCATTTCCCTTGGATTTCAGACGGTAGGTTTTGGAGTATGGGGAACGGAGCTGATACCAACTTGACTGGAGCTCGGGACCCTCAAAGCGATCTTCATATAGCTTGGGAGGATATGTAGAATTGGGGCCATAGTCGTAGCTCTGGCTCAGCAAAACGTAATCGCCGTTGTTCATGGTAGGCCACCCATCCTTCCAGCTCACCGGAGCAAAGAAGGTTTCGCGTCCGAGGACCGACCATTTGTCCACATATCGACGGGCCAAGAAGGTGGCGAACCATTTCCCGCCAGGAGTGTCGGCAAACGTGGCGTGCCCAGTGTTGCCAACCACAAGGTTGGAGTCGGCACCGTTGAAGATTAACGGATTGGTTGGCGACGAGTCCCAAGGTCCTTCAGGAGACTTGGAGCGAGCAATGGAAGCCCTATGAGTAGCGCCTGTACCGCCTTCGGCAATGAGTAAATAGTAGTACTTGTCCTTATAAAAGAGTTTAGGCCCTTCGGGACGGGTCTTGTTCGTTACGGGCATTGTGCCGTTCCAGATGCTGCGATAAGGGCCAACACAAGCGCCACTCTCCAGGTCTACTTGGCACTGACTGATACCCCATAGGCGATCAAAGCCATTGCTTAAGCCCATGATAGTGAGATATGTCTTCTTCGATATCGGATCCTGAAAAAGATGGGGGTCAATGCCGTGTGGCTCTCCCCATACAACGTCGGACCATGTTTTGAGATCTTCCGAAGAGACCCAGAACATACGAGGCCAGGTTCGATAATCGGGATCCGAACCCGTCATTGCCATTGATGTGACGTAAAATCGTCCATTGATATAGGACAAGGAAGGCGCCCAGATGCCTGTTGTCATGAGATTCAGTAATCGACGCCATGCCCAGGAATGAACTTACCATTTCCTGTTCTCGTGCCAGTAATAGGGACTTTTCGAGGGTCATCGATGGCGTGAGAGATCAACTCCCAGTTGACCAAGTCTTGTGATTTGTAAATGGGGATGCCAGGAAATGTGAGAAAAGAGGATACAGCTACGTAGTAGGTATCATCTACACGAATAACATGAGGATCAGGGTTCCATCTAAGATAAAGGTCTTATTAGAATATGTTTTTTTTAGGGAGAATGGATGCCTACCCTCTAATGATTGGATTCTTCAGCCCAAACGACAGAGAAGCCAGGCCTAACCAAAGGCTCAGGAAAATGGTGATTTTGGTCATGCCTCAGACTAGCCGCCATGTATTTGGATAAGAGGCACAATTTACAAGCGAGATGATCTGATAATGTAAGATGCGAGCTCTGGAACAGGGCGTTTTATAAATCATTTAACTACATCCTCAACTCCGCGTCTTGGCATAGTATGCAGCGAGTTATGGATGAGATCTGCATTGTGATCAAGACGACGATAGGTGGAACTGGCTATTTCCCGCTGAAAAAGAGTAGATCAGAAGATTATTGAGGGGACATGCGGGGAGAGATGAGGTCTTTCTCTCCAAGGTTACATATCTGCAACGGCGCTTTAACCGTGTAATTAGGCTGATTTCTTGACAGCATCGATGAGATGATTTCACCAAATGTCAACATGTGGTACAGAATGTGACAAGCACATGTGTATTATGCATTCATAACAATTATTCGCTAGTGGTATCCTTGAGTGGTCCTTGAAACTCAGCAGACTCCGTGAGTTCCTTCATAATTTCCTCGACGCCTATGCCTTCTTAGAGGCCGCAAGCTCCGCCAGGCGGCGCAGAACTTCTTCCTCGCTGGGATAGTCGGGGCCCTTGATAGACTCAAAGGCAGGCAGGAGGACAGCCTCATCAATCTCCTTGTACTTTCCAAGCTGAACGTGGATGAGGTTACCGTTGCGGGACTCATCAGCCATAAGGAGAGCTGCACCGCGGGCAACAGCAGAGGCGGGCATCAGTTCGACACCGATGGCCTCCAAGAGACCCTTGAGGTCTGGGAGGACACTGCTGTCAGCCCAGCTTGGCGCTAGGGTGTTGACCCGGATGGGCAGGTTGGCGGCACCAAGCAGAGGGACGAGACCTCTTCCAAGACCGAGGACGGCATGCTTGGCAGTAGCTATGATATGTTAGAGAAAGAAATGTATCAAGAGGTAGAAGGAACTTACCGTAGTCCACAGCACGAAGGCGCTGGAGGCCTGTGGTGGAGCCAGTGATGACAATGCTGCCACCCTCAGGCTGCTGTCGCATGTGGAAGATGGCGAGGGTAGCTGAGTTGATGACGCCATTCAGGCTGACATCGAGAAGAAGATGCGAAGGCTCCTTGGGGTCACCATTCTCATCCACCTCAGTAGACAGGTAGTCTGCGCGAGGGCCAACACCGGCATTGGCGAAGACATGATCAATACGACCATAGACCTCCTTCGTCTTCTTGAACAGAGCGACCTGCTCGGCCCAGACCGCAACATTGGTCTTCACGAAGGTGTAGGAGTCCTTAGGCTCCTCAGCTGGGGCTTGGATATCGGCATTGACCACAGAGGCTCCCAGGGTCAGAAGGAGATTGACTGTGGCAAGACCAATGCCCGAAGAGCCTCCTAAAGGATGCAATGCAACGGTCAGCCTTTTCAGGCTCATGGAATGATTTGATAGTGGACAGGGGATTGCTGATTTGACGTACCAGTGACGATGATCACTTTCCCATTGAGGGAGGCGAGGTCCTTGTCTTCGATGATAAATTCAGCCATGGTGTTTAGAGATGCAATGAGAATGGAGGAGTCGAATGAGACCGCATTGAACATCCCAAGGTCTGTATTAGTAGCTCTTCTCGCAGAGCTCATAATGGCGTTCGGATATGTAAATCCCACGTGGCATGGGGTTGGGATGGTAACCTCAAGCCGAGAACCCCGGTAAGGAGAGTGTGGATTAAGCTCGGTTAGAAGCTGCAATGTTGGAATAGCCTCGTTCTCGTATGACGAGTTTGTTTGTCTAGACTCATTTGGTTTTCCGAAACCCGTTCGATCCAACGCTGCACGGGCTACTAAAGGAGGCTGGCGTTTCCAAAGTCGCCATAGTTCATTCTACCCGCTGTCTAGCAGGGTTCAGGAACGGCTAGATGGGGCTGATCAAACGCTTGGGGGCAGCCCCTTCCGTTGATGGGGGCAGATTGGTTGCCGCGTAAAACGATTTTGTTGTGCAATCGTGTCATGGGGATGCTTTGAGTGGCATTGACTAGAAGCACAGGGAGGACCCTGAGACGGTGGCCTCTACATGACTAGCTGTGAGGCCTCGTAATTGTACGATTATCAAGATAAGGCCAGCCACATGCCGTTCATCGTTTAACTTCTCGATCTCGGCTGCAGACTACCTGTCGTTGTTGCCTTTCAGACCTGTCAAGATGTTTGATCAGCTTTGCCGCAACTCGCTTCCAACTCCCGACAGCGATCTCCTTACCGTCACATCTCAGGCGTAAGCTCGCCTGTATCCGAGGATGCACCCAGCCTGTCGGGTAGAGAGACTGACCTGACAGCAGCAGACAGCCAGGTCTTCCGAGCTTCTGCTCCCGTTAGGGGTTCCTTGGGGTCTCTGTGGGCCAACAGCGGAAGGATTGGAAGGATTTGACTGGGTTTGTGAATTGTTTTGAAGTGGGATCTCCATTCACCCATGTCCATGTCCATGTTGTTTCTAGACAGGGCGAGCCCAGAATATGGGTGCCTGGCTCAATGGCTCAATGGGAGCATCCGTGTTAACCGGCTTCCTCTGAGGGTAGTATCCGCTAGTAAAAATATGGCATGGTCATGTCATTGCGTAGCATCTCCCCTATGTTGCGTTCCGGGTCCTAGCTTCACTAGCATGAAATTTCGAAGTGCCGAAGTGACCGTTCAGACAGGGTTTGCCGGCTGTCAACTTCGGCTGCAATTCAACGGTTATCTAACCCCAAGCTGACCAAGATCTACAGATTTCGGCCCCCGAGCCAAATGAGGGACTACTCCGGCCGTTTCCTGTGAGGCTCTGCTCGAGGGTTTGGAGTGGGGAGTTGACTGGGAGGCCCGTTGTTTTGGATCTGGGCCCGTGGCCTGGTCCCTGCAAAGTGGCACCACGCCTGCAGCTACTGTTCAAGTGGTTCAAATGGTTCTATCAGGGGCTCAGCAGTCCTGCTTCTTCGAGGTCCAGGGTTTGTTTCAATAAATGCTCGATTCCTAGTTGGGCCGGGCAAACCGAGGCGAGGTGGTAGTGAGCTTTCGTTCCCTGATCTGCCAGGATGACAACGATGGAGAATTCCATGAAGCTTGTCACTGCTGTCACGAACCCTTGGTTGATTTTTGCTTTTCTAGAACCAACAGATATACAGGCTCTGTCCCGAGTTTTCGGGACCGGGTAACAACGCGTGTATTCGAAAGCCTCTCCTCAAACGGTCCTCTTCGCATCCGCCAACTTCGATATCTGGGATCAACGCCACTGCGATTCGCCACCAGCATGGCTAAAGTGGCGGGTGATGGCGTTCCACTGCTCTACCTGACCATTGTGATGCTGTCACTTTCTTGGGTCACACTCGTCACGCGCTTGGGAGTTCGGAGATGGAAAAAGATTCTCGGTTTGGATGACTGGCTGATGTGTGTAGGCCTGGTATGTACAGCAAGTTTTGTCAGCTTGACCCCCCAAATGCTGACTTGATGCCTTCGTTGCAGGTGCTCTACACTGTGGTTGCCGGTCTCGTCATTATGTGTTGTTTCCATGGTTCAGGACAGAAGGCGAAGCACATCGACAAAGCTGATATAATGAAGGGAACAAAGGTAGGATTTCAGCCCTGAACCGAACGCTCTTTGAAGCTGACCACAGATGGGGGAAGCTTTTCTTTATTGCCCAGTTCTTCTACGCGGCTTGCACGGTACCTATCAAGGCTAGCATCTGCGTCACTCTCCTCCGTATCGCCGATTCTCGCCGTCGATTCGTGTGGACTATCTGGTCCGTCTTGATCATGACCTGCATGGCCAGTGTCATCTTCATCATCGCCACAGCCAACGTCTGCCATCCGGTTACAACCCTTTGGGGGGAGTCGGAGGGTACTTGCAACCTCAAGCTGAATAGTAGCATTGGCTTCTTCTTCTCGGCTGTTTCAATTGTCACCGACTGGACGCTGGCTCTTCTCCCTGGAGTCTTGCTCTGGAACATTCAAATGAAGCCACGAGTTAAGATGTCGGTTGCTCTCATGCTCGGTCTTGCCGCATTGTAAGGATTCCCCCATCACATTTCTAAGCACCACTAACAACCTGCCTATTAGCGCGAGTTGTGCCACGATCGTTCGACTTCGTTACCTCACGCTATACAACGATCCGACAGAGTTTATGTACAGCACAGGCGCGATTGGCTTGTGGTCTGTTCTGGAGGAAGGCATTGGAATCGTTGCTGGATCCATGCCGGCACTGCGGCCCCTGCTTAACCTCCCCATCTTTGGTCGCAGCACTTACGCCAGTGGCAGTAACCCAAGATATCCATCGGGTCATAACAGTTCCCACATGTCAGGACGTCGGCGGAATGACCACGGGGATAGTGTGAAGCTGAACACGTTGGCGTCAGTGACGGCCACGCAGAGCAACTACGATAAAGAGAGGCCACGCCGAAGTGATGACGATGGGGATAGCCAGAAGCACATTCTCAAGCAGACACAGGTTACTGTGGTGGCGGAACAAGAGCACTCTGCGGCAGCTAACGACTGGGCGAGGCAGCGAGTCTTGGGATGGGAAGGTAGTAGGTGAGATACCTTACATCTAAACATAGATACCGTTTATTAGGTCAAGATAGCGTAGATGAAAATAAAAATAACTAAGGCTAACCGTAAATCATCTACCCTTCACGTGTTTCCGATGCTGATGATCCATGTTTCTCTTGTGTCACTTGCGGCTGTGGCTCCGGATCGAGCACTCCCCGGTGCACACCCAAGTCGATATCCTTGCTAGCATTGCTCTTACTCCAGTCTCCGGCAGACATGAAAAAGTTGCTCGACTGCGGATCAACCAAGGTGGTCAACGCCCGGCCAAGTGACGTCTGCTTCAACCGGTAATGCATCTTGTCGAGATTAGATCGTCCAGCCAAACGCAAGAAGACCGCCAACCCTGCGATGAGTGCCATGCATGCGAGAAGAAGAAATGCGGGTATACCATACACCCATCGGTACCGAATTCTGTGCTCCAGTGGAATGACAGAAATCTCTGCCGCGTCTTCGGGTTGTGCATTTCTCGCCCCCAGCACCCCCTTTGTTCCAACAACAGCTGATGCGACAAAGTCGGTCCAGAGCAGTTTCAGAATAGTCGAAGCAGAGTTGGCTGACTTGGACAACTCTCGCCACTTCAACCACAGACTCATACTTGACTTGCCAACAACATCGTTGGGAGACAGGCTATCAGATACAGACGCGAAGATCGTAAAGAAAGCCCCAATTGGGGCAATCGAGGCCGGCAGGTTTCTGTGTACGTACCCGGAGTCCAACTCCCATCGTAAGGGGCTCATAGAGCCCGAGCCAAGGAAATAAAGCGACGGAGCACGGATTGTTGAGATGTTTTGGAACTTCTCGTACGCTGGGTCAACGAGGCCCCAGATGGGCGGGAACTCGTCCAGCTCGAGCGGAGAATCCTCCACACCCCACAGGGGCATGTCATCCTCTGCGGCGTACTCCTTGTCCTTGATCTCCTTGACTTCAATGTTACCCGACCTCGCTTCTGTGCCGTTGTAGAAAAAAGTGACAGTTTTGACGGTGGCCTTGACAGCTGAAGCGCAGGCGTACAACGAAGAAGACCATTGGCTTTCGTCGTCGAATACGTTCTCCGGACCATCACCGACTCGCTGTGGGATGCCTCTTATGAGGTTACACATGACAAAGGTGTTGTTTAGTTTAGGAGACATGTCAAGTTTTGTTCCTTCGCATAGGTCCCCTAAAGGCTGTCAGCGTTGCCTATCAAGCCGATAAATAGGTCTTACTTATGGCGATGAAGTGTTCGTTAGTAATATTCCAGGGATTCTTGTATAATTCGCTGGGGCCACTGGTCGCCCTCACTCCAAGGTGGTCACCAAAGTTGTTGGTAAGACCGAGTGTTAGGTAGTTCGCATCAAAATCCAGACTCGGCAACTTGAATTGCTTTCCGATTTTCGAGTTGATGTATGTGAAAGGCTCAGTGTCGTCCTTTGCACTCCCAGCATTTGAGATGTTCATGAACAACATGGAGAAGGCATTAGTGGCCCATGCGGCCTGGTACGCTCTCATCTTTAGATCAGGCTGGTTTGCCCCGTTGCGTTGATCTTCCAATGGATCAGTCTTGTTGAGGTTGATGAAGCCACCTCGATCGGTAAGGTGGAATTTGGAAACCGAGACACCGGTGCTCGTCTGAGAACTTGTCGTCATTTCAAAGTCGAATGTTGTGTTGGTGTCGACGCACTCAACATCGGGCTCCCAGAACAAGATGTCTTCAGTCCACGTCACCCCGAGAGGGTAGCTAGATGGGATGGTGTGATTCCTGAAACCGATTTGACCGCCCTTGGCATCAACAATCAACCCTTCAACGGCGCGTACCGTATCTAGGAGCGCAATGTTCTCTAGCCGTCGGTAGAGCCCAGCGGCGATTGGTGTGCCGTTGTTTATCTGGCGGTCATACTGAGTCGTTGTCTGGCGCCATTCAATGTCGAAGTAGTTGGAAATGGTGGTTCTCTCGTACTGAGTGCCGCTGGTGTAGATGTCGCGTAGAATATCGGGGACATTCGGATCAATACTTCCAAATATGCTGCAATTACTTGACGAGCCATCGGTTTCAATAACGGTAACGTCCGAAGTGTATGGGCAAGGGACATAGCATAGGTTGATGGTGCATATTCTCGTGAAAGGCTTGTCATCACGCGTGGATGTACTTGAGTAGAAGGTGCTCGAATCCCTCACGTATTCAAAGTCAGCCCTGACAGCTTTCGACTTTGGTTCGTTAGACTCGTAGAGGCCAAGGGGCGTGACGACTCCTGCCACCGCAATCAGCAGGCTGAGGAGTGGTAGAAGCAGTGAGATAATAACAACGGGCTTGCGGACACCACGGTCTTTTATTGCATCGGACTGAAGCACGAGGGGCCAGTATGAGCTTTGAAGATGTTTTGCTGCAACGGTCCTTGTTGAGGAAACACATATCAGCAAAAAGAAGCCAAAATGGGAAAACCAAGGCGTGAGTTACCATGTAGCTGCCGTCTCGCGATCTTGAAGCACTCCACTGAGAATAAATGTTCCAATTGTCGGACACCAAACACGAGCTTCGAGGCCTTGTTAGTCGGATTCCAGGAAGCAAGCTCAAGATTGACTTACCCACGACGATGCCAAAGGCAATTATGGCGGCAACTTGGCCGGTCGTCAGGTCGACCATGGTTGAAATTGAATGAATGTTGGCTAAGAGTTGGTGGTTTTGACATTTGGCCCTGTGGGACATGACAGGCTTTTCAACCCATGTGTTGTTGGCTTACCTCGGGGAAAATTGGCAGTACCGGCCGTTTCTGATCGTCGCCGTCGGGACTTAAAACTGCTAGCTTATTAGCTGATGTCGTTTCAACTTCCTATTTCCGCAATAGCTTCATTGGAGTCGTCAAATTAAGCGTCAGACGGTGCAATCGTTTGCCCGGGCCAAGCGTTAAAGTGGATTCAAGTCTCTGAAATAGGAAACACTCCTCCTTCCAAAGTAGGTAAGAGCGTCGAGGATCCGTTCAGCTGGAGGCCACTTTAATAAGACTTCCTGCAAACCCTCGGAGCTCCCAGATCAAGTTCTCCCTCATCTCAGGGAAAAAATCGAATCACAGCATGAACACCGCAGTGGGCTTGTATGCCCGGGCATCTGCAACCTCGAGCCTGACTCCCTACGACTACTGCAGCGGTCAAGACTCTATCTGCAGTGCATTCAAGGACCTGGATCGCGACTGTGCCGACGAAAATGGAGCCGACTACTACGAATGTATTTGCGTATCTGGATGGGTTCCGACAAGCCTAGCGTAAGTTTCTGTTGTTTGGACGAGCACAAGCGCTCACAAACCTCGTTTTAGATGTGGATATTGCATGTACGCATTGGGCCTGGCGGAGCGAGTAGGAGATCCTCGCAACTTTTCCGAAATCTGTAGCGACGAAGGCTTCACTGTTGCGCCGATGCCTTCAAGCATTGTGTCTGAGCAAAAAGAGCGGAATAAGACCATTGATGTGCCTGAGCCGGAACAAGAGACGAGTACGACCCCGACATTCACCTTTGACATGCCTCGCAAGACCACTCATGAGGCCGAGACGATAACGTTTCGTGGAACACCCACTGTTTCCCTCCCGGAAATTACACAGAGAGAATCAAATAGCGGATCTTACCGTAGCTTAGGACTGGGAAGAGTACTAGTATATAGTATGGTATTGAGTTTGAGCATTTTAATGTATATCTAAAGGCTAGATGGCTTAACTGTTAAAGAAGTCACTAGATTAGTTATTTAACGTAGAGATAAAAAAGAAAGGCCTCAGTAATTACAATACAAGGATGTACGTCTTCCTCCCCCTCTGAGCCACGATTGCTGCCTGATGACCACACTCAGCCCAGGTGGGGGTGGTTGCGACTTCACCCGATGCCTGCAGGATGTAAGATGTTCACCTTAACAAAACTCCTCTCACTCATCGTCATCCGTTTCAACCTACGTACTTTGCATCTCGATTTCAACGAAAGTCCCAAAGCCTACCTACAACCTTGGAAGATGTTAAATTGGCATGAGCATAGTTGCAAGAACCCTGACGTCGCCTTTTACCCATCTCTTGGGGTCCCTTGTTGTCACAGTTGCGGGGCGTCTGCTTCGATCGACAGCGGGGTCGATGAGTCGCATGATGGGCTCACGATCCCCAATGCCTCCAAGAGGTCAGCAATGCAGCTCAGTTGGCCACCATCGGTTTCTTATGCCGAGAATGCCTTTTTGGATGACCCGGAGGGCGTAGCTGAGAAGGCGCTCTTGAACGAACTGAACGACCTATCTCATGACGAAGCAGAATCGGCGAATGAAGACTCCTCATCACTGGCTTCTTCCGCCAGTGCTGTCCATGCATCCCAAAGTTCACACTTGGAATCCACCTACGAGCCACTCCAGCAAAGCAGAATTCGGGTTCTTCGTCTGCTTCCAGGCCAATTTGGCGACTACTTGCATGGCCATTTCGACATCATCCACCTAGAACCATATGACCCAAGACCAGGTCAGCGCTTGGTAGGAGACGCCAAGGTTGCGGAAGGCCAGGAGAGTACCAGAGCTTACGAGGCTGTGTCGTACACCTGGGCCAACAGGCAAGGCGACCGAAGGCGAACTAAGGTCATCTTTCTGGGAAAGAGGTGGGATGTACTCAGGATCACCGAGAACTGCTACGACGTGCTACAGAGATCTCGTTTTGAGGACAAGCCCCGCCGGCTGTGGATTGACGCCATTTGTATCAACCAAAGCGACGTCTCCGAAAGATCCCACCAAGTAGGCATGATGAGAGACATATACCTCGCTGCTACACGCGTACTCATATATCTCGGCGAAGAGCCCGACTCCGAAGTTGACGGCGTAGTCCAGGATGCCCCCGAGGTCTTGATCCAGCACCCGTATTTCCAACGGGTTTGGGTAGTTCAAGAGATTGGATCAGCTCGGGAAGCTCACGTCATTTTCGGTCGGCAGGTTATGCATTAGAGTTTCTTTCACTCTAATCTACGCCACCTATCATACGAGACATAGGTACGGCACTTCGATCATACCCGACGCCTAGGCATCAAGGACTTTATCAGCCTTCTCCACAACACACGAGACTACCAAGCATCTGACCTAAGAGACAAAGCCTTCGCTCTATTTAGACTCGCACACCTAGGCCTAGATCCTAACTATACCCTCTCGCCACAGCCGGCGGGGTTAGCTGCCTACATCATGACTTATCAGGAACGAGAATACGGAACAAGATCGCACGAACTTGTGGGCCAAGTGTTATCCCTTGCCAGCCAAGACTACCACATACCTAGCCTACTATCGTAGGTTCCTGATTAGAGCTCCCTTCCCACTCTACCGTGCCAGGGGGAATGGTCTAGAAACCCCTGGTTGCCTATAGAGAGTTAGGCCTCTCGTCTGATAGAATCACACTAATTCTTCAAAGTTTATCGAATGTCGGCCTCCTTGTGTATCCTGGCTATCAAAATAGACACCATGGATCGCTTCTTGCGTCACGGTTTCCGTGAGGTATGGAAGGGCGGGATCACCTCTGCAAGAGCTAGCGACGTACAAATATCTATCTCTCGCGGCGTTCACAATCGGTATCGAGCTACCGATAGGGTATTTTCTCTCAGCAGATATAACTTCGCCCTCATCCTTCGAAAGGTTACGAGCTCTAACGTTTACTCGCTAGTCAGAACCTACGAGTATTCCGTCCTCACAGGCACAGATACGATAAAGACGGAAACCATCAGACAGCTCATCGACTAGCAGTGGCTGCTCTCACCACATGAGGTGAGTAGGCCAAGACCTCCTTGGCGCTAGACCGACATCAAATCCTGGGAAAAGTTAAAGTCGGCGTGGACAGCGCTAGAGGATCTTTAGACGGCTAAGCGGCGAACTTGGATTCAGCGACTTATTCTAAAAGCTGATCTATTAACTAAACAACAGAAACTAATACACGACACTCAATATGTCCTAGGCGTCACGACAGCCGACTCAGACGTCTAGATTACCTTTTTTTTTAGAAGAGGTAGACTAGGAATATTAAGCGGTAGCAGGTAGAGGATAGAGCTTTAATATCACGTCAACAATAACGCGAGTCACAGGCCCGACTACTCCTCCCAGGTTATAGGAGTTTAGAAGGAGATATAGAAGCAGCCTCTACTACGCGAGTAAGGTCATCGATATAGCTCCCTTTATCTCCCCTGTGGTTTCAGGGGTCACAGGTATGGGATAAATACTATGTATCTTATAACAAACTACTTCTAGGGGCTTACGTGACTAAACAGGCCCCTCTCCCTCCTTTATATCTCCTAACCGATGCAACAAGACAACTTATGCTATTTATTAATATAGTTCTAGAAAGTAATCTTTATTAACTATAATAGTTATATAAGAAATACTAATTCTACCCTCTAGTTTATATTAAGAAGATAATAAAAGCTATAATATATTTAATAAGCGAATAAATAAATAAGTAAGTATAATAAAAATCCCTTACCTTATATCTTCTCTATTTAATTAATTTATTTATAAGTATTAAATGTATTAAGCCCTAGTAATAAGGCTAGAATACTTTTAATTTTTAAGTAATTTAAAATAACTTAAAATTAAGTCTTTAATATGTTATATTATTTATAAAGTCTATTATTAAACCTTATCTTATTAATAATAAAATATTTAATCTTAATTTAATAATATTATAAATTTATATAAGCTATTTAATCTAAAAAAAAAGATCTTTATTTATTTTTTTTTTTACTTAAATTTATAAGGATTTTCCTTTATAGCTATATAATATAAAAGAAATAACTAATTAATTATTTATTAATTATAATATATTATTAATTAATATATATTAAGCTTATAACTTTATTTAATAATACTTAAACCTTAAGATATATTTTTTTTAAAATATAATTATTAAAGAGCTAAATATAAAGATTTAATTATTATTTATAAATTAGTTTTAGCTTATAAGAATATAATCACAAAGTATAATATTTAATTAGATATATATCTATAACTTTAATAAGATTAATTTTCTTATAGGTATAATTATAAGTAAAATAGTTATTATAAGTATAAAAAGGTATTTAAAGCTAAAATTAATCTAGCTTAGAAACTAAAAATAGATTATAATTATTTAGGTAATTAATATAAAAGGCTAGGTAATTTAGTTATTTATTATTAATATAAGCTAATATTACCTCGCTAATTAATACTAAGAAAATAACCTCTTAGGTAATTAGGCTATTATAATAACCTAAAATAGCTAGATTAATAATAAGATTAATCTTAAGTAGCTTAAATATTTTAATTAATATATAATTAATTAATTAATTAATTTTTATTATCTCTTAATTTTTAATAGCTATAAAAGTTATTAATTTATTAAATTTAAGAGATATTATAAAAAAAAGAAAATTATTTAGTTTTATATATTATTTTATTCCTCTTATATATTTTAATTACTTAATATTAAATATTTTAGGCTACTTAAAAAAGCTTATAATTAAGAAATAAATATTTAATTAAATACTTTATACCTATATTTTAAAAACTAAGTTTTTTTTAGCCTTTTATATTATATATAGGGTGGTGATTTAGTTAGTGATTTAATTATGACTAAAAAGTTAGTCTTAGTTATGACTAAGAAGTGATTGATTTTTTAGTCAGTGACTGATTTTTAAGTGATTTTTTCACCTCTTGACTAAAAAGTAATTAATTTTTTGAGGCCTTGACTAAACCTTAGTCAGTTAGTGACTAATTTTTTAGTTAATTTTAGTTATTTTTAGTCATAATAATTAGTAATAAAACTAAGAATAATTAGCTATAAGTTAATATAAAATAGATCTAATATCTCTATTTTATATATATATAGTATTTTAATCCTTATATTTTTATTTAATTTTAAGGCCTAGTAATAAACCTTCTAAAATCGCTATTTTTAAAAGAGCCTGATTAGAGCTTTTTAAAATAAGAACTATATTAATTTATTACTAGCTATTTATTATAGCTATAAATAAAGTAAAAATACTTATAAGTAAGAATTATTATATAGTTAGCTATAATAATTTTTATATTATATAATAAGGCTTAAATAGCCCTAAATAGCTATTTTTAATAATTTTACCTTTTGACTAAAATAACTAAAAGTGACTAAAAAATCAATTAGTGACTAATTTTTGATTAACTAAATAGCCTCTTAACTAAAAGGCTAATTAATTTTTTAGTTAGTTGACTAAAAGTGATTGATTTTTTGAAGCCTTGACTAAGACTAAGACTAAAAAATTAGTCTTTAGTTAGACTAAAAGTGACTAAATTATTACCCTGATAATAGTATAATAGCTACTAGAAAGATTTTTTATTAATAGCTTAAAAAGAGAGCTTATTTTTATTTATAAAGTAAAGGACTTTTTCTAAGTAGGCTTATAAAAGAAAATATAAGTTTTGAATATTTTTCTCTTAAGGTAAGGTTTAAAAAATCTTACCTTAATATAATATATAAAGAGGTATTTTTCAGATTAATTAATTAATTAGTATTACTCTAAGGTATAAAATTTACTTATTCTTTTCTAGGTTCTTATTAATTTCTTATTAAAAGTAATTTTAAGGTACTTTTCTTAAAGTAATAAGTAAAATTAGAGCTTTAAATACCTATTATATTAATATTCTTTTTTTATTATACCTAAAAGTATAAAAAAAATCCCTAACTATAATTAATAATATATATTTACTTAGTATAAATTAGTATTATTTATTATAGTTTATTATACTTAATAAGTAATAATAATTAAGTAAAAAGCTTATTTTTAATAATATAAATATCAGAATTAAGGGCTAAAAGTAATGTAAAAGATGGTTACTTTTTTTCTTAATATATTAAGAAAAAACAAAGAAAGAATTAGAAGACTAAGAGTATTAAAAAATTTATAATTAAGACTAGTTATAGTCTTTAAATCTAAGAAAGCTTAAAGAGGCTATAATAAATAAGAGTAATAATAAATATAGGATTAGATATTATTATTATATATTAGATAAGTTAGCCTTTAAGTTATAAAGAAAAAAAATATAATAGGATTATTCTTAATTATTTTAATTAAAAATAATTAATTAAAAATAAAAGAAAATAAATTAGAAATTAAAAGAATTAATTAAAAATTAAAAAAAAAGATTAAAAACTAAAAGAACCTATTTAATTAGTTAAATATATAAATTACTTTACGGTTAGTATGATAAGTATCTATAATTATATAATAATTTATTAGAAATTAATTTCTAATAAAGAGGAAAATATATGTTATTCCTTTATAGGGTAAGAAGACCTATTATCTAGTTATATAGCCTCTTTTTTTGTTTTCTAGGTATATATTTTAGTTATATTTAGTTTATTTAGTCTTAGGCTAGTTTTTTTTTACCGGAAAGGCTAGAAGTTAAAAAGAGGGGTAATAAAGGGTTAAAAATCTTAATCTAACTCTCTTACTTTAATTATTAAAAATAAATAGGTCTTTATAGGTTATATATAATTATATTATTAATTAATATTTATTAAGTATTAAAAATATTATATTATCTTTTTTTTAAATTAAAATTATCTTTTTTTAGTATAGATATAGTCTTATATTAATAATTATACTTAAACGAGCCTAATTAAAGTCGTCTAGACTTCCTAGTTTCAAATAAATCTTACTGCCTACTATAAATATAGCTAGAAATAATTTAAAATATATATAATATAAGGTAATATATATAATAGCTAGAAATATTTTTTATATTATATAAGTACTAATATTACCTAGGCTAGAGCTAAAATAAGCGATTTTTTAGGTAAAAATACTTTAAAGAGCTAAATTAGACTATTCTAAGACTATAGCTTTTAAGTAGATCCTATTGCCTTACATAGGGTAGCTTAAGCAAAGTAAAATTAGTTTCTATATAGGGTAATATACTTAATAGCTATAAATATTTTTTTATATTATATAAGCACTAGTTTTAATTAGGCTAGAGCTAAAATAAGTAAACTTTTAGGTAAAAATACTCTAAAAATCTTACTTAAAGTACTTTAAGAGTAATTATTTATACTTATATTAAATAAGGTTATTAAAAGAAGTAAATTTATATATATATTTAACTTATAGCTTATAATATATATATTTAATTTAAACTTTAGTTTATTAATAAAATACCTTAATTTAGCTATAATTAAAAATTAACTAAAAAAATTAATTAATAGTTAATGAAAAGTAACTAAAATTAGTTATTAGTCTAATTAAATTACTTATTAAATTACTACCCTGCTTATAATATCTATAAGGTCTTATAGGTCTTTATTACTAAATATCTTAGGCTATAGTAACTAGGCTTTATATTAATAAGATTAAGTAATTAAAAGTATATATAGCGGCTTTAATTAACTAGTTAGGTATATAATCTAGTAGTTAATAGCTAGTATTAAGTTAGGCAACTAATTACTAATATATAAGGAAAGAGCCCCTAAGCTATAAAGAGAGAGCCTTTATAACCTAGGCCTAAGGTTAAACTTTTATAAAGAGGGGATAATTGTAGCTAAGCTTATTATAAGGCTAGAATAAGGGGTATTAGGTAAAGTAATTAAAATAAGTAATTATAATTATATATAGATTTTTTTTAGCCTAATAATTAATTAAATTTATTATATTAAAATAAGCCTTTATTTCTTTATTTAAGATATAATATTTCATAAGAAATAGTTTTTTAATAGCTAAATTAAGTCCTTAAGAAATAACTTTTCTTAAAAAAGACCTTAAACTAATTTAAAAAAGTTTTAAGCGCTTATACTTAAATAAAAAATTAAAGTAATAAATAACTTAAGTATTAAATAAAGAATTAAATAAAATTAATAAAATAAACTCTAAGGCTAATAAAAATTTTTTTTAAAATTTTCATTAAATTTAATAAAGAATTAAAAGAAAAAAACTTATTTATATAAAGAAAAAAATATTAATTAAATTTAAAGTCTTTTTTATATTATTAGAGTTTATATTTATAATCTTTATTAAGACCTAGCCTATTAACTTAGATATAAAAAATATAATAAGAGAACTTATTTATAATTTAATATATTATTACCCTAGAGTAAGGATTATATTATCTTAATTAATCCTAGTAATTTTAATAATAAGGTATTATTATTATAGGGAAAATTATATATCTAAGAATATAAAAACCTTAGTTAAAATTAAATTACTTCCTAAATTAGTTATATAATCTTAGGACTAGGTTATTATTTTATATAGTCCCTTAATAGGGTAAGAGCTTAGGCTTAGGTTAGTTAGCTCTAAGGTAAGTTAGCTAAGTTAACTAGGTAATCTCTTAAAGCGGAGATTAGTAATTTTAATAAGGTAATTAATAAATTAGTCTCTAATACTATAGTAGCTAAAGGCCTTAGTTAATATATAGGTTATAGGTTTAATCCCTGGTCTATATAGCTATTTTTATAAAGGTTATATAGGGTAGGGAAAAGGGTTCTTTAGCTAGGCTAAAGCTAGTAGCCTCCTTCTTATAAAGGTATTTATAACTATAGTATAGGAATTAGTATACTATATAAGGATAAAAAAATATATAAAAGAAAATAAAAAGATTTTTAATAAAAAAAAATAAATACTTTCTTTTAATATAATAATATTATTAAAAATATTTTAATTATAAAAATATAAAGAAAATACTTATTAAAAGGTATTTTAATCCTTAGTTACCTATAAGTTACTATTATTAAGAAAAAGGCTAATTTATTCTTTAAATATATATAAATATGAAAACCTAGGAGAGATATAAAGAGCCTTATAGCTATAATAAAAAGAAACTAAATTTAATATATATAAGAGCCTATTAAAGTATTTAAGGTTAAAAAGTGATTTATATTTATATATCTAATATATAAGGCTAAAGAAATATATCTCTAAAGCTATAAATAATTAATCTTATAAGTAAAAGTCTAAAAGCTAATAATAAAAGCCTAAAATATTATATTAAAAGTCTAATAATATTATATAGTTAAAGGCTTAAATTATTATATATTAAAATTATATTACCTAAAGCGGGGATTAAATATTATAATTAAAGTTTTATTAATATAATAATAAAGGCCTTATACCTAAAGCTAGAGCTTAATATACTAGATTTAATAAGGTTTTATAACTTATTATAAAAAGCTTTAATAATATATTTAAACTAGCCCTATTTATAATAAATAAATTACCTTTTAAGTAATTAAAGAGCTTTAAATCCCTTTATTTAATAATTATCCCCTTTAATATTAACCTTTTAATTAAATTTATAACTCTTAAGTAATTAAAGTTTAAAATTATATTTATTAATAATATTATTAAATTTATAATTATTATTTATAATAATAATTATTTATTTAATTCTATTATAAGAGCTTTTTATTAAGAGTTTTAACTTAAGAATTAAAATAATATAATAATATATATATAAATAGACTTACTTATAATTAGCTTTTTTTTTAAAATATATTAATTATAATAATTTATTAAATTAAATTAAGATAAAGCTCCTTAAATGAAAATACTATTAATATTAAATTAAATAAGATAAGATATTTAATTAGTTTAAAAAGTTACTTCTTTAAGCTTTTCCTAATATAATAGTCTAATAATATAATAAGAAGTAAATAATATTAATTCTTATTTAAAAAATAATTTATACCTTATAGTAAATAGAAAAAATAAGTTAAGGAGATATTCTTAAGACTATAAATAAGCTATAAAATAAAAAGAAATATTAAGTTATAATAATAATTAATAAGATAAATGTTAGAAATTAATATTAAAGTTTTATAAACTTAAAGGTTTAATATTAATTAATAATCTTTTAAATTTAATACTAAAAGAATATCTATAGGTTTTATATATTTAATTTATTTAATTAAATATAATAATATATATCTTAGCCTATATAAATAAGTAAGAAAAATAATCTTAATAATAGTTCTTATAATAGATTTTTTAAATTATAAATTATAAATTATTTAATTAAAGATTTTATTTTTTATTATAAGTTTATTTTTATTATATTAAAATAATTTTATTAAAAAGCTTTAGAAATAAAAAAGAATTATATAAAAAGTTAAATAGTATTTTTTATAATATCTACTAAAATATAAATAAAGATTAATTAATTAATTAATAATATATAAATTGAAAATTTTATTTATAAAAATTAATCTTATTATTATTTTTATTATTTTAAGTTATTACAATAACTTAATTACCTAAGATATTATTTTAAAAAATTAATTAATAAAATAATATTACCTTAGATTAATAATTACTATTAACTATTATTTTAATTAATAAAGAAATTAAAGTATTATAATTAAAATCTTAGTAAGTTTAATAATAAGGGCTATATATTTAAAGCCTAAGGTCTTAATATGCTTAGATTAATAAGGTTTATTTATATAATTATTAATACCTTTGATAATAACTTTATTATAATAAATAAATTAGATTTTTTAAGCAAAGAGGTTATTATTCTCTTATTATAATAGCTTTCCCTTCTATTATTAACCTTTTAATTTGTTTTATTATTCTTAATTACTTAAAGAAATAGAAATTACTTTAATTAATCTTATAAGAGGAAATTCAATTATAATTACTTAATAATATAAAAAATAATTATAATAGCTACTTTTTACCTAAATCTCTAGCTTAATATTAATATATACCTTAAGTATATTATAGTATTAAACAATTCTTTTATACTTTTATTTTATTAAAAGTAATTTAATCTTATAATATACCTAGAGGGTAAATTAAGGTAACTTAATTAAAGAAATATAATTATATATACCTAAGCTATTATACTTCATACCTTTTATTATAAGAATTAATATTAAATAAGCTCTATAAATACTTTTATACTTAATAATTACCTTAATAAATTATTTTATTAAAAATAATAAAAAGAACTTATTTTTTTAATAATAATAAGTTATTATAATTAATAATATAATATAAAAAAATATAGCTTATATAAATTGCTAGGTATATTCTACTATTAAATAACCTAAAAATATATAATAAATTAATATAATACTATAATAATATACCCTCTTAAGAGGTTAATCTTATTAGGGCTAAAGCTTAGGACTATTTTATATTACCTTATATAAATTAGCCTTATAAGGCTATTAAAGCTAAAGAAGCTCTTTATTATCTTATAGCCTTTATTAGACCCCTTAAGATATAATTTAGTTTTCTTTAATTATTACTTATTAAAACTTAATAAAGTTCTTATATCCTAAGAGTAATTCTTTTTTAAGTATTAAAATTAAGAATTAATATTTCTTATAATTTATAATATACTTAATAAATAAGTATCTTATATAAATAAGTATCTTAAAAATCCCTTAACTTTTATTATTTTTTTAATTAATTAATTCTTAATTTACCTAGTATATTATAATTTAATTATAAAGCTAAAATACTTCTTACCTTTTATATTTTTTTAAAATAACTTAAGTTTAAGTCTTTAGCGCGCTATAAATATATATATAGTCTCCTAGAAGACTCTTAGCCCCTAATAAAAAGATATTTAATCTTAATATTAATTATTTAGAAATTATATTAGCTATTTAATCTAGAGGAATAAATCCTTATTATTTTATTCTTAACTTAGACTTATAAGGATTTCCCCCTTAGCTATATAAGATAAAAGAAATAATTAATTTAAATATTAATTATAATATATTATTAATTATAATATATTATTAATTAATATATATTAGGCTTATAATTTATTAAGTAGTACTTAGACCTTAATATATTTTTTTTATTAAATATAATTATTAAAGAGCTAAATATAAAGATTTAAATATTATTTATAATTAATTTTAGCTTATAATAAATATAATTATAAGATATAATATAATTAAATAATATTTATAACTTTAATAAGATTAGCTTTCTTAAAGATATAACTATAAATAAAATAATTAAATATATATAAAAGGTATTTAAAATTAAAATTTAATTTAGCTTAGAAACTAAGAATAAATTATATTTACTTAAGTAATTAATATAAAAAGTTAGGTAATTTAATTAGTTATTATTAATATAAGCTAATATTGCTTTATTTATTAATATTAAATAAATAACCTCTTAGGTAATTAAGCTATTATAATAACTTAAAATAGCTAAATTAATAATAAGATTAATCTTAAATAGCTTAAATATTTAATTAATATATAATTAATTAATTAATTAATTTTTATTATTTCTTAATACTTAATAGCTATAAAAATTATTATTTTATTAAATTTAAGAGATATATAAAGAAAAAAAATAATTTAGTTTTATATATTATTTTATTTATTTTAATTACTTAATATTAAATATTTTAAGCTATTTAAAAAGGCTTATAATTAAGAAATAAAATAATTAATTAAATATTTTATAATTTATATTTTAAAGATTAAATTTTTTCTAGCCTTTTATATTATATATAAGGCTATTATAATAAAAAGAAATATTAAGGGGTATTTAAGGGAATTAAATTTATTTCTTTAGAATTAGAAAATATAATCTTAAAGCTTAATATATAGTTATATATATTAATATTAATTAAGAAATAATTAAATTATTAATTCTTTAGGCTTTAAGGATATTAAAGATTATACTTAAGGCTAGATCTTAGTTTAAATACCTTAAAAGATAAATTAAAAGGTATAAAAATAGCTCTTTAGAGTTAATTCTAGGCGCTTAAAAGTCTCTTATTAAGGGAATAAAGGCAATAATATATAATAATATTTTATTAAGATCTAAGAATAAAGACCTTTAAGAGGCTAATAAGATATTAAGTTAGCTCTAAAGGGTAAAAAGAATTAAATTATAAAAAAGAAAAATAATAATAATAAAAAAAAGAAAATAAATAAATAATTAAATAGATATAAATATATAAATAATAACTAAATTATTAAGGATTAATAATTAAGAAAAGTTAATTAGATTAAGTATTTAATAATATAATATTTATAATAAGCCTAGGTATAATATAAGGACTTATTAAGTAATAATTAAGATATCTAAGAGAAAATATAATAAGTAGCTTTAATTAATTAAAAATTTATAATATTTTTATTATAATTTTTATTCTAAGGGTTAAGATTTTTAAAATACTTATTATATAAGATATTTATTTATTAAGTATATTATTAAAATAAAATATAGCTATAAGAAATTTTTAATTTTAGATATTAATATAAAGAATAAATTAATAAATAAAAGATTAACTTTAAATCTTTTTAATAACTAAAATAAAGATTTAAATAGGGTTTAAAAAAAGCTTATTAACCCTAAGTAAATTTCTAAGTATAAAAATAATAAATATAATATATAAATAAAATAGGTAATAAGTAATTACTATAGTATTTCTAACTTATATATATATATATATATAATATTTAAGTATTTCTTTTTATACTCTTTTTATTTTTATTATTATTTATTTTTATTAATTTATATTCTTATTAAGAAAAATAAAACATTTCTTTAATATCTATAAAATATTTTATTTTTAGTTTTTTAAATTTATTTCTAAAAAATAATATTTCTTAAATAAAATAATCATTCTATATTTAATATATATTCCTAAAAGCAAGAATTAATATTATCTTAAAGTCTATATAATTATATAATAAATACCTTATACTTAAAGCTAAGAGGCTAATATATACTTATATTAATAAAATTCTATATATTATTATTAATAGCTTAATAATATATTTTAAATAGCTTTACTTATAATAAGTAAGTTATCTCTTAATTAACTAAAAGCTTTAAATTCCTTTATATAATAATTCTTCTTTTTAATAATAACCTCTTAATTATACTTATAATTCTTAATTTATTAAAGATTAAAATTACTTAAAAAAATATTATTAAGAAAGGTTTAAGAATTATAATTATTATTTATAATAAAAATAAATTATCTAATTATATTATAATAACTTCCTATTAAGACCTTTAACTTAGAGATTAAATTAACATAATAAATATATATAAACATAAACTTATTTATAATAAGTTTCCTTTAATTTAATAATTATTAGCCTAAGTAATTAGCTTTATATAAAGCTTTCTAAGATATTATATAAAAAAAATAATTATAAAATAATAATTAAAAGATTATATTAATAATATTTAGTTATAATATTTTTATTTTTTATTTAGTTTTTTTTAATTATAATAGTTTATAATAATAAATTAAATTAAGTTAAGGTAAAGCTCTTTAGGCTAATAAGCTTTTAATATAAGCTTAATTAAAATAATATAATTATTTATCTTAAAGAGCTATTTTATTAAGTTTTAATAATATAGAATTAAGCTAATAATAAATAAATAGCTTTTACTATTAATTCTTACTTAGGATATTATCTATGCCTTATAGTAAGATAATAAAATAAGTTAAAGAAATATTATTATAGTTATAATTACCTATAGAGCTAAAAAAGAAATATTAAGTTATAAGGGTAATTAACACTAAAAATCTTAGAGGTTAATATCAGAGTCTTATATATTAAACTTGAAATTTTAGTCCTAATTAATAGTATTAGACTTAGTAATAAAAGAGGGCTATAGGTTTAATATAGTAAACTTATTTAATTAAATATATAATATATATATCTTAGCTTATATAAATAAGAAATAATAATACTCTTAATACTAGTTTACTAATAAAATAAAATAAGTATAAGAGCTTTAAGGTAATTTTTCTAAGTACTAAAGTATTAATTTTCTTAAGGTTAATTCTTATATTTTTTTACCCTTAATATTTATTTTAGTTAAATAACTAAATAAATTTATAAATCCCCTAAGGTTAAAATGATTTTTTTTTATAGTAATTTAAAATAATAATTATTTTATATAAAGCTTTTTTAATTTATATCTTAATTAAGGCTTTATAAATGATAAATTTAAATAATTATATATAATCTTAAAGGTCTTATAAATAAGAATTCCTCCTTATAAATTAATTAAAATCTATTAAAAAGGGACCTTTAAGTTAGTATTTATAAGGGAAAGATATACCTAAGGTATAATTCTATAGGTTAAAATTAATTAATTAAATCTAATAATTTACCCTTATATTTCTTATATAACCTTTCTTAAAATAATATATAAAGATAAAACTTTTAATTACTTTAAGAGATATAAGAACTTTTTCTTATAAAATAAATTAAAAAAGCTAAGTTTTAAAAGATTTTTTTATTTAAGTAATTTATATTAAAAAGAGATAATCTTTTATAAGTAATATAATAAGTAAGGTATTTTATTAATTCTTTTAACTATTAAGTATTTATTAATAATTATATTTAATTAATTAATTTATTTTCCATTAATTATTAACTTTTTTATTATTTTCATTTCTTTTATTTTAAAAAACTTTAATTATAAACTGAATTTATATTACTTAAAGTAAGGAATAAGTATTATTTATAAAGTATTAGTAATTATAATAATAAAAGCCTTTTATTTAAAGCTAAGAGGCTTAATATACTTAATTTAAAAGGTTTTTATTATATATTATTATACTTTATTTTACTTAAAAAGGGGATTAAATATCTTAGTTAAGATCTTAATAGGCTTAGTAATAAAGGCTTTATACTTAAAGCCTAAGGTCTTAATAGGCTTAATTAATAAGGTTTATCTATATAATGATTAATACCTTTAAAAATAGCTTTATTATAATAAATAAATTATATTTTTATTAGCTAAAGAGATTATTATCTAATCTCTTCTTACTTATAAAGAAATAGAAATTACTTTTATTATCTTTATAAGAGGAGATTTAATTATAATTAATTAATAATAAAAAAGATTATAATAGCTACTTTTTACCTAAATCTCTTGCTTAATAATTCAAATATGTTTATAAAAAAATCGATAACCTTTATTAAAGTATAAAAGGTATTTATAATAGCTTTAAGAGGTAATCTCTTATAGATCTATTTAAAGTATATAATAAGTATATAAATAATTAAATTAAAAAGAAAAAGACTTATAATCTTTAGCTATAAGCCTTTTACTTAGGTCCTTTTTACTAAATTATAATATAAATAATTAAGTTAATCTTATTAATAAAAAGCTTTTTTTATTAAATACCCTTAAATAAAAGCTAGAAAACAGTAAATACTTAAGCTAGAAGAAAAAATATTTCTTAAGTTATAAAAGATATTAAGGAAATATACCTATATATATAGCATAACTTATAATCCTTAGAGTAAATATTAAAAGTTATTAAAATATTAAGTAAAAAAAATAAAAAGTCTTATAGCTAGCTAAGATCTAGCTATTTAACTATAGGTATAATATTAGGAAATAGAGGTTATTAGTATTATTAGTATTATAGGTATACTTATAGGGATTAGTTCTTAGAGTTAATAAGAGAGTTTTATTAAAAAGTATTTACGCTAAGGCTTAGTAATAAATTAAAACCTAGTAATAAATAAAAGTTTATAAGTAAAATTAATTAAATCTACCTAATTAAATATAATAAATAAATATTAGCTTATATAATAATCTAAATAATAATAATTTAGTATTAATTTTAATTATAAAAAAATCATCTACTTAATTATTTTATAATATCTTTTTATTAAGACTTTCAAGCTAGAGGTTAAAATATTATAAGAAATATATATAAAGCTAGATTTATATATAATAAGCTTTTCTTTATTTAAAGAATTATTAAGTTAAATTTTTAGGTTTATAAAACCTTAATATTAACCTCTAAGATTTATAATATTAATTATTTTTATAACTTAATATTTTCTATCTTCTAGTTCTATAGCTAATTTATAGCTATAAAATATCTCTTTAATTTATTTTATTATACTTATTATAAGGCATAAATAATATTCTAAGTAAGAATTAATATTATTAATTACTTATTATAAAAAAACTTAATATAAATTAATTATTTTTATATATACTTATTATATAATTTTAATCCTTGGGTTAAAGTCTTAGTAAAGAGGTATTATAATATAATTAAGTAATTAATTTTATTATTAATACTTATAAAAAAGTTTAATTTTAATTAGTAAAGAATTATAAAGGTAATTAAAAGGTTAAAATTAAAAGGAAGAACTATTATATAAAGGGATATAAAGCTCTTTAATTAATTAAGAGGTAATTTATTTTTCTATAAATAAGGCTATTTTTGATATTATTAAAGTTCTTAATAATAAGGTATAAAACCTTATTAATTTAAGTATATTAAACTTCTTAGCTTTAAATATAAAGCCTTTATTATTATAATTATAATATTTTAATAATAATATTTAATCCTTATTTTAAGTAATATAAATTTAATATAAAATATTTCTGGGCTAAAAAGCTTTTATTATAAGATTAAATAAAATCGAATATTTAATTAGCTTAAAGAGCTCTTCTTTTATAATATAGCGCTTAGCTTATAGTATAATAAATAGCTTATAATATATTTATTATTTAATATATTATTTATGCCTTATAACAAATATAATAAAGTAAATTAAAGAGATATTATTATAGCTTTAAATTAGCTATAGAGCTAAACGAGAAATATTAAATTATAAAAATAAGTAATAATATAGATCTTAGTAGTTAATATTACATTTTTCTAAATCTAAAAGTTTAATATTAATTAATAACATTAGGCTTAGTAATAAAAGAGAGTATATAGGTTTAATATATTAAATTTATTTAAATAAATATAAGATATATATATATCTTTGCTTATTTAAATAAGTAATAATAATAATCTTAATAATAATGTCATAGTATTTAAGTTATACTAGCTATCGCTAATAAGCTAGGGAAGCCTTAAGCTAATCAAAGGAGCTCTAGTTGTATAAAACTCTTCTTCTTAAAGGCTTATAGAGGCTTTAATAAGTTAAAGTTATATTAATATATAAAACTTACCTTTTTATCTTTAATATTATCTTACTTATATCTAATAGGCTTATACCTTTATAATTCTTTAATTTTTACTTATATAGAAGATTATTATATTAATAAGATAAATATTCCTAGTAGAAATATACCTATAAGATTAGGGGTCTTAGGTTATATAAATATAAAAACCTTAAATAATTAATCTAAGAAAATGAAAATAACTTATAATACCTCTTATAAATATCCTTTTAACAACTCCGCCAGAATATAAAAATTACTCTTTAAGGTAATTAAAAAGAATTATTTATTTATTAGAGAATAAAAAATAATAGCTAAAAGCTTATACCTTAATTGTAATACCCTTTAAGGAATATATATTACCTATGCTATATATAGCGCTTATTAAAAGGCGTATATTACTAATATATTATTAAAAAAAAAGGAAGTTTATTACTAAGATCCTTAAGAGGGTTTTTATTCTTAGAGAGGTTATAAAGGTTATAAAGAAAGGAATAGTAATTTTATTAATAAATTAAATAAGAGTAATAATAAAAATCTTAAATAAATTATAATAATAAAATGAATATTAATAATTTATTATTTATTATTTATTTATTAATTTATTAAAAGAAATATAAAAAGCTATTAATATATAATTATAAGCTTTTAGCTAAATATATAAATATAATTAAGGTTAATAATTAGATTAAGGCTAATAAAGTAGCTAATTAAATAAGATCTAATATTATAGCCTAATAATAAATTATAATTTATAATTAAGCTTAATTATAAATCTTAGATAAAATAAAGAATATATATTATAGGCTTATTAATAAACTATCCCTTATAAGAAAAATACCTTATATTTATATAAAGATAATATATTAACTTAGAACTATAAAAATAATAAATAAGAGATTAACTTATAAATTATTATAAGCGAAAAAAAACCCTTATAATACTTAATATAATAATATACCTTTTATAATATATTATTAATAAAAAAAAAGATAATAAGAATATAATTTATTACTTCTTTTATTACTTAATATTAAATATTAAGAAAAAACTTAGATAAATTAAATAACTTTAGATAAGGCTAGAGGTATTACTAATAAGATAAAATATATTTTAAATTAATCTTAAATAAATAATAAAGCTAAATCAAGATATAAATTAAATATCTCTAAGCTTTTAATAAAGAAATATTATTTTTTCTTATTAAAGAAGATATAAAAGAACCCCTAGGCAGAGCTTATATTTAAGACCCTTATTAAGAATAATATTAAATTACCTATAAGGAAATTAAAGTTATTTAAATATATTTATATGAATAATCTATCACTAATATAATAATAAAAGTCTTATAATAATTATATTATATTAATAATTAATTAAGATATAAAATTAAAGAAATTAATTAATATAAACTAAGCTCTTTAAAGAAATAATTCTTTAATAAAGGTTAATTATATTTATATTAGAGAAGAATTAAATAACTAAGAATATTAAGATAAATAAAAAAACTTAGCCTTATATTTATAACCCTTATTAAATAAATACTTATAAAAAAGACTATTTAAGCTAAGAGATTAATTCTCTAAGTGATTATTAAAGAAAAGTTAAATATTTCTTAATATAAGGTCTTAAATTAATTTAATTAATATAAACTTTATAAAGAAATTAAGGCTTAACTTATAATAAATTATATTACTTAGGATTAAAATCCTTTAAGGGGGATAAAATAAACCTAAAGAATATTTATTTATTTTTTTTTCTTATTAATAAGACGAAAAAGCTATAAAAAGTTTAATAAGTATTTATAAGATCTAATATTAGTTTAAGGAAATATAATATAATCTTATTTTATTATTTAATAGGCTAAGACAATTTATATTAATTATATTATTAACTTATAATATTACTAATTAATTATATTTATAAACTTTAAGTCTTTTCTCTAATATATTATTAAGTATTATAAGATAGATTATATATTATATATATTATATTATAGTTATTTTTTCCCTAGAAAAAACTTTTCTTATATTTATTATATTATAAATATATTATTAATTACTTATTAAAATGTAAAATATATATTATATATATCTTATATAAAATATCTTTATTTATCTATAAATAAGAGAAAATATATTAAGTATCTTAGAGAGATTTATAATAACCTATTAAATATAGCTAGGTAATAAGCTATTTAAATATAATTCTATTAATAAAGTATTAAGTTTCTTAGATATATTATTATATAAAGAAAAAAAAATAAATATTCTTAAGATTGAGTTTTTTTTTTATATAAAAAGCTTTAATCAGCTTTAAAGATATATAAGTCTCCTAGGGTTTTATAATTCTTTATTATAAATTTAGTATATATTACTTAATAATTAATAGCTTACTATATATTATTATTTAAACTACTATTAAACTTTTTATTATAATTACTTATTTATTTATATAACCTAATATTTATATATTATATTTTAATAAGATAGGTTTAATTAATAAGGCCTATTTTCTATTTACCGCTGAGTCTAGCGCTAATACTTTTTAGGTTTATAAACTTTATTATTACCTCTAAGAACTAATCCCTCTAAGGTATTAAGCCTATAATGCTAATAACCTTAATAAACTTTATTTCCTAATATAATTACTATATAGCTAGATCCTAGCTAGCTATAAGACTTGTTTAATCTTTATATTTAGCATTATAAAAGTATTAATACTAATATAAGAGTTATAACTTAAACTAAGTATAGATATATTTTATTAATAGCCTTTAAGCCTATAAGGAATATATATTCCTTCTATGTTAGCTATTTCTTTTATTTTAGCTTTTATTTAAGGGTATTTAATAAAAAAAGCTTTTACTTAATAAAACTAAATTAATTATTCATATTATAACTAAGTAAAAAAAGATTATATAAAAAAAAAGCTTATAGCTAAAGATTATAAGTTTTATTTATTCTTTTTTAATTAGCTATATACTTATTATAATACTCTAAATAAATCTATATATATTACTTCCTAAAGCTTATTATAAGTACTTTGTATACTCTTATAAAGCTTATAGACCTCTTCAGTAAGGTTATCTTAATTATATAAGAAGGCCTACTAATAGATATTAGCTATACTAATTTAACTACTTAGTTAAAGGTCTTTATAAAAGGTAGCTATTATAATTTTCTTTTATATTGTTAATTAATTAGCTAATTATTAATTAATTAATTAATTAATTCACTATAGGTATTAATTATATTTAAACCTTTTTTTATAAGGATAAGAGAAGTAATATATACCTCTTTAAGTAATTAAGAAATATAAGGTTAATTAAAAGGTTAATAATAAAGAGGAGAGCTACTATAGGAAGAGGTAAGAAATTAATCTATTTAATGAGTTAAGATATAATCTATTTATTATAAATAAAGCTATTATTAAAGGTATTAAATTATATAGATAAACCTTATTAATTTAAGCCTATTAAGACCTTAGGCTTTAGGTATAAAGCCTTTATTATTAAACTTATTAAAATTTTAATTAAGATATTTTAATCCCTTTTTTAGGTAAAATAAAGTCTAATAATAATTATTATTAAAAGATAATAAAAAAGAATAAATTTAAATAAATATTAAAAATAAAATAAGCCTTTTAATAACTTAAATATACCTTTTATTTTATAATAATTCTTTAATATTAAGATTTATTATTTTTTATAAAAATAAAAATTAATATTTAATAAGAATTATCTCTAATATTTTAATATAATTAATTAATATTTAATAATAATTAATTACTTATTAATTATAAAAGCTATAAGATTAAAAATAATAATAAGCTATAAGTTAATAAGAGTTATTAATAATTATTAAAAGCCTTGAATATTAAATATTACTTTAATATAAAAACTTTATTACCCGTTGGCTTATATAGGCTAAGGCCTAGGCGAGCTAATCTAGCAAGCTAGGTTCGCTATACAATTTTAAAACAGTCATAAAACTATAAGACAGCAATTTAAGTGCAGAAGCAGCTAAAACTAACTAAAATTATACCTATTTTAAACTAATATAACTAGCTTATTAAGATAGGGAAAATAACCTTTTAAAATCCTTTATAATAATTCTTTAATAGAGATTATATATAGCTTATTTTTTATTTTTTTTATTCTTTTAATAATCTAATTATAGAGCTTTAAAATCTAAATATTATTTTAAAATTTTTAAGAAATTCTTTTCTATAAGAAAAAGCCTTAAAAGATTTTTTAGATATTTTAGAAAAATCATATTAAGAATCATAAGGGTATAAAGAATAGCTTAAATCCTAAAGTATTTAGTTAGAATTTTTATTTATTTTATATTATTTTAATTACTATAGATATCCTATTTTATTCTTTTTCCCTTATATAAAATAGCTTTATCTTATATTTTATTACTATCGTATAATTTATAATTAACCTAGCTTACTAGGTTAGCTCGCCTATATCGCTAGACCTATATAAGCTAATAAGTAATAACTTCTTAAAATAATTAAATTATAAGAAGAATAATATCTTTTATAAGAATATCTTATTTATATTAATTAAAAAGCTAAAGCTTATATATAAATTATTAAAATTTATTTAATAATATATTTATTAAGGTTAAATATAATATATATATTTTATTATATATTCTAAGTAATAAAAATTATAATAAAAAGCTTTTTTTAATAAATATTAATTAAAAAATATTATTTTTTATATAATATTTATTATTATAATTTAATAATAAAAATTAAGAAATTAAATGCTTTATAAATTATTAATAAATATAAAAGCTATATAATAAACTCTTAAAACTTATTATATTATAAAAAATAATTAATTATTTTAAATTAAATAATTATAAAAATAAAAATCTTTTATTAAAATTATAATAATTTAAATATAAATTATATATAATTATATAAAATATTTATTTTATTTTAAAAAGTTTTTATTAAGAAAATATTATAAAAATATAAAAATTTATAATAAATTATTTAATATATTAAAAAAGATAATTAATAATTAAATTAAATTAATTATTAATAAATTCTAAGTAAATCTTATATAAAACTTTTATTATTAATTATTACTTATATATTATTTATAGATAAATAATTAAATAAAAGAATTTATTAAATATTTAAAAGAATACTTAAAAAATATATATAAATATTTATCTAAAATTGAGTAATATATTTTTAGATTTTATTTTTATAATATAATAATAAAGTTTTATTTTTAAAAAATTTTTAATAAGAATATTATTAAATAATTACTTAAGATAAATAAAATATATCTTAATAAAAATAAAATATTTAATAATAATTAATTATATATAAGTATAGATATATATATATATTAAAAAAAGGCCTTAATATCTTAAAGAAAATATTAAAAATTAAGATATAAGTTATAATCTTATTTTTAGGGATAAAATATTAAAGTATTAATAAAAGATTAAAGGTTTAAATACCTTATATTAATCCTAAGTTTATAAAATAAAGATTATAAATAAATATAAAAAATAAGCTTATATCTTAGAGCTATTAAATTTTTTTAATATATATATGATATATTTTATATATTACTTATAAACCTATAAATTAAGTATAGAATTATATGTAATATTCTATAAAGTAATTAAAGCTTAAAGATAAGCTTAATAAATAAAAAGATAAAAGAAATACTCTTATATAAAAATAAAAAAAATAAAACTATATATTTTATTAAATAAAGTATTTAATTAATAAAATATAATACTTAAGAGCTAAAAGAATACTTAGAAAATATATAATAATAATAGAAAAATACCTTAAGATTAAAAAAAAGACTATAAGAAATAAAATAAGGTATAATTAAATATATATTAAAGGTATTATAATATTAATAGAAAATAATATAAATAAATATTTAAATTAAAAAATAAATATAATAATAAAAAATATAAAAAATATAAAAATAAATATATTAATAATAAGATCTTATAAGCTTATTATAGCTAAAGGGCTAATAATATTATTATAAATATTATTATAAATTTATTATAAGTCCTCTTAATAAGATAATTATAATATTTAATCTAAAGAAGACTTAAAGGCTTATTATTATTATTATTATTATTATTATTATTATTATTATTATTATTATTATTATTATTAAAAATTATAATAATACTTCTAGCTAGCTATAATCTTATAAGCCCCTTATTAATAAAGCGCTATTTAATAAATATAATAATAATAATTAAGCTTAGATTATTAATATTAAAGGTATTATAATAATAATTATATAAGGTAAAAAGATTATTAATAATGTAATTAATAAAACCTTTATTATTATTATTTACCTTAAGGTTAAGCTTATTTTATAATTATCTAAGTAAAAAATATTAACTTAAAGGTAAAAATAAAGGAATTATTATAAATATATATAAAAATAAAAATAATAAAATAAGAGATTATTTAATAAAATATATATTAAATATTAATTTATAAGATAAAAATTAATAATTAAAATAATAAAAATAATTATAAAATAATAAAAATGATTATAAAATCGTAAAAATAATTAATAAGATTTTATTAATAATACCTTAAATTTATAATATTTTATTAATATATTAATCTAAATAAAAATTATAATATTAATAATAATAATATCTTTAATATATTTCATAATTATATAAATATTATCTTAAGATATATAAGTTATTCCTTAAAGTTTTTTAAAGGATTAATAAAAACTTTAAAAAAAAAAAACTTATAATATTATATTTTTCTTATTATAAATATAAAAAATATAAATATTTAATAATATTTAAAAATATAAGAGATATTAAAGGTTTATTAATATTAATAATAAAATAAAAATATAAAATTTTATTAAGATTTATATTTTAGAATTTTTATATTATTATTATACTTAAACTCCTTTAAGACCTAAATATATATAATAAAATAAATATTATTAAAAGCTTTATAATAAAATTATTATTATAAAAAGAATTAAAAAAAAAAAGAAATTATTATAAAATAAAAAACTTTAATTATATTAATAATTATTATATTTAAGCTATTAAGTTTAAATAATTAATAATATAAAGTTATTATTTTATAAATAATAAATTAATTATAAAATATTTATTATAAAAAATTATTATTTATTTAAAAAAAATATAAAAGAAATAATAAATAATTAATAATATATAATAAAGAGTTATTAAAATTTAAGATTATTAAAAAAAAATTATATATTTAGGTATCTTTAATATTATATAAAGCGATAAAATAATTAATTAAAAAAACTTAAGGAATAAAGCTCCTTAAAGAGAGGGTAATTATAAAAGTATTTAAGTTATATTAATTATTATTAATAAGCTAAGAAATCCTTAGGCTAATAAAAAAGGCTTTAATTATATAAAGCTCTTCTTATTAAAAGCTTATAAAGGCTTTATAAGTTAAAGTTATATTAATATATAAAACTTATTTTTTTATCTCTAATATTATTCTAATTATACCTATTAGGCCTATACTCTTATATATTTAAAGTATTATAATAAATCTATAGCTAGTTAAATAAAAAAAAATAAAGCTTATAATCTTTAATAATAAGCTTTTCTTTTTAACTTAGCCTTTTTTTTTACTTAATAATATAATAATAATTAATTTTATTTTATAAATTAAAAGCTTTTTTTATTAAAATACCTTTAAATAAAAGCTAAAAATTTTTTAATTAATTTAGAAAAAATAAATATTTCTTCTAGGCTTAAAAGCTATTAATAAAATATATTTATATTTTATATAGCTTTTAACTCTTAATATTAATATTAATATCTTTCATAGTATTAAATAAAATAATTAAAAAAGTCTTATTATAGCTAGCTAAGATCTAGCTATATAGTAATTATATTAAGAAATAAAGGTTATTAAGGTTATTAATATTATAGGTTTATTTAAAGGGATTAATTTTTAAAATTAATAATAAAGTTTTTTAAACTTATAAAGTATTAATACTAAGGCTTAATATATTAGACTTAATAATAAATAAAAGTCTATAAGTTTATTTAATTAAACCTATTTAATTTAATAAATAATATATAAATATTAGCTTAATATACTTAATAAATAAGTAAAATAAATAAATAAATAAAATAAAAATCCTAATTTTTCTATTAAAGATTATAATAAAAATACTATAAATTATTTTTAATTAATTAAAATTACTTACTATATTCTTCCCTAGATATCTTGATTATTACCTAATAAGTCCTTATATTATACCTAGGCTTATTATAGATATTATATCGCTAAATACCTAGTCTAATAGACCTCTATTAATTATTACTCCTTAATAATTCGGCTATTATTTATATATTAATATCTATCTAATTAATTACTTATTTTCCTTTCTTTATTAATATTACTCCTTTTCGCTATAATTTAGTCTTTTTTACCCTTTAGCGCTAACTTAGTATTTTATTTATCTTATAAAGATCTTTTACCTTAGCTATTAATAAAATAATCTTATATATAATGACCTTTATTATTTTTATAAGAGATTATAAAGCTTTAAGGATTAATTCTAGAGAGTTATTATAATACTTTTTAATTTATCTTTTAAGGTATTTAGACTAAGATCTAGCCTTAAGTATAGTCTTTTAAGGTCCTTAAGGCCTAAAGGGTTAATAATTTAGCCCCCTCCTCGGTAGGTATTAAAGTCTATAGCTATATATTAAGCTTTAAGATTATAATTTTTAGGTTAAAGAGAAATAAGCCTAATTCCTTTAAAAGCCTCCTTAATATTTCTTTTTATTATAATAGCCTTATATATAATTAGGGTAGTGATTTAGTTACTTTTAGTCTAACTAAAGACTAATTTTTTAGTCTTAGTTTAGTTAAGGCTTTAAAAAATCAATCACTTTAAGTTAATTAACTAAAAAATTAATTAGCCTTTTAGTTAAGAGGCTATTTAGTTAATTAAAAATTAGTCACTAATTGATTTTTTAGTTACTTTTAGTTATTTTAATTAAAAGGTAAAAATTATTAAAAATAGCTATTTAGGGCTATTTAAGCCTTATTATATAATAAAAATTATTATAGCTAACTATATAATAATTCTTACTTATAAGTATTTTTACTTTATTTATAGCTATAATAAATAGCTAGTAATAAATTAATATAGTTCTTATTCTTAAAAAGCTCTAATTAGGCTCTTTTTAAAAATAGCGATTTTAGAAGGTTTATTACTAGGCCTTAAAATTAGAAAAAAATATAAGGATTAAATTATTATATATATAAAATAGAGATATTAGATCTATTTTATATTAACTTATAGCTAATTATTCTTAGTTTTATTACTAATTATTATGACTAAAATAACTAAAATTAACTAAAAAATTAATTACTAACTGACTAAGGTTTAGTCAAGGCCTCAAAAAATTAATCACTTTTTAGTCAAGAGGTGAAAAAATCACTTAAAATCAGTTACTTCTTAGTTATGACTAAGACTGACTTTTTAGTTATAATTAAATCACTGACTAAATTACCACCCTGACTATTATATTAGGTAAATAACCCTTTTTTAAACCTTTTTATAGATTTAATTAATATTTTATTAATTAATTATATTTACTAAGTTACTTATAATTAATAAAAAGAATTTTAAAGGCTTCTTATATAAGGCTTTTAATATCTCTTTATTATATCTTAATTTAGAATAGAAAATTAATATTTAAAGGCTAGGGAGTTTTTCTTTAACCTTTTTATTTTAGTCTTCTAATAGGTAAAATTCCTATTCAAGAATTATCTTATTTTAGATTTTATCTAATTTTAAAATAGAATTTAAGATTATAGGTAAGCTTAATCTTAATCTTATTTAATATTTAATTTTTCAATTTAAAAATAATAAAGAGTCTTTAATAAGCTTAATAAAGCTTATATAAGATTATATATTTATAGATTAATTCCTTTTTACTTTTAAAATAATTCTTAGATATTTATTTTTAAAATACCTTTAAGTAAATATAGGTTTTTAATATCTTTTAATAGAAATTAAATAAGTTAAATATAAAGCTATTTATCTAATAATAGAAAAATCTACTTAAAATTTAATAAATAGCTAATACTAATAACTCTAGTATAACCTAGGATAATATAATAAATAATAATTATTTTTTAATTACCCTTAAAGCTATTTCTAAGAAAATATATAAAAAGGTATTTAATAATAATATTTACTATATTAGTTATATTTTAAATATAATTATATAAAATATTCTTAAGGAGTATTTAAATATTAATTTTTCTAATTTATCTTCTAATATAGATAATTTATCTATAAAGAGAGGTAAATTAAATAAATTAGATTTTTTACCTTATAGTTATAATAATAAGTAAATAGCTTTTATTACTTTTATATTTATACTTATTAATTAATTTTTAATAGTTCTTATAAATTGATTATATTATATTATTATTATTATTAAATATAATAGTAATATATAAAAGACCTTTTTAGAAGGTATTAAGTATAAAAAGGTTAAAAGGAACCTATCTTTAGACTTTAATATCTAAATAATACCCTTAAGTAAATAACTTCCTAATTACCTTTTTTTTTTATTATATTATTTATATTATATATATATATTATAACCTATTAAACTTCTACTTATAATATAATTAATATTACTTTTATCTTAAAAGAGCCTATTAATTATAGTAATAAAATAGATTTAAATAGGGAATTAAAAGCTATTACTTTTAATAACCTTATTTAGGGTATTTTATATAAGGTAGAAGCTATTTTTAAGATTTTTTCAAAGCCTTAAAAAGCACTTTAAAAATAAGCTTAAAATACTTCAGAAGGTTAAAATACGTAATATAGTTAGTATTTTTTTATCTTCTTTTTAGAAGTTTTATTAATTTAAGTTTATATAATAAGAGTATTTTATTAATTCTATTAATATAATTAATTTCTAAAGGCTCAGAAAAACTTGGATAATATTTTCTTTAAAAACTAAGCTTTTTTATTAGTCTTGCTTATAAATCAGTTTTTTTCCCTCTTATATATTATATTTTAATTTCAATTGTAATAGGGCTTATATAAATAGTATTATTTTTAATCTTAGATTTAAATTAGCTTATTTTAAACCTAGTGAAAGATTATATCTTATATTAATATTAAGAGGGATATTAAGAGCCTTTTTAACCTTAAATATAAAAGTAAATAAATTTAATTTTTTACTATATTCTTTTATTTCCTTATTTTATATATATATTACTTGAAATATAAAAGTAAGGGTCAAGGCTAAGAAGGGCTACTTAGAGCTAAATTAGTCCTTTAATAAATTAAACCCTTACTTTATATAGTAAAGTACCTCTTTTATAGAGCAATTAAAAGAAGACTTAAACAATAAGTTTTATATTAATAAGATTAATATTATCAAGGAATATAAGATTTATTTAACTAGAAATAAGGTTAAAAGAATCCTATATATAATCCTAACCCTTATATAGCCCTTATTAATTTACTTATTAATTTATTTATTATATTAGAAAATATTATTTAGTAATAGCAAGTAAATTCTGTAAGCTTTCTTATTAGAAGTATTTTAGCTAGGTATTATATTAGTATTCTTTTAATATTTACTACTAATTTTTTCTATATAATTTAGATAAGAGATTTAAAAAAAAAAAAAAAAAATAATAAGGCTATAATTAATTAAGTTATAAAAGGGAGCTTTAAATTAATATTTTAATCTTTACCCTCTTAGGATAAAAAATAAAGTTATTCTTTAATATAAGAATTAAAATAAAACTCTTTAAATTACTTATCTATATAAGAATTAAAAGAAAACTCTATTAAATATTTATATTAATCTCTAAAAATGTTAAAATAACATATATTATATAAAAAAAGATATCGCTTAAATATACCTTTATACTAAGTAATATTCCTAGAGAATGTCTTAAAGAAATTCTAATTATTAAAGAGATAATTAGACCTATAAGAATAATATCTTAAGTAAAATAAAGAGATTTAAGAATTTTATAAGAGATTATAAAATAAAAATAAAAACTTATGAAAGAGGTTAAATTAATTATTAGGCTTAAGATATTATATCTTTAAAGAAATAATTACTTTCTTAGCTTTAAATAATAAATACTTATTATATAACTTATTAATCTTAGACTTAGGGACTATTATTTATATCTTTAATAATACTAAGAGATTTATTTTATTAAGGAGTACTTAATATAAAAAGTGTATATTTATTAGCTTAAAATAGCTATTAATTAATAGAGATAAAAATATAGATATTAAAATATAAAACTTATAGGATAAGCTATAAATCTTTATTTTAAAGTATATTTTATATTACTTAGAGATAAAAATAAACCTTATATCCTTATATAAATTATATTAACTTAGATATTAATAAGATTAATAAAATAATATAGATATTATTAGATATATTAATAATTAGGCCTTATATAAATTATAATAGAGATTTAATTAATATATATTAGAATATAATTATAAAATAGTAAAATATATTATATTTTTTCTTATAAGCTATTTTAATATAATTCTTAGATTATAAGGAGCTTAATTAAGCTTAAGTAATAATCTAATATTATTACCTAAGATATCTAAGACTAAAAAGCCTAAAGTATTTAATAAATTATACCTTTAAAGTTAAGATTAAAGAATTACTATTAAATATAATATTTATAGATTAATAAAAAAAAATGTTAAAAGTATTAAAATTGGGGGAATAAGCCTTAAAACCTAGAGAGAATATCTTATTAAATTTTTATAATTACCTAGAAGAGATAAATAAATTTATCTTATATAGAATTCTTATAGATTAAGAAGTAAGACTTTATTAAGATTATTATTTTTATTAATTATTAGAAAAGGGCCTATTTATAATATTAAAGAACTATATATAAATACTTAAGATAATATATAATATTAAGCTTTAAATTATTAAAATAAATAATAAGTTATAGAAGGCTTATTTAATTTAGAAAATAGCTTATTAAAAAGGGAATTAAGGTAAATAAGAGTATATTTTATATTTAATACTAAAATAGCTCTAAAAAGTGCTTTAGGGATGTAATAAAAGAGAAAATAAATTATCAATTATTAATAATAATCTCTTTATTACGCTTTAGTTAAAAATAATAAAAATGGCTATATATTTAGTTAATTAAATTTTAAAATAAGGTTTATATAGGAAAATATTATATAAAAACTTTTTTTTATATTTGTTTATAAAAATAAGATTAGCCTTAAATTAAATATATGAAAATAATTAGCTTTAAAACCTTTATTCTTATTATTTTAATATAATAAAAAGATAACAAATTTTTATTAAAAATAAATCTAAAGGCTTAAATAAATTATTTAATTAAATATAATTCCTAAAATATCTTTTAAGTATAAAATCTTATTATTAATAAGATTTATATTATTAGAGGTATCATATTTAATAAATAAAAGTTTTTTAATATTAATAAAATATAAATAAAAGAAACTATTAAGGAATAAACTTTACAAGAGATCTAATAATAGCTATAAGTTCTTTTAAGTACCTAAAAGGTTAATTAAGTTATAGACCCTATATAAAGCCTTAATAAATAACAATATAAAATTAAGCCTTAAAAGTCTTATTAAAGACTTATTAATTACTAAGATAAAATTAATAAAAGATATATAAGTTAATAACTTAAAGTTTACTTAAATAAGATTTAAATTCCTCTTAATATCATTAAAAAGCCTATTTTTAAGCCTTTTCATATAAATAAGATTATAAATAAGCTAAAATTAAAATAAAATAAGAAAATTAAAAGATAATTTATTTACCTTAAACTAAATATATATATAGGAATAATAATAATACTTATAAAAAGAAAGGAGAATATATTAATTTTAAAAATAAAAAAAAATATACTTATAAAAAGCTAAAGCTTAAATATAAGATATAAATAACTCTAATATACCTTAAACCTAATAAATAAATATATTATAGTAAAAATCTATTATTAGCTCTAAGTTCTTATAATAATTTAATTAGATATAAGTTTAAGGTAGAATTTAAATAAATATAAAGAGATTACTTAGAGAGCTGTTATTAAATATTATCTTAAATAGAGATTATAGGTAAGATTTATTATTTAAGAAGATTAATAATAAAAGTTAAGCGCTAAGGATACTTATATTATAACTCTTACTAAAAAGTTATTTTGTATAATATTAGTAATTTATAATAAAATTTAATTTTAATTATTATAATATAATATTATAAATATATTTATTAATATAAGGCTATAAAGTAATATATATATATAAAATTATCCCCTAGGTTTAAGGGAGGCTATAAGTAAGAATAAGTATTACTTTTATATAAGGTATTATATAAATTATAAGTTATATCGCTTTTATAATAAATAAAACTTAGAAATAAACTTAAAGCTTAAGATATAAAAAAAATACTAAATAAGCTATATTATTACTAAAAAGATAAAGTTTTTATTTTTTTTATATAAATAATAATTATTATATTTAAGAAAGGAAATAGGGATAATATATCTTAACTTATTAAGTCCTTGAAAAAGAAATATAAATTAATTAAAGGCTATAAACTTTAATAATTCCTTAAAATAAAGATTATCTAAGATTATACATATCTAAGTTATATAATATATATTTAAAAAAGATATATAAAATATATTATATATATCTTAAATAAATCTTATAATAAAAGAAGAATTTATTCTAAATAAAGAAATAATAATTAAATATATAATTAATTAATATAAAAGACTAATTAAATTAATTCTTTATAAATATTATATAAAGGTAGATATTACTTTTAAAATTTCTTAATTAGCTTAGTTTATAAATAACCCTAGGGAGAAAAATATATATTTAAGTAGCTAATTAAGTCTTATATTACCTTATATAATATATTTATATATTTATACTTTAAACTTAGAAAAAGCTTTATAATTTTTATAGTAATATTTTATTTATAGATAATATAATTAATTAAAAGAGCTTCTAGGGTTTTATAATATTATTTTTTTAATAGCTTAATTAGCTAATAAGCTAATAAGTTAGATATTATTATAATATTTATAATAAAAGTAAAATTACTTAGATTATTATAAATAATAAAGAAAGGGCTATTTTATTAAAGGCTACTTTAAAGCCTAAGACTTAAGCTATAAAATACTAATTTATATCTCTTTTTTAATAATAAATAAATAATCTAGCTTCTTAGGAATTTATAAAGAAAATTAAAAAAAAATAAAAATATATAAATATATAAAATTATTAATTATAAAAATACTTTAAAAATAAAATAATCTCTCTTAGCTATAAAAAAAGCTTAAAGCTTATTATAAATAACTAAATAAAGGCTTTATAGGCAGTAAATAAAGAAAGAATTATAAGTAATATAGGCTAATTAATATTTAAGAATATATTATAAAATATTATAATAAAATACTTAAAGAAAAATTAATTAAATAGATTATAAATAAGCTATAATTATAAGGAATAAAGCTTATATTAATATATTAAAGCTTAAAAGTTATAAAATTATATTAAGGTAAAGAAATAAAAAGTATTAATAAATAATTCTTGTTATTACCTAAAAGTAATTATATTAATATAAATTATAATACTTAAATAAGACTTAAATAAAAGAAATAACTCTTATTTAAACTAGATAAGAGTTATTAGCTAAAAGAAAATCTCTAGCTATAATACCCTTAAGATTACCTTAGCTATAATATAATACTTATTTTTCTCTTTAAATAATAATTATTAATAATAAGGCTTAGATAATTAAAGTAAATTATAAAGTATACTTATAGTTTTATTAACTTAGGAGGGATATTATTAGATATAATCTAAGAGAAATAATATTATAGGGAGGGTAATAAAGGGATTAAAGGTTTAAATTAATAAGATAAATTATAAAAATTAAAAAGAATATACTTATATTAAGTAATATAAGCTATGAGGATTATATCGCTTATAGTAATATATACCTAGCTAAGCCTAATACTTATTAATACTTTAATTAGCTAGAATATTATTAAGATATATTAAGTAAAGGGGGTTATATCTCTAATTTTAGCTATATAAAAGATTAATATAAGTCTTAAAATATAAAAATAAGGTATAATAATAATAATAATAATAATAATAATAATAATAATAATAATAAATAATAATAATAATAATAATAATAATAATAATAATAATAATATAAATAATATAATAATAATAATAATAATAATAATAATAATAATAATAATAATAATAATAATAATAATAAAATAATATAATAATAATAATAATAATAATAATAACTTACTAAGTATAATAAATATAGCGCTAAGTAATATAATTAATAAGGCCTATAAAGGCTATATTATTAAGCTAAGGGGGTATTAAAGTAAGGTTAAAAGAGCTATTAATAAATTAGTATTATATTTTATATATTTAAAGCTTAAAATAATTAATAAGATCTCAAATATTAGGGGAGAGAAAGAATTATTATTATATTTTATATTAATTAACCTAAAACCTTAAGTTTAAACTCTAAGGGGTAAAATAACTTATAATATTTATAATAATAGTAAGAATATAAGAATAAAAAAAAAGATATTTTTTTATATAATATAATTAATAAAAGGTAGCTTAAAAAGATTAAAGGAAGTTTATAAAAGAGAGGTATAAGATAATCTAGAAAGTTATATATTAAAATATATAATAAATTAAAAAAAAACTTAGGTAAAAAAGTATTTTATTTCTAAGCCTTAAATATAAATTATAATTAATAAGAAAATAAATTACTTATTATTTATAATTTATAATTAATTAAAAAAAGAAAAGGCGTTTATTTATCTAAATAAATATTTCTCTTTTTACTTTATAACTTTAAAGCTATTTATAGTTAATTAAAAAGAAAAAAGACCTTTATTTAGCTAAGTAAATATCTCCTTTTTTTTAGCGATAACTTTAAATAATATAATAATATATATTAGGCGAAAATACCCTATAAATAAAAAAATTTATAAAAGAAATTTCTTAAAAGATATTAACTATAATATAAAGGACTTTAATTATTATTTAAACTATTAAAAGCTTTTTATTCTAGGGGGATATATTAAATTAAAGCTATTATATATAAATAAGTATATATAAAGGGTTCTATATTATATCTTAATAGAATAACCTATAGAAGTAATTAGGGTAAGGTTATATGATATAATACCCTCTAAATTTAAATAGCATAAAGTATTAGCCTAAGAGAGAGGTAAGAATTATAAAAATAAGCTTAATTAATTAATTTTACTTAATATAGGTTTAATAAAAGTAATATAGCGACTAAGGAATATAGCTAGTAAGTTACTTAAAAGCTAATTAAATTATAAAAATTAAAAAAATAACTTATATAAGGGAAAATATATATATAATAAATAAGGTAAGAATTAAAATAATTATAATTTATTACTTATTTATTAATAGTTTTATAATAGCTTAATTTTTTTTCTAAATTTTTTTAACCTTAATAAATTAATTTTTTTTTTTAATTAAGGAAAAGAAATTATTAAGGAAAGTATTATAACCTAATATATACATATAAGGGTATAGGCCTAATAAGCATAATTAGGATAATATTAAAGATAAAAAAGTAAGTTTAATATATTAATATAACTTTAACTTACTAAAGTCTCTATAAGCCTTTAAATATTAATTATTTAAAATATATGCTTTATTTAGCTTATTTTTATTTTGAAAATAAAGGGTTAATTCTTAATTTAAAAATAAGACTAAAGGACCTTATTAATAGCTTAATAATATTAAAAACCTAGGTTTTAATTAAGTCTTATAAGGTTACCTCTTAAAAAGGAAATATCTAGCTAAATTATTATTATAATATATATAATATACCTATCTTCCTAAAATATAACTTAATATTCCGCGGGGTTATTAATTTATTATATAATAAGAATTCTTTTTATATTATTAATATAAATATCCTAAAATAAAATTAAGGCTTACTAAATAAGTAATAGCTTTTATTAATATATATAGCCTATAAGAGCTAAAGCATTTAGTTTTTTTAGTCTTATATAACCTATAATAAGGAATTAAAAAAAAAGAATTCCTCCCTTATAATAATAAAATTTCTATAAAATAGCTTATTTACTTTATTACCTCTTTTTATTTAATATTTAGAAAATATAATATATAATTATTTATATAAAATTTTATTTTTTATTTTTTAATTAATAATAAATTTCTTTATTTTTTTTATATTTATTTTAAAAAAAACCTTCTTTAAAATAATATTATTATAACCTTTTAAGTTTATAAAGAACCTTTTAAATCTTTAAAGCATTTTTTTATTCTTAATACCCTTTTAATAAGTTTATATAAATATATTTATTTAGTAAGGTATATATAAAGTATTAAGTATATTATATTATAATATATTAAAATTAAATTAATTAATAATTATAACTAATGTATTAAATAATATACTTATAAAAGTTATAATATATATATCTCTTATATTCTTTATTTATTAATCTCTTTATAATATAAATAAGCTTTAATTTTAAGGAATTTATTATATTTATTTCATTTATATATATATAACCTAACAATAGCTTAATATTTAATAACCTTTTATAAAGAATCTTAAGACTTTTACTTAAAAGATTAATTACTTATAGCTTTTAAGATATATTTTCCTAGGCTTATATATTATATCTTATAATAAATAACTTCTTAACTTAATATATAAACTTAAAAGTCGCTCTAATAGCTCTTAATATATATTAATATTAATTTACTTTTTATTAATAGTTATAATACTCTTTATCTTTATCTTAAAGGTATTTTATATATTTATTCTTAAAAATATAAATTAATTTTACTTTTAATATAAGTAATTTAAAGCTTATTAGGCCTATAAATATCTTTTAAAAATATCTTTTTTACTTTAAGAATTATAATATCCTTAATAAGAATAGTATATTAAAAGAGAGATTTTAATATTTTTTAAAATCTTTTTCTTTTTCTTTTATATAGCTTCTTTATTTTACCCCTTTATATTTAAGCTAATAGCCTAGATATAAGTAAATATTATTAAGAGAGAATTTAATTATATAAGAGAGGCTTGAAGTTTTATTAATATATATTCTTTTATTATAGCTAAGTCTTCCTCTTATAGTTCTTCCTCTAGGTTTAAAAAAACTATTATAATAATATTTTATTAACTTTAATATTTATTATATTAGTTTTATTTAAATCTTTTCAATACTTAGGTAATATATTAATTTAATTCTTATTATTTAGCTATAAGCTCTTATACTCTTTTTTAAATTACTTTAAATTTTTTTTAAAAAGGTTATTTCTTAAGGATTTAATTAAATTATTAAAAATTACTTTTTATTAAATATATATATATTAAATTTATATAACTTAAAGTAGAGATAAAATATTATTAATAAACTATTATAATTATAATAATAAAGGCCTTATACCTAAAGCTATAAGGCTTAATATACTTAAATTAATAAGGTTTTATACCTTATTATTAAGAACTTTAATAATATATTAAAAAAATAGCCTTATTTATAATAAATAAATTATCTCTTAATTAATTTAAGAGCTTTAAATCTCTTTATATAAAAATAACTCTTTCTTTTAATATTAACTTTTTAATTACTTTTATAACTCTTAAAGATTAATATTTTTTTTAATATTATTAATAAAGGTTTAGTAATTATAATTATTAATTATAATTAAAATAAATTATATTATATTATAATACTTTTTATAAAGACTTTTTACCCTAAGGATTAAAATAATATACTAAATATATAAAAATAAACTTATTTATAATAAGCTTTCTTTTAAAAATAATTATTAGCTTAGGTAATTAGCTTTATATAAAGCTTAAAAACAGGCTTTTAATAAAGTATTTTAAGGAATTATATAAGAAGAAAAACTATAAAGTAATAATAAAAGGATTATATTAATAATCTTTAGTTATAAGGTTTTTATTTTTATTTAGCTCCTATTTAAATAATAACTATAATAATTAATCTAATTAAATTAAAATAAAGCTCTTTAGGCTAAAAAGCTTTTATTATAAGAGTAAATAAAATAAGATATTTAATTAATCTAAAGAGCTATTTTTTTAAGCTTATAATAATATAGCGCTAAGCTAATATTATATTAAATAAATTATAATATTAATTCTCGCCTAGAAGATTATTTATACCTTATAATAAGTATAATAAACTATATTAAGGAGATAATATTATAGCTATAAAGTAATTATAAAGCTAAAAGAGAATATTAAGTTATAAAGGTAAATAATATTATAAATCTTAGGGATTAGTATTAAAGTTTTATATATTAAACCTATTTAATAAATATATATATCTTAGCCTATATAAATATATAATAATAATAGTCTTAATAATAGTTTTAATAATAAATAATAATAAATATAAACATTTTTATAAGAATAGTTTTTTTTTTAAGTAAATAATATTTAATTATTTAAATATATAATTATTTTTCTTATTTTAAGTAATAAATATTTTAATAGCTTACCTTTTATTCTTAATATTTTACCCTTTTAAATAATAATTACCTTAACCCTTTTAATATTTTATTTTATATTTTATATATTAAAAGCAAATAATTTATATTTAATTTCTCTCTTATAAATAAATTATTACTTATAGGTATATCTTTTATAATCTTACTATTATATTAAAAAAGCTTTATTATAAGATTATATTATATTTAAGAGCCTAAAGAAGCTTTTATTATATAAGAACAATCTCTATATAATAATCCTATAAATACTTAGAGATATTTTTTTAAAGATTTAAATAAAGGTATATTTATTTTATACATATATTTATTAAGTTAAAGTCTAGAGTTATATATTTTACTAGGCTTATTTCTTTAATTAATTCTCTTAGGGCTTTTTAAATTACTTTATAACCCTTTATTATATTATAATTTCTTTTATAATTAATAATAATAATTCTCTTTAAGCCTTATAAAATATCTAATTATAATTTAATACTCCTTAAGGCTATAATAAGATAATAAAAAATATTTAATACTAGCTACTTAAGCAATTTATATTATATAAAAAAGTCTCTCCTTAATAATTATTATATAATATAGCTTATATATCTATAAGCTACTCCTTAAGGAGGGTTTAATACCTTATTAATTATTACTCTTATTAAGGCTATCTAGCTTTTTATTAGCTTATCCCTATATTTAAGGACTTATATCTCCTAGATTTCTTTAGTTTCTCTAAGGAGCCTTTTAATAGCCCTCCTTAAGTAATTCTTTCTTAGCTTTATATTTTATTAAAAGCCTTATTTTTATAAGTTAGAGAAAGATATTAAATTTATAATTAAACTAAGGTGAAAAGCTATATCTTACAGTTATAGTCTCCTTTTTACCCCTTTAATAAAAATTAAATATAATTAAAGCCTTTATATATTTTAATAAGTATTTTATTAATCCCTAGTTTTAAAAAGTTATTTACTTAAGTTACCTTTAGGTTTTTTAGTTTTAATATATTCTTATAGATATGTAATATTTTATTTAATTTTATTAAAATATTATGTTTCTTAAATATTATCTTAAAGGCGATAATAACTAATAATTATTAAGATTATTAAATATCTCTAAGAATTAATTAGTCTTAATTAAGTTAATCTTTTTATTTTAATCTTTTATATTTTAGTAGGTAAGCTATTAAGATTATAAATTATCTTTTTTTATTTTTTTTTGTAATAAATATTTAATATATATCTTTAATATATATCTTCTCTAAGAAGATATTATAGTAATTAATTAATATATAAGAGTTATATATATTTAGGTATATTAATTATTTTTATATCTTAAATATCTTAACTTCTTTTTTTCTTTTTTAATATTACCCTTAATTAACCGCATTTTTAATATAATTCCTTTTTATTTTTTAATTAATTTCTATTAATTATTAACAAAGCTTTATATTAAATTTTTTTTATTAGAGATTCTTAAAGCTTACTTATAATTACCTTATAGCTATAATTATAAGAGGTATTATAAGCTTATTATCTCTTATAATATCTCCTTTTATAATATTATAAGTAAAGATAAATAATTTAAGAAAGAATAAATAAAATACTTTTAAGGAGGTCTAAGAATTAGTAATTTATTTCTTTAGCCTCTTAGAAGCCTATATACCTAGCCTTATTTATTATAAAACCTTAACTTATAATTTACTAATTAATAAATTAAAATATATTTAAATACCCTTAATAAGCCTTAGCTAAATATTTCTTACTTATTAGCTTATATAGGTTTAGCGACCCAGGCGAGCTAACCTAGCAAGCTAGGTTAGCTATAAAATTATAAGATATAAAATATAAGATAAAGTTATTTTATATAGAGGAAAAAGATAAGGGAGGATATCTATACTAAGTAAATTTAAATAAAAATAATATAAATAGTAATTAGATACTTTAAAGGTTAGTATATTTTTTACACTTTTTAGAATTTTAATAAGTATTTCTTAGACTTTTAAATAATTTTCTAGCGATTTTTTCTAATAGAAAAAGATTTTAAGAAATATTTAAATTATACCTAAGTTTAGAGCTCTATAATTAGCTAATTAAAAGAGATATAAAAATAAAAATAAGATCTTTAAAGCCTTTATTTAAGAAATATTATAAAAGATTTTAAAAAGTAATTTTATCTTTCTTAATAAGCTAGTTATAGTGGTTTAAAATAGCTATGATTTTAGTTTTAGCTATATCTGCACCTAAATTACTATCTTATAAGTTTATAACTATTTTATAATTTTATAGCTAACCTAGCTTACTAGGTTAGCTCGCCTAGGTTGCTAGACCTATATAAGCCAACAGGTATATTTCTTTTTATTTCTTTTTTATTTTATTATTATAAATAAAATTTTCTTATATATAGACTTTATTTATTTATTTAAGGAGTTATTAACTTAGTATAATACTAAGTAAGAGGATTATTAATTATCTTAAGGATTTAATTTTATATCTAAATAATTTCTTTCTTTAAACTTATATAATATAAGAAAAGATATTTATAAAAGTTTTAGCGAGAATTATATTTATAATTTAGGCCGCTATAAGGTTAAAAATAACCCTAGCCCTATAATTATTATTAATATTATCCCTTAAATAAGGTTTTTCTCTTAGAAGGTATTACTTTAGCCTTATATTAATAATATCTTATTATCCCTCTATAATCTTATTTTAAGTCTTTCTTTTTATATTTAATATTTCTTATTTTACTAGGTGACTTAATATAAAGGTTAGTTTATTCTTAGTTAATAAGTTTATATTCCTATAAGTCTTATTATTTTATTTTAATATTAAGGGTATTAAATTAAGCTATTTATTTATTACTAGAGATTAACTTAATATTTATATTTATTAGTATTACTTAAAGAATATTAAAAAATATTTTAAGCTTTATATATAAATTAGCTTTTTTTTAATTAATATATAAGACTCTTAATTATTTAATTATAAGCTTATCTTTTAACCTTTATATTACCTTACTTTTATTAATCTTAATACTATTTCTTTTTTCCTTTCTAGGCTATAATATAGCTTTTTAAAGTTATATTTATACCTTTAAGTAAATTATTAGATATAATTTATATTACCCTTTAAGGTTATAATATCTTTCTCTATTAATATAAACTTAATAATTAGTTTATCTCTTAGGAACCTTATAATTATATAATATAAAAGAAATAATATATTAATTACTTATTAATAATAATTAATATATATTAAGCTTAAAATTATATTAAGTAATACCTAGACTTTAAGAAATATTTCTTTTATAATATAATTATTAAAAAACTAAATTCTTTTAAATTTTTAATAAATATAAATTTTTTATAAATTATATATTAAATATATTATTATAAGTATAAAAAAGATATCTAAATCTAAAATTAATATAATTAAAAAACTAAGTAATTTAATTATTATAATTAATATAAGTTAATATTATTTTACTAATTAATATAAAAAACTAAATTTTTAAGTAATTAAGCTATTATAATAACTTAAAATAGCTAAAATATTATAAGACTAATATTAAATAATTTTAATATTTATATCTCTTTTTATTTTTTTTATTTAAAAAAGAATTAAATATCTTAAATAAAATCTTAAAATATTTAATAATAAAGGCTTTATATTTAAATCCTAAGGTCTTAATATACTTAAGTTAAGAAGGTTTATTTATATGTTTATTAAAACCTTTAATAAAAGCTTTATTTTAATAAAAGAATTATATCTTAATTAGGTAAAGAGATTAAGATTTAATTATTTTTAATAATAGCTTTTCCTTTTATTATTAGCCTTTTAATTATTATTATAGTTTTTAATTACTTAAGGAGATATAAATTACCTTTATTATCCTTATAAGAGGATATTTAATTATAATTAATAATTAATTATATAAAAACTTATAATAGCTTTTTAGCTAGGCCTTTAGCTTAATAATTAAGTAATATTATAAATACTTATTAATATAGCTTTTTTTATAATTAAGATAACCTTATTAAAGAGATTTATAAGCTTTATAAAAATATAAAGATACTTATAATAAGCTTTAAGAAATAATATCATATATAAGTATTTAAATATTATATATATAGATAAATAGTTAAACTAAAAAATAAATAAAACTTAAACTCTTTAATTATAAGCTTTTTTTTACTTAGCTAATTTTTACCTAATTATAATATAAATAATTTATTTATTATTATAAAATAAAAGCTTTATAAATACCCTTAAATAAAAGCTAAAAAAAACATAATTAATTAAAAAAAATATTTCTTAAGGGCTTTGAAAAAAATTAATAAGATATACTTATAAAGGTATAGCTTATAATACTTAAAATAAATATTAAGACCTTTTAATATTAAAAAAAATAATTAAAAAAGTCTTATTATAATTAGCTTAAATCTAGCTATATAGCTATAGGTATAATTATATAAGGATAAATATATATAAGTACCTATAAGTAATTATAAAGTAATTACTATAATCTCTTATCTTAAAATATTAATTATAGCTTAATTAATAGGAGTAGGTTAGGCCTATTTTAAATATATAATATATATTATTAATATTATATATATTAGTATTTCTTTTTTTTAATTAATAATATATACTTATTTTAATATATCTAAAAACTCGCTTCCTTATTACACTCCGCTTATGAAGTAAGTTAGTTAAACTATTATTAACTTGTTATTCTTACTATCTAAATACTAACTAGATTCGAGGAGCCAGACGCTCGAGGCTTATCTTTGCTTTCCGCTCTACTGCGGAGCGGTTGGTGGTGAGTCAAATGACGGTCTCAGCTGAATTCACCCTTCCTAGCAACCAATCTTTGGTTGGTGAGAAATGCTCACAGCGAACGCGTCAGCTGCAGCAAATGCGTCCTCGCAATCCTTTTCGGAGACAGGTTTTCCAAGCAACCAGCCAAAGCCTTTCATAGTGTCGACAAAATTCTGATGTGCCGACTTCAAAGTGGTGAAAATACTAGCATAGCCATGTGGAACGCCAGGATACACGTCCTTTGTCGCTACGTTACTCTCCCGTAATTTTCTCGTATATCAAGCCGTCGTCCCTCACCGGATCCTGTCGCACACTTGGATGTACGTGGAGGGAAGGCCTCTATGGGGTGATTTCGTATTGACAGGTGAAAAGTCAGGTGAACGTACGTCCGGTTCGTAAGCTGCCAAAGCGAACTCCAGGGCCGGCTTGTTGATGATAATTGCTTCTGCATTTTGCTCCCTTGAGATCCACAGGTCTCTGTACCTATCCGGTACTAGTTCCGTGTCGAATATAAGGGGAATGTCTAGCCACATGCCCGTAATGGAAGGCGACATATGCTGGGTTATCCATTTCTGACATGTAACAGCCGCAAGGTTGGCCCCAGCCGAGACACCACCAATGATGAACCCGGCAGAAAGATCCGCTCCGAGAGTCATTGCATTCTCAGATAATGAGAGCCACCTCAATGTATCCCATACATCCTGCGGTGCTGTTGGGAATTTGAATTCTGGGGCTAGTCGATATGAGATGCTCACGACAGTTGCGCTGTATAAGTTTGCGATAGCCCGCGCGTGAACACTCATGTAAGTATTATGGCCACAACAGAATCCTCCGCCGTGAATTAGTACAACCAGAGGACAGGCAGGGCCCGGACGATATGGTTTATGGACTCGAAGATTGCTCTGGTGGCCATCTCGCATTGAGACTTCGATGACGTATTCGCAATTCGACGTTGGCGGCATCGTTATTTCACCATCCTTCGCAATCTGAACCATGGTGGCGAAGGACATTGTCACCATGGGGTTTTCTTTTCCCTGTCCTGCCAGATACTGCAGAGAAGTTCTTAATTCACCGGTCATCTTCAGGTGAGTTTGCGGTCAATAGGAAGGTTATACCTCTTCTAGTTCTGGGCTTGATCGGGCTGGTGTTAGTTATTGTTTCCAAACGGAATCTGTGGATACATACTCCATGTCCGCCAGCTTTGCAAGTGCCTCTCTGGTGTCGTATACTCCCATGGTTTGATTTAGCTAGTATTGTAAAGTTTTTGATAAAGCTTTGAATGACTGGTTTGGTAGTCGCCGTGACTTCTAGCGACAATATCTGCGGGATGCGCTACGTACTAATACACCACCTGCCTCCTCACGTTACCCGAGGTTAAAGTACCAAGAACTTCGACCATGTTTTTATCCCGTTGGGTGGTACGGCTTATAAGACGGCAGTTGCTGGTCTAAATTGCTCCACGGAATCCGCGGGGATCGTCGGTCCCCGTCTCTCCCAACCCGGGCCCTTTTCTGCCCTCACTGATATGAGTCGATTATTCAAACTCGGGGTACATGTTAGATGCCTAAAGTATATGGCCAGGTTATAACAGCTAGGGGTGGCATTAACTTAGTAGCGACTTATATCACATAGCACGTCCTCACTAGGTTATTTATAATTAAAGATATTCTTAAAATAATCTTAATTATATTAATTATATTAATTATATTAATTATATTAATTATATATTAATTATATTAATTATATTAATTATATTAATATATATATTAATTATATTAATTATATTAATTATTATAATTATATTATATATTAATTATATTTAATTATATTAATTATATTAATTATATAAATCCTTTTTATTTTTTTATTTTCTCTTATTATTTTTATATCTAAGGGGATAAAACTAAGATATTAGACTTATTAATCCTATAATAGATCTATAATATTATTCTAGTATATAAGTATTATAGGGTAATATCTCCCCTCGAGGTAGCTGCCTATGTAATATTATTATGCATGCCACTTCTCTAATATTAAGATCTCGGCATATACATAGCAACCTGCCGCGATTCCGGGGTAAGATCGCCTTGAATAACAATTGTTTTCCGGGAGCCCATGGAGACCGCGTAGACCGCGTAGACCGCGTAGACCGCGGACTTGCCCTGGCAGCACCAGCTGCTGCCCGAAACGTTCATCCTCTTTCTTGCCGAGGCATATTCAGCAGAGACGGATCTTTCTAAAGATCCGTGGCTAGAATCCCGGAGTATATTCGGCCCCCGATTACCGAGGAGTCAGCCACTTCAACGCTATCGCTCGAGTCAAATTAAGCTCAAAGTCTGTTCTTAATATGTTGCTACGCACTTCCAGAATACTCTTTCACCAATCAATAACATCCACCATGGCGATCTCGAACAAAAGTAATCTCAAGCAGCCATATCTGCCCGAGGTGGCCGCTATTCTATCTCAAGCCCCCGACCTAGCCGTTTGGGAAACCGCTGACGAGATCCGGGAAGCGCGCAAGACAATAGCAGCATTGTTTCAAAACGATAAAAACGACATTATTTCAGATCCGGACCTGACTATTGAAGACCGACTCATTCCAGGGCCTCGTGGAGACATTCTCGTATCCATCCTCTCTTCGAAATCCGGACCCAGTTCCCAGGCCACGAGACCCGGCATCCTACACATTCATGGGGGTGCCATGGTTGTCGGTGACCGTTTTATTGGCCTGGATCTCTTCATTCCATTTATCAAAGAACACGATGCAGTTATTGTCACAGTCGAGTACGGCCTTGCCCCGGAACATAAGGGTATGGAACTCGTTGAAGATTGCTACGCTGGACTCAAGTGGTTCGCAGGGAATATTCATGAACTGCACGTCGACCCCCAACGGCTGATCGTTGCGGGAGCTTCAGCTGGAGGTGGTCTAGCTGCCGGGACTGTGCTGTTATCACGAGATCGTGGAGGGCCGGCATTATGTGGCCAGATGCTCGTCTGCCCTATGCTTGATGACCGAAACGACACCTTATCTGTGGCTCAATATGAAGGAGAACGAGGAACATACTGCGGCGCGCAAAACAAGAAGGCCTGGGAATGCGTGCTTGGAGATCAAGTTGGCAAGTATGGCGTCAGTGTGTACATTGCTCCCGCCAGAGCTACAGATCTCTCTGGCCTTCCACCCACATTCGTCGACGTTGGCGGCGCTGAGCCCTTCCGAGATGAGGCGGTAGTTTATGCTTTGAGGCTATCCCAATGCGGCGTGCTCACAGATCTTCATCTATGGGGAGGAGGAAGCCATGGCTTCGAAAAGACTGCTCCAGAGGCGGCATCGTCTCGATCAGCGGTCCAAGCAAAGGCTGACTGGTTCAAGAGGGTTGTTGGGCACCCTCAAATTTAGACATTCTCTTCTGATTTCGAACCTAAATCCCGCTTCCTTTGCATTCCAAAGGGATGTGATCGTTGATGTAGCGAAACCCATGCAACCAACCACTAGGAGCGATTATTAATTATTAATTGAGAGTTCCCCCCGCGTTGAGTGAGAAAACAAGCTGACCGGCTTTGTAGCGCAGCGAGGCACATAATAGAAAGTGTAACGGGCTAGGTCCTGCTCGGTGCAATGGCCGAAACCGAGTATTGTCTGCCATAAGTCCAATGCGTGTCAAGTCTGACTCCTTACGTCATTGCATCACTCTTTGGAAGTCTACAAATCCTCTTGATTTAGGCACTTTTGTTTTGTCTTCTATCCTTTGCAGCAAAACGGGCAGTTGGTGCTTGGAATTCTTTAGCGTAGATAAGTAACTAGTAAATCGTGGGTGAAAATGCAGAGCTAATAGACCTAGCAAGGTTGAGCGGGAATACCCTGTGATGCTGCTGCTTTCCCGTCACGGCCTTTTAGCAGCAAGGTGTCTTTTGAGTAATACATGGCATCATTCCTTTCGGCTAATCCTCGATATGCCGGAGTTAAGAGCGTTAGAATCCACGGCTAGCTATTCGCAGGTAGCGGATAAACCAGGAGATATTAACATTTCGGAGTTAGCAGATCATTCCATCGAAGAGTCTAGCAAGTAGTTAACTCGGGGTTAAGTTAGCCCTAATTACTTTATACCTATTTAACTTCCCTACTCCGCGCGTCCTATGGCTAGCGCGGCAATTAATATTCCCTAGCTTATATTACCTAGCGTTATACTAGGATAAGGCTATTAGAGACTAGAACTTTATCTAATAAAACCTCCCCTTATAAATAGCCTTTAATAACTATTTTTTAGCTCTATAATCTAGGATATTATTTATATTAATAATAATAATAAAAGAAAGTTTTTAAATATTATTAAATAATAAATAATTTCTTATTCCTAGTATATATAAGCTTAATATTTCTTAAAATATAGCTATAAGGATATAAGCCTTAGCTTATAATATTATATTTTTTCTTTCTTAAGTAAAGAAATTAGGGGCTATTTATAATTCTTTTTATAATTCTTATACTAAAGTTTTTATTAAATAATAACTTATTAATTAATAAGGGGTTTTTATTATTAAAGACTAAACTTATATAATATAATAAAAAGTAGTCTTATAATTAATTATTAAAGCTTAATAAAAAAAGCTTTTTTTATTAAAATTAAGAAAGTAATAAAAAATAAAAAGGATAAACTATTATAAAGCTATTAATAAATAAATAATAAGTTATAATAGTTTTAATTCTTACCTTAGTTATTAATATATTTTTCCTTATATAAGTTATATCTCTTTAATCCTTATAATTTAATTAATTTCTAAGTAACTTATAAGTTATATTTCTTAATTATTATATTATTCCCTTAGGCTAAAGCCTTAGGCTTTTATTAGTATTTATTAATCTTTATACCTTAATTAGCTATTTATATATTTCTTACTTAAGAGGCTTATAATATTTTCTTAATAAATCTCTTATATATAAAATCTTATATAGGCTTATTATTATAAAAAAAAGAAAGGCTTAGTAAGTATATTAATAATTATATTAAAAGGTTAGCTTTAACCTAAGTTATAAGTTTATAATTAAATTAATACTTAAAAGCCTTTATAATTACCCTTTAATATATAATATATATCTTATATAAATAATATTTTTATTTACTTATAAATAAGAAAAGTAAATATTAAATACCTTAAAGAGATTTTATAATAATTTATTAAAATATAGCTATATAATAAGTTATTTAAATAAAAATTCTATTAATAAAATATTATATTTCTTAGGTATATTATTACTTAAAAAGGAATTAAGATAAATCTTATTAAGGTTAAATCTATCTTAAATAAAAAGCCTTAATTAGCTTTAAGGATATATAAGTCTTCCTAGGGTTTTATAACTTTATTATAAATTTATTATATATTACTTAATAATTATTAGCTTATTTATATCCTTACTTAAAGGAAATAAAATAAAAAAATTAATAAGTTTATATAGACTTAAGAAATAAAATAAATATTTTAATAACTTAAATATATTTTTTATTTTATAATAATTCTTTAATATTAAGACTTATTCTTTTTAATAAAAATAAAAATAAATATATTAATAAAAGCTATCTCTAATATCTTAATATAATTAATTAATACTTAATAATAATTAATTACTTATTAATTATAAAAGCTATGAGACTAAGAATAATAATAAGCTATAAGCTAATAAGAGCTATTAGCTATATTAAAAGCCTTAAATATTAGGTATATTACTTATAAGGATTTTTAGAGAAATTTATTATTTTAATAAATTATTAAGTATTTATTAATATTATTAAAATATTAATAAAAGATTTATAAAATAAATTTACTTATTAAATATATTAATTTTTTTTTAATATTAAATATTAATTAAATATAAACTTTATTAATAATCTTTTAAGAAAATTAAATTATATAAAAAGAGAGATCTCTTATAAAGATATATTATTTATATTAGCTAAGAAGTTAGAATTTATATATAAATTATTAGAGCTTACTTAGTAATATATTATAAAATTAAAAAGTAAAGCTAATATTTTAATTATATATATCTAAGTAATAAGGCCTATAAAAAGGGATCCCCTCCCCTCTTATAAATATAAACTAAAGTATTACTTATTATATAATATCTATTATTATAACTAAATATTAATAAATAAAGATAAAGAGAATAAATATTCTATAAATTATTAAGTAAATAAAAGACTCTTAATAAGCCTCTAGGGACTTAGATTTAGCTAAGGTTACTATTTTAAAGTAATATATTTTATGCCTAATTATAAGAGAGCTTATAAAGGGTAAAATAATATTTTTCTCTTAGCCTTTTAAGAAATTTAAGATATTAATTAAAGAATTATAGACCTAAGACTAATAATATTAAAACTTTAAGGTAAAGGCTTAAAGAATTATTAATAAATATAAGGGATATATAATAAATTCTTAAAATTTATTATATTATAAGAGATAATTAATCTTAGACTAAGGAGTTATAAGGATAAAGATCTTTTACTAATATTATAATAACCTAAGAATAGGTAATATAACATTTTAAAAGATATTTAATCTTATTTTAAGGAAATTTTATTAATAAGGTATTATAAAAGATATCTAGGAGTATATTAAAAGCTACTTAATATATTAAATATTAAAGTTTTAAGGTATAAACCTAATAAGAAATTTTAATTCTAATTATTATTATTATATTTATTCTAAGAAATTAGCTTTAACTTTATAATTAGGCTTTTATTAAGTACTTAAAGTAATAATAATAATTATATAATAATTCTTATTATTATATATAAAATAATTAAATTATATTATTTTATTAATAATAAAAAAACTAAGAGCTATAAAGCTTATTACCTTTTTATATAAGTATATAAAAAGTTAATTTAATATATAAAAAAAATTAATAATTAAAAAAATTAAGTATTAATAAATTCTAAGTAAACTTTATAAAAAATAAATAATTTATTATTAATTATTAATTATATATTACTTATAAATAAATAATTAAATAAAATAAGTTTATTAGATATTAAAGAAATATCTAAGAGTATATATAAGAAACTCGCCTAAAAGGTAAGTAATATAACTCTTAGATATTACCTTTATTTATAATAAGAATAAATACTTAATTATTAAGGTCTCCTTAATAAAAGCGCTATTTAGCTATTATCTAAGATATATTAGAATATATATTAATAAAAATAAAAATAAATATATAAGGTATTACTAAATACTTAATAATACTAAGCTATATATAACGTACTTAATAGGCAAGTAAACCACTTAAGTAAGTGAACTACTTATATTTTTATATAAAAAGCTAAATTTTAAAAAATTATTAGAAATTAGAATCTAGCCTAAAATAGCTATAAATTTAGAATTATATTTATTATATAATATATTATTATTTAAAACTTTATAAAAAATTATAATTAAATAAATTAATAAGGAGTATAGAAAATAATAAATCCGCACTATATACTTAGCTATTTCTCTATAAAGGGATTTTTTAAGAAATATATAAAATTATTTTTTAGATTTTATATAAAATAAGGTTTTAAAAATACTCTTTTTAGCCTTATGGCTATTTTTAAAGAAAGTTAGTCTATATAGGGTAGGCTATTTTTTATAGTATAGTAGTGGTTTACTTGCTTAAGTAGTTCACTTGCTTATTAAGTACGTTAGGGTTTTTATATTAATATATTTAATATATAAGAAATATTATATGTTTTCCTTAGATTTTTTAAAAAATCCCTTAGAAGGTTAATTTTAAAAAGGTATATTCGCATAATATAAATTATTATTTCTATTATTATTTTAATATATAGTTTTAGTGCGATACTTACTTAACTATAACGCTTACTTAACTATAATACTTACCTATTAAAGATATTATTATAAAAATAACTATAAAAACTATAATTAAAGTTATAAAGAAAATAAATTAACTTAATAATATAAATAAAAAAAAGAAATATATTAAAAAAAAAGCTATATTAATATAAATAAAATAAAAAATAAGAGACATTTAATATAAGAAAATATCTCTTTAATTAAAACCTTTAATAAGCCTTTAATAATTTAAATAAATATTAAAAACTAAGAATATTATAAAATATTATAAATAAAATATAAATAAAAATAAATAAAATATTAAAAATAATACCTAAAGGGATCTAAAAGAAATATAATATAACTTAAAGACTTAATAAAATAAAATAAAAGATATTAAATAAAAAAAGTTATTTATAAATAATATAAGTATTAAGAGAATAATACTTTCTTATTAAAGGGATATATTAAGTAAGATCTTATATAATAACTCTAAGGGTAATTATATAAGCTTAGGGGCTAATTAATCTCTAATAAGTTAGCTAAGTTATTCTTAATCTAAAAGACTATATCGCGGCCTAAAAGGGAAAGAGGGAATAGCCTTAAGGTTAATAAGGTTAAGGCAATATATAGAGGTTAAAGGATAAGCCTATAATTTAATAGGATAAGCTAGAGTCATAGTAGCCTACCGGTAGGAAGGCCGTTAATTATAACCCTAACGAGAGGTTTGCGCGCATCGAGGAAATTGCGTACGCCTATTATGAGGCGGCGAAGGCACTTACGAAATACCGCGACCGTGAGGCGCCTAAATTACAAGAGAATTCCATTGAAGCAGCAGAGAAGAAAGAGCAAGGTCTACAGAGTGTATGCCAGGCTCAACTGAATTGATTGCATTATTTTTCATTGAGAAATAGCTGATCTACGTGATGTGTGCATTTTGGTATAAAGGCAATTTCCACTGGCCAGAGGGGGGTGGCCAAAGCTAGGGTCCCCACGTTTGCCGCCGAGCTTGTTGTGTACAGGGCCTAATTCAACAAGAAAGCCCGTGCTTGACATGCTCACTGCTCCCCAATAATTTCCTGAATAGCTCGACCTACAGGAGCCCATATTGGCTCAGGATCCGTTTGTAGCGCCACATCCATATTGTTGTGGCAGATTGCAACAGCAATCCTTTGTTTAATATCCGCCCATGCAATAGAGCCACCAGCACCAGGGCTATAGACGATCTCACGATGATCACCGACGAGTGGATCAGAAGCTCCTGGCTCTCCGCCAAGCCAGAACCCTGCTGCGCCGAACCAGGTAGGAAATGGAAGTAGTTCATCCGCATTATGAGCGCCCTCTCTGAAGCGCAAAAAGCTCCTCACTCGCTCGGGAGAAAATAGCCGAACTCCATCTAGCTCCCCGCCCTCTGCGATCATAGCAAATACTCGAGCGATTGCGGAAGCGGTACCAATAGCCCCAGCCCCTGGGTCTACAGTTTGCTGGACAACCTTAAGATTGTGGATGTTGGAACCGGGGAAAACGGAGGGAGGGGAGGTTCCGTGCTGGTCTTCGAACAACATCTTATTGCCGCCATAGAGTGTCGCTACCCTTCCGAGTTCGCTGTCTGGTACGCCCAGGAATAGGTCGTCGGTGATTCCAAGTGGAGTGCAAAGCTCATCCGTTATGAACTGGCCAAACGAACGTTGTTGTGGGTCAGTTCGGCGGACGACCTCGCCAAGGATCCAGCCCCAGACCAAGACATGGTAGACATTGGCTTTTCCAGGAGGGTATACTGGAGTGAAATTGGCGATCTGTTGTACCATCCAGTCCCAGTCTGCCATTAACTCTGGTGTAACGCCAGCGGGCATCTGTGGTATGCCAGAACGATGAGATAGCACCTGCTGGATGGTGATGCCGTGCTTCCCATTGACGCCGAATTCAGGCCAGTGCTTCGCTATTGGATCCTCAAGTCGTAGTAGACCGCGTTCAGCCTGGAGGTGGACTGCTAGTGCGGTGATGCCTTTGGTGACGGAAAAGACAAAAAGGAGGGTTCGCTCGTCCGCAGGAGCCTTTGTTGCTACATCTTTTTCACCAGCGGAGGCATTGATGATAAGTTTGCCGTGGTAGTAGACTGCAACAGAAACGCCCTTTTCGCCACGGTCAAGGACGCTTTGTAGCGCTTCTTGGATACGGAGATCGAAGGCTTGTGCTTTGGGGGACATGGTGAAATTGGAAAAATGAGTTTGGAAAATGGACTTGTCTGGTGGGTAGACGGAGGGTGATGTTCCTGTTTATTCTCCATGATTGCCCCGATAACGGTTCCCTGGTACCTGATGCTTACCGGCACCAGATATTCATTGATACCACTTCCTTTCGTCCGTAGAGTCCGTGGAATCCGTGGAGTCCGTGGTATTCGTGGCAAACGGACGGACATGGACTAATGACTTCGCCGCCGGTTCGAAATTTCTTAACGTGTGGGGGGCATTTGTCGAACGGGATCCTGCACAATAGCTCAAAGGGGGGTCACATGAGATCGGGGCCGGCTGATCTCCGATAGGTCGGCTAAGCTAGTCCTAATCCAGAAGGCTATATCGCGGCCTAGAAGGGAAAGAGAGAATAGCCTTGGGAACGAGGAAGAAAATAAGTATATAATTTAATAATTAAGAGTCTTATGTATTAATAAAAGAAAGTAAATAACATATTAAATTAAGATATATTTATTAAGTATTCCTTAAGTAATAATAATATATAAGTATTATGCTAATCTTTAATAAGAATTAAATAACTTGATTTAATATCCTTAAGATAAAAATAAAAAAAACAAAGATATATAAATAATATTAATTTATTACCTAAAAATAAGCTTAGTTTAATATTAACCTTTTTAATAAAGCTAAAAATATAAAATATAAAAAAAATAACTTAAGATAAGATTATAAAGAAATAATAAGATAATATTAATAATAATTAAAGGGCTAAGGCTATTTTAATCTTATAATAATTTAGCTATAAAATAAAATACTTAAAATAATTAATAACTCTTTTATATATTATAATTACTTAACTAATAGTTATTTTAATAAATAAATTATATTTTATATAAAATGTTTTTATTAAAAATAATAAAATAAAATAAATATAAAATAAATAAAATAAAAAGTATTAGATTAGAGCTTATTAAAGCTATTAAAATATATTTTAATTTATTAATAAGTATATTATAAGCTAATAAATATAATTAATAAGGCTAGTAATATAAATCTCTAAGAAAAAGAAATTAATAATTATTAGATTTTTTTATTAATAATATATATATATAAAAGTTATTAAGAATTATTTAATATACTTAGGTAATACCTAAGAGCTTTAAAGGAACTTATAAGGGTTAACTAAGAAATATAAGACTTAAGAGAAATAAACTTTATATTTATAATATTATAAAAAAGATAAGAAGAAATATACTTATAATAGCTTTTATAATTATAAATATAAGGCTAACCCTAAGTAACTTTTAAAAGGCCTTAAGAAAAAAGAAAGTATATTAAAAGAAAAGCTAATTAAAAGTAATATTAAAAAAAAAGCATAAGTTATTAAAAATATAAAGAAATAATTAAAATATTTAATAGATAATAGCTTTTACTTAGGCTAATAATTATCTAAATAAAGAAAATTTTATTATAAATAAATTTATCTTTATATATATTTCTTATATTATTTTAATCCTAAAGTTAAAGGTCTTAATAAAAAGATATTATAATATAATTAAGTAATTTATTTTTATTTTAAATAATAATTATAATTATTAAGCCTTTATTAATAATATTAATAAAAATAAGATTTTAAAAGATTTTAATCTTTTATTAATTTAGAGTTATAAAGGTAATTAAAAGGTTAATATTAATAGGGAGAGTTATTATATAAAGTAATTTAAAGCTTTTTAATTAATTAAGAGGTAATTAATTTATTATAAATAGGGTTATTTTAAATAGATTATTAAATTATTAATAATAAGGTATAAACCCTTATTAATTTAAGTATATTAAGCCCCTTAGCTTTAGGTATAAGGCCTTTATTATTATAATTACTAAAACTTTAATAATAATATTAATCCCTTTATTAGGTAATATAAATTTAGTATATAATTATATTTTTTAAAATAGTATTTATTAAACTTATATATAATATTATATATCTTAAAGGATATAATAAGATTTAAAAACCTAAAAATAATATAAATAAATATATATATTATTTTTAAAGCTTAACTAAGTACTTATTAATAAATATATATAATTTATAATTATAGTAAAAATAGCTAAAAGAAAAAGAAAAGCTATAATTTTAAGATATATATATTATTTTAATCTTATTATAAACTTTAAATTTTCTTTTAATTGAAAAAAATAAGACTTTCAATAAGATACAAAGCTAAGAAGAAATTACTTAAAGAAAGTAAATAAATATTATTTTAAAGCAATTAAAGAAATCTAAGAGTAAGAAATTCTTAAGTAGAGAAATAAGCTAATATAAGGCTAGATAGCCGTAATAAACTTAATAGTTAATAAGATATTAAGCCCTCCCTAAGGAATTACTTAGAAATATATAAGCTATATTATATAATAATTATTAAAAGGAAATTTCCTTATATAAAATAAATAATTTTAATACTTAAGACTAAATACTTCTAATTATTTTATTATAATCTTAAGAGGTATTAAACTATAATTAAGTATTTAAAAGGCTTAGAGAATTATTATTATTAATTATATTACCTATAGGGTAATAAAGGCCTAAAAGGTAATTTAAAAAGCCCTAAATATTAAATTAAAGACAAGATATTAATAATAAGAATATTATTTTTAGACTTTATTTTACTTAAAAAGGGGATTAAAGTATTTTAATTAAAGTCTTAAAAGGTTTAATAGTAAAGGCTTTATCCCTAAAGCCTAATATCTTAATAGACTTAAATAAAAAAAAATTTATTTATATAATTATTAATACCTTTAATAATAGCTTTATTTATAATAAATAAATTATATTATAATTAATTAAAGAGGTTATTATTTTTTTCCTATAATATATCTCCCCTTTATTTAAATAATTAAAATAATATAGCTAATACCTATTAATAAGCCTTTCTATATAAGAAAGATAATATTATTAAAGAAGCCTATAAGCTTTATAAAAGGCATAAAAAGTATTTAAAATAAGCTATAAGAGATAATCTTATATAAAGCTATTTAAAGTATTAATTTAAGTATATTACTTAGCGATTTAATACTAATTAAACTCGCGATTTTTAATTATAATTATCTTCTTTTTTTACCTAGCTTTTTAATATTTAATTCTTATACTTAGAAAAGTATTAATTTTATTAAAAAGGACTTTTTTTATTAAAGGCTCTTATAATAAAGATAAGAAAAAAAAAGATCTTACTTTATAGCGAGAAAAAGGACTTCCTTATAAAGATAAATAATAATTAATATAAGGTATAATTTATAATACTTATAATAAATATTAAGACTTTTTATATTATTAAATAAATATTAAAAATATCTTATATCTAGTTAAGATTTATCTATATAGCTATAGGTATATTATATTAAAAATAAAAGTTATTAAGGTTATTAATATTATAGGTTTACTTTAAGGGATTAGTTCTTAGAGTTAATAGCGGAGTTCTATAAACCTAAAAAGTATTAGTATTAAGGCTTAGCGCTAGACTTAGTAATAAGTAAAAGTCTATAGGTTTAATTAATTAAATTTATTTAATTAAATATATAATATATAAATATTTATTTATATAGATATATAAATAATAATTATTTTAATAATAATTTTAATAATAAAAGTAAATAATATTAGATTTTTTTTAATAAAATATAGTTATAATAAGAATATTTTTATTTAAATCTTTATAAATAGAGTTTTTAAATATTTATAAAATTAGTATATATTAAACTATTATATATAGCTTATTTTCTTTATATAAAAGAATTCTTTAAATTTTAAAAATATAAAATATTAAAAATAAAAGCTAAGTAATTTAAGTACCTATAGCTTAAAATAATTAAATTAGTTATATACTTATTTAATTAAATATTATTAATTTAAAGAGAAAAGAAATTATTTTATAAGGTATTTTATATTTATTATTATATACTTAAACCTATAAAGTTATATTTCTATTACTTTTAAGCCTTTAAGTATTAGGGTTATACTTATATAATTAATACTTAGTTAAGGAGAAATTATTTCTAAAAGTAAATATTATAAAAATAAGTAAAAGTTTTTATTAATTATATATTAAAAACTTTATTATAAAAATAAATTTTATTTTATAAAGAAATAATTATAATCTAAGATATAATATAGCTTATTATAAGATAAAGTAATTATAATAATTAATTCTAGTTATTTAAAGATCTTTTTAGCCTAATAGTTTATTATATCTATTTTATTAAAATAAGTCTTTACTTTCTTATAATAAGTAATTATAAGTATAGGTCTCCCGCAGCGCGTAAAGGCTAGTAGTTTAATTCCTAAGCCTTATATATGCGAGAGGCTTATAAGCAGGGTTATAACTTAGTTACTTTTAGTCTAGCTAGTAATTAATTTTCTAGTCTTAGTCTTAGTTAAGCCTTAATTTAATTAAATACTTTTAATTAATAACTAAAAAATTATTTACTAATTAATTCCTAATAATTTAATTAATTAAAAATTAATTATTAAATAAAAGTAATTAATTTTTTTTAGTTTTTTATTATATTATTTAAGGTAATAAAATAATAAAATTTAAATATAACTATATAAATATTAAATAATATATAATAAAGAGAATATTAAATAAAAGATAATAAAGATATTATATAATAGTAACTTTTACTAGTTTCTAAAGAGATTAATTAAGGTTATATAACTTAATAAAGATTATATTTCTTTAAGACTTAAAATAAGGCCTAAAGCAACTTTTATCCTTAATTTTACTTACTTTAATTATTATTATAAGATATTAGTAATTATATAATAAGAACAGTATTCCCTAACGGCGGTATAATACCCTACCCTATATAAACTCTCTCTTATTTTTAAAAAGCTTATATAAGCTATTATAATTTAATTAATATTGTTATTTATTAAAAGCTTTTATTTAATTACTATGAGATTATTAAAATAATAAAGGCTATTATTAAGTAATAAAAAAATAAAATAATAAAAAAAAGAAATAATATTAAGGACTAAATAAGAAATATAAAAATAGTATAAGGTATAAAGTAGCTATCTTTTTTAACCTTTAATAGCTAATTAAAGTTAGAATCTTCCTCTAAATTATCTTCTATTTTAATAGGCTCTTCCTTAATTAAATTAGCCCTTTCTTTCCCTTTTAGCTATAATTAAAAACATTTTTCCTTACTTTCTTCCTTATTTATTTCCTCTATAAGGCTATTTAAGTCTAAAGATTTTTTCCTTTTTAATAAAATAAGCTACTTAGCTACCTTAGATAAGGTTTAACTGCTTTTTTTAATAAGAATATTACTAGAAATAAAAAAGCCCTCTTAATAATAATAAATAAATTATATTTTAAAATTTTTTTTTATTTTAATTTTATTTAATTTAAAGAAAGATCTTAAAGTAATATTTTAATGCTTTTTTTAGGTTATTAAATTAAGTATTAAGATATTATATTTCTATTATTTATCTAAGGTTTATAATTTATATTAATTTTTCTTAATTAATAATTTAATTTTTTAATTTATTTTATTATTTAAGGCTATTTTTAATATCTTAAAATACTTTTTTTAAGCTTATTTCCTTCTTAAGCTATTATTAATATTATAAGCTACTTTTAGGTTAAGAAAAAAACCTATAATATTATTATATTTAATTACTTAATTTATAGCTAATAAGTATAGCTTAATATAATATAAATTAACTTTCTTAATTATTTAATTAAATATATATAAATATTATTTATTTATTTATTATATTACTTAAAACTATTTTAATAAAAAGTTAGCTTTATTTTATATATTTTTAATCCTCTAAAATTCTTTTAATAAATAAGGTTATAAGGTAATTACTTTAAATAGTCTTATATTATATATCTTAATTATATTACTTTCTTTTACTAAGTAATTATTTATTTTAGGTCTCCTTAGTTCTTTCTTATAAAAAGTATTAAATTAGCTTAAATTATTAAGTTAATTTAGCTTATATATTTATTTTATAATTATTTTTATAATATAAAGTTATTTAAAGAAATCCTAGTTATTTAATCTATTTAGAAAGTAAATCTTTATATTTATAATAATAAATATAATATCGCAGTTAAAATATTAATATTAAGGTTAATTTTATTAATTTAATATTTATCTTAATAATTATAATTACCTTAAAGAAAATAACTCTAAGACTCTTAATTATTAAACCTATATTAAGTAAAATTAATTAATTAAGCTTATTTATATATTCTTACCCCTCTCTTAGGCTAATACCTTATGCTATTCCGGTTTAGAGAGTACTATATTATATGACCTTACCTTAACTAATTCCATAGTTTATTCTGCTAAGATATAGTATAGAACCCTCTATATATACTCGTTTATGCATGATAGCTTTGGTTCAACAGCTCCCTTGGGCTAAGGTCTCGGGCTTTTGCCGGGTTTTATTAGTCTCTGTGCCCTAATTGGCTGTCTAGATATTTCCCGATTGGGAGGCTCATAACAGACATAAGCCGGTTGTCAGGCTACTTGTCGCAACCGGCAAGGCCAACAGCTTCGCTGGCTTCTCACAAGAGACGTACTCTGCTCTACTGCAGAACGAGTCAATGAGCAGCTTGATTCTCACCTCATTCGAGGCAGATGTGGATGTGAAAGACATCAGCGTGAAGCCGCTACTGCATGTTGCCGAGTACGAGGCCATTTTTAGACTGCTGATGGCCACTGGTAACTTCGACATTCATGTGAAGAACTCTGGTGTGACACAACTGTGGCTAGCTGCCAGAAATGGCCACGATTCTCTCCTCAAACTGCTGCTTGATACGGGGATGGCTGACATCAATTTGCGACATAGCGCTGGCCTCACACTCCTAGCCATAGCCACCATAAAGGGGCATGAGAATATCATCAAACTATTGCTCGGCACGGGGGAGGTTGATGTCAACTTGAGAGACAATTCTGGGGAAACGCCGCTATCCTGGGCTGTTTTTTTTTTCTTTTTTTGGCCGTCAGGGTATTGTGGATCTGCTTCTGGCTACAGGAAAAGCTGATGTCAATGTCACGATTGAGGGTAGGCAGACTATGATATCGATAGCTAGATCAAAAGGGCATGAAGAGATTGTTAGGTCGTTGCTGGACACAAGATAATTATAGAGGAATAGCTGTTTTATCTCTACTCGATCTGAACGCCAGGAAGAATCTCTAGCACTGTTTTATCTCATTGAGTACATCAACGAAGGATATGTTTTAATCGAAATTCTAAATCTTGATCTTGTCATAAATCTACCAATACGTCTAGTAACTTGACTGACTTTGATGCTTTATTAATTACAAACTCAGTCGCGGGGCATGATATTATCTTATCGTGCACCCCCTGTCCAACTTTATAGAGTTCTCCGTCAGAATATCTGTGTCGTCCTCAGCATGCAAGACAGTAACGTCATATCCCTCAGCCTCCTTGACAAACTTTCAAAGCTTGCGAAAATCGTCCCACTTGCTTGTTGACCTCCGTGAGAAGAAGCAGAGGAGTGACCTAACCCTGACAGCCAGGGAGAGTACCGGGATTAAACCGCCAATGCAGTATGTGGCCATCATCAGTGGGATGTCTTGAAAGGTAGCTGCGACGACCAGCCCAGCAAAGTGAACTAAGGGTTGACGTTGAGCAAGTCCATTGACGAGAGCAATGGCTACTACAGATTCAAGGCTCTGGCCAAAGATGACAATCCGCTGAGGAGAGATGGTGGCCGTATTGATGGCCTAGTCAGCTACTACTAGGGCGTCCGTGATAACACCAGCCTCGGATGGATTGCCTGCAGACTTTCTATAACCCCGGTAGTCAAAGACCCGCTGGCATGGGTACTGACAGAATCAGCGGAGTACAGTGAGCGGTAACTACCCGGACGCCACCCACTTGCCGTGGTCTCGCTTCTGCCATGGAAATATAGAGCGAGTTGGGTGTCGGGGTTCTCCTTGAGCAGGCGAGAGTTGAGGGTCTGCTCAAAGTCATCCACTAGCCCAGCTTCAGATCTCTTTGCTGTCAAGGCCTGCCGATTGGCCTGGCAGACTGCAAGAGCAAGAAGATGCCAGGTGTGCAGATACACCCTGTCGGGGGTTAGGAGCTAGAATGGTGTAAATTGATGATGAGTGAAGCCGAACTGTTCCGAAACGTTGAGACCTTTGAACCAAGTCAAAGTCACCCCGTGGAGGTAGATCATATAGACTTACAGCGAGGACTCAACGACCAAAACGCCAAGAATAGCACTGCTGTGACACCCAAAGTCAAGCCTAGCGCCAGCATGGTGGGCCATATGGCGGAATTAGATTTGCCGGCAAAGCACTGGCTTTGGAAGAGAACAAGAAGGGGTTCCAGGCCAACAGGAGAGAGCTACTAAGGCCAGATTAGACCGCGGGCTATCGAACGGAGAAGAGTAGCCAATTCCTCAGGTGTGTCTTCTTGGTATTTTCCTCGACTCACAAGTCTCGGTCTTTCCATCTTACGCAGGAATTTGACCCGTTCATCATGCTCCTTCTGAGAGCATAGTTAATCAGCAGAGAGGGGGCACTCTACGCGAAAGTTTTAAGAATCATCGTACAAAATGTCTACATCAGAGTATCTGCCCAAGAAAAGCATCTTAGACAAAGATATACTGACATGGAACGGCCTTGGATATTTAGCCTCAGCGATATGCACTATATCCAACAAAGAGGTGCAGGCCAAATTCCATCACCTTCACTCGCATTCAGGGATATCAAAAGGGGTCAGTCCCTCCACCCAGCCGGTGGGCGGTGGCGATGATGGAATCCCATCCAAGTTGAAAATCATCAGCCTCCCTACCCTAGTCATCTATTTTCGAGGGGAATGAGCCTTTTACAGGACTCTATCCTTGATGGTCTATTCGAAGGACACATCGCACTCTCCGCTTCCCAACAGCTCTTGATTAGAAATAGCCGTGTTGTGACGAGGACATTCACATAAGGCGCAAATGCATGGATCGCACTACGACTCCTCGCCATTCCCATATCCCGAAATTCGCCAATCTCCCACAGCCACAACCAAAAACATCCACGAAATCCACGTATAAATACCGGTGATCTCGTCTCCACGCTTGGCAACGATGCCGATATTCCGCCTCATGCCGCGTAAGTAGTGGGAAACAAGGTTTCATGTCAAGTGGACCTCTCACCTCAAACGCTGACAATTTCTCTCGATTGTCTTTACGAATGCGCTCATTGGTCTGTGAATCCGGGGTGGATGTGCTCCAATCGCCTCCCTTGTCCATGTTCCGCGTCATTAAGCCTCGGTCTATCTCTTTGAGTGCGCGAAGGCTCCCAACGCATACCGGATAGGGGTTTGGTCTAATCAAAATAGAGCTTATAAGAGGTATTTCTTTTCCTACCTAAATTCTATAGTAATATAAGTCAAAGTAATACGATAAGTTATATAGTGCAATATTATAAAGCTTATAGCTATACCTTAATTTAGGCACCTTTCTTTTCCCTTTATTCCTATTAATCTCCCCTAATACCTTCTCTTTTACTTATAACCTTATAATACCATAGCGATAGCCCTAATAGGCGTAATAGGCAAAGCGCTTAGTGTGGCCTTAATAGCTAAGCTTATAGCCCGGGTAATTAAGGTCTTTATTATTAGCCTTATATCTCTTCCTTCTATAAAAATTAGGATTAAAGGTTGCGATAAGGGTATCTATAAGGTAGCCTTACTATGCCTCTTATAATTTATATCTCTTTTAACTTAGGCTATTATAAAGTTAAAGAAGATAGCTATTAATAAGGGTAATATTAAATAAGAAGGTCTATATTAGAGCTTATTAAAGGCCCTAATAAATATAATAATTATAACCTAGTAATACCCTTAGTTAGTCTCCTTAGTCTATATAATTTATTTATTATTATAGTAATAATAATAAAAAGAATCTTAAATTACTTTATAGCTTTCTTATTAAAAAAACGCTATATTAGCTATACCTAGGCTTCTATTATATTTAGCCTTTTTCTCTTTTAATTAATATATTTATTACCCTTAAATATAGAAATTAAAAAAAGTATAAAGATATTATTTTTCTATATAATTTAATTAATTTATTAAGCTAAGGAATAAATTAATAAGAGAAATATAGCTAAATTTATTTAAATTCCTTACCTTATAATTAATTATTAGGGCTATTTAAAGCTCGCTAAATTAAAAAAGGTTATAACTAGTAATATTATTAACTTTAAGTTATATAAAGGGCTTAAAGATATTATAATTATAGCGGGTTATATCTATAGCCCTATGACCTAGCTATTAAAGATATATAAAGAGATTTATTAATAAAAAGAGGTTATTAATAAAGATATAATATCTAGCTTTTAGTAGCTTATTAACTAAGGTAATAATTACGCTTTAAGTTAAATTAAGAGATATATATAAGTCCTTTTATTTCTAAATATATAATTAATAAGAAAATTAATTTTTTTCCTTAGCTATAGTATAATTTCTTAAGGAGACTAATAAGTTTATATCTCTTTTTTAGCTAGTACTAAATCTACTATAGGAAAAAGCCCTTCTAGGCTATAACCTAGGTCTTAAAGCTAAGGGGCATAGGTTTATTTAGGACCTTTATTATCTTATATAACCTCCCTATAAAGTAAGTTATATATTTATCTATAGCGATATTTATACCTAGGCTCTATAGCTTAAGAGATGCCTCTTATAGGTACTTAAATTAATTATCTATGACCTTAAAGACCTTTAGAAGGCCTATATCGGCGAGGTTAAATAAGTTAAAGACTTATAGGTATTATTAAAGAAGCTAGAACCTATTAAATATTATATATCGAATAATTAAGTAATTAAGGCCTTAATACCCCCGATAAGAAGTCTCTTAATAGGCATAGAGCCTTAATTCCTTATAAATTCCTATATAAATTAGGATAATAAGCTATATATATACCTCGGCGATAGAGATATTATATTAGCCTTTAAGCTAGGCTACTAGGCATAACTAATAGTCTCGGAGTAGGCTTATAACCTAGCTATTAGTATATTAAACCTATCTTTTAACTAAGGAATAAGGTAAGAAGAGCTAGAAGAGCTATAAGGGCATATAGGGCAGTGGCTTAACCTTAAAGTCGCATAAAGGTATCTCTATTAAAAAGAAGTAAGCCCTATAGGTTATAGCCGGGCTAAAGACCGGCCGGCACGTAATATTATTAGGCTACTCGTAGTGGCTATTTTCCTCTATAATATAGCTACTTAAATTAGAGGCGTTAAGTGCCTCGCCGGGAATTAATTAAGAAGTCATAGGTCTCTTTAAAATGATTTCTATGGTGTTTTAGCTATAATTCCTTTCTGAGAGACCTTCCCGTACCCCGCCCATACCCTCGTCATTATATGAGAAAAGTGGGTCCAGTACGCGTTAGGAGCCTTCGCGCACTCAAAGAGATACATTAGCCTCCCACTTCCCGGCGGTGGCTGGCTCGAGTGTCTCGGGAATGTAGATGGCTTCGCATGGCGGCCGAGTCATCAAGGAACTTACAATCTATGCTTGTTTCATGGAGCCGCGTAATTGTGACGAAGCGAATCAAGAATGAGATATTTGGATTATGCGACATGTCTTATTGGCACGTAGAAGTGAAATATAAAATGGCGGACCTTCAGCCGTGAGAGATGGTCAAGACAAGCAAAGCACCACAGTCTCTTCACGCACTCCAATACAACAAGGCCAATTTCAGTATCCTCGACATGGCTCGTCTTACCTCCCTTCTCGCCGTCGGCCTCGGCCTCTGCAGTTCCGTCATGGGCCACCCCGGAGAGGCTCATGATCCAAAGCACATGGCCAGGGAGATTCACGCTCGCAATAACATGGCAGCCATCGGTCGGCGATCCCTGGAATCATGCTCAGGCTCTACCGCTGCTCAAGCGCTCAAGGCTCGATCGATCGACCGACGCACGAGTCGAGTTCGTGCCCTGCGGGCGAAAAGAGGCATCACTACTCGTACGAAACAAATCAGTCACTCTAAGAAACCCCAATGACTGACTGAATGTTTAGCTTCCAAGAAGTACCGCCGCGATACCGATGACCTAACCAGCTGGGAGGATGTCAACCACAACATGACTGGCTCGGTTTCATACGACATGTTCACACCATTGGCAGACATCTTCGACGCCAATTCCAGCTGCATTCTGTCCCCCGAGATCACTGCTGGTCCCTACTATGTCGTCGGAGAGTTTCTCAGATCCAACGTTATCGAGTCCGAGTACTGTGACGGAGTTCCACTCTTTCTCGAGGTCCAGTATGTCGACGTGGCGAGCTGCCAACCTGTCCCTGTCGCCGCTGTCGACATCTGGAACGCCAATGCAACTGGAGTTTACTCTGGCATCAGCGTTTCGGGCAACGAAGCCGAGGGCGGTGTCAACAGCACATACCTTCGAGGTGTCCAAATCACCGACCACGATGGGCGTGGTTCAGTTCGAAACCATCTTCCCTGGCCACTAAGGGCCGAGCAACACACACTCACCTTCTCACGCACACACACACAGTCATGCCCAACGGCACGATTTCCGTCTGGGACGCACCTGTCTCCCATATTGGCCAACTCTTCTGGCCCGAGACATTGAGATCGGCTGTCGAGGCGACATATCCCTACAACACCAACACTCAAGATGTCACAAGCAACGAGGAGGACATGTGGTCAGTTCTGCAGGCCGACGCGTCTTTTGACCCTTTCCCTCAGTATGTGTATCTTGGCGACAAGGTTGAAGACGGTATCTTTGCTTGGATCCAAATTGGAGTCAACGCCTCCGTGGACTACTCAACTGATGACTACTACGGCGTTGCCGGATACTTGGGTGAGGATGGAGGTCATGCCTTGGATAGCGGAATCGGCGGAGGTGGTGAGGGTGGTGAGGGCGGCGGTGCTGGCGGCCCTCCCAGCGGAGCTCAAAGTGGCATGATGCCGACTGGAACCCTGGCTCCTTAAGAAAAGGAGTTGATACAGACAACTGGTACTACTTCAATTCATGGAGGAATATGGCTTGCAAGTGATAAAAGAGGATTTAGCAATGTGTTTCCAACTGTAAATAGATTGTCCTCCAGATAGCATTATAACTCCCACATATGAAATCCAATCTTCGCTCCCTTTCTAAACGCCATGTGCCTCTTATATATAATCCAATCAGTTAGCCAAACCCAAAGCCTCCCATCGTCGTATAACTTCAGTCTTCTGTTCAGGGGTAGCGTTTCTCCAGTCATTAATGCCTTGTCTCAACCGGATCAGCAAGATCTCTGCCTTGAGCTTGGTCAAATGATGTTTGTGAAGTTCTTTCTCAAGGCCCTTCAGTGTGTAACCTGGAAGACCGAAAAACGCTAGTTCAAAGTCAGCTTGTCAGTTCCAATTGTAGGTAGAGAATGGCGGAGGTACTCACCTGAGCCTAAGTTGCTGAAGAATCCGAGTCCACCACGGGCTATTCCCCTGCCCAAACCTTTAATACCCCTCTGTTTTGAATCCTCGTAGGGCTTTTTTACGAGCCCACTAAAGGCATCCCAGGTCCCCAAGGAGAACTCCTTGCCAGCTGTCTTGATCCCACTGCCCAAGCCTGTGATTTCGTCACGCCGGCGGACGTCCACACCGGCCCACCCGTACGACGGGACATTGTGGAACCCATTAGCGACGTTGTAAAAGAATGCCACGGGAGCCTTAGCGGTAGCCTTGGCGAGCTCGCAAGCGTATCTCCCTGTGACACGTGTAACGTAGTAGCCACGCCCATAACGTCCTTGTTCGTGAGACTTCCAGGCTTTTTTGTGTTTCTCGTGGATAGAAGCTGCTGGTCTGACAATGGCGGCAGATGGGTAGGCAGTGCAAAGCGATTTTTCAGCCATCTTCTGTGCGACGACCCTCATGTCGGTTGGCGTCAAAGAATCTGGTCCAACAACGTCCCCTAGGACGCCAATGTGGGTTTCCTCGTCTCCTGAAAGTGGAAACCTTTTGCCTCCAACAGAACTGCGTCGCCTTGGCCTTGCCGGAGTTGGTGCCTTCAAACGCTTTGAGTAGTCGGCAGTGGCAGTTCCAACAGCTGAGACAAAGCCTGAAGCGGCCGCTATGGCACCAATGACGGGATGCTCGGCGCCCTCATCGACATACCAGTGTTTGTGGCGAAGAGGTTTGATATCATCCGGTGTTATCAGTCCCTTATCAACTAGGCAAGAAGCTGCGAAACCGCTCAGATGGGCTCCTGACTTCCGATGGAGCCAGGTAGCCAGTCGTTCGGGGCATATATCGCAGCGCATGCTATCCACCTCCAGGCGGTCTTGGATGTCCATGGCTGCGTACCCTGCTCCATCCCTCCTCTCGATATTCAACGCCGCCATCTCCATGGCTACGTCTTGGACCTCTGGCTTGAGTGCAAAGGTGATGCTCTCTGCCAAAATCTCAGCCGTTAGGTCCTTGAATGGTACAGACGTCGGCCCGGCTCCGGCCCGTGCCATCATCTGACCCCAAAACGGCTGGTCACCGAAGAATGGTACTATCACAGTCGGTCGACCCGCCGCGATGCCGGCAGCTGTCGTACCAGCACCACCGTGATGGACGACGGCAGAAACGCGTTTGAAAAGCCAGTCGTGAGGACAGTTCCCGATGAGGTACACGTTATCAGGGACATCCCCAGCACCAACACCTCCCCAACCCTTGGATACGATAGCCCGAACGCCAGCAATTTTGACAGCCTGGAATATCATCCGTGTGAGCGCTTGCGGGTCATCAACAACAATAGATCCAAATCCGATATAGATTGGGGCAGGTCCACCGTTCAAAAAATCGACCAAATCCTGTGGAGGCGTGTATGAATTAGCCAGAGGCAAGAAAGAAAATCCAGTGATGTTGAGGTGAGATTCCCAGTCTGTTGGCTTCGGTATCAAAGACTCTGACCAAAGATAGCTGTAAGGGACTCGGAGCCTGGGCAGAAGTTGAAATCCCCACATCGGACTGACGGGATCAAGATGTAATGTTTGAGCGCGGAACTTGTTGATCAAGTCTCCCAGGCTGTGAGTTCATGTTAGTACCTTGGCTCCAAGATACGGGGCTGCTGAAACATAGATACTGAACCTACCCTTGCCAAGTCAAAAGCTCCATCATCATGAAGGAGAGGTAGTTTGCTGTGCTCTTATCTGCGTCGCCGTAGCTCATAGCAGCCAAGGGATGCGGAAACGCCTTGGTTGGTGACCACGGCATTGTGAAGACCATATGTAGCGGAATGCCCAGCTTCTCGGCACAATGGATATGTGCCATCGACGGTGGGTTTGCTATTATAGCATCAGCGATGAAGAGATCATCGGGGTTTTTCACGTCTGCAGCCGTCACCCGCTCTCCCATCCCATCGCCAGCCTCGATGCAACTTCGCCAAGCTCCATCGATAATCTGACTTTCTCTCCTCCTCTTTCCCACATCACCACCTCTGAGGCTTTCTCGGCTTGGCAAGAGTCCGGGATTCTTGACCATGTAGGCCATAAGAGCCTCAGGGTCGCCACCAATGCTGAAAAATTCAACTCCTTGAGCCTCGACAAAGTCCTTGAAGACGGGATGAGTGCAGATCGCACGCGATGGCCGTACGGCGGTTTCATGAGCAGCTGAGCGATAGGAATAAACGGTTGAACATCGCCTCGTGAACCGACGATGGGGATGGCGATATTGAGACGCGGTCCCGCTGCAGGCTTCTCCACGTCTGCGAGGACCTCGAAGCTCTTCGTCCTCTCGGCTTGGGCGGTTCCAGGTGTTCCAAGCTCGGAAGCTCGCCAGCAAATGATCCTCGGAAGCGATCACACCATATCGCCAGGGCTTCCGGATTGTCGTGGAACTGCACCTTGACGCGACCGTCGGAAATGACGTCGCTGGACGGGCCGTGATGCATGTTGGAGTCGTCAAGCGCGATATGGCCGGGGCCACGCGACACGACGCGATTGAGGGCCATTTTGAGGCAGCCACGATCACAGAAATTGGTATCAACGAAGAAGCTGACGCAAACTCTGATCTCGGGAGCATCGGTTGTTCTTGAAGATTGCTGATTTCAAGACCGGCATCATTGCTAGTGCTTAGCGCAAAGTTTTATGGGCGCGACCGTGGCCCGAGGCAGCCCAGGCTTGCATAATCTCACTGTGCAGCTGCATTCATCGAGGCCCGACACCAACATGAAGTCATAGCGGGGCACTAGATTTAGTTCTGCTTAGCCCAAACTCAACAGACATTCGCAATTTACCTCCTCGGGATTTCCCATGTGGTTTTCGGGTTCTCTCGTCCAATGGTTTGAATGCTCAAGTTGTAAATACCAGGAAATCGGAAATCGTTAGGTTTGTAGCCTATGTTGTTGACCTCAACAGGGTTCAGCGAGGTACCTATCCAGCTCTCTAGTTGCCCTGAACCCTCTTCTGGATATCCGCAACATTCCTATGCCCACGCTCCTTAAGTGTCTCATATGCCAATCTATGCACGTGGATACTCTCCGAAAACAGCGTCCGACGGTCATTCCAACCGCAAAGAGACCGAAGTTTTTGACTACCAACCCACTGACTGAAGCCAAGAGCAAGATGCAACAGAGGGGGAAATGACGGCCCGGCTTCGCTGGCCGGTACGAGCTCAACACCATTCTTAAAGCCATATTCCTTAGCCAAAGATGTCGTGACCTCCTTCAAAGTCTCGTAGCGATGTCCAGAGATATTGAAAGCCTGGCCGGCCACTGCAGATCGGTCGTTGTGTTCTGCAAGAGCAACATATGCCTCGGCACAGTCATCGACATGTGTTGCGTGCATAATACTGTTAGGGTCTCCAGGGACCCTCAGTGTCTCAGTGCCCTCTCTCTTCTGATCAGCCACAAAGTCGAATATGGCACCATAGTAACTACTCGAATATCCAAAGACGCTAGTTGGCCGAATAACTGCTGCATCAAAGAGGCTAGCATCGTCGAATATTCTGAGGCAGTTTGTCGTACGCTCCTTCAGCATTTCCGGCGCGTTCAAAGGCGAGTTTTCAACATGAGGGGCAAGGCCAGGTGAGCCATCAAGACCTGTGGTGCCATAATCCTTGCAACCAGACGACCAGAGTACTAACGGACGAGTACCATTCTGGTTGCTTTCTTCAGCAAGGGCTCTGACACAAGTGACCACTTCCTCAAAGTGTGCGGCGTAGCCGGGGATCTTTTCGGTGCAGCTGACGATGACATGGAAGGTATTGACTTGTTCGAAAAGGGTTTTCAGAAACGTAAGGTCGGTGAATGTTCCAATCACGGGGATAGCTTCCGAAAGAATCAACTCCTCGGCAGCCTCAGGTCTTCGTATAAGGCCAAATGTCTGCCAACCGGCGCGGACAAATGCACGGCAAACTGCGGAGCCGATGTATCCGTTTGCTCCGGTAACGATAACGTTTCGACGACGCCTATCGCTCATGCTGTTCTTTTTGTTTTTATTGGCTTGAAATTGATCTGATAGGTCTCTACAACCTGGGTACATCGTGCTCTATATAGAGGCTCAATTACAAGGGTCGAGATCCTTATGATGGTCCTTGTCGAATAATGGGTTCGGCAACGATAAGAATTTGTCAGCATGGAACAATTCAAAGAGCTCAATTTTTAAGATATGGCATCACAGACATTACTAATGTGCCCCCATTAACGTTAAAGGCTATCACAAGGCCAGGTTCCCTGAGACAGTGAGGTTAGTGCAAAGAGTAGCAAGAGCAAGTGCAATAACCATCGAACGGAGAAAATCACGTGAAGTGTGAAAAATATAAGCAAAATGGAATAAGTCCAAATTGAGACAGCCTGGATGTATTCGAGTATGTTGTGTAAATGCAGTAGAACACAAGAATGGCTTCAAGATAGCCTCTCAGCGTGCGGCAAAAAGGAAGCTAGGGCAAAAACATACAACAGCGGGGATTCGCTGGTCGTCACCGACCCAACTACTAATCCGCCCCTCACCGGCTTATCTATGGGAGAGCGGACGGGATCCCGAGTTCTCCGGTGGGTATGGTCGTATGTGAAAGAATCCTGCTGTAATTTGTCCTATATTGGAAGCTATCTGCTTCACTTCCTTCTGCCAACCTCCATCCCATGTCCGTCACTCACTCTTTCGAATCCAACCACATTTCCAAGTCCTTGAAGTCTTCAATGTGTCCCCAGATTCCCCATTCAGAGAGCCTACATAGACGGCTTCAGGTTTGTGAAAAGGTGTGACAATAAGTGTTCCAAAACCTCTTCATCGACTGAGTCCCGTCTATCATGTGGCCCATATCCAAGAATCAGACTGCTTTGGGATGATGGAATTGGTAGCTCTTGGTTTGTTTGAATTAGTTATTGTAGCATTACAGAAGCATCGACTGCTACATTTGAGTATCCATCTGTTTTCTCAAAGGCATCTCCAAAATGCACAGAGAGCCAGGCTACTCTACCCCATCTTCAGTGTCATCCAGGCTGCATGTATAATCCTTGAGAGTAGCAGCCAGTTGATGGGCAACCATCAGTCACCTCAATTCATTCTCAACACCATATAGTCCCTTGATTCGTTACTATTATCTGCGTCCCCCGTCCAGTGGCGGCTGTTTGGCTCTATTTGTAGGTCACAACGCCCTTCTTCGCACGACAACAAGGCAGATTTACCTTACGACCAATCGTAGCTGTCAAGGCATTCAAAATATGCATGTCCGTACGTTACACCACGTTGCAATATCTAAGGGTCAGGTTGACAGGCGCATGGCGTAAACTCTGACACCGCTCTATTCCATCCAGACAGATATTCTACAAGACAAGACAGAGGAATCTTTCTCTCACAAGAACCATTATTGATGATCTCGTCTATGTGATCGACGGTTCTCATGACCAAAACTCTCTCAAACAAGATTCGTCGAATCTCCATCGAAATTCCAACGACTATACCGATGATGCGCGCCTCACAATCAGCCAGTCAGCCAGTCAGCCAAGGAGCCGACATCCGAGCAATGGGCTGAAATCTCCGATGTCATCGCAGATCCCGCCTTTCAGCTTTTCTTTTTTTAGGTGCCCATCATCGCGTCGCACGTGGCCAGCTTCACCACTCAACGAGTCCCAAGCTGACGACCCCTCATTACTTGCACATACGTTTAGGTGAAAATACGAGGATCGTCGGCCCTCCTTTTACTCTCTGTGATACCAGATCCTCGTATAAAGTGCGGGTTTGAGGAGGAATTACATCTGATCGCCACTGCAGATACTCGTCATGTGCCCTCACGGGTCATCATCGCCGCCGTTCCGGAATGGAGGAGGCGTTGCAGAGAACATATAAGACTGATGAAGGAGCAGTTTATCTATCATAGCAGTACAAACACATCAATCATCAAGGCACATGCAATAAAGACTATTCGCAATGAAACTAACCATTTCGATCCTTCCCATCGCTGTCTTCGCTGGCGTCCACGCCATGCCCAACCCCGTCGAACGAGATGACGTCCAGACTGTCCATCTCACGTTCCACGGCGGCCCAGCATCCTACGAGATGACGTTCCCTGCCGACGGCAAGACTCGAAAAACCAGTTCGTACTTCCATATCATCTGGGTTGCCAAGTGTACTGACTCCCGTGGTTCTTTGCAGATAGCGACATCAACGTCAACATCATCGACGCTCCAGACTACAACGCCTTCTCGCAGTGCACCTTTACCACTAACGGAGAAAAGACTCTCGTCCAGAGCATCGACAGTGACGGATCGCAGCACATCATCGTCGGCCCTCCCCAGGTCATCACTGCCGTGAGCTGCCAGGGCTTTTGTGTGCCTACATACGGTAAGCAGAGCCTCGTCTACCAGTGAATATACGAACCATCAGATTAACATGGGTTGCGAACAGGCGAGTGCTACGACAGCAACGGACAGCCTGTGGGACCTTGCTGCAACGGGTTCTGCGCTGCCAATCGCTGCCGACCCTGGTCCACGGCCACTTCCTCGTCCTAGAGTGGCGGGACATGTCAAATATGCGCAGACGCACATGATGAGGGATGTGATGGACCGTTGGAAGTGTCGCATAGTCAACTGGGTCACTCTCCTTAAGACTTGAGACAATGGTTGCGGAGCAGTGAGCGCGCGGGCTGCATGAGCATAGGCACGGCTACAGGAAACATCAAGATTGATACAAATACAAGTTTATAGCACATATGAAGATACAAAACATCGCACAGAATGCAGAGGGCGCACATACACGAGATGGTTGCTCCCCTCATAAAAGAAACAAGGCTTCCAACACACATCAATATTTCTAACTCAATATCAGGACTTAAAAATAACAAGAGAAGATGACCAGAGTGCAACTTTACCTAGCATACGTTCATGAGTAGTAAATGATATTGAATGGCCAAGTTAGTGATACCCACACATCACAGCGATAAAGCTATGCAAGGCACATCATCTTTCTACGAGAGGTAAAGGCACTTGGGCCCATTAAGGACAAGGTCTCATTAATCGTTTCAATTCGTTCAACGCCTAATAAAAGCCCATACAAGTACATGTTTTTTAAGAAATCGTCAAGTCATATCTTTTATAAGATCCCGGAACTCCTTCAATGTAGTAAATGACAGTGTACACTCCTCCAAAGCCCAACCATGAAAGGAGATGTCGATCGTGGTTACAGGATCGTGATATAAATACGCAGTCGATATATTGGTGTTACGGTAAGAAATAGTTTATCGATCGTGGCGATGGCGAGAGTCATGACGATGGCGAGACTTGTGATGAGCTGGGGTCCTGTCGGCCTGGCTCTGTGCGAGATTAACACCTTGCCGCATGAGGCTCTGTCTCGTGCTGTTAGGGTGCTTCTGGCCCATGAAACCATCTACCAGTGCAGCACCCAATGCGGCGGTAGCGACCTTGGCACCTTTAGGTCCAAGCCAGGGGCTGGGGTCGTTGCGAGACTTCATCGCAGCCTGCGCTCCAGCAGTGAGGGCAGTGCGGGCACCAGCCTGGACCAGAGGGTTCTGCCACCAAGCAGAGCGAGCTTGGGTGCTGGCAGGCATTGAGTTACGGCGACCCGATGGACCGCTCCGAGTCTTCTGTGTGGTGGGAGGTCGACCGCGAGATGAAGGTCGGGGGGGGCCTCGTCCCTTGTGATCCCTTGTCTGGGAGTGTGGGCGCCGATGACTTGCAGCCGCAGCGCCAGCTGCTCCTGCGGCTCCAGCTCCGGCCGCATAGTAACCAGCATGGTCATCTTCGTCGTCAGAGTCCGGGCGTCGCAAAGAGCGGCCCCGTGTTCGTGACTTGGATCGAGGCGAGGGTGGCCGAGCGGACCGAGAATGGCGAGGCGAGTCTGGGTCGGGAGCCCATGTTCGAGGGCGTCGTTTCCGAGATTCGCCTGGCGGGCCCCGAGCATATGGATCAGGTTCGTAGGGATCGGGCACGGGAGCGGCTCGCTCATCTCGGAATTCTCTGTCGGGTCGCGGTTCTCGTTTCATGCGGATAGGGATCTCTTGGTCCCGTCCCGGGCGAGGCTCTCGGGGTGGGCGATATTCTCGAGGCGGTGGTTGTTCATAGCGGGGCTCCCGGTCACGGCGAGCTGATCGGGCCTTGCGGCGAGGCGAATCCGGAGGAGGTCCGAAAGGCGGAGGGCTAAGATCCCGTGTCCGGCGATCAGGCCCCGCACTCCGTCCGCGACGCTCGGGCTCATATTTTTGAGAGCGAGAACGGGGCTCGCGATGCCGGGAAGCCATCACGGGCTCATCGGGGTAGTATTGACTGGGACTGGGTCGCCGACGACGTCTCTCCGACTTGTGGCGGCGGGGTGGCGATCGGGGTGGTGACGGGGGACCTGCCGGGTAGCGGCTTCGAGAAGGCATCGGTTCCATGTCATCGTAGGGATCGTAGGAGTTTACGGGCTCGGGGGGTGCAAAGTCATCACCGTAACGTGATGGACGGGCTTGATGCCGTTGTGGGCGATAGTAGGCCATAGATGGAGCGGCCGTGAGGATTAACTTTGGCCGGTTGATGAATGTTCAGGGATGATATGGTCAAAATGGGAAAAGGGAAGTTGAAGGTTTTTGTTGAAAGAGAAGAAAGGTTGGTCTCAGGTAGGATTCAAAGCCCAAGAAAAGACTAGCACAACTAGCTTGCTTGAAGTGTAGATCAAACTGCGGGGAGGAGGCGAGAAAAGAATGTTGGGAGCAATCCTTCTTTATGTCAAGACAAACAAGACAGGGGCCCTTTACACAAACGGCATAACGCGACAAGCGCCCGGCGGTAAAGGAGGGGAGCAGGCTGGGCAAGGTCTGAGACCAAGAGATCATCAGAGCTCAAACTCTGGTCAGGACCGGTTCAATCGTCAACCGGTCGTGACTTGACCGTGAGCACGAGGTGGGAACCATGGCGCGCGGAGGGTCCCGTCCCCCGGAGACCAAGGTGGCGGGGCTGTGCGCGCAGTAGGGATGCATTAATTTGTGCGCGGATCATTAATAGTGGACAATTCTAAGCTATGAAACCAGGAAACCAAGACGAGATATGGCGTAGAGGTGCAGCGCTGGAACTGAGAACCAGCCATCCAGCCTTCAGCATCGCAGGATTTCGTGGGGGACGACCGATGCAGGGTCCTTGTGGCTGACGTCATGCGGGTCAAGTTTTGCATCGTTGGTCGACTGACGTCAACACCCCCAACCAAGAGCTGTGCAACCCCGGAAAAACGCGGTGAGGTTTCCAGAGGAGCCATGTCAAAGATCAATCAGCAAAGAGTCCATGCCCGGCATCTCTCCAAGAGGCTCTTCCATGGGCCCACAGAGGCGATCCCTCCACGCCGAGATCGACCGGGCGCCCTTCGGCGATGGCCCCGTTGCGCGACCCTCAGACGAATGTGAGGAGGAAACGTGTGCTTCGCTCGTAAGCCACGAGGGGTTGTGCGTTATGGGCAACTGACTCTGGAAGCATCATGACGATGGTGGGGAGGGCGTTGCAACGGTCGAGTCTGTGAGACGATGGCCAACAGCCGGAGCAAAAGGGGCATGGCCGGCTTACTGGCAGAGTCGACATCATCCAAAACTCTGCTGGCGTTGAAGTGACGGTTATATCAGATGACGTTGGCGTGAGGGAGCCAACGGGTCACAGACGCGCGTGAGCGCCCCTTTGTCTCTGGCTTGTACCGTTTAGCAGAGTCCAGACTCCAGACTCCAGAAGCGGTTCTCTCCCAGACAGCCGTGACAACACTCGTAGACCATAAGAGCATCGCAACGACTGAAACAGCGCAAGCTGCAGATTTCGAACATTCTATGTGACTTCCAAACAAGACAAAACACTGTCGCAGCACCTGGGGGATCAGCCTCTGATGGACCAGGGTTGCATGTCCTCATTCGGAGTTTTTTGTCACGGGGTCGTGCTGCAATGCCAATCCTGCTACCCTGATCACCTACCAACTTTAACTCAGACTTCCAAGGCGGGCAAGAGAAAAGCAGGGCTGTCCCCGTATCAGTAAGAAATGGTCTGGCGCTAACAAAGAAAGGGAACAAAGAGAACAGCGGTGACAAGGATTGCGCATTCACTCAGTTGGCGTCCGCATTTCTAAGTTTGCTCTCCCAACGCTGAACATGCCCGGGAAAGGCGCCCTCATCTGACGGCTAGCAGCATTTCCTGTGGTTATTTTCTCAATTAGACCGGGATCACCCGTACCCATCCTGGAATTTGCTGCCATTTTTGCGCACCAGGAGCCCCGAAAACATGGAGTGTTCTTCGTGAGGAACATGGAAAGTCATGGTGTTGCGGTGCAGAACAATACATGATTCTATCTATCCCATGGCAGTCAATTATTCATGGCCGGTCCCAAGCTGAGATAATTATGCCATGCCCAAAGCCTCACCTCAAAAGTGATTCCCGTCGCGCCAAGCCAACGAACCGTCTCCCGTCCGAGCGCGTTGTGGTAAGTAGGCTTCTTTGTCTGCCAGGCCATGCACTGAAAGAAGCCCTTTCTCTCTTTCACATACTCTGTCATGGAGGACAGGACCCCCAAGGCGCAGACCCGAAATCCCTCAAAACCTTTGAGGATGCATGCCCACAGCGTTTTCTTTGACAAAGAGGAGTGAGTATATTAACCGGCTGGATTCAACTCTTTCACCAACTCAAAGGTATGCGATACTCCTGCAGACCATGAAAAGACAACCCGATATCACATCCAAGAATCTTCCCCCACCTTTGAAGATGCCACGCTTGATGAAGACGGACACACAATCCGGTAAGCACTCTGTCATGTATAAAAAGCCTGGATTGAAGGTCTGATGTGTGAGCCATAGGACCCCCAAGGCGCAGTGCGAGACTCCACGCACGACAACTCTCTATTGATCAGGCCTCATCACTTGAGCCTTGCCACAAACCACAGATCACATCCCGTGCTGAGAGTGCGTCGAGGCGGGCTGCTCTATCGCAGGCAACTATACAACAGTTTGACGTCAACCAGCAGCCATCGCGGGCCACCAAGGTGGGCTAATCGTTCACTCCACGCAAGCCAATCCACTGCTAATAGCTCGTTTAGAATACACGGCATCCAAGGCCTCTCAAACGCCCACACTGCTCGCTCTCAGAGGCCAAGGCCGAGTGTGAGGACCCAACCACCCCGCTGCGAGAACGAGACAACGGCAACAGTGAAAGAGAACACCAACCAAAACGGACACGGTTGACGCGTGAAGCCTTGGCTCTTTTCAACAAGATGGCAGAGGGGAAAGGTAAAAAGGCCTCTGCGCCAACCCCCTTGGAATCCACGGCCGAGTCGTCAACAGCAAGGACTACTTCGACAACCATGTCTGGGTTTGCCCTGCAGGCCTTTGGAAACGGCATTCTCGACCCAGTTGATTCCAAGCCTCCGGTAAATCTAGATGATATACGAGAGCGATATACCCAGTCTCGCGCAACAGCATCACCCACCGAATCCATGTATCAGGGCTATACCAGGAGAATTGAGAGAGCCCTTAATGAAGCGAGCGTGGTCTTTGAGAGCAACAGCCGGCTACTGAAGAGTTACTCGGATAAGAACTACAATCGAGCATTCAACCAGGCGTTTACGGGCTTTCCGAAAAACGCTGACTTCAATGACGGCCTGTCTGCTCCGCAGCCCGACTTCGTCGAAGGGCTTGGGGTGAAAGAGTTTCACCCGTTACCGATCAAGGACTATGTCGATGGAGCGGTTCTTCACAAGGACCACCCCCATTCCATAACATTGCCGCATTTGGCTGGGGAGTTCAAGGGGCCAGGAAAGGACCTGAGACACGCGAGGCTGCAGAGCGCCTATGATGGGGCGACTCTTGTTCATGGAAGGAATCAGGCCCTCGATTCCCTTGGGGAACCAGCAATCGCTGGTCATGCCAAGGTCACAACATTTACCACGGACGGCACCAATCTGAACTTGTTTGCCCACTATGCCGCTCCATCAGAAGACGGCACAACTAAGTACCACCAGTATCCCATCAACTCGACGATCCTTACGAACTCTCTTCAAGATTTCAAGCAGGGTTATAGGCAGCTCAGGAACGCCCAGGACTGCGCAAGGGAAGAGTCCTATAAGCTTAGGGACCAGCTCAAGGAGCATTGGAAGGCCAGAAAATCCCAGCCTGCCCCCCTTCTTTCCATCGAAGACGAAGACGAAGATGATGGCCAAGTCATTGACCGGGAGCCCATCTCTCGGCCTACACCACCTATGCCATTCAGACCCAGCAGGCATAGCAAGGCGTCGGGGTCGCAGTCCTCACATTCCATCGAGGCCTCATCGCCGTCCGATGCGGATATTGCCAGTGGCCGCGGCTACCGGCGGACAAGGTTCCATCGCAGTCGTCGAGGTCAAGCAAAGGAGTAGACCTTTTCGTAGGCAGATGATCTCACCGACCGCCGCTTTCACATCGATGGGGACGGACCGGTCCTCAGGCTGATCCCCCAACCCAAGGTAATCGTCAACCACATGAGGGGAGCAGCCTCCGCACAAGGTCGGTCGGTAACTTGGACTCTATCTACCCAGGATATGTGTATCGAAATCTTGGATCGCCGTGGCTGTATCGAGGTCCTGTTACTGCGAATTGAGATAGCACCACGGAAAGGGGAGGGGGAGCGCCTGCGAGTTTGTGAGCTGAGAACGTTGTACTATTAATAAACCAGAGAAAACATTAGAGACAGAGCCAAATTGACTGAGTAGAAGGCTGATGCCGACAGCAATAATCGCCCGGAAGTATGAAAGCGTCTGTAGTAGTCCACCATTGGATCCATCTGCCTCAGCTTAGATGTTAGGCTTGTAGGTCGAGCTGTAAGGATCGGGAGCAAAACTGCCGGCGGCCGACGGTGGCTGGCAGCTGGTTGATTGTGCCCAATAGGCCAAGAAGAAGCAGTTCTTCTTGTGAAACTTGAAGTTGGCGCCGCAGGGTAATTAGTACTACATACAAAGGCGCCGAGAGCTGTTGCGTTAAGGGGATGCAGACTGTGCAGCCTTTGTAAGATGAGCTATTAGCAGGGGTTCAGGGTTTCCCCGCCATCCGTTCACAGGTGAGGTTGCAGTTGCAGAGAACACACAGGTTGCAGGCATAATAAGTTATGGTTGCGACGCCATCCACCTACCGTCGTGATAGTTTCACGATGCAGGGGGGAAGCGAGCATGGGCACCTTGAAGGATCAGAAACACAAATACAGCCACGGGAAAAAGCCCTCGTGTGCGTTCATTGGAGTGACGGCAAACAGCAGCAATCCTCGCCACTTCTGCCACGAGGGTATTCGCAGCTGCAAGCATGCGGTGGCGGTCACTGGACTTGTCCGAAACGTTGCTTCTTGTCGGCCGAAAGGCTGTCATCTCCGTGGCCTATCCATCTCTACTGGCCCTTGGCAAGACCATACTAGATCGTGTATATTTGTATTTCCTTCACTAAAACCTGTTAGCAAAATTGGGTGATAAAGATCTGGTTCGGAAGACGGCTTTTTTCTGGGTCCGTTATCGTCTCCGCGCTTATCGCCTTCAACCTTCCTAATGCGGCAACACCGACAGGGTCTTATCGCGAAACACGCACTGGCCAGAGCCGCGACCATTCCTTGACACACGCACCGTGCGTGAGGGTAGGGTTTCAACATCGCACGCGACACAAATCAAACACCAAATGCCAGCTCAGCTCAGCCCATCGCTCGATCTATTGAACGTCTGCAGTCACTGATATCGTGACCCAGCCTTGCGGAGATCAGAGATGCCCGCCGACGGCTCATTACTCAATTGTTTGCTCTCGTCCGACCGGCCGGCGGGTATCTGCCCACCACCATGGATATCCTGGGGACGGATTGAGTAGCGCCTATCGCTATTAGCTTCTAGAAGGGGCCCCTCATTCTTCTGAAGGACGATTTTACCCGCTTCTCCGACTAGAGTTGCTCAGGTGAATCCACTCTCTGCGACGCCATGTCTCAGCTGGCGAGCTCAGTTCACCCGTGTCCAACAGACCAACATAGCAAAAGGCACACAAGATCGATCCTACATCAGCTAGGACCCGCTCATCAGCGCTTTCTAAGCCTGTCCTCGAGTCACTTGCTCCCTTGTCGTACGAACAGAGATCTGAGCTGTCCCATAATCGGAGCCGCATCATGCATCATGGAACAAGTGATGGATGGAGACGTTAGCCTGCGCGCGTGGAACCACAAACCGCCACCTTGAAAAGGGCATCGAGCCAGTATCTCTCACACCGTTCGATGGGCATCAAAAGGGCCGTTCAAAGAGGAGGTAGAGCTGAGAAAGACAAGAACCTCGGCGCGCAAATCCAAGAGTAATCTCGAGCCCTGTGACTGGATCGCCGTCCCACGAGTGGCGTCGCACCGCTATCCGCTATCTCTGCCGACTCCACCATACCCGACAAGTGGTTGCGCATGGCGGCTGCGCATGGCGTCGCATGGCTTGAAGGGCTGGAGCGATATCCGGGCCACAGCGTGGGGAATACGCAAGAGGCGACGACAATTTGGGACTGGGATATGAACAGGCTTCATCAAAATGGAGAAGAAAAAAATTAGAGGATGGGAGCGACGGGGAAAAAAACTGGGGAGAGCATGAAAAAAATCGACTGAGATGAGGGCCTCGGTATATCCGCCCGATTCGTGCTTTGCCTCTGGGCTGGGTCCTCATTAGCCGCGATCAAGAATTTGCCATCAGCAAATTTGATCCCTTCCTTTTCCTCTACTCTCATCTTCGAGAGTCCTCGTCTATCGCGATACCTTGCTTGTATCAGGCAGCTCGTTGCTGGATCCATTGGCACCTTTACGAGGTTGATAGCCTCAGATCGTCTCTTACAGTACCTCCCCCGGTTCACTTTATGCCCTCTTTGCCCAGGGTCTTGTCACGAAAAATTCGGCGCGCACACACGGGCTACGCCATCTTCCGCCGGACACAGGACGACACAAGATTCGCTGCCGTGTTCTATCTTGGCTATCTTCGAGTCTCGGTCATCGGAGCTTTCCTATCCTTATTGTTACCAACCACTACTGTCAGCGTTGCTCAATAGTCTTACGGCTTGCCTGGAACCTCGTCCCCAGGACCCTTGATCGCGCACAGTTCACTACTCCATCGATATCGAGTCGCCGTCTTCCCCAATACGGTACACTCGTCCGTCGTCGCATTGCGCCGTCATCCGCGCCTTGCTTTCCTCGATTGTTACTCCGTTGCGGCTTGTCAAGTCCCAGTCGCATCGATCTGCAGTGCATTCGCAACCCCCTTGCACCGCGTACGAGGCACAGCAGAACACCTCGTCCCTCTGTGTTTCCTTTGGTAGGTCTTGGCTCTTTCAGCTACTCTCTAGCACAGTCGATCTTTGTCACATCCCCAGATGGATGTATCCCCTCCATCTTGCTATAACCCGGGGGGAGACGCCCGAACCCATGTCCATCTCCCCCACCCCAGCTCTCGTCTTCCCCGGGCTATCTGGCTATCTCCCTATCTTGCCTCGCCTGGCCACCCATCCCCCATCCCGCCATCCAATCTCCGTTCCCGTCTACCCCGAGGAGCTTTTATCGGTTCCCTTCCGTTGGCTGCCCGCCTTAGCTCGTCCGAACTAGGAACTAACAAGACCCAGTGGCTTCACCCAAGCTCAGAGATCTACGTCCCGCGTCGGCCGTTTAAGACTGTGCCGTATCCCCAGTCTTTGAAAGCTTCGTCTCTTGACTGTTTGCTTTTGTCAACTCCACCTGTTCGCGTCGAATAGGTCTTGTTCGAGTCATTGTACATCAAATATTTGTTCTTTGTTGTTACTTGAATCTTCATCATGGGTTGGATGGAAAATACCAACCACAAGATCGCGGCTAGCGCCGTCGGTCGTTGGTTCCAGCTTGAGGGCTCAGGTCATGTAAGTCGCTCTTGGCAATCCTTCACAACCATGGTGGTTTGCTAACGCTAGGGTCAATTAGCCTCGCGAGCGCAAGGGTTCTCTCTTCTTCACTGAGATCCGAGCCGGCCTTGCCACCTTCTTTGCCATGGCCTACATTATTGCCGTGAACTCCTCCATCGTCTCCGAATCCGGCGGAACTTGCGTGTGCAACACCTTCGATGATGCCGGGTTGTGTGTGCCCGATGACGACTATCGCCTGTGTGTTGCGGGAACTAAGCGTGATGCTGTTACCGCTACTGCTGCTATTTCTGCCCTCGCGTCTTTCTTCATGGGTCTCTGTGCCAATCTGTAAGTTCCAACGCTTGTCTTGTTACCCAGACCAATACTTACACTATTTTTACAGTCCTGTCGGCCTCGCTCCTGGCATGGGTATGTCGAAACTCCAATCACGCAACCTTGTCCCTTGCGAGTCTTGTTGTCTAAGTTTGGGTGCTAATACCTCCAAGGTTTGAACGCGTATTTCACATATACTGTCGGTAAGTGCTTAGCCATCTAACCCCTCAGCTTTGACAAACATCTAACAAGTCTAATTAGTTGGTCCCAACGGAAATGGTCCGGTCCCCTATGAAGTCGCCCTTACAGCCATCTTCATCGAGGGTTTCATCTTCTTCGGTCTTGCCCTCTTTGGTATGCGACAGTGGCTTGCTCGCGCTTCCCTCGCTGCATCAAGCTTGCCACCAGTGTCGGTATCGGTCTCTTCCTTACCCTCATCGGTCTGACCTACAGCGAGGGTATCGGCCTGATCGTGGGTGCCACTTCGACGCCAATGGAGCTTGCAGGCTGCCCCGAGGATACCAAGGTCGACGGAGTGTGCCCTTCCTCGCACAAGATGCGAAACCCCACAATGTGGATTGGTATCTTCTGTGGCGGTATCTTCACCGTGTTGCTCATGCTGTACCGCGTCAAGGGCGCTGTCATTGCCGGAATCCTCCTTGTCAGCATCATCTCCTGGCCTCGAGACACTCCTGTCACTTACTTCCCCTACGACGCCCTCGGCAGTGACAGGTTTGACTTCTTCAAGAAGGTGGTGGACTTCCATCAGATTGAAAACACCCTCAACGTCCTCAAGTTCGACATTTCGGGTTACGGTGGCCAGTTTGGACTCGCCCTCATCACCTTCTTGTACGTCGACATTCTAGACTGCACGGGTACTCTTTACGGTATGGCCCGTTTCGCCAACGTCGTCGACCCAGTCACCCAGGACTTTGAGGGTTCCTCGATTGCATACATGGTGGATGCCCTGAGCATCTCGATCGGTGCCGTCTTTGGTGTTCCTCCCGTCACTGCTTTCGTTGAGTCTGGTGCTGGTATTTCTGAGGGTGGAAAGACTGGAATTACTGCGATGGTTGCTGGCATCTGCTTCTTCATCTCCATCTTCTTCGCGCCTATCTTTGCATCTATTCCCCCTTGGGCCACTGGCTGCGTTCTGGTCCTCGTCGGATCTATGATGGTCAGTGCAGTTACCGAGATCAACTGGAGGTACATGGGAGATGCGGTGCCGGCATTCCTCACCATTGCCATCATGCCTTTCGCATACTCGATCGCCGATGGTCTCATTGCCGGTATCTGCACCTACATGCTGATCAACACCGTCGTTTGGCTCATCAAGATTGCGACCCGCGGACGTATTGTGCCTCCCAACTATGATGAGCGGGATGGCTGGACCTGGCGCATTCCCGGCGGCGTTTTCCCCCCTTGGACTGTCCGTCTTTTCCGTGGCAAGAAGGACTTCTGGCGCGAAGACACTCCTGTTGCCGACACGACTGAGAACCAGGTGACGGTTCCTGATAAGGATACCGGCTCTGATCATGGTGGTTCCGAGGGTAAGGTGGCCGAGACGACTGCGCCTCGGGAAAAGGAGATCTAGACGAGTGATCTAAGAATGAGGTGAAAAAAAAAATGAGAGAATAGTAGAAGGTTGTCGCGATGAGTAATTGAGTATATAATCTTAGGATACCCAACAAAAATGGAAACATGAAGCGGTTTTTGTTCGAGATTGGCGTGCCCAGTGACAACTTGAGTGACAAGTCTTGCTAAGTGTTTATGTCAGTCAAATGTGAATATAAGAAAGTTCTACGGTGAGGTTTGGGACTTGCCAAGATTATGAAAAGAAGTATGTCCAGATGAAGCTCAGTGTCAACTGTCCTTCTGACGTTGACCACCTTGTGATGGGAGCAGATATTTGACAAATGCCACGAAGGTTAACTAACCTTTACAAACCTTATAATGTCTCTATAAATTTCAAGATAACCATAATCACAAGATAGAGAATGGAGATCTAATGTAACAAGTTATTGTTGGTCTTTTATAACTGTTTGTTTAACTCTTGCAATGGGATTTGAGCATAGTGGCATGAGTCAAAACAGGAAGTCTCGTGAGAATCTCGTCTGAGAATGATGCTATACATTTCCACAGCTAACTCCGCCTAAATATACTTTTGCTTCCAAACCTACAAGTCATCTTCACTCATCCGTGGCAATTTCTCCCTTTCAGGGGAATAAACCTAGAGAGGTTTACGGCAACGACTCACTTCGACGCACCTCCTCCTCCTCCTCACGCCATCAACGCAATGTGCTTGAGTTCCCTAGAAGTAGTCAGCAACAAATCCTCAAGTCAATCAGGTCCAGGTCAACATACTCTTGCACTTGGCGTCCAACCTTCATGGCCGGATACTCTCCCTCTCGTCCCTCATCCCTACCCAAGTCCTTCTGCTCCTCCCTAACCTCCTTCGCCCGCTGCACCAGCTTCGGAACCGGCACGAGATCAAAGTCACTTCCCAGATGCCAGAAAAGCGTGCTCGAGATTCGAACCAGCGGTCTATCGGGAAACTCGCGCTTGCGCTTCTCGATCGTCTCAATCGTCTTCTCGTTGACGACAACTTCGTGGTAGCCCGCCTTGATGAGGCCGCCGGTGATGTGCTCGATTTGCTTGCCCGCTTGAACAAGAAGGTAGTTTCCGGGCGGTATCTTGACGGGAATGCGGTTTCCGGTATTGCGGGCCCAGATGTGAAGGCCAGGATACCTGGAGCGTCCGTGGATGGTGAGGAAGTTGAGGTCTGTGTGAAAGCCAGCTAGGATGGTGTCCTTCTCGCCGTACTTGTTGAGGTCAGAAGCTGTAGGGGCGAGAAGATGTGGTCTATAAAACATGTGAGTTCATGAGCATTGTGTAGTGCTGGATAGGGGATCAAACCCGTAACGTCCGGCGTCGCTGAAGAACTCAGCTGGTAGATCCAAGCCAACAGCCGTCATCTCTGCCAGTTTCGACACACTTGAAAGATGATCAGTCTCATAGTATATGAGTTTGAAACCAAGAAACTCACGCATTCTTCATAGACGTCCCCCACTGATTCATAGCCGGCGTCCACCGCTCCTTAATATGCGGCGCCTCGGGCACGATATTCGAAGCATTCAACCCCGGAAACTCAGTCTTGAAGGGCGGAATCTCGGCCATCCTCCAAAAGAACCTGCACTTCGGATCTGGCGAATGCGCCGTGATATCCAGCGGTCTCTGAGACGGATGCAGCCTCTGAATCACATCTAGGCACGGCTCATCGACGGCGCACTTGGGCTTCTCGGTGTTTTCCAGCGTCACGCCGATCTGGTAGCTCAGCTCGGGCCTCTCATCCTTCCTGAGGTCCTCTTCAGGCTGGGCAAAGTAGTCTTCGAGGATGTCGAGAAAGGTCGAGTTGTCCTGCTCCGAAACGCGGGAGTCGTGGAGAACCAAGGCGCCGTAGGTGATGAGGGCGTTGGCCGCTTTCCGACACTCGGCCTGGACTGCCTCTGAGTCGAGAGGGTTGTTGAGATAGACGTCGAGGTCGATGATGGGGAGGTCCATCGACAATTCCTGGTTTGGGTCCATTGTTAAGGCTACGGCGGTTCTCGTCGTGAACTATTCACACTTAGGTCTTTAAAGGTATAGCTTCAGGAAAGACAGCGAGTCGAGACAAGACCAAAACACACGCATATATGAAGAAATACAAAATTTTGAACCCGCTACAAAGGGTCCTCTCACGGTTCCAGTTCAGGAAGTTGATGCGGACAAGGTCATGTCCTTGGACCGGTCTTATCCATTGCAATCGCCATGATTGGCCAGCGCCGTTGGAGTAAGAGCCGGAGCTGGCCGAAGCCCGACGGGGACGATCATGAGGTCGCAATAGAGTAGGAGGGGGGCGACGTATCACGGGGGCTGTGCGTCAAGATAAGGAAAACGCGGGGGAGATCAGTTGAAGACTTCATGTGATGTCGGGAGTGGTGCAGGGAGTTGTTATTAGTGTGTCAGCCTTGTGGGATATTGACAGACCAGAGAGCATGGTTTCTAATCCGAAGGAATAGTTCATCTACGCGCACTCTCCTATATAGTACCATCAGGGAGATTTCATGAGCGTCTTCATGAGTCCTCTTAAGATTTGTGATTCAATGGACCTCTTGGATCAAGAAATAAACATGCAAAGTAGAAACAGCCCTCCGTCCATCTAATTATTCCACCCCCAATATGAGATGTAGGTAAGCTAATACACACTAAACAGGTCGTGAGGAGGTTGTGCCCAATATCTGCTCTTTCACAAATACAGCACTTGCCTGCCTATGCCGAGAACGAGGTTCAATAACCCCAGGTCTACCCACCTGTGAGAATCTCATCTCGACAGACTCTCACCTATCGCAACTGCTCAGATAGTCAGAAGCCGTACCCTCCCAATGGGTTCAAGCCTTGAATCCTCAATCCACACTCTCAACGGAGACATGTACTTCAGCAGATCAACAACAGTGGTTCAAGAAATCTATTTCCATCTCGCAAGAAAACTAGCCGCCGTCGAGGCACTGCCCATCCCCAACTTGGTAATATACACCTCTTTTCATCTTTACCCAAACACACATTTAGCTCTGCTGTCGCTCCGCCTCCAGCTCCCGCTCAGCCTGCTGGTAGTACTTGGCTGTGTCGACGCCATGCTGGCTGTGATTGACAAAGTTGAACCACGGGACCGCGCTGAACATGAGCGCAGAGTACCGGCTCTGGCGGGCTGCCACGCCCTGCAGATGGGGGCTCAGCTTGCTCACGCCGTACAGGGGCTCGCCCTTCTTGACCTTGTCCACCATCTCCCGCATGTCCATCTCGATCTCGCGGGCGTTCTCGGTGGCGCCGTAGAATCGGACTGTTTCCGTACTGTCAGTATTTCTCCAATCGCTATCGATAATGGCATGTCGTCGACGTACGGCAAGATCGCTGGTAAAACCAGAGGAAGCCGCCGATGATACCGACACCTCCGGCCAGTCGCAGGGCCTTGGGGAAACCACCCTTTCCGACGTGCGAGGGGGCGAATCGCTCGAGAGCAATCAGGGCAGCGGGCGCAAAGGCAGCGGCGGCAGTGCCATAGACGTAGTCGCTAGTTCGGGCATATCCAACAACTCTCTTGAAGTGACTAACGAGGGTTAGTCGACGGTCCACAATCCAACGATTCCAACAATTGCAGCGGCTCAAGCAGTGAAAAACATGGGATATCGCAGTTCGGATCATCGCGGGAGGTACTCGAGGGGACAGAAGACGTACGGATCGTTGTCAATGAGCTATAATATCCATCCGATTAGCAACAGCCATTGCGTCGTCAATTGAGGCCTCACTCACCGGGTAAGGGGTCTGGATGACCTTGCTGGCCCCGACAAAGGAGGGGGTCTCCTGCTTGGTCGCGCTCTCAGCCATTGTGCGGTGCTTCGTCCGGGACAATTCCTTGAATCCTATCACGAAGCCTTTCGAGGTCGTCGGTTTCGGTACATTCAGAAGCTGGAGCCGGCCGCCGGATTGGTGCCTCAGGATATGATCACGTGAGTGGTCAGCCCATCGAAGTTGCCGATGATTGGTCACGTGGGAGGAGTGGACCTTGGCGGGGTGGACAGAATCAATTAAGCTCTCGACGCGTCTACTGGAGTTGGACGCGTCGTGTAAGGGAGAATCGAGTCTTTGGAGTTACTATCGACATTCAACACTCAGAAATTTTGAAAATGGCCGGCATTCTCTCGGATCCAGCAAACGGCCTGGATAATTACGACGTCGGTGACTTTTCTGACGACCCGTTCGGTTCTCCGCCTCCAGAATCCTCCTCCAAGAAACGAAAGGAGCCAGATTCCGGCCTTGGAATCGACGAGGAAGTCGACGTCAAGAAGCGAGCTCGAGCACCCAATGTCAAGCTTGACGAGGATAGGTAAGATAACATGGCACTAGTCAGCATTTTCTTGGGTATACTAATCCCGAATGACAGGTTACTGGGACCAAAAGGAATCCCCAAACTACGACAGAGAGCCCGCGACCTGAAAATCAAGGGTAAAGGCCATGAAGTACGCTATCGCCATTCCCCAAACTCCCTCTCAGCCAACTAACCCACTGTTATAGTTCTCAGATGCCGGCCGCCTCCTATCCTTCTACCAGCTCTGGCTCGACGACCTTTTCCCCAAAGCCAAGTTCCTCGACGCCCTCGCCATGGTCGAAAAGGCCGGCCACAAGAAACGGGTCGTAATCGCGCGCAACGAATGGATCAATGAGGGAAAGCCTAAGGACCACATTGCAAATGGGGACGAGGAAGAAGAGGAGGATCTATTCGGCGAGAATAATACATCACAGCCACCGGGCCTAGAACCCACCACCACCACCACAACGACGACAGAACCGTCAAGGGCAAAGACACCACAAAGAGATGACGACGTGCCAGATGACGACGACATCTACGACGCAACACCCCGGCAAGTTCGTCATACTCTCCCGATCCGCAACGAAGTCCCTGAAGAAGACGACCTCGAGGCTCTCATCGCCGAGGCTGAGGGTCAGGATGCAGCAAAGAAGTCAAAGCCTTCAGAGCCCGAACCAGATGGTGATGATCTGGACGCTCTGATGGCCGAAGCCGAGGGTCATGACCAGGCACCAAAGAAGACTGGACCAGAACAAAAGGGAGATGACTTTGCGGACGAAGAGGCGGCGATGCAGGAGATGGACGGGTTGTGGTGATGCAAGCAGCATAGAGCAATAGGCGTCGAGCGTTGAGATTTACCATGGTATTTAGCATTTATTACGAGTAATGAAAGAGTAACATCGGCTCTGTCTTTCTACAGCATCTCTACATTCATATCGTTCAATAGCATGTTGACCAACAAATGGTCACATATTGCCCCCCTTGTTCCCTATCAATGTTTGGACTTCACAACAAGCCAAGAACCACCCACAGTCCCATGCAAGGCTGTAGACCTAGTGCTTCGCAAGCCAGGGGTAGCTGTCACCACCGACGTCAGTATCTACTCGAGCTCAAGGGCTTGGAGCTAGAGCTTCACAGCTCCAAACAGATCACGTTTACAATAGCAGGGTCGGCATCAGTCACAAAGATCATGGAAGACACATAGAAGTAGTTCGTCATCGCTCATAAGCGTGTCATTGTATTTGTTGTACAAGAGGCTCAACCCGTGGTTTTCCAGTCCCCCTGGGACATTTATAATATCCTTGACGCCTTGCTCCGGGGTTTGACCAATACCCATACCCTCGAAAGATACAAAAACCAGAAAATTCATAAAAGACTGTTGAGTCTTGTTTCCCCACACACCATTTCCAGACGTTTTATTATAGTAGGTAGTAGAAGTCGGTTGCTCTGCTGGAAGCGAGTTCAAAGAACTGCACCGCTCTTTCGTCGTCTTGATTGTTCCTTGACCCGGTCGGGTCAGACGAACGTCATTAGTAGCTCCCGCGGCGGCAACCATTTTGCTCAGACACTGTGACAGCTTGCTGTCATCTCCGCGCGATCCATGCGATCCGCGCCACAAGGTCTTGACTTGTGCCTCACTTCTCTCGGAGATCAACCGCAATGCTGCCAACGTCGCATCCAAGTGAGGACGCGCCAGGTCGGAGCTGCTGGAAAAAATCTTCCTAAGAGACTGGAGACACAAGGTCATGGACCTTGGGCTCGGGGGCGTGGTTCGCAGCGGAGAAGTCACAAGATGACATAGCTTCCGAAGCGGCCGTGGTTGCGTCGTCGACAAAGAACTGGCTAATGTCGAAGTCGTCGTAGATGTTGGACGAAGGAGAGGGGTAGTCGAGGAGGTATTCCTCGCTGAGGTTTGAAGAGCAAGGAGAATCGAAGATACCGTTCTTGACGAGACCGTTTTCAAGGACGAATCGGTCAGCGTCAGAGGAAGAGTCGTAGGAATCACCGAGGCTAAAAGCGACATCATCCGAAGCTGCCGGTGCCAGCCCAATGTTGGCGCCGTCAAGGTTAGCGACTTCTGGAACGACCTTAGCATCTCCGCCGACATGTGACACTGCAGGTCGGAAGACAACATCTCAGCAGGATGTTGTGCCAGGTCGGGAGAGGTGCTAGGGGTCAGTTCACAAGAAGTCACATCCATAGACGGCTCCTCCTTCACGGGGGTAGCGGCAGAGTCGGTAACCGGAGAAAGGCTGGGGGAGAGAGACGCAGGGTTGACAGTGGCGTGTGGGGGTGTCATGACATCGACCATGCCAGTGGCGTTCTGAGAGCCAAAGAGCTCTGGTGACAGGGTGACAGCGTTCTCTCGAAGGGAGTCCAGGGGAGAGGAAGATCGAGTAACAATTCCATAGGTGCGTCGGTACTGGGCAAGCTCGTTGGCGAGCAACATGTTGGTCCTCTGAAGCTCGCCAAGCTGGTTCTCGAGCTCCTTGTTCCTCTTCATGAGGGCTTCGGACTCGAGCCTCTTGCGTTCACGGGAAGACTGAGCGGCGCGGCGGTTACGGAGAACACGCTCAACACGACGCTGTTCCTTTTCATCTTCGGTCTTGGCCCGTTTCCTTGATACAGTGTGAGCACCATGTTGCGACATCATTGGTGTTAGTGGAGAGACATACCTAGGAGGGAGGTTTGTCTTGGGCTCAGGGAGGACCTGACCCCAGGACTTGCGCTTCTTGGTTGGCTTCTTCTGGGAAGAAGAATCTGATTCAGGTGTTGAAGGCTCTTCCTTGATGGAGGCCATAGAAGGGCTCTCTGCACCGGTAAACGACTTGGGTGTCATCATCTCCATTGGGTTCATAGTGGTAGCGTCAACTGGAGGTGTCGTAGCGTCGGTAAAGGACCCGGGGGTCATCATCTCTATGGGGTTCATCGTGGTAGCGCCAAATGGTTCATATGTGGGCTGTTTGGTTTGGTTGTGTCGGAATAGAGCTGCTTGCATAGCGGGAACCAGTTCTCTTTATGTTGAGGACACGTCGAGAGTTTGGAGGCTTGGAGCTTGTGACATTTGGATGCCTGAGGCACCATCCCCTGAGATCCCCACCCCCTGAACGCTCGCTGAGGTCCCGATGGGGAAAGGTGGCGGGCCATACGTACCTGTCGGTACCAGGGCTGGCCGTCGTTACGAACAGGCTTTCAGGGGGCGCATCGGCATCGGCCCACCAGAAGCCACGCAGCAGGGCGCTGAGTCTTTCTCCCCACCGCTAGGCTTCAGGAGGGTGGCTCAACTGCAGGGGGCTGAGTCCATGGTCCGCGGGGCGCCGTGATTGGCGGGAGGCGGGCTGACACGCAACCTACCTGAGAGTCGGTGCCCACGGAGGGATCCACAGCCCGTTCGAGTTTCCAAAAAAAGGGGGCGATCAATCGGAGGCCGTGAGACTTGACTTGCGCACCCGCCTCTTGACGGAGCACGGAGGCTCGACCGGCCCAGGAGCCCGCGGCGCACCTGGGAGGAGACCATGTACGGAGCTTCTCGCTCCTTCTCCCTTGTTTCGAGCATGGTGCGGCGGGCGGCGGGAGTATTGTTTGCCCAGAACAGTCCGTCCGGGTCCTTTCTTAGGTTCCTTCAGGATGGCTGGTGAGTGGTGCGAGTCTATGTCGTGATTGGTGGATCCGTGAGTTGATTGATACCTACACTCGCTCGGTCGGCACGCGGAGAGGTATTGGATTGCCGTCCTCAGGCTCGTGTATGTGCTGTACATCTCATGTAGGCTGCCGAATGTTAATTTTAGGGGAGGCAACAATAGGTAAGCCCGGCCATCTACTCTACACGAGTCGTCGTGTCGTGTCAAGGTGTGGTGGTACAAGGCACCATTCATTCATCACAGCTTCGCTTCCCCTCACCCCAACGTCGTGCGATATGCTCTCGGCCATGGCTTTTTTGGAATTCCAGGCACAAGTGAGGGGGGACGAGTCCAACTCAAAGCTGACGCAGTAATGGATCAGCAACACATCAAAAGAAAATAATCCATATCTCGAGTCCAATCTTTTGCCTCTTGCGGAAACTTGATGGAGGAGCTATTTGCGCTTCAAGGCGTGTTCCATCTGCACAATGACGAGATGGGCTCATCTCCAAGGAAGACGTGCGAAATGGACGGAAAGGAATGGCCTGGCACAGTGTGAGTCATCGCAGGCAGCCGAATAAAATACGCCAGGCTGCACTGTATTTTTCTTCGTTACGCAAGGCCTCACGGGCTGCAACGTTTCCCGAATAGCGCTCGCGACACTTGTTAGAGCCCGTCCGCCGCTCCACGGGACCACTCACTCCACCAAGACCTAAGGGCCGCGCCATACAAAGGGAGTCATCCACCAAAGTCGATGCAGGGAAGCATCATCGCTTTGAGTCAGACCAAAGGGAGATGACGCAGCCTGCCACCAAGATACACTGAGATACATCACAACGCCAGAGAAGGCCAGAGTGCAGCATCTTGAGGAATCGAAACTAACCTCGGCCAAGGTCCCCAAGGGATCGGCTACAGACGCCGCAGTTCCAGGCAACCTCAGAGTTGCAGCTTGTGAGGTATGTGACCCAAAGAAGCCGGACAGATCCCGAAAGAGAAGGTGATGGGGATGCATCAACGGAGGAGTAGCCATCATTAAGCCATGCCCAAGATACGACGCCGTAGCTCAACCAACTTTACTTGAGACGTCAAAACAGTGTATCGCATCAACCCGAGCGACATAATTAGGTACTGCCGAGTCTGTGAATGATGAGCACCATGTACAATTCGTAAGACTCGACTCGTCTCTTTCTCACTTACAGATCAGCGGCGTCTCACATGCTGATCTGACGCTGACTGGCGCAGCTCGAGTGTGGACCTATGGCTTTCTTTCGTGTTCCAGGAAAAGAGCAAACACGGAAGATGGTGCATGACACCGTCCGGCCCTACCGGGTGCTATCCGACGCTCGCCTCTAAGCCTGAGCCCGTTCTTTTTCTTCTTGCTGGCTCTAGAATCCATCTCTCTCCCTTGCTGGGGGGGCAAGCATATCCACCAAGACTCCATTTTCGCCATGATTTGAGAGCAGCTCGTCAAAGTCCATAGCGGACCATTCCATGTGGGCATCTTTTTTACTCGCGTGTACCTTTTTTGGATCATGGATCTCTGCCCTGAGCCAGCCACAGCGGCCGCCAACTCGGAAATAGATCCAGTACGACAGTACTACGTAGATTGTTTCCCATCGGCGTCTCAACAGCATTTTGAGTTCCAAGCTTGCGCAGGCACGCACGCAATTAATCCTTGGAGAGCGTTGTGAGTTTAATTGATGATGGCATCACCAACGCCAAATGGGACCGTCAATGTCGCATCACATTCCGTAAATGTACTGTACCTGATGCGATTAAAGCTTTTTACCCTGATGGAGCAAAAAGAAACTATTGTTGCACAGGAAAACTCAGCTCCAAGCCTCCCAGCCTCAAATTGTGATAGAGCCCGCCTCTCCGTCAAAGCAGGCTATCGAGAGACGACGTCGTGTCTTGGCCCGCCAAGCCCAGCGCATCACCGCCAATCCCTCCTCACCGGCTCCTCGGTCCCCTTCTCCTGCGTCGGATCGCATCCCCGTTCCCTGGAATGCTGCGCTAGTCCCAGCCTGCTTGCTTGCTGCTTCTCGCGAAAAGCGGGCTGCCATGCCGTCGGTCGGGGAATCTCTTCTCCTTTTTCAACGAGGTTAGGGAAAGCGGGCGGACGATCCCGTTACAGCACGAAACGGGGAGAGAGAGGGAGGGAAAGCCTGAGACACGGAAGGGAGAAACATGCCAAACTCAAACTCGCAGGCACACTCAGGGCTGAAACCCATTTGATGTCTCTTGTCTCACCGTAGATCTCTTGTCTCACCGGCCCTCACTTTACCGCCCATTTCAGGGATTAACTCGTTCATTAATTGACTGATTGAATTCTCACACATCAGATCCCCCTACAACGCCTCAAACTGCCCCTACCTTCTTCCCATCAGGACCCTTACGATCAACTCATCCCTCGCTCAGCTCGCCTCATGCCCCTAGCTCTCTTCTCGTGTAGATAGTTCCCCAGCCGGGCGCGATGGTGTGTATGATAGTCTGACGATAGAGTTGCGAGCCAACAAGAGTCTGGGCTGTCAAGAAAAAAGGGGATTGTGGATTCTCCCATTCCAGCAGCCAACCACCCCTGGTCTGCAATTTCACCCTTGTCAGAGCTTGATTGATCCAATTGATCCCAAACTCGGGTTCCTGGGACCCCATTTTCAATCTCATGGATCTCATAGTAATCTCATCTTATCTCCAGACATTATTCCCCCCCTGTCACCACCCGGAGCGGACGGCCCAGAATACGACGAAATGGAAGCAATGGAAGCAGTTTACGAACCCACTGTAATAATACTTCCTCAAGCTCCGGGCATTCCCATATTGACAAAGTTCCCATCCAAATCTCCCGTGCCAGATAGCTGTGCTGTAGTCACCTCATCTCATCTAAAACCTCGGCGTAAACTCGCTCACCACCCCGACAATCTCTGCCGTCACCCATCCGCCTTGAAAGTCCGTCCGGTACGGCACCACCCGCTCCCCGTCAACAAACGACTGCCAAGGCCGCGCGTAGAAAGACACGAAGCCCTGGATGGCCTCATACCCCGGCTTGGGTTTCTCATAGGACCAGACCCTGTTGGCCAGGAGCGTGCCGTCAGGACCCTTCACCGAGTAGTGCGTTCTGTGACCCTTGAATCTGCACGGTGGGTTGTAGCCCGTGGGGGTGAGAGGGACCTTGAGGGATGACTTGGGAAGGTAATATTCTATATCAGTGTGTTAACGACCTGTGCGGGATCAACTTTTTGTCTGGCCGAGAAACAAACCTGGTGGTCGATACTGCTGGAGAACCCAGAAGCCGTCCGACGTTTCAGCAACCTCCATGCCCTTGTAGGTGACCCGAAGATGTCTCTGTATCTTTTCTATCCGTGGAACCTCTGGAAAATCGTCCACGTTCATCTTTGGTCTGGGCGGAGGTGCCATTGGACCCGGGACTTGTTGCCGTACCCGTCTTTGATGGTGATGGGGCTCTTCTGAATCTGGTTGCTTCCGCTTCAGTTGCCCCTGCTGGTGTTGTGGAGTTGAAGATGGTCCATTTGATGCATTGGCATTCTGGTTATCGCTCGCTACCCGTCGCTTGGTTCGGTCTGGTTGAGTAGGAGGTAGCGGTGTTGCACTTGGAAGATGGGCACTGCGAGTAGCTCCTCGACCGAGCAACTGCCGTTGTGGTGCTGAAGGTTGCTCGTGAGTTATAACAATCGGGTTGTCACTACTTGAGCCCTGTTTCTCAGACTTGGACTGCTTCTGAACCAAAGATTGCCCAGAGGTTGCGCCTATACTACGGGTATAGCTCAATGCGCCCCGGCCGAGTTGCCTCTGGTTTAGAGCAGCAAGTTGACCGCCAGTTGTGCGGGGACCCCGAGCATTGTTCCCACCCCGCCTGTCGAGAGACAACGACGCTTGCTGGACTTGAGGTTGCGAGCGAGTTGCGGTCTGGGGATTTCCCGCATCTTGCTGCGTCAACTGAGACTGTCGTGCTCTGTCTAGCTGCGGGTGTTGTTGAGCAGAGAGTTGTCTCGCGGTTGAACCCGCTCTCCGGTCACCGCCATCAACCTGCGGCAGCTTTTGTTGGGTTGGAGGCTGTCTCACAGTTGTATCGGTGCTGGAGACATTGCTCGGAGCCTGTCGGTTAAGTTGTGGCTCTGTCTGAGTTGTAGGCTGCTGGAAAGACGCGGTGTGCCCATCTCCCGCGTCGCCTTGTGCCTGTTTGAGTTGAAGTTGCTGGTCGAGCTGCTGGGGTTCCAGAGGCATAAGCCAGGTCCCATAGTGATAGTAGCTTTCGTCTTCCTGGTCTTCTAGGTCTTGCTGCTCGAGGAACGACAGATATCCCTCAAACTCGAGGTCCAGATCCCTGGTCGACGTCTGCATCGTCGCGGTGTTTGTTGCAGCCTCGTGGACCCTTGCAACTTGGGGAGGAGAGGCTTCTGGCAAGAGATGGTAAATACAGGATAAAGAGCAAGGTTATAGAGGCATCGTAACCCATTGAATCCAGGATGACCGGGCTGTCGTCCTGTTTTAATAATCTCCAATCTTGTCGCGATCCGTCACCCTTTCAACCATTCTCGTCGTTGCCCACCCACACGCACATCACACCTTGGTCGTCTTGTCTCTTTCCTCTTTCTTTTCCCGTCAATCCGGCTCCCAATCTCCAAGCCTGATTGGTCGCCTGATTTTCCCAATTCCCCCGTCTCCCAGCAAAGTCCGATTAATATCGGCCTTCAAAGTGCAGCCGAGAAACCGGGTATTTGGCATAAAACATGGTGCTCTCTCCAGGGTAATGTCTCGCTCTGTAACCGATTTATTGGTACCGATACAAGATGTGGGAAGAATACCAAGCTTTTCAGTTATCAAACAAGGTAGATCTACCTCTGCCTGCTCAAAGATGTATCTATCTATATCAAAAATAACCATACAGCTTCCATGGAATCCTCAATACTCTGGATTATACTGCAACATTATTTGATGTTTCATTATCCTCTTCCCAACAACTCCATCCTGCTTATTAGCCAAGACCCTCCCGTGCCCAAGCGCTGAGTGGCTGTGCATTTTTCCAAGCCACAACTTTTCTTCTTTTTCAGGTTCCGTGTGATTTTCCGTCCCGCCGTTGCGTCATTCGCCCACTCTCGCCCACTTCCCTGAATGAGTGAGAGTGGCGCCCCGCATCCAGCGACAGGGCCCCGCGAGTCGTCCATCACACCCAAAGGCCGCTTCTAGGCTTTCGGCGCTTCCATGCTGCCTGACACTCACATGACATCTACAGTCTACTCCAACCTCGACAGTCTCTTCTAAACGAAAAAAACTCCTTCATCGTCATCGCGTCTACCCTCGTATCTCCCCCCCCTGGCAAAGAAACCGCAACAATGTCGAACCGTCAGCAGGCCCGCGACATGCAAGTCGAATTCCAAGCCCGCTTCCAAGCCAAGCAGGCCCGCCGCGAGGCCCAAAAGGCTGCCAAGCAGGACCCCATCCTCAAGAAGCAGATCCAGGACCTCCTCAAGAAGGGCGAGACGCAAAAGGCCTACCAAAAGGCAAAGATGCTGCTCTCCAAGCAGGCCCTCGCCCAGCAGATGGACCAGATGGCCGACATGGCCGAGCTCTCGGCTGCTCAGATCCAGGCCAACAATGCCATGAACCGCATGACGCACATGATGGCTTCGTCGTCGCGAACCATGAACATGGCGCAGAAGAGCACAAATCCCGAAAAGGTGCGCATTTATTTGCCTTTGTACCCCTCCGTGACAAGACTAACATGATTGTCCAGACCCTCGTCACCCTCGAGCAGTTCAAGCAGCAAAACGAAGAATACGCCATGTCCAATGGTATCTACCAAGACGCCATCACCCAGTCCACGTCTACCCAAGTCGGCGAGGACGCAGTCCACGAGCTCCTCGGAAAGCTTGCCGACGATGCCGGTCTGGAGCTCAGCAAGGAGCTCAGCCAGGCAACACCCTCGACGGCCGAACCCCAGCAGGCTAACGAGCCCACTGCCGAGGAGGAAGATAAGCTGCAGCAGCGACTACGGGCTCTGCGCGCATAGATACGGCCATCTTTACTCGGCGAGACATGGGGGGATTAGCGATGCATGTGTTATGGTCAACGTCAGGGGTAGACGACAATCACTTTCTCTTGGTTTACGGTTTGGCGTTGGGGTTTGGGGAGGCGACTTGATTTCATGTTTGCTTTGACATGACAGTGAGATCAACACATATATGTCGGCTCTGAGAAGCGTACAATAGACATCAACACATATTTCTAACATTTGCTTTTTGTCTTGTTTGTGAAACTAAATCGTCAAACATGTCGTCTACATCCTAACATGGACGACTCCCATCATCTGCCAATGCATCATCATCTTCGTAATACCAATGCCCAATGCCATGCCGCGCCTACATGTAAAGACTAGCCACTGCCGTAATATCCCTCTTGATCATCTCCTGCGCCTGCTGCATCTTCTGATACAGCTCTGGATCACCAACAATCCTCGCCGCGTTCTTCACCTCACGACATGTCTCATCCAGTCGCGTGATCGTTCGCACAATAGTTCCCTCCAGCACATCGGTCAAACCAGTGATGTTCTTGAAGGTCATGCCCCTCGCCCATTCGTACACAACCTCCATGAGGCCAAAACGAGGTCGTGAAACAAAGTCGTTGGAGTCGTCAGCGGACTGAATCACCTGTAGCCGTGTTTGCACGTCGTTGACCTTCTCAGAGATAGCGACAATGGTATCACGGCCGCGCTCAAGGTTGCCAGTCAGTGAGGGCTCAATGTCTGTCTTCTCCTGGAACACGAAAGCCGATAGAAGAGCGGCGATTTCAGCAGGTTCGTAGTCAGCGAGCACATTGTCAAGGATGAGTTCGGTGAGGACCAGCTCGTCTCCCGAGTGGATCTCACAAGCAACCTTGCCTTTGAGCTGAATACGAGTTGCCTCATCGATGAAGCCAAGCTCCTTCAATACCTGGACACGCTGCTCGTAATCAGGCAAAAGTTGGAGGTTCTGATCCGACAGAGACTGCTTCAACTGGGAAATGTGCTCCTTGATGAGCCACTCGTCGTGACACATGGCAAACTGTAACGGGATTAGAACTTAGACATACGATGGCTGGAACTAGGGTTGACTCACATGCTTCAAGAAGTTTGAACACTTGGTGGCTGGCGAATTTGATATCGTCTTGACCAAGTCGACCCTCTTTTCCACAATCTCTTGCAGTTGGAGCTGCTTGATCCGCGAAAGATCAAGCTCCTCCCATTTATCACTCCATGAGCCGCAGAGCTCCTGAAGACGTTCCTTAGCTTGGTGATAGCCGTCACCGCCCTGGAAAATCTCTGGAAGAATACCCTTGGTTACCCATCTGGTGAGACACTCCACGTCACTCAGCGGAACGTGAAGTGTCTTGGTTTGCATCCGCTTCTTGCTCTTGGGAAGCTCGTGAAGATACTTGGTGAAGGCTGGGATAAAGGGGAGCTGGTCGGTTGCGTCGCGTCGCTCTCGGAGGGACTTGATTGCACAGACGTGCAGTGTTGGGTCCTCCGACGTGCCCTTGTTACTAATACCATCCGCTAGGAGAATGCCAACGGAACGAACACCATCCCAGTTGAACACATAAAGGCGGTTCGAAGAGAACATCCTGCGGCCTATCGGGATGGCCAACATGCCCTTGTACAGCTCGAATGTGAGCCGCTTGAAATCTTGGGCGGCCTGATGACACTCATCCATTGAAACATCGCAGATCTCACAAGAGTCACGCTTGACCTTTGCTAGATCTGCTTGTGCCAGCTTGACATCCTTCTCGTGCTCCGGAAGTAGCTGCTGTGTAGCATGCTCGGAGAAACTGCGCTTAATCATTTCCTCAATCTTCAAGGCTTCCACGCGGAGCAGGTTGAGAATCATGTTGTATGTGAGTCGGAACTGTGATCGTAACTTCGAAGGCTCTCCCAGAATCATGTTGCGCAGGTCTGCAACTGGAGGAGCGTCATCAAGCCCACCGGGAGGAACAATGATGACTGATCCAACAGTATCCAGACCACGACGGCCAGCTCGACCAGCCATCTGTGTATACTCGCCAGGCAGCAGGTTTCTGAATGAGTGTCCGTCATGCTTGCGATATCCAGAAAAGACAACTGTTCGTGTAGGGAGGTTCAGGCCCATAGCAAATGTTTCTGTGGCAAACAGCACCTTTACAAGTGTCTGTGCAAACAGGATCTCGACCAGCTCCTTGACGATGGGTAGAAGTCCACCATGGTGAACAGCAATACCTCGGCTCAGGAGCTCTCGTAGTCTGATGATCTGCGGTAGCTGTCTGTCTTCTGGCTTCAACCGAGCGACAGACTTTTCGATAATCATGTGAATATGACTCTTTTCTGTGGCGTTGCAAAAGTCCTGGTTGCTGAGAGCATCGGCGTTCTCCTCGCATCGCTTCTTTGAGAAGACAAAGATACAGGCCGGGAGGAGGGTTTGCTTCTTGAGGAACTGGACAAGATGAACCCAGAGGTTCTTGTCTTGTGCAACCGATGTAAAGCCACCTGCACGGCCTCCACGGCCCATGTGGCCAGGGGCATGGCTTGCTCGAGGAGGCCCTCCACGACCCCGTTGCTGATTACCTCCTCTTTGCTGACCCCCTCCTCGACCACCTCTTTGGGGACCTCCCCGCTGCGGACCACCACGCTGGTTTCCTCGTGGGTTGCCTCCTCGAGTTGCAACGGTAGTCTTAGCGGCCTCGGGCTTGTCCTTCCCTTGGATAGTGTGGTGTGCGTCCTTCCAGCCCTTCTCGATGAACTTCTTCTCCGAATCCACAATCTTGTGGATATTCTTTCCGGCCCAGAGGTAGTGCTCCAGGGGCACAGGTCTCTTTGGGGTAGAGATGACATAAATGTCCTTCTGCTTTGTCCGTCCAACCCATGATGCGAACTCATAGGTATTGGGTACCGTGGCTGATAGTAGAATGAGGGAGACATGCTCAGGCAGCATGATAATAACCTCTTCCCACACGACACCACGTTCAAAGTCGTTGACATAGTGAACCTCGTCGAAAATGACAAACTCGACATCTCGAATCAAGTCAGCTCCCCGGTAGAGCATACTTCGTAGAATTTCCGTCGTCATGATGAGGCAACTAGCCTCAGGATTGATCTGAACATCACCAGTTAGAATTCCCACTTCGTCAAAGGTTTGTCGAAAGTCGCGGAACTTCTGGTTGCTCAGCGCCTTGATGGGGGATGTATAGATGGCCTTTGTCATGTGCTTTGCTGCCAGGGCGATCGCGTACTCTGCCACCACAGTCTTGCCAGCTGAAGTATGGGCCGCCACAAAGACAGAGTCACCATTCTCGAGATGGTAGACCGCCTCTTTCTGGAAGGTATCGAGTTCAAATGGCCACTCTCTCGCCATGTCTGGAACGAGTTCTCTGAAGTTGGACATGTCGTGGTTGATATCGACCATGTGCGCCCACTCACGCCCAGCCTTGCGGGCACTAGACGCTGCAAGGACGCCATGAGGCTCCAGGGCCGGGAACTCGACAGGGAGAATGCTGTCAATGTCGTCGCCATCTTCGCCAGAGTCGGGTGTTAGATCCGGCGTAGCAGTTTCAGGAGAAGCGTCCTCGCTCGCATCGGGTGCAGCCTTGGCCTCCTCGGGATCCTCCTCTAGCACCTCCTTGATGGCATTCGCATCTTCTTCGTTGACGGTCGTCTTCTTGGTAAAGTCGATACCTCTGCTCATCCCAGGGGCAATCTCAAGCAGTCCACCTTCAGCACCTAGCTGAATCACTCTCTCCAATTTGTTTCCAGAACCGCTAGACTTTGCAATGTCTCCAGAGTGGATTTGATCTTCAAACGCCGCAGTAGCTTCAATTCCCTCGAGACCACCAGGCGCAAAAGGGAAGAATCCAGCAGCACCTCTCACAAAGTCTGCACGATTAGCAGGTTTTCGTAGCAAGCTGGTCGAATTCTTGGCGGTAGCGCTGTTGGCTGGCACTGTGACGTTCCTGTAGCCTGTAACACGACCTTCCAATCCATGGCGTTGAAATCTAGTGAGAGTTCTCGTGTGCGGTGGCGCCACTTTGAACAGGGACGTATAGTCGGCCTCAAAATCCCATCGCTGCTGGAGTCGGTTGAGCCATTCGGGCGAGAACTCTGGTGAGGGTGTGAGGAGAAGCTCCTCAAGGCTGCGCTTCAGCTCATCGGGTTCTTGGGTGCGAGGTTGGCGCTGGCCGGTGCCTTGTGGCTCTCCCTTAAGGAGGGCGTCTATACCAGCCATGCCCGTTGAGTTGACCGTGAGAGCGGGCAAGGTAATGTAGGCAGCTTGGCAATTGTGTTACTGGGGTGTTGTAGAGATGTTGGAAGCTCCAGGTTGAAAGTGCCCCACCATTACGTTGTGATTCTGACAGCCATTCCAACGCGGGACGTCCACCCCGCGATGCATATTTCAACTACCCTATACCTGAAATTAGGGAAGAGCTTAAAAGAACCTGTTGAGTCGGGATTTTAGCAATTGAAGAATCTGCACGTCTGAGTTATGGTTTTTAGGTAGTTAAAAAGTTACATACAGAGTAAATTTGACAGCAAAACTGTAAGTGGCCTGCAGGGACAAACTCTTAGCTTCAGCCTTATGCCTAGACCGAAATCGGCATCAATCGGGACAACAATTTTATGTCATGGCCTCACATCTTGAACCACGGACAAGTAGATTTTAGATCATTAATAAGACGGGTGCCGTGCCCTGACTGTATACATAGCAACACGGAGTAAAATTACATTTCCTTCCCTTCCGCACATCTATCAAGAAGCGTCCAACAGTTACGCCAGTTTGAACCAGCCTCCCATCTAGCGCCTCAATCCCTTGAAGGGATGACGCTCAGCGCTTCTTACCCTCTACCTCACTCGTCACATGAGCACGGGCGCCGTCAAGGGACGAATGCGCACCTGGCTGAACCGGTTCCCGTCCCGTCTCTTATTCTCCTTTTTACAGTCGCAGCAGCTTGGCAGCGTAGTCCTCGATCAGCTGCTCAGTGGGGAAGGCCATCTCCTCGAGCTTCTGGGCGTAGGGAGTAGGGACCTCGGAACCAGTGACTCGCTGGGCGGGGGCATCAAGGTAGTCGAAAGCGTACTCCATGGTCAAAGCAAGGATCTCGGAGCCGACACCGAAGGCGGGGAAGCCGGACTCGACAGACAGGAGACGGTGTGTCTTCTTGACGGACTGGATGATGGTCTCAACGTCGAGAGGCTTGATGGATCGCAGGTTGATGACCTCAACGTCGACACCGTACTTCTTCTTGAGGTTCTCGGCGGCAACGAGAGACTGGCCGACAGTGCGGGACAGGGAGACGATGGTCAGGTCCTTTCCAGAGCGCTCAATCTTGGCCTTGCCGAAGGGGATGACGAAGTCGTCCTTCTGGGCAGCCTCGGACATGGGGAAGGCCTGGCCGTACATCAACTCGTTCTCGAGAACGACGACGGGGTTGGGGTCGCGAATAGCGGCCTTGAGAAGACCCTTGGCATCCTCGGCGCTCCAGGGAGAGACGACCTTGAGGCCGGGAATGCTGCCGTACCAGGCGGAGTAGTCCTGGGAGTGCTGGGCACCGACACCGGCAGCGAAACCGTTGGGGCCACGGAAGGTGATGTTGCAGGGCTGGATGCCACCGGACATGTAGAGGGTCTTTGCGGCGGAGTTGATGACCTGATCGATGGCTTGCATGGCGAAGTTGAAGGTCATGAACTCGCACTATATGACGGCGAACATTGGTCAGTCATGCGATTCGAGTGTAGAAGACAGGCAAAAGCTACTCACCACGGGGTGAAGACCGCTGAGAGCGGCACCAACAGCAAGACCACAGAAGCCAGACTCGGTGATGGGAGTGTCAATGACACGCTGGTCGCCGAAGCGGTCCAGAGAACCCTTGGTCACCTTGTAAGCACCGTTGTACTGGGCGACCTCCTCGCCAAGGACGAAGACCTTGGGGTTGGCCTCGAGCTCCTCAGCAAGAGCCTCATTGAGCGCATCTCGGACGGTGACCTCCTTGACACCGGAGCCGGAGCCCTCAGCGTAAGATCGGGTCTGGGAAGAGCCGAAGAGGACGGGCCTGGCGAGAGCAGCGCGGGCGGCGGCGGGCTGGGCGAACGAGGTAGTGGCAGGAGCGCGAAGGACTCGGGTCGAGGCAGCTAGGCGAGCTGCAGGTCGGAGGATGCGAGACATGATGAAGATGGTGGACTGTCAATTGACCCGGGGAGTCGTGGGGACGGAGGGCGGTCGACGGAAGTCGGAGGACGGAAACTTCAAGATCAAGAAGCTGCAGATGCCAAACTTCTCTTGGTTTCCCGGGTCGTCGACGTGGACGTGGGAATTGAGGATGGTGATGAGCTTGAGGGTGGTGGTGCGAGGTGAACAACGTCGGGTTGAGAGAGGGAATTTCACCGAACGACGCTGTTTGATGGCCAGCTTCCAGTTTTTTTTTGGGGCCGGTCGGTACGTATCGTACCGGAACTGCGAGGTACCCGGGTTCTCACGGAATTCTGGTGGAAGACGAGGTACCCGGCCGCAAGAATCCCCGAGCAAGCCTCCGTTAGCTCGGGGCAGCTTTATCCCTCTGTGGTCCCCGCCCTACAACGCCTTTGAGCCACCAAACGTGCGCCCCCCTATCAGTAGAATCACAGCACTGTTATCGGCGAGGGGCCTATCACAGCCCAGGATGCTCTCTTGGCGACCCCGTCAACCAGTCTGTTGGGGGGATCCAGGGGAATTTTGGGGGACCATCCCCACTCACCACAAACAAAACCAAACCAAAGGGCAACAGAAAACGGTCAGGATCGGAGAAATGAGACACCGATGTTGGGTTCCTGATCATCTTCGTGGCCGTTGAAGAGTGGACATGATCCAATTCACGCAGACACTCACGATCATGACACTAGAACAAATATCATGTCATGTTTAACATTGGAATATTATTATTAAATACCAGTAATGCCCCCAACTCCTCTGCCTTTCTCAATCCCTTTATATCTGAGGCCGGCCCCCTTCATGAATGCATCATCAGCCAGCACGTGCTGCTTTTTCGACCCTCACAATTGTCTTTTCTATTGAATTTTGATTTGAAGCCCATCACTTTACGCAGCAGGCTTGCGGGCCACCATGAGGTACATGGGGGTGAAGAGGTGCTCCTTGGCACCAGCGACCAGGCAGTCGGCAGCCAGGGCGAGACTGTCGGCAGTCTTCTTGGTGCCGGGGGGAGCAAGTCGCAGAGTCTCGAGGACACCAGCCAGGCCGTGGGCAATGGTTCGGCCCCAGGTGGTCATGCGAACAATGGTGAAGATATCACCAACGGACTGGATGTAGCGGAGCTCACCAGCCAGAGGCCAGTACCAGGGGAGGGGGTCCGGGCGGTCTGCCAGATCCTCGTGGTGCAGCATCTCAAAGCCGGAGTCGTGGATGGCGGCAATACCCTCAGAGATCTTGCACATGTTGGAGATACCATCACCCTGCTCGATACCGAGTCGGATCTCACGGTGGTGGAGGTTGTCGTTGTCGTAGTCGTCGGTCATGAGCCACTCGTAAACACCAAAGACACCACCAGGCTTAAGGACACGGAAGATCTCGCTGTAGATACCCTTGAGAGTAGGGGCGTGGACAGTGGCCTCGATAGCGTAGACGGCATCGAAGCTGTTGTCAGGGAAAGACATTTGCTGCGAGTGAGTTAGCCAATGCTGGTCGTAAGAGATGTTCTGGAATCACAAACCATGAAGTCACCCTTGACAAAGGTGAGCTGGTTGGACAGACCCTCCTTGAAGGCGTAGTGGGTGGCACGCTCGATCTGGTAGTCGTTGTTGTTCAGGCCGGTGATGTGAGCGCCGGTGAACTTGGCGATCTCACGGGCGGGGCCACCAACACCGCAGCCGACATCAAGGACCTTCATACCTTCCTTGATGCCGATGTGGTGGGCGAGGTAGTGCTCATGACGGGCGATGGCCTGGTAGAAAGGCTCGCCAAGGGAGTATCGGCAGAAGTGGAAGGACTGGCCCCAGCCGTACTCGTATAGATCGGTCGCGAGGTTGTAGTAGCTGTCGGCCACATGTTAGCACAAAGTGGCGTGGGAATTGGCAGGCTAGAAAGCCATTGCCAAAGAGACACAGGGAATCATAGGCGTCACTTACTGTCGTGTCAAAGTGGCGTATTCGGCGGTACGGGCCTGAGTGCTATGTTAGTCCCCGCCATTCAGGAGAGAGGGGCAGAATGGTTTCATACAGCGCGCTCCTCAGCAGTCTCGTTCTCAGCGGGCTTGTTGTCCCAGTGCTTGAAGTACTCGTCGACAGCGGCCTGCTTGGCAGAACCGCCCTTTCGGAACATGGCAGCGACACCACCTCGAGCCTGAGCAGAGGAGCCGTGCATGGCCTTGTTGAACTCGGCATCGCGCTTGTGGTCCTCGCGCTCGAGGTTGGAGGCGGTCGATGAAGCAACCATGTTGAATGTGAGGGAGAAGGTTGAAAGGGAGGAAAAAGCAACAGTCGGCAAGCAAGAGAAAGATTAAAAAGGCTGAGAGGGCAATCAAAAGTCAATCAATTGAAAAAGCTCAGAGTTAGAAAGGGAACAGCGTTGGTTTTAAACATCGACGGGCAACGCAGCGACGGCAATGTCGACAAATTTCAGGGCCCTCCCCTGAACTGGGCCATCCATCTGCATCCAATCTCAATCGCGAATTGAAATGCAACCGGGCGCTATACCGCATGTGGATTAGAGCCCCTGTCTATCGCTTGGGGTGTCGGGGGCGTTTTTTGGGTCTGGGCAACTGCAACGCACTCGAGGCACCTGCGTGCCTGTAATACATCCCCACACAACTTCAGCGTTTTGGCGGGCAAGAGCAGAGCTTGCACATGCTTCCGGTGCGAAGCAGGGTCACTGATTCGGCGTCGCACCCACTGGAGGACAGACACCCCGGCACCCAAGTCGCTTGGTTCCGGGGGCTCTGGGCGGTGAGGGTGCAGTTTGCAGTTGTTAAGGAGCAAATCGGGCTGTGCCAATTTGCGAGAGCCCCACGATACGAATACGAACGCGCTGAGTTCCTTCCTTAAACGAAAAAGACGACCGCGCGTTTACTTGGACAACATCTCGGCATCAACTCGCCAAACAAGATTGACGACGGATCGTGGCGAGGGTTGCCGGTTAATAGATGAGATTTACTCATGCTCGACACCCTCACGATCAAACTCCTTTTATGACGAGTTGCGTCGTGTTGACCAATGTCTCCTTGGCTCGTTTTCGTACCTGGCATCTAATCTAGCAACTGGACGGATATATCCACTTGAGTGCCAACGTAGTGCAACTCCGGATCTACAAGGTGTGATCCGTCTGGAGTAACTAGAAGATGATGTTGACGCCTCAGATCATGCCCTCCGATACTCTCCGTCTTAAACGGCTTGTCCCTCCGTTACCCAGTTTCCGAGATACAACTCCGGAGATGGCACGGAGATGGACAAGAACTATTATTAAGAAACAAATTTGAATGAGCCAATTCATCGGAAACAAGGTCCAGTTGGGCTTCCGTCTGCTTCCTTTTCCGGGCATTAGGGTGAAATGCCGAGGCTTATCGATAAGGCAAGCGCCCCTCAGCCCAATGGCGGCCAACTCCGGCTCTGCAGCTGCATGCCTGAGGTCATTGTTACGCTTACATAAGGTGGCGGGTGACTGAATTTCTCAAGTCCTGCCCTGCGCGCCGCAACTCCAAAAGAACCCCGGCGCCCCATCACGATAATCACCCGGCCGCCTTTGCGCTTTCATCACTCCACCTATTCGCGATGCCTCCTCAGATCAAGCAGGACCTCAACCGCTCAGGATGGGAGTCGACCGACTTCCCGTCCGTCTGCGAGACATGTCTGCCCGAGAATCCCTACGTCAAGATGATCAAGGAAGACTACGGTGCTGAATGCAAATTGGTAAGTAAGACCATATTGTTTTCTCGCGTTTTCGCGTAGACACAATGCTAACTCGCCTTGAACCAGTGTACTAGACCTTTCACCGTCTTTGCATGGAGCGCCACCCGCGCCCATGGCCGCAAGAAGAGAACAAACATCTGCCTGACCTGCGCGCGACTCAAGAACTGCTGCCAATGCTGCATGCTCGATCTTTCGTTCGGTCTCCCAATCGTCGTACGAGATGCCGCCCTCAAGATGGTCGCCCCGGGTCCGCAGTCCGATATCAACCGAGAATACTTTGCCCAGAATAATGAGAAGCTCATCGAGGAGGGCAAGGCTGGAACAGAAGAGTACGAGAAGACGGATGAGAAGGCGCGCGAGTTGCTGCGCCGTCTCGCCAACAGCAAGCCCTACTTCCGGAAGGGCAAGGCTATTGAGGATGCTGGCGAGGGCTCAAAGGGCGGAAACGCAGCTGTCGGCGCTGGCGTCGGCGGACCTGGACCGATTCGAACACGAGATACAAAGGCAGCCATTGCCGCAGGAGCAAAGACTAGCGTTAAGGGTCGCCAGGTCTTCCCCAGCGCTGCCCAGCTGCCACCGAGCCCGCGCGATTGGCAGCCCCTGCCGACAAGAACGTCATGTCACTTTTCGACCGGTATCGAAGACGACCTGCCCGAGTACAAGCTTCGGGAGTTCTTCAAGGTCCATGGAAAGATCAAGAGCTTGGTGTGCTCACACATGTCACACTGTGCGTTTGTCAACTACGAAACTCGAGAGGCGGCGGAGAAGGCGGCGGAAGCCTGCCAGGAAGAGCCGTTGTTGCAGGATGCCCACTAAGAGTACGATGGGGACAGCCCAAGGCCATTGGCACTATGGACAAGGAGCAGAGAGCTCAGATGTTGAAGGATGCTAAGCAGCGCCAGGCGGGAGGTCAGGGTCAGCGGGCGATCGAGGGCGGCAGAAGTGCTGGAACCAGGCCAGCCGCGTTACCTGCACCAGTGGCAGCGCCCCCTGGAGCATCTGATACGCCCGCATATGCCTCTTTGACCGGAGACTAAGAAACGAGTACACGTCTGTCTTGCCAGCGGTTGAAGGGTAGAGTTGTATGTTTTGGGTGTTTGGCGTTTTGGAAAACGGACACAATGGAAGGACGGACTTCATTAGCGAAACGGACAACTGAACATGGTGGATTAGGGGACACAAGAAGATGAAGGTTCCGATTCAATTCGATTCAAAAAGAGATAGAGAGATGATGATCATTTTGGGCATTATTCTTGAGGGTATGGTATCATGACAGTAATGTTACAAGATTGTACAATTGGAGACACTCCTCTTCTTCTTATCGACCGCCACCACCGCAGCAGCCACCTCCCGTCGTGTTGCCGCTTCCAGCCGTAAGGATAGACTCGTTGTCTCCTCGCTCCGTGTGCTCGTGTATCCGTAGCTCTGAGGCCGTTGTTAGCATTATGGCTTCTGCCCATGACAGGTGCAAGACTGCACTATATCCGACTTACTGTATGTGTCCTTGCCCTCCTCTGTCTTTTTGCCCTGCACCACGTTCTCGCGAAGAACCTTGGCCACCTCCTCGGCGTGCTGGATGGCGGCCGTGGCACCGGAGGAATCGATCGAGGCCTTTTGGCGGAACTCGTTGCGGATCTGTACCTGTGCGGCCGAGAGGATCTGGGTGTCACCTGTAGGAAGAGAATTGTTAGTATCATTGGGAAATAGTCGACTTTAAGAGTACAAGCCAAAGAGGTCAAAGTATTGTCATGAAGCCTTGCGTACCTTGGAAGGCGATCCGCGCGGCGCGCATCAGGTGTCGGTAGGCATTGAGGGCAGGAACGGTTGCCATGATGATTATTTGAACAAGTAATGAGCAAGGACTCTATCCAAACGAGTGAGAGGTTTGTCGTGACTTGTCGTTGTCGGCTTAAGAATCGAGTTAAAGGCGGCGATAAATCGGAAGAGAAAAAAGAAGCCATCCATTTGTCCCGAGGCGTGGGATTCCCCGGCTTTGGTTGGTCAGCGAGATTCCGGATCCCGCGACCACTGAATTACAGTGGGCAGGCTCTCGATAACACTATCGCACAGCAGGGAGGAGACATGATGCCCCATGGATGCTAGTCGAGAAACGAACGAGACACCAGCTCCCCTCAAGCAAAGTATTTAGCTAAAGATATATCAAAATTAGGATAAAGCTTTAGAGCTTCTTTTAATATTATTACTATACTCTATGATATTTTGGAGGAGGATAAGCCAAAGGGTTTATCTGAGCTTCTGTCTTTTGCTGGACCCGGATGTGCCCGCTGTGACCACTCGCAATTTAGTGCTATTCCCACTGAAGAGGCGCCCCTCACCCCACCAAACCATTCATGGTGGGGGAATTCGATATGTGCGCTTAGAGGAAAAAAAGTTCACCACCAAAAAAATCGGGATTTTTCTCTCTCTCCATCATCACCAACGACACCCACCAGATCACACAACCATGGCTTCCGTGGCTACAGTGACCCTCCCCCTTCCCGCCCTCCCTAGTGGATGGAGCGCAGAAAAGGATTTCAAGGCCATCGGTCAGCTGTCCGAGGCCACACAGCGCAGCATCGAGCCCGTTGGCCCTCACTTCCTCGCCCACGCCCGACGAGCCCGCCACAAGCGCACCTTTTCCGAGGATGACCGCATCCAGGCCCAGGAGAGCGCCAAGAAGGTCGAGGATGGCGACGAGAGCGACGAGAGCGAGCCCGAGGACCCCATGATGCTTCAGCGTGAGGCCAAGGACTGGAAGGTATGTTTGAATTTCTGACAAACCGAACTTCTTTCAACTTGTTGTTTGAGTCCCGCTAACACACCCTCTACAGACCCAGGACCACTACAAGATTCTCGGCCTTTCCAAGTACCGCTACAGGGCTTCTGAGGACCAGATCAAGAAGGCCCACCGCAAGAAGGTCCTCAAGCACCACCCCGATAAGAAGGCTGCTCACGGCGGCGAGGACGACGACCAGTTCTTCAAGTGTATCCAGAAGGCCACCGATGTCCTCCTCGACCCCACCAAGCGCCGCCAGTTCGACTCAGTCGACGAGGAGGCCGACGTCGAGCCCCCCACAAGAAGCAGCTCCAGAAGGGCGACTACTACAAGCTCTGGAGCAAGGTCTTCAAGTCCGAGGCTCGCTTCTCCAAGACACACCCCGTCCCCCCCTTTGGGCGCTCCGACGCCACCAAGGAGCAAGTCGAGGATTTCTACAACTTCTGGTACAACTTTGACAGCTGGAGAACCTTCGAGTACCTCGACGAGGATGTCCCCGACGACAACGAGAACCGTGACCAGAAGCGCCACATGGAGCGAAAGAACGCCAACTCGCGCAAGAAGAAGAAGGCTGAGGACAACGCCCGTCTTCGCAAGCTGCTCGACGATGCTTCAGCCGGTGACGAGCGTATCAAGCGCTTCCGACAGGAGGCCAACGCCGCCAAGAACAAGAAGCGTTTCGAGCGCGAGGCTGCTGAGAAGAAGGCCAAGGAGGATGCTCAGGCCGCCAAGGAGGCAGCTGAGAAGGCCGCTAAGGAGGCTGAGGTTGCGGCCAAGGCTGACCGTGAGACTGCTAAGAAGGCCAAGGAGGCTGCCAAGAACGCTGTCAAGAAGAACAAGCGTGTGCTCAAGGGCTCCGTCAAGGACGCCAACTACTTTGCCGCCGGCGAGCCCAGCCCTGCCGATATCGACAACGTCCTGGGCGACGTCGAGACCATCCAGGGCAAGATCGATCCTGATGAGATCGCTGCTCTGGCTGGCAAGCTCAACGGTCTCAAGGTCGCCGACGAGATCAAGAGCGTGTGGAGCGGAGAGGTCAAGAGGCTGGTTGAGGCTGGCAAGCTCAAGGACGGTGATGTCAAGGTCCTGGCTTAAAGGCGAGATAACGTTGGTACATGGTGTGTATGTCGGGATATGACGGTTGGTAGATAAAATAGATATGATGATATGGCCCCTAGATTAAATACGGCGAGTTGGATATGCTTAAAATGCTATCCAGCTACGTTAACCCCTTCAAACTCTATCCTTCAATCTTTAGTGGCACTTGTGTGAAATATTGTGGGATGACCTTGTTATTATTGCGGCAGCGTACCTCTTGCAAATTCCTTGTCTAGGCTCTCCCGAGAAGTCATATACCAATCGTGGAGAGACCATGCGGTTGATACAAGTTCCATCAGTTCAGCCGTACAAAAAGTATGGTAGTGTTCTTGATCTCTTGAGAGGAGGTGCAACTCCATGAGTTCATGTACAGTAAAGAGTAGAGAACTAGATCCCCCAACCAAACGCCAGAGCAGAGATGAGCCTAAGAGCAGAGTAGAATAGGTATCCCCGGTATGTCCGAAATGACCAAACGCCCTGTATCCCCAATGATACTGATCCCAGCTGTATGTTCATACCCCTTGTCAACCCCTCGCCCCTATGCCTCTCTATCCAAAGACTGTCCCAACACCATCTCATAGTAGATTCCCTTCTTCGCCACCAACTCCTCATGTTTTCCCCTTTCAACAACTCTTCCACCAGAGAACACCGCAATCACATCAGCATCCCTGATGGTACTCAACCGATGAGCAACAGCAACTGTCGTCCTTCCCTCTGCTGCCCGATCCAACGCCTCTTTGACTACCTTCTCCGACTCCGTGTCCAATGCACTTGTGGCCTCATCTAATAGAAGGAGACGTGGCTTGCGGATAAGGGCTCGTGCTATGGCGATGCGTTGACGTTGTCCACCGGAAAGGGATAGACCTTGGTTTCCACATGGTGTGTGTAGACCTTCAGGGAGAGAAGAGACAAAGTCGTAGACATTGGCTTGCTTGCAGGCTGAAATGATGTCTTCGTCTGAAGGGACACCTTCCTCAATGCCGAGGGAAATATTGTCCCTGATGGAACCTTGATACAGAACCGGTTCTTGCTGGACGAGGGCAATGTCTCGACGATGGAGACGTCGATCCTTAGTCTTGATATCTTGGCCATCTGCACGGATCAAACCCGATTTGGGGTCGTAGAATCGCTCAAGTAGCGCAATCATGGTTGATTTGCCACAACCAGAAGCACCAACAAGGGCTACCATCTTGCCAGACTCGATACCGATATCGATCCCCCGAAGGACCTGTAGCTTGGGACGGCGAGGGTAGGCAAAGTCGATCTCCTCACAGGACACCTCAAGCCCCTTTTCAGAAGCTCCCTTCTCGCTAATAGAAGCATTAGGGCCGTTGTCCTCGTTGTCATAGAGGATCTTCTGACGTCGGAGTTGGAAGATGTAGTTGATCGAGGTTCGTGCCTTGGTGACGCTCGTGCTATACTGGAACAGCATAGCTGCTGCTTCTCCGGAGAAGATGACGGCGATGAAGATGACGTAGAACTGATCGGTCGAGTATTCACCTGTTGAGACAAGACGTCCGCCGTACCTACTGATTGTCAGTGCCCTATTCTTTGAAAGGGGATGAAGAATGGCTTACCAGAAACCCAGAGCCATGGCAAGGAAAGAAGCCGACTGGCTAAAAGCATAAAATAGCATCTTCCACCCCAAGCTGCCGATAGCCTCTCTCGCAAGTCCCTCAAGAGCACCGCTATATCTCTCGATAATAGCCCGCTCCAGCGCCAGCGACGAGACGGTTCGAATACCAAGCACGGCTTCCGAAGCCAAGCTGCTACTCTTTGCAAACCGATCAGCTGTATCGTCGTCAAACTTGTACTCGAGACGAATTCGCACGTATCCCGAGCCAACGAGGACTGGTAGAGCGCCGAGTGTCAGGACAAGACCGAGCTTCCAACCGTATGCAACGGCGAGGACAGCGCTGGATATGACGGTTACACAGTTGATCAGAATAAGTGCCACGTTGATTGACAATAGTTCCTGAAGATTGGTAGGCTCAGCCGCCAACCTTGAGACGAGAGCGCCAGTTCCACGGTTGGGGTCGTCGAAGAAAGTCATGTCTTGGCGAAGGGTGTTGTCAAAGAGCTCCCCACGGTAAACTGCCATGATGTGCTAGAAGTTCAGTTAGTTCTAGTATTTCAAGGTCAGCTCGGGCAAAAAGAAGACTCACTTGACCAACTTCATTGCTAACCCAGCCAGCTCCAGCATAAACAACGAGATTCCCAAGGGCAACAACAAAGAACATGAGGGAAAAGAAGTTGGCTTTGCTGACATCTTTCGTCTCAAATGCCGTCATGGTTTTCGAAAAGAGAATAGCCAATGAAGGGTAAGTGGCGCCTAAGATTCCCCTAGTTAGTTTTAACGATGCAGTCATAAAAGGGGTCGACTTACCTCCGAACAGTGCAACTATTACCAGGATGAATCCGTGAATCCACAGGGGCCTTTGCTCTTTCACTACCAATGCGAGACCCTTAAGAAGCCCATAGTTGAGCTCATCCTTGTTGGTGATATCAGCTGTTGCATGTGCCGAAGCACGAGACAGAACCGGGTCAAGGCCAGCAACAGGCTCATCCTTTTCCGTATCGTCATCTTCATCTGATGAAGCACCCTTACCAAGATCTTGTAGACGGACAAGACGTGAGTACGTTCCGCCCAATTCAATAAGTTCCTTGTGCGAGCCTTGCTCAATAGTATCGCCCTTGGCCATGACGATGATATTGTCAGCGTCTCTAATAGTAGAGAGTCTGTGAGCAATGACAATCATGGTTCGACCCTTGGCAACATTGTTCAAAGCCTGCTGCACAATCTTTTCCGCGTTTGGGTCGAGGGCACTGGTGGCCTCGTCGAGCATCAGAACCTTGGGGTTGGAAATGATGCTTCGAGCGATGACCACACGCTGCTTCTGTCCGCCAGATAAAGATGCACCTCGCTCACCAATCCAAGTATCATAGCCCTATCCCAGAGTTAGTGATAGTCCTCGAGACAATTAGTCGCTACTGACATTGGGCAAGGTCTCAATAAAGTCGTGGGCGTAGGCTGACTGACAAGCCTCTATGACCATTGTGCGCTTCTGGTCTTCTGGTAGGTCGGCCATGTTCGTGCCTGTGAGACCATCCACGACATTCTGGTAGATTGTTCCACTGAACAGAGTTGGTTCCTAGTAGACACTGTTAGTACAAGGTCTCCCTAGCCCTTTGGTACAGGGGCCGTACCTGTTGCACCATCCTGATATTGGTCCTCAGCCATTGTAGGTTCAAACTCTCAATTGGGTGACCGTCGAGGGTGATTGAGCCATCACTTGGCATGTACCATCTCTCCAAGAGGCCAAAAATTGTGCTCTTCCCAGATCCGCTGGCGCCAACAAGGGCGGTAGTCTTGTCTGCAGGTATGTCGAGGTCCAAACCATGAAGGATAGTCACATCAGACCGGGAGGGGTACGCAAAGCGAACGCCACGGAACTGAATATCACCTTTGAAGTCAGCGATCTGATCTCCTTCCTGAGATAGAGCATCGATCTGCGACTTGCGATCGATCATCTGGAACATCTCCTGCGCGGCAGCAGTTGCCTTTGAGAGAGCGACAGTCTGGGGGGCGATCTGAGTCAGAGCCGTAGCAGCGACAAGGACTGCAAAGATGACGCTTAATATCAGGGCATGTAAGTTAGAGATACTCAAAGTGACAGGCGCAGTCAGTACTCACGTTACAACCGTTCCAGGCTCAGTGATCTCCCCACTCGAATACATCCTCATTCCCTGCCAGAACGCCAACCCGTAACCAGAGAAGATGCAGAAGAACTCGGTTGGGAAAAGAATAATGTAGACTAGCGATTTCTTGCGACCAACTCTCCTTGCTTCTTCAAGGATTGACGTGAATCGTTTTGACAACTTAGGAAAGGCCCAGAAAGCATGTGCAGTACGAATAGTCGAGAAAGCCTCTTCGGCCAATGAACTCGACCTCGAATAAATGTCAAACATGGTGTACTCGTAGCCAATGTCGACAACGACCGCAGCAATTGTGACGATGATATTGACAGGGACGATGGCGATGACAATTAGGGTCAGCTTCCATTGCACTGCAAAGGCGACAATGAAGGCCGTAACAAAGGTTGAAATGCCCGCAATGGTCAGGCCAAATTTCTCAGAGATGCCCTGGTTGATTAGGTTTCCGTTGGTTGTGATTTGGCCAGGCACAGACGAAGAGGGAGTGTCGAAGAAGGCAACCTCTTGACGAAGTGTGCTCTTGACAAAGTCGACCCGAAGGGCCTTTGTGGTTCTAATGGCGGCGATAGAGACGAGCATCTACAGTAGGGCACTCCAGTCAGAGGGATTCACATAGTGATGAAGAAGTACTTACTGTCCATATGTAGGTCAATACAAACCTCCCAATGAATAGGTACACAAAGTATAGACTAGGATTGTCAGCTATTAGCATGCCTTAAAGGACGAATGAGAGTCGCCTCGTACCTGTACTTGGCAACCTCCTTTCGATAACCCGCAGGAGACAGTTCTCCAGACACGAAATCGTTGAAGACGTTGATAAACTTGCCAAAGACAATATCCATGATGGGTAGTAACGTTCCCGCGCAGATCATGGCGATAAAAGCGATCGAGTTGAGGATCCATCCTAATCGATCGTTGTAAGTGAAGATGCGCTAACATTTGATCAGCACTTTAAACTCAGCAGGCAAACACGCAGAGACTCACCAAGTAATATTTGAAGCTCGTATCCTTGTTTTCGTCTTTGGCATCTTTTCCTCCCTTATCGCCCTCACCATCAACCTTGACAGCTATACTGGTCTCTTGCTGCTGACTGGTAGGACCACAGGTAGAGTCACCCGGCTGGGCCTCCTGCACCTCGTTCTTCTGCTCAGCCATCATCACGACAACCGAACAGACAGCAAGAAACTGGAAAGAGCAAAAAAAGCAAGGACAGCAGCAAGCAAGGTCATTGTTTTAAAATAAGCTTGCTTCTTGGCATTTTCCTCTGTCGCAGTCCGCAAAACCCGGGGAATACGGTACAGCCAATAAAGTCAATGCATCATCACGTTTCTCGGCCCACGGGGGTGCCAGACAAAAAAGCAACTGTAATTTCCAGGCGCGGTATCCCTTTCAGCCGCTGAGCCAAATTCAACGTTCTCCAAGTCCTAGCTTGTCGTAGTCCTAGATAAAGCATACGTATTCGTCGTTTAAGAAAGGAATCATAACGGCTGATGAAATAAAGTTGAAGCAGGGATGATTTGTTGGGAATATTGAAAGAAAACAGGCATAACGTGACATGACGTTTCAAGAACAGGAGCCGGAGATTCATTCCCTTCCCTTCGGATCGAATCAAACATGACAGACAGCCACACCTACCACCCAAAAACTAAAGCGATCGCCACATGGATCGGGGCTTTCAGCCACACCCCGACTCTCCGGAGCATCAAACACCCCCGGTTCGGTCTCCGCGGCGCCCGGACTGCTCCTCGAATTCATCCTTGGGATTAAAGTAGCACTCAAGCACTTTCTTGCGTCGTCAGCATTCATGTATTCCTGCTTTTTAGGTTGAATGATTCATTGAAAAACCAGGGCATTTCTCTCCGGAAACTCTTTCAAAGCAAAAAATATCCACCCATCTTTTTGGGTTGTGACAGCAACCCCTCCTTTCTGAAGTTTGGTGCATATCAAACGTATGGATCAGTCCAAGGTTGGCTCGACGTCCGGGCCCGCGGGTCCCGATGACACTGCAAGACGAGCGGTAAGTCATTGATTTTAGCCAAAAACAGTCTTTGCTGGGCCTCATGTCGACGGTGCGCCCTGTGCTGATGTACATGCAAGCGAGCTTGCTCGTGTAAATGGGGAGGTGTGCAGCCACACGACGACACTCGTGGGGAACAAACAGTTACTCTTTTGAATCAATGCTGACTGTATCCTCTATGGGTTGAACAGTGTGATCAATGTCGTATGAGAAAGGTGAGCATTACCTAGACATGTCAAGTCTATCTGCTGCTTCGTTAGAAAGGCAGCATAGATCACACGAGCAGATGGAATAACACAGACTGCATGTAATAGATCCGCTGCGATAAAGACTGGCCTTGTTCCAACTGCCGCATCGCCAAGCGATCTTGTACATCTACAGGTGTTGGCCAGAGACCCAAAGAGCCTCGGCAAAGAGTCCTGATCTCGTCCCAATAGTTGGTCCCCCCCGTACATCCTCCACCCATCTCTATCTACACCCATGACTTTATACCCCACGAAACGTCACCCCATACGCGTATAAGAACCAACCAGATAATACAAGTTGCTGACTCGAGGCCTGGGTGCCCTGTAGTGAACGCAAGATCGACCAGATCGAGACTCGTCTCGGCAATATCGAGACTATCCTCCGGGATCTAGCACAGCGTCCCGTTTCCACCCCAGCAAGCAACATACAATTCCCTGTAACTCCTCAGCAGTCCTCTGTACAGCCTGGTACAACTACCGCCTCCACTGTGGGCTTCGAGAGCTCTGACGATGAATCCGCATTTGGTGGTGATTCTGTCATTGCCCAACAGACCAGCTTTGCAAGCGAGTTCCTTGAGCACGCTGTTGAGCGGACTTCGCTACAAGATGTCAGCCCCAAGATGTGGGAGGCTCTCACCAACTTGAGACAATTAGCAGAGCTTCAGAATCGCCAGTCCATCAGCCATGGTCCTCGCTTCCCTCTCCAACAGCCGATTCCACAGGGAGGCCTAGTCCAGCTTCGGATGCCACCAATGGACGTTGTAGTCTCTCTTCTCAAACGCATCAGAGGTACTTCCATCAATCTCTCCTAACATAGTCCCTTCTACTTAACACACCAACCCAGCATCTCCACCAGGTCTCTTTACCTTTGTCTGCTATTTTGTGGGCATCAGTGACTTTTCCAACCTTTGCCGTATGGTCTACTTTCCCACCGACGACTTTTCCGACTCCGCCTTTATCATTGTCAACGCTGGTCTCTATTACTTGTTCTTGGAACAACACACGTTGACCGATAATGAAGTCGTCAAGGAAGAGTTCGTCTCGTACCTCCATACATGTCGAGTCAACCTCGAGACTGCCCTAGCAAACGTTTCGCTTTTTATGTCTGCCAAAGTCGAAACGGTTCAAGCTCTTTTGTTGGGTGTAAGTTGAAGCATTACGCGCTAAGCACATGTTAGGTATGCTGACCGAGCGACAGACCCTATATGCTATTGATGTATGCAGGCCGTCTGTGGCCTGGCATCTGAATAGTGCGGCAGCTCAACTGTGTCTCACAGCCGGTTTCCACCGAAAGGAGCACTCAGCCCGCGACCCAGAAGGATCCAGTGTCAAGGGCATCTTGTTCTGGTACATCTATACAACAGACAAGGCATTGGGTATACGGCTAGGTCGCGCGCCTGTGATCCAGGACTGGGACATTGACATCCCACGTACCTTCAACTTCGAGGGCATACTGAGCCTGGAGACTAAAGCGATTGCCACCATGTGGCTCAAAGCCGCAACACTCCAGGGTCGAGTATATGAGCAATTGTATATGGCACCCGCCACATGAATCTTGAATCTACAACTGACATGAGACAGATTTTGCCCGGAAGCATTGACACAACCACAGGCGGTCATCGTCGAAAGAGCCCGGTTGTTGGCAACCGAGTGTCGTCAAGTGGTGGCGGAAGCGACTGAAAGCCGAGACCTAGCCATCGCCTCGCTAGAAAAGATAGGAGCATCGCCTCTTGTCGATGTCCACGTCAAGGGCGACGAGGTACAGTTGCTTTCAACCATGACGCTTATATATCGAGCGATTCCCGCTCCAGAGGGCTCTATGAGCCGGTTTTGCGACGAATGCGTTGAAAGTGCGCGAAGGGCAGTACACACGCACCTGGCGTGTATGGAAATGGTGCGAAAGGACCCAAATGCCAAGACCATTTATGTCCATTGGTATGTTCTAACTCACTACGGCTCGCTTCCCTTTAGATCTCGCTGATAACTATTGCAGGAACTTGGTGTTGACCCCGTTTGCCCCTTTCTTCGTCCTCTTCTGCTATGTCATCGAGTCCCTATCAGCAGAAGATCTCGACTTGATAAACAAGTTCACCGCATCTATTGCGGAGGCTGTCGACTCGTCCGAGACTATGACGAAGTTATTTCGACTCTGTCATGTCATGAGTAACGTGGCAGCGCTATATGTCGAAGCCAAGTCGCAGCAGCAAGAAGACCAGGCAATGGTACCCATCGGGGATGAGTTTGAGGTGTATCTAAGCCAACTCGGTTTCATGCCCACAGGGGCAGGGGATCAACAGGCCATGAATGCCGCGAACGATCCCAACGCAGTGTTCCCAGAGGGTTCGCAGGTTGCGCAAATGGCGGACTGGATGTCGGGAAGTCGAAACCTGCTTGGGCTATTGGAAGAGGATATAAACCAGATAGGCGGACCTCAATGGCCCGGGCAATTGTGAAGAGCAGGTTCAAGTGAAATAGAAGGCTCTCAACTCTCAACTCGCTGGTCGTGACGATAATCCATATCTGCGCATGTTGGTGAAGTGTTCATAGGTGGCTTAATCCGTAGGGAACCTGGGGTCGTAGACTTCGTAACCTTCATCTTCGGTATCGCTCTCTGCAGACACATTCTTCTGAAGACCTGGGTTTGCCGGAGCAGGCTCAAGGACGTTGTTAGGCTTAGGCTTCTCCGCTGCTGGCGCTGATGCACTGCCCTCAACCTTGGTGAAGGCGCTCTTAAAGCCACTTTTCTTGAAGCCGCCTTTCTTAAAACCGCCTCCACCGCCGGCGCTACTGCTGGCTCCTTCTTGACCGGGGAGTTTGATGCTGATGAGGCCGTCTGCCTTGGCCTCGGCCTTGCGCGCACGTGAACCCGCGTTAGGATCACGCACCATGGCCTTCATATCCTTGAGGCGCTGCTTATGGCTGTGGTCATAGCTGCTGAGATGTGCCTCGTAATCATTCATACGGGAGTATCCTTTAGAGCACAGTTGGCAATAGAAGGACTTTTGGGCCTCACGCGCTGAGGAGGTCTGCGCTGGTGGGAGGGTTTGATGTCGCTGGAACGCGTCAACGAGGGGCTTTTGGAGAAAAACAATAACTTACTGGTGGCATGATGAAGGTAGCGTAAGGCGGCAAGCCGATATAGTATTTCGGGAGTGCGCAGATAATGGATCTATGCGAAACTTGTACTACGCAGTATTAATGAGTGAGGTTCATGTGATGGATCCCAGATGGATGCTTGAATCTAAGATGAGTTCCGAACACGGTATGCGCTAACCCAATTTAGGTTAAACAAAGGCCACCTGCACTTAACCAATCGACACTCGGCAGGTGTTGCTGACCGCACGGAAGGTCCCCGTGACCGCCTCAACGTCACTGTCCAGGGGCATTTGGCAGGGGCCTTCCAGAACAACTTGCCCCAGAGTTTAGGGAGCATCCCCGTTTCCTCTCGGCGTTGAGGCGCTAATCCCAACTGGAAGAAACGTCTTCCCATCCCACGCGCCGTCATCATTTCTTCCCATCCTCCCCACCAAAGTCCGTTGTCCTTCTTGACTTCTATCTTGCAAAACACCCGCTCCTCCTCGGCTGGGTATGGTTACACCATGGACACCGACCAATCCCACGATTCTCGACACTCGCTGGCGGACTACCTGCCTCTCCAACAACTTGATCCCACGCCGGTAGACTTGTCGCCAATAGATGCCGATGAGAGCCGCCGAGATCTCGGTCCACCGCCCCGAGGAAGCGATGATGGATATGAACTCGTGGATTCGGACGATATGGAGGGCAGTGCAGTTTCGATCAAGGCTCCTTCAACTGGTGCTCCAGGCTTGAGTTCAAGCGCAAACCTAGCAAGCAGCACTTCGTCTAGTACTGCTACAGGTCCTGGTCCCATCTTCTATCGTGAGTTCTTTGATTTGTCCTCTCGGTACTCTGTAATACAACCCATTGCTAACTCCACGCCAGTCATGCGGATTCAAAAGTTCTCGAGTTATGCAATGGGTATCTTTACCTCGCTCCATCTCGCCAACGTGTCCCTCATCCCCGCCATCACCCGATCTGTCGCCGGTTCCGAGACCTATCTCCTCATGACTCGCGAGATCTACCAGACCTCGCTTACCGAACCCATCCTGGTCGCCCTACCTGTTATAGCACATGTCGGCTCCGGAATTGCTCTTCGTCTATTGCGGAGGTCACAGAACATGAAACGGTACGGCGCTGCTACACCGGGAATGTATGCGCTCCATCGGTCAAGGACAGAGCTTGAGGACCCCAAGAGCGCCAAATCTGCGTCACCATGGCCGGCGTTGAGCAACATTTCGATATCCGGCTACATCTTTTCGGGTTTCTTCGCTGCCCACGTTTTTGTCAACCGCTTTTTGCCATTGCATGTGGAGGGTGATAGCTCCAACATTGGCCTAGCTTACATTGCCCACGGTTTCGCTCGACACCCTGCCGTTGCTTGGTTCTCTTACATCGGCCTCCTTGGCGTTGGATGCAGTCATATGATTTGGGGACAGGCCAAGTGGCTCGGCTTGGCGCCGTCGACAAAGACGGTCTGGGGACCTGGATCGATGACGATAAACAAGAAGGTCAGGACGCAGAAGAGAAGGAGATATACCGCTATCCACGGTGTGGCGATATCTGTTGCTGCCCTATGGGCGATTGGTGGTCTGGGAGTTGTCGCAAAGGGAGGCCTTACGGAAGGCTGGATTGGCAGAGTGTACGACGAGATTTTTGCAGCTGTTGGACTGTAAAAACGAAAACTCATGAAGCATTTGGGATGGAGTTAGGGTCATTTACACGGAGATATCTTGGGATTCAACATCGGTATGCGCATCATGGAAATACCCACAGTCAAGACGATGGAGAGAAGAGGAGAGAAGAGGAGGGAAAATATATGTCGATTAGAGTAAACTGGACATGATCATAGCTTGAAATTGATACATACCATTCATGAACGAATGCATATTTACCTTTGCCTCATCCCTTGCGTGGGAGATCATCAGTAGCGCTTCCTGTCAGGTCGCTGAGTACAGGGTAGTCTCCGGTCAACCACCGAACCTACCATCGCCACCGACATTTCCAATCAACCTTAAACCCTCACATCTACAACACCACGTTTCCAGCTCGACTTTCTAACTTCACCACTCGGCCCTCTTAGCTGTTCGCAGGCTTGTCCTGCACAGCGCCAGACCATCTGCTCGAGATGCCTCCAAAGCGAAAGCTTCCGCCCTCCGAGGGAAGCTCCCCGCTCAACGATATAGCTCAACCCTCGAAACGAATCCGCCTTGCGCCTAGAGCTTACGACCCGCCCTCTCGCGATATACTGACCAACATATCCTCCGAGCTAATTCTACGAATTCTCTCCTTCCTGTCCTCCTCCGAGCTTCTCTCCATCTCTCCCACCTCCCACCGTCTCTATCGCCTTTGTTCCGATCCACATCTTTGGCGCGAGCACTACTACGAGCGCTTCGTCCTCCCTCGAGCTTTACGGATTCCTGGCTTTCGAGGCGGTGCAGCTGGAGGAACAAGACTACAGTACTCTGCGCGACGGGCCGTATGGGCGGATGGACGGAAGGGAAGAGTAGTGGACGTCGGGCAAGACGATGCGCCTAGGAACGCAACCGAGGGAGTGGACTGGAAAAGACAGTACAAACTGCGACACAACTGGGCTAGAGGCAAGTGCGCAGTAGAAGAAGTCAGCGTACGAGATGGCTTAGGGGACAGCGGCGGAAAAAAGAGAACACTGGTCAAGGTGGTTGAGGGCATCGCGATAACGGCCGATTCGGAATCTGGACTGCGCGCATGGGACCTGCGAACACGACGACCTATTGCGCAAATCGACCTCTACGATAAAGGCGACTGCAGTGAGAGTGCGCCGGCATCATTGGCAGTGGACGAGTGTGGCTCGGGCAACCTGGTGGACATTGTGGTCGGATTCGCAGATGGTGGCTTCGGAATATGGAGGCTGGATCCTAAGCGCAAAGAATTGACGAGACGATATCGGCACGAGAAGAGCTGCAATGGAGAACTTGTCGCGGTGGCATGCGGACACCCGTACGTGCTCACAGCGACGAGCGCAGGCTTGATATCGCTTTATACCTTCAATCGGCCGGCAGCCGACAGAGAAACAAGCGGGGAAGACGATACCGACGGTGACGACTCGACGAGTAGATCGAACCCGACGATCGCCTCATCCTCCGAACACACGAAACCTCAAGATCTGAAGGTGACGCAGGGGCAACTCCCGCCCCCCTACCTCCTCACATCACTCAGGTCGCACACTACACACCTCCCTCTGGCCCTCTCCATACGTCGCATGTCGTCCTCCGTGAGCGCCTCCATCGCATACACCTTCTCGGTGCGTGACGGATGGTGCATTGGCGTGCAGGACCTCCTCATCAAGCCATCGCCCTCAGGCAACGACGAGATCACTTCCCGCCTCGCCTCGACACTCCCCATCACATTCTCCCCGAAGCTCACGACGCTCTGCTACAGCCACCCGTACCTCCTCGCCACCCTCCCCGACAACACGCTAGTCCTACACCTCTGCACTTCGACAGCAACATCCCTCTCCCTCTCCCCGCCAATCCGCCTCTGGGGCCACACGTCGGGCATCTCGGACGCTGAGATCACGCCCCGGGGCAAGGCCGTGAGCATCAGCACGCGAGGCGACGAGATTCGCGTGTGGGAGCTAGAGGGACGGGTTGGAGGCAACAGCATTGAAGTACGACCTACGTCTAGGCAGCCAACCGATGACGCAGACAGTCCCCCGCCACCACGGACGCCTCCGCGAGTCCTAGCTGAGTGGGAGGACCGCAGGAACTGGGTTGGTTTCGACGACGAGATGGTCATTGTGCTCAAGGAGGCGCGGGATGGCCGGGAGAGCTTGATGGTCTACGACTTTACGTGATGGTGATTGCCAAGGCTGACAGATACGTCGGCGGTGACACCAACAATTCAGCTACTCTGTCGACCAGGGTGAGGGCCAAGGCGGCAAGAGAGCCAAATTCAGAACCTCCTGTCAACCTGAGGACGGTAACTCGGCACCCAATGCCAAGTATTTGATCGGGATCCAGCTCCCATGGCAGGGTTCAACGCCAAGCATGAGTCCATCAGCTTTGGAGATCTTACTATCTCCCTTGAGCGCGTCACTTGGGGTACATGTTCATCTCATCGTATGAGACTGACCATGTGATTGCGGCAAACATTATTAGCCCGATAACCATCAAGACATGAGTCGCAAGGCTGCTTCGACTCTACGGGAACATAGCAGAGGCGGAGGAGGCCACCGAGCTGGCGCCCGTCGCCGAGCCTGCCTACAGGGGTTATAGTCAACGGCCATCGGACCCGATTCTCGGACCAGAGAGAACACTCCGAATGAAAGAACAGAAAGCAATAGAAAGAAACGACTGTTATCCTAGCGGAATGAATTCCATAGAAGGAGTGGACCCATAGATGAAGCTGTATCACATACAGTCAACGAGAGCAATCCACTGATAACTCGGGTGGTTTCGGTCGTTGAGACGCAGGGGACAAGACATCGTCCGGAGAATACCTATCTACCTATTTATACTTGCCAAGGAATAGCCCCATATGTTGGCCAGATCTTGAAACTCAAGACTCGCTTATTATTTCGGGATCTCGAGTAGAGTCTAACGTTTCAATGTTTTCCAAGCGGGCCAAGCCATTGACCAATGAGCACTGACCTAGATTAACTCCTTGTTACAGATCCGGCCAGGCTATGTCTTGTAACAATTCTTCCGCAAATAATATCATGACTTGTTCCCACTTTGAGAGCTCCCGCGACGGTGGTTTACCTCTGCCAAGCGCCCCTCGCGCGAAACAAACGGAGATGAATCTTGGGAAAAAGGGTTTTCGTTGATCAAGGTTTCTCCAGCTTGGCGGTTAAATTGATAAAGTATTAAAACATGGACTTTGCTGTCAATCTTGTTGTGTTTCTCTCAGACAGCAACATTCATTCTTTTTTCCTTTAACTTACACTTTCGTTCATAGACATTGATTGTCACTTATATTTCAACTGTATTATCTTTTTATCTATCCAATTGTATTATCCAAAACCCAGACTCAACAATGTCTTCCTCCATTCTCTTCGCCGCCGGCCTCCTTGTTGGTGCCGCCCAGGCTTACACCCAGGTCAACGTTGCCTCTCCCTTTATGCTCAAGAACATCGACCCCATCGTCTTCCCCGGCGAGTACAGCAAGTCTCACTTGCACTCGTTCTTCGGCTCCGACGCCGTCACCGTCAACACAAAGACCAGCGCCGAGCTCCAGAAGGGCTGCACCAACGCCGAGAACCCCAACGATCTCTCCGTCTACTGGATCCCCACGCCTCTCTACACTGCTGATGGAAGCTCCTTCGAACCTATTCCTGTTATGCGCTTCAGCGCTTACTACAACCTCGGCGAGACCCCTGCCGAGGTCGCCATCCCTCAAAACTTGAAGATGGTTGCCGGTGAAGCCAACGCCCAGACCCAAGCCGACTCTCCTGCTGATGCCAAGGTCGAGTGGATGTGTGAGGGTGAATCCGTCCCCATCGGCGAGAACGGCTTCCCTACTTCAACCTGCGGCACTCACCTGCAACAGCTCCTCTACTTCCCCCAGTGCGTCAACGAGGAAACCCTCGAGACGGCCTACAAGTCCCGCACCTACGGCACTGCCAACTGGTGCCCCGAGGGCAGCAAGTCTATGCCCCAGCTTCGCTTCAGCATCCGTTACGACCTGCGCAAGGTCCTCCCCAACGGCTGGAGCGGCGAGGCTCCCTTCAAGCTGGCGTGCGGCAACGCGTGGTGCTCGCACGGCGATTTCATCAACGGTTGGACCGAGGAGGCAGCTCAGAACATGGTTGCTACTACTGAGGACAAGCGCAAGTTCTTTGAGGTCAACGGTGCTCTTGGAGGTTTCAAGGATGGTCCTACTTGTGAGGCCAAGGACGCTGATCCTGAGAACGGTACTAGCGACTATGCTGAGAGTGTTGCTGTCATGAGCAAGCGGGATGTCTCTGCTTGGGGATGGAAGTCCAAGTCTCGCTTCGTCCGTGCTTAAGTTGATGGCTTGCTGCGCTCAACGACTGGATGGCTCAGGCTATAGACAACCGTAGCTTGTACATAACTACGCGTAAATAAAACCTGAAATTCATCCAGGCTGTCGTCTCCTAATGTGACGTTCTTTCAGTCCCGTATAGCTTAGTGGGCGGAACTAGATCCGCGTATAAGGCACTTGCGGTTGTCTCAAGTCGGAGTCACCAGCACCTTTACTGGTATACTTTGTACCTCACATAACATCAACGACTAAAAATTACAAAAGAGACATATATCCTCGGCTTTCGTACAACAACCCCTTCTTCTCCTACTGATACACGCTGGCCTTGGCCAAGGGCCAACTTCATGTCAACCAGGACTCGCTTTCGAAGCCTGCCCAGTTCCGTCTGTTTAGAAGATGGTAAACTCATGATTGAACCTTTACGGGAAACAGTGCCATGGATATTACTAAACTCGAGATGACAATTACATGTAGCTCAACCTAGGCATGACCAATTGGTGTACGCCTGATGATGGCGTGCCTCTCAACACAGTGAGAAGCGCTGTATGCCATCACCAAGACTTGATATGAGACGCCCATAGAGGTGAAGTGAATGCATTTTCGATGTGAATTATGACACGATGAACGAATGGTAGAACCGGCATGACAGTTTCCTCCATATGCTTAGTGATGCCTGCATGTCACCTCTCGAGCTGGATGCTTGTTCCGATTATCTGTTCCTACCCAAGTGTCCTGGAGCAGGCATATGTGCTAGTAAGTCGGCAATCAAGACGGCCAACTCAACGATAGACTCGACTTACACTTTTTGAACGGTTTAATCGTAGTCGATTGAGAGGGAAGAGGACTTTATAATCGATGGCACTCGTGATAGGGGCAAGGAAAGACAGGATGGTGGGTAGTCTAGGAGCAACGCGTTGGACAAGGCTTCATCAACAGCATCAATGCGCGTCAGCATACATCGATAGTGTGTCAGCCTCGATCAACAAGGGGGACAGAGAGCTCCGGCAGAGCTCTCACCTTTGTGAGCAGGCATCTCCCACCATCGATCGAAGCGTCGCACTTACGAAGCTCTGCGCCGCTACATTAACCAACAATGGTAATCGCCGCCAGCCCAACGCCACTCTCCCAAGGGGAAAGAATGCTGGCGAATCCTGATACGCTCCATCGCCGGCCCTGGATCGAGGCAACATCCGAGAGCCTGGGGTTGAATAGCGCCTAAACACACTCAAAAAGTCATGGCCATGAACCAATGGTTTGCTAGTCAAGGCAGCACGGCTGGAACTACCCCAGCTCTGACTACGCACTACTACTAGAGATCTGATGGGATCGACCTTGGTATAGGCATCGAAAAGCAAAAACGCAAGAGTCATCGAGTCGGGGTGGCACGAAACGTACAAGCTCGTCGCAGCATTCCCCCCAAAAGGTAAATGACTGGTTCCAGAGGCTTGAAGCGTCAAAAACTAGGCACAGCCGGCTGGGCTTTCTCTCCACCGCTAGTCAGAAAACAAGAGAATGAAAAGCCAATTCATCGAGGCAGACAGACATGTCATGTTGCACAACGAGGCATCTTTCAGGGGGTGGCTGTAAGGATATCATTTTCAGCCCGTCAAGTGCATGGAGAGACTTGAGGCCACCACGGATGTGATGACATGGCAGATCGACAAAGAAAAACAATGCAACATACAATGTGATTCAACAATAGAAGGAAAAGATCAAACCATTGTAAGATCTGAAACAAAGACGACGTCTCAAACCTTTCGACAACAAGCACTCGGGACTTGTAAAAATCCATGCAGCGAGATTTGCATCCCCTCATGCAATAAACATGCACATATGTGTGGGCTCCACGGCATAACAGAGACTGAGGCATGTCGTACTTTGACAGCGCATCAAGGGGGTGTTTTCTGAGAAACTCCATTTTTAGTTGCAAGGCACGCATCTCTTGAGGCAAAAAACGGGCCCTTGGACCAAGCAGATACTGACACGCCCAGGAACCAGAAACCCAATGCCAAGACCTAATGTGAGGTACGGCTACGTCAGTTGCAGCTTCGGGTGGAATTGACATTTTTTGTTTTGTAAAAAAAGACTTACTCTCGGTATTATTCCTCCGTTTTTATTCTTTGACCGCCCTCTCTCACCGTCTGTTGCATTTTCAGCCCATTCATTCCGAGTAAGGGGTGGGTAAAAAAAGGGGGCAACATGAGAAAAAAAAGTACAATGTGAGTGTTTCATTGGGCAAAAGTTGATTAAAAATGCAAGTTGCCGTTATTCTTTACCGTCAATGAAAAAAAAACGACAACCCCCGCCGGAAGTTGATTTTCACATGGAGAGGGGTAGTCGAGTTGGTTCTCAACGAGAGGAGGTGAGTAGTGGGTCTGCTTCTGTTAACCTCTAGTGGAGATGGGGACTGTTGTTGTTGTTGTTGTTGCTGTTGTTTGTTTGCTTGCTGCTGAAGAAGCAATTAGGAGGGGGAGTGAAGCTATCATTCTTACTCTTACTCTTGTCAATTGGTCTGACATTGATTGTCAGTTGGCATTGATCTCATCCCACGACAGAGTAAAAGTCATCCAACTTTCAAGCTGAATCACACCTTTTGAATTGAATTGAATTTTGTCAGAATTACCCGTGCACGCGGCCCGAATCTAGCCGCCCGGGAAGAACAAAAAGAAGGGCGGGCACCTTTGTTCATCACCGTCTGGTCTAGATTGGCCGAGGCCCTCCCGAACGGAGGACGGCACTCACGCCGAGAACGGAAACGGAGGCCCGATGTGAGGGAGAGAGAAGACGGTGAGTGGGGACCTACCTCAACAGGAGACGGTGGAACGGTTCCCCGTGGACAACAAGTGCCGAGAAGAAAAAGAAACGAAAAAAAGGAGGAGGATTAATCCTGGATCTCCTAGGCTTGGGATCCGGTGGGGGAGATTGAACCCGAAAGCCGAGGCTGGCTAACGAGAAGAAAAAAGAAACGAGGGGTTGATAAGCGATAACTCAAGACTTACAAGACTAATATCGGCTGGGACAAGCTCTAAATGAAGCTTGAATGATCTCGTGACAGTTTCAACAAACAAGAGAGATAACGATCCTCACAAGTGTCAATCAACTTCAATCCAAACCCGAGCGAGTCAATTGAAGCAAACCTCGGGTCAGCTATCGCGGGGTTCACACTGACTCTTCAAAAGTAGCGTTCAAGACGGAGAGCGGAGCCAACCAACAAAGGGGACCCGACGACGACGCCAACACTAGGGTTCATCCACTAAAAGCCGGGCGCCAGGCCCCGGGTGACACAGACAAGAGTCAAACCATGACGTCTTCCAACCTACAAGGAACACACACACGCCCAGGTCGCGTTCTAGATCGCGCCGGATCTTTCTCTGGGCTGCCTTTGCTGCTGCACGACTCGCTCCGTAACCTTGGTTTTCTAATGCAAGGCGTGCTTGGAATGACCAGAGGGAAAATTGATGATGAATGCGAGCCTTCATGCTAATCGGGCGCGCATCAAGACCCAAGACAGGCGTCGGCTCGATGCTGCTGAGTGCTGAGACAATGCTGATGACTTGCTGACACCCGTGAGTCTCGGGTGCCCTCTTCCGTCCTGATCCTGCGCTGGCCCTTGTCCTCTCCAGTTACGTGCTGCTACTCCTGCGCTGCGCTGCTGATGTGCTCAGACTCGCCATCAAGCCGCACGTCTCAAACTCTCTCTCACACACAGCAGCAACAAAACTTGTTCGCCAATGTCTCAGACCGGTCAAGTGACTGGGCGTAGCAGCACCAAAAAGGGGGGACGAGCCAAAGTTGCTTCACGGGACCTTCCTCGTGAGCCCGACACAGACGCACACAGCCTTGAGCCTCCTCCTCTGCATCATCCTCTCACCGTCCAGAGCCGCCCTCTCTCGTGTCAATGCCCCAGCCCATTCGGGAAACGGAATGGATGGATGGGAGGGTAACGCGCGCCGAGCGGGCCGTTTCACAAGGCAAGGGATTGGAAAGCACGGTAGCCCTTGTCTCCCCAGCTTAGCCAGCTTTGATGAGCAGTCATGGAGGGTAGACGCCATCCTCTTGTTGTGTCATGTTTGTACATAGCCTAGCCTAGCCTGAGGCAGTCTCTTTGTCCTTGTCCATCCTTTGTCCTGGCTGGTGTCTGTCTTGCATTCGTCCCTGCCTACACATGTGAATCAATCATATCCTGCTATCGCCCAACTGATAAGCACGTCCCAACACTAGACGAGACGCCTTGTCATGCGCTCCCTCTATTGCTCACCTGCCAGAGGGCTGATTCATGATCCGATATGGATGGGAATGGTGGGGAGAACAACCGAGTCCTGGACTCTGTCTGTCTGCCCGCACCAAAAACTCCGATGAGAAACAGCCCATTGCCGACCGATGTTCGTTCCGAATCGGAACGGAATTCATACTAACTCATTTCTAGTCAAACATGGCATCCAAGGCAGAAGAGGCGTGCAGAATGCGACTGGCTGATTGTAATCCATAATCAAGTTTCTGAAGCATCTTGGAAGATGCACGTCCACCTAGTCCATGTTGGCTGCATCGAATTGCTTCTCGGCTGGCTGGTCGGCTCACATCTCCTCTTGTTGCTGCTGATGTGATCACACTTGGAGTAGAGACAGTAACGGTAGAGAACGCAGCCATTGCCCGCCCTTGTACCGAGTAGCACCCAATTGCCTGCCGCTTCTTTGCCAATCTATCGTTATTGCTGACAATTGCACTCGGCTTGGCCGGATATTCGATTCTTCAAAGTCCGACCGTGTCCGGCGCATTCAAGTCGACCGGCGTAAACAATCAAGCAAATTCCGTCAAATCCGAATGGACATGGTTAATTCCTCATGGGAAAAGCCGAAAACTAGTTAAAATTGCCACTGTGCGGTGCGTAATTCGTAATGCGCCAGAGAGCCTGAATGCGACGAGGTCCAATGCGAAGCTGTCGCACGCTGACATTGGATGGCGCCTTGTCGCATTTCCAGTCCAGCACAGCACAGCACAGCACTGTACTGTGCTGTACCGTCTGCCCTGTGCTCATCTTGACACTGACCGACCAACCTCTCCACACATTATGAGCCCACATACACCTGGACCACAGCACCTAATGCAACTCACAGAGTCCAACAAGCACAGGTCCGTCTCATGTCATCGAGAGATGATGACGTTGGCTTTCGGCGGGCATGGAAATGCCATCATCCCATCCTCCATCAACAACAACTCGATCCTCAAGCACCCTGGTCACCAATCAGCAACACTTCCAGAAGCCCCAGAGCCCCAGCACGGGACGGGAGTCTCTCCTTATCGATAGCCCACCGCCCATGCTCATGCTCATGCCCATGCCCATGCCCATGACCCTCACCCATCCCACGCCCCCCTGTCCCATGCAAGAGTGCGCCCCCATGCACACCAAGCACGCTAGGCCAGACATGACTTGGCGCCAGGCCTTGTTTCGGCCTCTTTTAGTGCTCTTCTGAGGCAGACCCAGCCTGCTTCTCCATATCCTGTGACTCACATCTCGTCGGTGTGGGGGGATGCGCTGCGAGAGAGTCCAGAGGTTGGGTATGCTGCACGAAGTGTATACGCATACAGCAGGGCAGTCAATGACTGAGCGACGAGGCATTGGAATTTGGAATCCTGGAAAGAGGGACAGCAACCTGAACCTGGTGGCGGTGTCTCCAAAGTGCTCCAGTCTGGGTACCCAAGCACTTTGTGAGGCCGCCCGTCAGATTGCAAGTATCCCAACTCTTGGCCACTCGGAGACCCTCCCCAAATTCTATTGGAGGTCACCGAGAACCAGGCTGCGCTTTATCACTCCAGAAGCTCCATGGCTCAGACCAGCTGTCACGCGGGATGATTGACGACGACGCGACGGGACATGGAACAAGGAACTTGCCACGGGGGTCGCAGCCTGGCGCGACAGATTTCCAATTGAATTCGCCTCGTCTTGTCACCTCGTTGCCTGTCACTTGGAGAGAAGCGCTTGTGCTCGACGTTATCAATTGACAATTGCCAAGTGCCCGCGTCTTGCGCCCGTTGTCGGCTGCGGCCAATTCGGTCTTCTCTGCGCGCGACAAGATCCCATGGTTTGTTGGGTCGACGAGCAAACATCCGACATTGGATCCGTGTAAATGAGCACCGGCCATCGGGTGAGCCACATCGGCGTCGCGCCGACCGCGGTGGGGTTCTTTCCCTGGGTTTCCCCAAGAAGCAACTCTCAAGGACCCCAAACAAAGGGTCTGGAAATCCGGAAGCGGGACCGATTGACGAGATGCAGCGTGGCAGCGCACTGAAGCCACAGGCTTACCACAAAGGAACCGTCAATGAGTTCTCTTACACCGAGGAGGGCTGCTAGAGTTGAGGCAGCGGACATGTCTGTGTGCCGCCCTGAAAGTTCAATAAAGGCATAATTTACAGGCGTCAATGCTCAATACCTGCAGGTTAATTTGCAGAGTGCCACTTGGCTCGTCAGGAAGGGAGCCATTGTGCAGCTGTGGTAAATAATTGAGGCTGGTGCAGCAGAGGTGAGGCAAAGCCGGAGGGGAAACGCTGCTGAACCCAGACCGCAAGTCAGACAAACGGTGAGGTGACAGTCTGCCGCAAGCAAGAGACCGTACCGTTACTGTCAGCCAGCCAGAGAGCCCATAGTTGACGCCCAGCATTCTTGATCAATTGGGCGTTGGGCAGCGAGAAGACGTGAAAGAGGAGGGGCTGATTCAAGACATGAACCGTCACACGCAGAGGGCACACGCCCCCCCTATTTTAGGTCTTTTTCCTGGAGCAACCATGATTCGTCCTAGACCGTGAGAAAGGAGGGGTAACAGGATCAATATCACCAGAGCAGGCATCGGTCGTGGTGACGACGAGGAAGACGGAGCGAGAAGCAAGAGCCGAGCGATGGAACGAGCGAGTGAGTGTGGGAGCGTGGTCTAGATAACGGATAATGGTGTCGCAGGACTCGTGTGATCCCAAGGTTGCAAGCCTCATCAGAACAAGTCGAGATGGGGAGGACGATCGACGACGCGATGGACATGTGTTTAATGTAGGGGACGCGCATCTGCCGCCGACAAGCCCAGATCTACGACGTCTCTCCGGGGCTTCTGTAGGAACAGCGAGATGGGCCATGACACTTGTCTTGGAACTAGCTGGGTTGGGGAGATTTGGCGCCGGGCCTCGTGGACGCTGCCCGTCCTGACCAAGCCACGAGCGCCTCGGTCGATGAGATGAATGGCTCGACGGGCTAGATGGGATGTGTACCTACATGTCGCATACCAAGGCCTGGATGGCGCACGAACTGCCTGCGCGTCGAATTGGACCGCCAGCTTCGCCAATTCCTTGGTTGCTTGGCTCGACGACTGGCCGCCGGCCTCATCGCCTAGCTGTAAGTTGTTACGAGCAAGGCAAGGTGAAGATGCAGTCGGTGCTTTCAGCGGCCACTAATGCGCATCAATTGCCCTGGCAGTATGCCCTTGAAGATGGAGCCATTGGATAGACAATCATGAGCCGTGGGATGAGATGGGATGCGCCGTGGGGATATTTACCCGTGGAACCTGGGGGGCCTTGTCTCTGTTCCGTTGCGCCTCGCCTCGCTCGGCCGTCTATGGCATGGTATTGGGTATTTGGCGTTCTTGAGCTGGGTTCGAGCTCCTTGCCCTCGTTCGCTCGTCTCGCTTCAAGTTGCTCTGCCTGCGACTGTCATTAACTGTCTTGTTGACCGTCCGTTCTCGCTTCGTCATTCGCTCCACTCACACTATTAGCACATGGGGTTCTTTGTGCTTGCTTGGTGTACACAGGAAGCAAGCTCAGTTCCTGCTTGCGCGCGCATGCACGGAAAAAGGCAAATTCAAAATTCCAACTGCCTGGTGCAGAGACCGGACAGGAGATTGGACAATGCCCCAGAGCGAAACCGAGGGACCCAAGAGCATCGAGCAATGGTTCGCAATTGAGAGCGAGCTGAAAGACGGGGAGAGAAAGAGGGGTGTAAGTGTCTCCCCGTCCGTCGCGCGACGGATGGATTGCATTGCCCACAGACGACACACCAAGACAGGTAAGATGGAAGACGGCAGCCACACCTCAGTCGAGAGGGTGGGATATTTTGGGAATGGTCACCGGGCAGGCGCACCCCTCCCGTGGCTAATGGCAGGTCCCTGATGACCGCTTGGACTCTGGTGTCTCGGTTGCGCAACCACACATGACTGCTGAGATGGAGGGAGTGGACGTAGCGGGACAAGGCAATTGGACTGCTCTTCTTTCAATGCTTCCAGAGTCCCCCCAATTTCAAGTCAGGACTGTTGTTGAAGCGGCAGATATCAGAAAATCCTGTTCCAAGGCGATGCGCTCAGCTAAGCATGGAGGCAGATACGTGGTGAGCATGAGGTGGGATTGAACGTTTCCTCCCCAGCTCAGCCCAGCCCGTGAACTGCAGCAGACCAGACCCTTCCTCCAGGCCAAGTGCAGCAGCCTGCAGGCAGTCGCTGGGGGAGGAAAGGAACGAGCCAGTCCAGCCCTGGGAACCTGGCGCAAGGGGAAAGGGGGGCTGAAGGGCCGCTGAAGGGAGTGGGTCAATTGGGCGATTGGCAGCAGCCTTTCAGGCATTGGGGGCCATTGTAGACAGGAGGTGTGTTCTAATCACAAATCTGGCATCGTTGCATTGTCACATTTCGCCTTGGTTGAGAGAAACCACGTTTCCTTTGCTGCGCATACGCCTCTGACCAAGAACACCCCTCCCCTGACCCCCTCCCTCTTCTCCCGTCTTTCCTTGCTGGACGCCACAAAGTTGTGTCTGAGTCCAGTCCTGAAGGTGAGAGTGATTGATTGTGATGGATGGAGGTCCCCAGGCTGCCCGTTTAGTAAGTGCTTGGAAGTACCGACTCCGTAGTCGCAAATTCATTCATCAACCTTGACGCGCCTCTTTGTGAGCCTTCTTTCTCTTCTTTCTCCTCCTCCTTCTTCTTGTCCGTTCTGCGACTCTCAAAACATCGCACGAGCATCGCAGCTGCTTAATGGGCCCTTCATCTCCTCGCACCCCCGCTGCGTCGTTTTAGCCACCGGCATCATCATCAGCATCAATCGATATCTCGTTCCACTGCCCCCCACATACGCCCCCTCTCAAAGAGACGTCTGCGCCAGCTTGTTAGCAAATCAATCAAATCAATCTGTCGAGCTGGGCGCGCACAGTTGTCACTGCGAGAAGCGGTCCCTCCAAAGGTCCCCTAACTTGACGGAAGCTTGAGTCGGTTGCGACCCAATCCATTCCCGATTGGAAACCGTTGAGGGGAACGGTCCGTCATCGCTCTCGGCGTGGTTTGTCACCGAGGCAGGCAGGCAGGCGAGACGAGACGAGACGCTTCGACATCTCTCTCGGATCTCTCCCCCTTTTCCTCTTCTCTCCTCTTTCTCTTCCGCATCCATCCATTGCAATCCCGCCGTTGACGCGTATTGCATTGTCCCCAACACAAAAGCAAAGCCTAACTTGCGGTGTCTGCCATCTCAATTCCTGCGTGCCTTGGTGTGCGTCTACTGTCGTGTGTGTGGCTCTATATGCGCACACGCGCGCAAACCGTTCTGCCCTTTTGCTCTTCTGCTTCTGGACCCTCCGCGAGGACCTCAGTGTGAACTGAGCATTCATTCATCAATCGATCAATCAAAAGCGCCAATCAGCCAATTTCTCGGTCTGTCTGCGACAACAAGACCCCTCCAGAGCCAATTCAAACATCTCGTGGATTCATCCTGGAAGGCATCAGAGTCGAGTCGAATCGGCTTCCCGTCCGCGGTCCCCAGGTCCCCAGATCCCCGTCGCAACCACGCACAACCTGGCCCGGGCTGCCGCTCTGCCACATCATCAAACCCTCGGGCGACCCCCAAAAGTCGTCAGGTCGCGGCCGTACTTAGTGCCTGGAAGGCTGGCTGGAGAGTCATTGCCCTCAAAAGTCATACGGTCTGGTACGGTGCCCGTCCCACAGATCGAACAACCCCTGGCCTTCTGTGGCTTCTCTGGGCCTTCTCGTCTCGCTGGGATTCAGAATCGGCCGTGTGTCGAGCCCCCATTGCGCCTCTCTCTGCCCATGGTGCTTGTTATTCGCCCATCTTGAAATCCGAATGCCCCGTCGTCGCGACAATTGCACCGCGCTGCACCACATCCTGTCATACGGTTGTCGCCCATTGAATGGACCCCTACCCCCGCCCTATTGAGCGCCGAGACAATCATATCACCCCATACCCATAACAGCACTGACACTTGCACCTACGTGCACTTACACACTCTCGAATCACTCAGGACTAAATAAGCCTGTCACTTCCCCTTCCCCCTTTCACTCTCCTGGTTTACAAGAACGAAACCTCTCTTGCACTCTTGAAACTGTACCGGAGCGATTCCAAATCACTGCCAAACGCCGACACAAACTCCGCCGCCTAAATCCACAGTCCTACGCTATTACGCTACTCCTCACATCTCACTCACCTAGCGACTAGGAGGTTCTTTCGGAGATCTCACCCCCCCACTCTCAACTTTGTCCGGCCTAAACTCCGCCTTCGCCGCCTTCGCCCCCCAGTCTTCGCCCGCCCCGTTGCTGCCTACTCTGGACTAGGCGCCCACCCAGTCACTGACAGCGCACTTACACACACTTTGGGCAAAGGCAAACGAGTCGCAAAGAAAGACTCACACCGAGTCGGCCGCTTGTTTGAAAGCTGTCGGACCTATTAATTGCGAGCATCCGCCGTCCCTTTTTGGAACTAAAAAGGGCTTCGCCACAAGCAATCCACGTCACTCTGTCTGTTCTGCGACGGCAGTCCATTCATGGCTGACAAACCATACTCTGTGTATACCTGCGCTATGCAACCTTCCACCACATTCGACAAGAACAGTTCGTCAAACAAACCGACTCAATTCAAATCATCTCCATTCTTCTCTTCCTCTTCTCTGTTTTCTTCCCCCTTTCATCAACTTCCATCAATCAACACAAACAACACCACAATGGCGACGAACGCGCCTCACAGCGCCCAGGCGCTCAACCCAATGGGCCCTCCTGCCCATCCTGCTTCCTCAATGGCCTCCAAGAAGTACGATCTTAGCAGCTTGATGTCGCCTCCGGATCAGGTTCACGATAGCTTCAACCACGGTCATCACCAATCCGACATTAGCAAGCCTGCGACTTCCAGCAACTCGAGCAAGCACCCAATGCCAATGTCTCCTCCCATCTCTCCTTACAGCAAAGCGATGTCGACGGCCGAGACTCCCACCACTCCTCCTCACCAGGTTAAGGACCCCGTTCTCTACCCTGCCGAGGAAGTTCCTTCCAGCCCTGCTCAGACTCCTCTCTTTGCTCCCGCCGAACTCGAAGACCACCGCCGCATTGTCGACGACCATGTTCGCGCCCGATCTCCTACCTCTTTCGCCGGAGTGATCCCACCCAAGCGCGAAGAGTACGAGCTCGCCCTCACTTTCCGATCTCAGGTCATGAAGCACTACACGGCCAACCGAAAGAAGTGGCTTCTCAAGGAGAGAGCATTCCTCGAGGCTGACCGCCGCGCCCATGCCCAGCGATACCATACCATCCTGCCCGCCGCTAAGCCTGCTGCCTCCAAGCCAAGCCGGGCGCGCGGTGACCGGGTCCAGAAGCCCCAGTCTGCCCCGCGACCGATCCGTACCCACCCCGGCGCCGCCACCACTACCGGCCCCATTCGACCTGCTCCACGTGTTAGTGCCACGCCTGAGCCTTCTCGTCGGGTCGTGGCCCCCAACCGTGAGGACAAGGACTTCAGAGCGCTCCCCGACTACTGCCCTCCTCTGAACTCGCTGCCCAACCGACCCAACAGTCTCAAGGTGGATTGGAAGGGACAGCCTGTTGACCTGAGCAACGACCCTCATGTCAACCTCCTGCACCCCGACGAGGTGTCGCTCGCCAGCAACCTGCGACTGGACTGCGCTACGTACCTGACCAGCAAGCGACGCATCTTTGAGCGACGACTCCTCTGCCTCCGCAACAACAAGGAGTTCCGCAAGACGGATGCGCAGCAGGCCTGCAAGATCGATGTCAACAAGGCCTCCAAGCTTTGGACTGCCTTTGACCGGGTTGGCTGGCTCGACGCCGACTGGGTTCGTCAGTACCTGTGAGCGGAACTCACCCCACACACCAAACTTTGACGAATCACGAGAACCCTTTGGGACAACATCTCTACTTAGTCACGACCATTTGTTTTACGGCTTACGGGAATGAGCATTGCATCTAGCGACTTGGCTTCGTGTTTCATCCGATTTGGATGACTTGCCCTTTCCGGCGGGAGTTGCAAACACTATAGTGCGCCCAGCTGGCTGCCCTGTTTGGGCACTTTTCCTTACGTTTTCCCCTTTTCACGGTTACAGTCAGCGGTCTTGGCTGGTTTCTGTTTCTGTTTCTTTTCCCTTGTCTTTGCTTGCATGACACCACGGGCACTACTTGGCATCACGGCACAGTTCTTGAACGATACACCAGAGCATTAGGGAATTCTCACCATGATACCCGGAGTGCGATACACCTGACCCCTTGCGCGATCACGTCACACCACTCCACCTTTTATTCCCCCATTTATTATTTTGTTTTCCTCCTGTTCATCTCGCCCCCCGAAGTCATGTTTCTTTCTATACCAGTGTTTGGGGCGAGGGGATATATGGACAGGGAGAGGTTGCATGTACGGCGTTTTGTGACATGGTCCCTCCCAGCGGCAGCTGAGGAGCGCGGAACCATTTTATTGGAATTTATCAGGGGTGATATTCAGTAGGGGCGGAGGAGATTGAATGGTGACTTGAACCTCGGATCCACAGGATGGTGCCGAGGGGAGTCTTGTTGCTGGCAGTGTGTGGGTGATGTCGAGGGACAGTGGCACAACCCGCTGGCCCGAGGGAGAGATCAGTTAGGCACACAGGAGGGTTTTTAGATGAGAAATACTGATATTTTGCCCAACGACTAGTCTGCTTTGACATTGTGATGTGTGATGAGTGAATGTTGGTGTTTGGGTTGTGTGAAAAGTTTTCAAGCCATTGCCGAGAGGATGACTCGGGTGGACGGAGAGACGAGTTGAGGTGGTGGTGATGGATGGAATGGACAGTCGAGATGCAAGCAATTGCTGAATCTAGGCCCATGTAACAGATTCAACGCACGTAGGGACCTCGAACAGAATTGGCTCAGCCCTACGGTTGCAGCTACGTCGGGGCTGGGTGCTGGTCGCTTCCTCTAGAGGTTAAGCGTGAGCCATCCATCTGGGAATTTCTGGGTTTGCGGCATGTCTGTGATGCGAGGACGGGTGCTGCCGCCGTTGCAGTGGGGGGAGGGGGGCAGAGTGTACTCTTAGGAAGCAAGTACCTCGGGTTGAATTTCAAGTGATGAGGTACTTTTTTACAGTTTTAACCCCTTGGGGAGTGTGTGTGCGAGAGGTGAGATGGGGATGACAAGGGTGGTGAGGGTCGGTGAAAAGTTGGTTACCGAGGTGGAGAACGGGAGCGTATTTAGTGGAGAGCAGAAAAAAAAAGGAAAAAAAGAAGGGAAGAAAAGATTGAGGAGCGGTTGTGGCGTTGTGGCTTGATGAGGCTTTTGATGATGTGCAGGAGATGATGCTAGATGAGTGTTTGTTGTGTATTTGATCAGGATTTGTTCATGTTGATGAGGTTGTCATAAGCTTAAATTAACATTATCATTTCATCTCATCTCGTGATGCATCATTGGAGACCTTACTCCTTCTTGACAACCAGTCGAGTTAGTAATCTCAACAACACTAACACTCGGGATGAAAAGGCTTACCTGTACCACGGCAGATTGCGCAAGTATACTTTCCGCAGCGCTCTCTAACTCTACTCGAACCCATGGGAACTTCCTTCACGATGTGGTTGGGCCCGTCTGCTTGGTTGCATGGTTGAACCATGAAGGATTGCTTCTGGCCCGTGGTTCCGCAGGAGTAAATTTTGAAGGATGTGTAAGCTCTGCACATTTTTGAAGTTGAAGAGAATTCTGCACAACGTTTGAGAAATGGAACTCAAGTTTTAGGTTAAGAGAGGTTAAGTTGGCTTATATATGAGGGCGGGTTAGCCCTAACAAAGTCCTCATTTCCCGTGCATACAAAACAAGGCAGAATCACAACTAATTCATGCTTGAAAAAAACTCAACAAACAAATAATTTATTTGTTCATGATGACCATCTTTACATACCCGCCGCAATAGTATACCCCCATCAACAGCAAGCGTCTGCCCAAAAGATACTGATTCGTAGCAAAGAACAAAACAGCCTGCGCCATATCCTCATCCTTACCCGTCTACCAGCAGGGACCTTTTCCTCATACTTTTCCCTCGGGATACTGCTCTTTTGCCCCTCATCGCTTCCCTCGGTCGTCATCTCGGAGGGAAATACACCCGGTGCTATGCCGTTGACACGAATCTTGAGCTTGTTGCCTGCTATCGCTAGAGCTAGCATTCGAGTTAGCATGCTGCGCTTTGGATGCGTTGTAGGCAAAGTGATGTTGAGCTTTTTGAATCTTGCCGCTGATGCTTGTGATGTTGATGACGGTTGAACTCCAGCCGTGATGTTTTTCACTGCTCTTTTGCAAAAGTGGTAAAAACGCAGCAGTCATGAAAAAGTGTCCCGTGACGTTGTTGTATGTATCCGCCCAGTCTTCATACGTGCTATCCTATGTTGTCAAAGATGTTTGTGCCGTCTTTGCTGCGACTTGCATCGACTTGCTCGAGACGCCGGCATTGTTGACAAGGATACAGAGACAATTCTCGCGGGAAGAGTATTCGTCGTAGAGCTTCTGAACACCATCCTTGGTGTTGATATCGCCCACAATAGGAATAATTTCTCCAGAAATATTCTTGCCGTACTGTTCGGTCACGCGGTCGAGTTTCTCCTTTGTACGGCCCGTGATGTAAACCTTTGCTCCGTTGACAGCAAGGGCTTGAGTAGCCATGAGACCGATACCGGATCCGCCGCCTAGAAGAGTCAGCAGTGATAAAAAAGTGTACAAGGTGTAACATACCAGTAACAAGGGCAACCTTTCCAGAGAGGTCAAACAGACTCTCCCTTGAAAAGTCCTTCTTGGAGCCACCACTGGCCTGCTGCTGCGTATTCGACATGTTGTTTGGAACAAACCTAACAAAACTAGTTCCAAAAGGTCTAAGACAATTCGTAAAACAAGAGTTTCTGCTGTATAGAGTTACTCGTGGAGTAATAGCCAAAAGTCGAGAAAGCAACATGGTTTACTCCTCCTCTAACTAGAGATTGGTCTCGTATTTGTAGTTCTTCCCCTCAAACGCCAATGACGACCTCACTTGACTCAAATGACGGTCTTGTCTCTGCGTAAAAATCCATGACGAAAACACCGGAGGAAACGATCCTTGTGGTGTTCATGGCTGCTGCAAGAGTCGTCATGACGTCGACGTGGGGTCACCATGATGGATGATGATTCGCACTCTTGACAAAGCCCATGTCCATCAGCAAAAAGCATCACGATTTCGATCAAAAGATTACAAAGAAACATGGACCTGATTCCTCTAGAGGTTCTTGGCTCTGTATAGATCGGTGGTGTAGTCACATCCACACCAACACAAGAAAAAAGCTCCAACTTTCGTTAGCTCTGGTTTGAGCTTTCAACACCAACTCCCTCTTACACGGTCGAGACACCTTTTGCCTCGTTGGTTTATATCACAATAATACTACACTTGATTCCGTCCTTGTCTCACATTACGAGCCTGCCTGGCGCTGTACCCAGTTTATCAACGCCATCCCATGCCATCCATCGTCTATCGAACTTCAATGTGTTGCACTGCCTTGGTCCACTTCTGCTCATCCGATCTACACATTGTTAGTTCGAGTTCATCAAGGTGAGTTTTGAATGCAAGAACTTACTTGTCAAATCGCAATAGCTTGCCCAACACCGGCACAAGCTGGGCCCTAAGCTTGGTATCCTTCTGCTCCAAGAACTGCAACAGGATCGTCTTGAGATAGACCGTGTCTGCAGCTCCTCCAGCCGCAGCAGGTGATCCATTGCTACCGCTTCGCACCGAGTCGAAAGAGCTTCTGCTTGAGCTGGCAACGAGCTTGGTCTGTGCCGCCTTGAGGTCCTTGGACAGCTTCTCGTACCGTTGTCGGGACTCCTCGAGCATTCTCCGTAGCTCGGCCCGCTGCTTCTCCACCTCACGCACTTGGTTCTCTGACGCATCGAGTGCCGCGCGGAGCTGTGATGATGTCGACCGGAGCTCTGAAGCCTCGGCCTCGGCCTTCTCCTCAACCGACTCCAGCTCCTCTCGTCGGCGACGCCACTCCTTCTCTCGGTGCTCCAACTCATCTCGTTCATGTGTGAGTGTCTTGACCTCACGTTCCAGATCTCGTAGCTTCTGCTTTAGATCCTCTGTCTCGCGTGTCTTGCGTCGTGCTAGTGTGCTCGACTCATCTTCGATTCGATCACGCTCCTCGACTGCTGCCTCCATCCGTGATCTCATCTCGCGCACCTTGTTGTCGGCACGCTCATCAACGTCGGCTAACAGTCGTCGCATCGTCTCACCCTCGCGAGTACGCTCCTGGAGTAGGCGCTGCACCTCAGCCAGCTCCTCTTCCAATGATTCTGCCTGTGACTTGGACTCCTTGAGTTGCACCGACATCTCGGCCGTCTGGTCTCGCATGCTACTCAACAGACCCTGGGCGTTGACGTACTGCTGCGCCTTGAAGTCAACCTCCTCTTGAGCCGCCGTCTTCTCTCGCTTGAGCTTGTGCATCTGCTCCTCAAGCTCCTTCACTCTAGGTCGCAACTTGCTAAGCTCCTCCTGAACTGTCTGAAGTTCACGCTCCGCCTTCTCTGCCTTGGCGCTAAGCTCAACCTTTTCGGCCTCTGATCGTCGAAGGTCTCGTCCCGACACTCGTTGAGCATTCTCAAGCTGAAGCTTAGCGTTCGTTTCAGCTGTCAACTTCTCCTGTAGACCCTTGATCTCTGTTTCTCGGTCTGATGAAATCTTCTGGGCTCGCTCCACGTCTCGCTTCAGATCCTTCTCTCGCTTCTCCATGTCCTTGAGCTCCTTGACCTTGGTCGCAAGCTCCTCCTTGGTAGTCTTGAGCGTAGCAGACTCTTGACGCAGGCTCTTGAGCTCTGGCTGCGCCTTCTGTAGCACCTCTCGGAGGTCCGTGAGGTCCTTGAATCGGTTCTGCGCAAGTTGCTGAGCAGCACCGAGATCAGCCTGTAGAGTAGATGTCTTGTCCTTGAGATCGTCATACTCCGTCTTCAGTGTGTCAATTTCGCCCTGAAGCTTAGAGCTGGCCTGGGCATCAGATGCAGATGAGCTGACCTTCTTCTCAAGGTCGACAATCTGCGCCTTGAGCTCAACCTTTTCAGCCTCGAGGCTCTTGATCTTTTCCTTGGCCTCAACGTGGTCTTGGCCGATGGTAAGGAGGTTCTCCTCCAGAATTTCAATTTCCTCCCGCAAGTCCTCCTCTGTCTTGCGCTTCTTGCTCAGGCGTTCAATCTGGCTATCCTTCTCAGCAACCTCCTCCTTGAGCTGGGCAATCTCTGCCTCAAGTGCTGCGTTTCCAGGAGTCTCGACCGGAGTTGCAGGTGCCAGCTCAGGGGTAGCGGGAGCGGCTTCGGCTGCCGGAGCGGGAGCAGAAGCACCACCAGCACCACCCTTACCCTTCTTCTTCTTGTTCTTCTTCTTACCTCCGCCTGTAGCCGCTGGGGTTGCAGCAGGCTGCGAAGGTGCAGGCGTGGGCGTCGCAGTGGGGGTGGGAGTTGGGGGAGTAGACTGGGTCTCAAGTTTCTTGGTCAACTCGTCAATCTTGGTTTGGCTCTCAGATTTCTCCTTCTTCAAGGCATTGATCTGAGTGTTGAGGTCGTCGATAAGCTTCTTGGAGATGTTCTTAGCGTTGGAAGCCTTAGTGAGTTCCGCATCCAACTCCTTCGCCCGTTTGTCTGAAGTAGCAAGTGAAGTCTCCATCTCCTCAACCTTGGTTGTCTGGGTGGTCTTTTCCTCTTCAAGCTTCTTGAGTTGTGCTCGCGCATCCTGCAGTCGCTGGTTCAGAGAATCAATCTCCTTGTTTCGCGCCTCCAGTTGAGTTTGAAGAGACTGTTGAGTGGAAACAGCATCACGAGACTCACTGAGCTCCCGAGTTGCGTTCTCGAGGCTCTCCACAAGTCCATCGCTGTTCTCCTTGACAGTGGCGAGCTCCTGCTGCAGGCTCTCTACCTTGGCCTTGAGATCTTCAATCTCCTCGGACTTGGAGGCAACCTCAGCCTGGAGCTGGGGGAACTCGTCATCGTAAGAGAAGAACTCCTCGCTAGACTCCTTGGACTCAGTGACTTCGGAAACGGACTTCTGAGCTCGGTGCTTTGGCGAGAACATGCCGATGACGGAGGCGACTGGTGATTTGGCCTTCTCAGGAGCAGCCTCCTCTTGCTGCTCCTCCTGGGCATCCTCGGGCTTGTCTGCGCCTTCGGACTTGGGTTGATCGGCGTTGCCAGCTTTCAGCGTCTCCAGTTCCTCCTCAAGCTTCTTAGCCTTCTCCTCGGCTTCGTTGTGCTTCTTCTGTAGCTCATCCTTGTCCGCGGACACCTTTTTCAGCTCCTCCATTACCATGTCGCTTCGGAGGTTTAGTTGGTTCAGGTATTCCACAAGGGCCTCGGGGTCGCCGATGGATGTCAAGGGCGTGTTTTCACGAAGCGCTTTCTCGAAAGGCTCGATGGCAGTGGCCCTTCTATGAGCGACACGATAAGACCGCAGCAACTCTGAACCCCTGTCAGCACTCTGCTTACCACTGCATTACTCTCCCAGTATCGCGACCTACCTGGATATGTTGCTTCGAGCTTCTCCAGCTTGCGCAGCTTTTGGCGAATCTCCGGAGTCAGCTCTTGAGGCTTTGGTGGTGGCTCAGGCTTGGCAGCTGGCGCGTCCGCAACACCTTCGGAAGTCTTGTCCGTGGCAGAATCATCCTTGGTCTCCGAAGGCTTGTCGTCCGAGCCACTGGTCTGCTCCGTCGATTTCTCGGTCTTTGCTTCGTCGGCTGCACCTGGTGGCTTCGGGGTGCCGGCTCGGCTGGGCTCGTCACTGTCGTCGATCACAAAAGCAGCCTCGAAGACGGCGGGGTCAGGGTTCACAGCGTCGCCTGCATCGGCCGCCGCCTTCTTTGCTCTATCGCGCTTCGTTGGGGAGGCATTAGCCTTGCGCGACGACGTCGAGGCTGTTCTGGAGGGGGTTCTCGATTGGGAAGCTGACTGCTGGCGGGCTTGTTCCTCGGCAATGGTCCGATCGATGGCGCTCTTGAATCGCTGGGGAGATGTTAGTCGCCGCCTGGGCAGTTTGAAGGAGAGTAACAAAGTCGGAGGAGGAAAGGTATCAATGGTTGAACTTACTTGGAACATGATGGCGGCTCCCTTGGGTCAAATGCAACGTCTCAGGAGCAGCTAACGATGACCAAGGGACGCGCGCAGGCGATAAGGCAATAAAGAAGTCAAGGGAACGGAGAGAAAGCAAGAAAAGGAGGTCAAGAGTTGCGACGAGGAAAAAGAAAGCAACTCAGAAAAGCGCCCTCATGACTTTGAGAGAGTGTTGGTGATGGCTTGTTGAAAGGAGTACTAATCCAAGGGACAGACAGGTACTTGCCCTTCTGTACAGTAGCCGTCGCTGCTAATTCTGGGGTAAGCCGAAGCGTTTCCCTGTGGCTGAGGCACCCTCCCGCCCCAAAGAATTCCACGTGTTCCCTACAATTTCAGCGCCTCACTGTGGCTTGAACGCTGTACACCTTATTCCAACATCCCATTCAAGGGTCCAGCACCGAAGCTTGTTTCTCATCATGGCTGGAGCCTTGGCGCAATTCTCTAAGGTTGCTTTCGTATTTCATGAGGCTGTAAATATACGCAAAGTCGCATATTCTCCCTCACTTGACATCAAATAGTACTTTGGAAAGATATATTGCGAGCCCCTGAGCCCAGCAAGATGCGTCGTATCAACAGCACTCAGCAACACTCAAGCGAGCCAAGCCCCGTATCATTCATGCCCAGTTTATGATCGTAATCACCATTTTATCCCTTCCAAGAAATCTTTTTCATTATCATCTCTAAGCTCAAAGATGCCGTCAAGTATGGCCACACCTCTAGAACTTTAAGCTCTCAAAGGCAAAGTCTCAGAACCGAATGGTACAGAGAAACAACACTGGGCATTCGGCCTCATGATAACCCGAACTGCAAGTTCAGAGCATGGATTCATACGAACGCATCATGGCCCTCGTTACAGAGGAAGCTAAGGGGACCACGTTGTCAACTCACATCAGCTTACAGGCTGCGTAAAGTTGCACAAACTAGAAACAGGCAATGCTACTGAGAAACCGAATTTGTTCTGAGAGGAGATATCTGATACACACTTGACGCTCGCCTATGACACGAAGACCTGGACCAAACCCTCGTTTCGTTGTAACTGGAACTCGAGGGACGACTGTGTTTCATTGCTCAGTTCCATTCACGTATTCACAACTTGGGTTCTTGTAAGCCGCTTTGCGTTGCTCCTATTGGCCGCTTTGGCTCGTAAGCTTTGTTCAACGCGTCCGAGGCCAGAGGCTATTTGTTTATTTTCTCTAGCTATTTCTAGAGTATAATCATGCGATATAACAACAACATACTGCAAGGAACTATATCCTCCAATGTGGCATGTGTTTTCCTTTGCCTCCAAGGTCATCTCGTTGGTGGAGCTGCCACCCGCAGCTGACCCCTGTCCACATGAGCTTGCCCTTGCTCCATGACACGCGGGCAGGTCAATAAAAAGGACACTGATGAAAGCAACAGAATGAGGATATTATACTCTGAAGATAGCAAGAAGAATAAGAAAATAAAAAGAAGTGACTTTTAGTATATTCCATCATTTTATAATATTTTATCATTATTTTAGTCCTTTTTATGCAAGAACGATCATAGCCTTGGAGCTAGAGTGTTCTGTCTCGTTTATTTCCTGACCCGCCTGCGCAGCTCAATGAGGTCACACACCTGGCCAGTGTACGTAGCTTCACTGGAACTCTGACCTTTCCAACAAACCATTCATTCGTCTTGTTCGACTTGGACAACCTCTTCTTCTTTTCACCGCCAAACTCGTATCTGGCCATCTTTTTTTCTTCTTTACTGATCAACGACGCGATTTCTTGCCTTTTCCTTTGTTTTCCCCTCTTTTTTCTCATCTTGTCGATCTCGATCGCGCCCACTCCTTTCACACACTTCACATGCTCTAGACGCTCCCCGCTGTCAAAATGGTGGCCTTTTGGCCCTGGAAGGTCCGTCGCTTCCGCCTCTCGATGCCCTCTCTCCCTCCAGCCAGCTAAACTCTTTGCCAGGGCGAATCCGCCGACTTCGAAAAGACCCTGTCTTCACTCTCTAGCAAGATCGCCGACACACAGGCCTCCCTCGACAAGGTCCGATCCAACTCCCCGCGCGCCCGAGTTCTTTGGACACTCTACCTTTCCTTTGCCTACCTCGTTTACGCCATCGTCCTGCTGCTCGTTGTCGGATATAAGAACCTCGGCGCATACGAATGGACCGGCCTGTGCAGCGGACCGTTGCTGTGAGCTTCCTCTAGGCCTGTTGTCATTTCCAAGGCACTGACGAGACAATGACAGCATCTACACTACTCGCACGACCCTCGCCGCTTACTACAACTTTCGCATCGAGAGCCTCAGCGCTCGCCTCAAGGATCACCAGCAGGAGCGCGCAAAGACCATTCAGAAGCTCAAGGATGCCACCAAGTATGACTCCACCATGGAGCTGATCGAGAAGTACGGAGGCGAAGGACCGACAAAGGGCAAGAAGAAGAAGGGCGGCGCCGAAGACAACTCCGAAGATAAGATGGACGGCAAGAACCAACCTGGTGGCGGACCTGCTCAGGGTGTCCCGGGCCGTACCCGCATGCCGCCTCCTCCTACGGCCAATATTCAGCGCCGAGAGGGTCCCCCCGCCGGTAGCCCCATGCCCGCCCCGAATCCCTTGGAGCCCGGTGCCGAGTTTGCGCCCAATGCCGAGTTCTCTGGCCCTCCTCCGGCCTTCTTCCCCGGCACGCCCAATCCCCCACCCAGCACGTACTCCTCCTATTCGACCTCAGAAACCCACTGGTACGACCGCATCTTTGACGTCCTCCTCGGTGAAGACGAGACGGCTCCCAAGAACCGCATCGTGCTCATCTGCCAGTCCTGCCGCCTCGTCAACGGCCAAGCCCCTCCCGGAACAAAGACCCTCGCCGAGATGGGCTCCTGGAGGTGCATGTCGTGCGGAGCTCTCAACGGAGAGATGGACGAGGGCAAGCGTATCGTGAACGAGGTGCTCGATGCGGCCATGGATGCTGCCGCCGAAGAGGAAACCACCTCTAGCGACGATATCGTCGATGTGACGGTTGACGATGTGAAGAAGGAGAGTGAAGACGACGGGCCCGCTGCGGGAGTTAAAAAGCGAAGGGGCAAGGGCAAGAAGTAATCACGATTCCTTTAATTTGCACCTATACTATGTAAATGTAATACAGCTCTGTTCTTGTTTTGCCTCATTATGTATGATATGATCCTTATGATTATCTTCTCATAACTGTATTCCTAAGCTGCCTAAGAATAAGATAGAGTAATCCAAGAAAAAGAAAGTCGCCTAAGCCAAATGGCAACCCACAGGCTCTGGAACTCCAAGATCAGCTCTCCTCAACAACAAAACGACTCTTGAAGAGATTTCATCTCTTAGACTCAGAGGCTAGGCGATTGCTTAGGGTCCAGGGCAGTTATCTCTTCTATATAGTTACGATCCCCGAGAATGCCCTATATTGACAAGCTGTCTTCAGACTTGAGGCCAATAGGACAGCGAGACAGCAGGATAGCAGGACAGCAAGATAGACCATGTTACTCATCTCTCAAAAGCAACCCTACTCGCGACTTCATAAGGCCGAAATAAGGCTTCCATCGATGGAATCACTCAAACAAAACATAGAGTGACCATGTTTTACAAACTTCAAATGTTGCCTGAGGGTATATCGTGTTTCAAACCCAACCATCCAAAAACACCATGGCCCATATCTTGCGTTGCCACTTAAATCTCTCCTCCTCTTACACAAGTATTGTCCCTTCATGTACATGTCGCCAAAATCGCTTTTGCCAGCCGCAGTAGGTATACTCCCGCAGACTGAGCCTCCCTTTCGCCGAGCAATGCCTTCCCGCTTACCATCCCCCCCGGTTCCTGGTAAAGGCACCAGGCATGATCCCTTACTCTACATTCCTGGATATCAGAATCGCAAAGGAATAACAAAACAAGAGCAGAATGTTTGTCCATGAAAGAATGCACCGAGGATTCTCATATCACCGCAAAGCCTGCCTGTTCCAATTCTTTGCCGCCCGGCAGAATAGGACGCCCTTGCATCGGGAATGGCCAGAAGAGAGGGTTCTCCATACTATCCCCCGTCTTCTTGACATTGGTCGCGTCATCGCCTCCCGCAAGAAATTGTCCTGTGCCCCATTGACACATAATGTCCCCCTCGCGTACGCTGGGAGCAAAGAAGTTGAGGCTCCCTGTGTGCGGCTTCACCAGCCGGTCGTACTCTTCCGCTGTCAGCTTGTCGCCGCTGATGCCCACTTCGATGTCCCATTTCTGGGCGAGATAGCGTAGTATGTTGAGAGCCTGCTCGGCAAAATGATGACAGGGAGCCATTTCGGTGAGATCCGCGATCCCCTGAGTAATTGATTCCACCACATGAGGGTCGATCTTGGCCGCCCTCTCCATGTCTCTCTCCATGTCGTCGTCCTCGTCATCTGACTTGACCGTTGTCGCCCCAACAGCCAAATGCATGATGGCTGATGTGAGGACAAAGTAGGGGACAAAGGATGGAGTTCTTCGCAAAGTGTATAGAGATGAATATGACCTCAAGAGGCCTTGGATGGCGTCTGCTGCCTGAGAACAAACGTCTCGCGGCGAGACTTTGGATCCGATGATCCGCAGCTTGATTAAGGGTCGGAAAAGGAGTAAAATCGCAAAGTGATAATACATGCTGCACTAATCAGCAAACTCATTCCGCCATGGTGAGCATCCTACAACACTTACTGGGCAAATAAAACGGCTGGGGTAAAGTTGTGCCCCAGCCGCAGTACCTCTGGTATCCGATCATACCAGTTCAGGTACTGAGTGTAAATGTCCAACAGATCCCTGGATGTCAGGGGCCTGCCCGGAGAGTGTAGAATGTACAGAGATCGGTGAACCAGCACACTCAATTCGCAAAAACACTTGTACACGGATCGTACATTAGATGGCTGTTGGCATGAGCGTTGCAGCGGAGCCCCTGCGATCGTCAGACTCGTCGGAAGCGAAATGTTGCTGCTTGACTCACCGTCGTCGGTGTACGGCACCCACAGAGAAGCCTCGATGTCTCCTATTATCGCGGGCTTCGGTGGTAGGTGAGGGAAGCAGGAACACTGAGGCAATGAGCCCGTGGCCAGGGACCAGGCGCTGTGGAAACAGATTAGCAACAGACACATCATCTTGGAACAATAAACTCACTGATCCAGCGCAAATGCTCCCCAAAAGGTTGCGGACTGAACTGCAATTTCATCTTCGTCCCCCTCATCCTGGATACGATGGAGTCCCATCTCAATGGCGAGCCGGATGCTTTGACCTGCATAATACCAACTTTCCGAGTCTCGTCCACAACTAGCTTCACGAATTGACATTATGCCAAGCGCTTGAATCGTCGTCAGAGAGTGATGGTCTGTCTCTTGAGCGAACAGTCGCAACGACTCTTTGAAAAAGTGATCGCCAGATGTGTAGGGATCGTTAGGATTCGCACGCGACATGGGCTGAGTCGAGAATCGACAGCCCAGGGCCAGAAGAGCATTCATCAGGATCGGCGAACAGTATCGATATCGCCCGTCCTGAAAGTCTTGCAGGAAGTGTTCCTTGCTTAACGAGGCAAAGGTAGGATACTCCCAGCAAAAGTAGAGCGCCAAGAGGTGCTGTACGAGGGTAATATCTTGAGTAATGTTCGTCCATGTGGTTGCTGGCGCTCGCAGCTCAGGTTCGTTCAACGGTGACAGAACCTGCTCGACGCCGCGATACCTTGGTAGGCCGTCTGACATTTGGTCTGGATGGATTCCCTCTGCCCATGATCCTACTCGAGTCTGCGGCGGCCCTCTAAGATCCGTCGTCCAGTTCATGACGTCTGGGTGTGAGTTGCTTCGAGTCGATCCAGCCTGGCTATGAGAAGAGAAGTGCCAAGGACTATGCTGACCCATCTCAGGCCTCAGCGAACCCTGTGGCGCTGCCACAGGGTTCACACCGAGACTCATGGCCGCCAATGTTCCGAGTCCACCACCCGGAAAGCCAGCAACAGGGCCCATAGTAGGCGCTTCAGCTCTCGGGGCGAATGAAGGTATTGCGCCTCCGCCTGAGGGTAGAATTCCACCGAGCCATTCTGATATAATCTCAACAGACTGGCCACTACGAAGCCGGGTTAAGACTTCCTCCCAAAGGTCTGGTCGGACGAGCGCAGCAAAGACTTGATCGCTAGAACGCTGCCGTTGGCGGAGGTTTTCAATCTCGGATCGCAGGTTTTCTTTCGATTGTCGTACAGGGATCTCGTAAACACATTCGACGTCTTTTTGTCCTTTACAGCGCCCACATGGTTTTCCGCCGTCACACTATGGTGTGATGAGTGTTAGTAAAGAGGGGCATTCAAGTGAAGCATATCATGAGATGAGGCCATCCGCTGCACCACATACCTTTGCGCGTTTCTTGCGACATTCTGTACAAGCATTGGGTGTCACGACGCCCAAGCCACGACGGCGCTTTGAGTTTTGCGAATGACTGATTGGGTTTGCGGGACCAGAGGCGGTTGAAGGTGTATTAGAGGACTGGACTGAGGTGGGGGTCGGGTTGCCCTGCGATGGAGCTCCCGAAGCTCCCGCTTGAGCTCCTTGACCTTGAGGCGTGCTTTCAGAGCTGGGGTGCTGCTGGTTGTGGCCCCCCGAAGGGCCGCTGTCCACGTCCATCGCGCACGTTCCAAGCCTTGCCAGAAGGCCGTTAACGAGCGCTGAAGAAGAGGAAATAGATTCGTTCGAATGAAAGTATCGGTGTCGTCGTCTCAAGTTTGCGAATTCCGGACTTCAGCTCAGAGGAAATGCGGCGGGATGAGGTCTCGGAGGGACGATGTTGAAGGACGCTGCGGCGCAGTCTGACATGCTGCGAGGAAAGATCGTGATGGTGGGTTGAAGCTTGAGCTTGGAGCTGGAGCTGGAACTGCTTCTCTTGCTTCTCCTACCAACCACCAAAGCTTTCGGAGCAACTGTCGGTGCAGCTTGGGCAGCTGTAGCCCCTACTTCTGCTTTCGCGTCACCGTCTGTGGTGGGGGAAATCGTGAAGGCGGAGGCGACCGTTTAGAATGGTCCAAGCTCTCGAGATCGAATCAGATCGAGTTGTAATGAAGTCGCGATTGCTGGGCTCGGAGGCGGAGAATCGGGCGTCGGGTGATTTTTCCTAGCAGAGAGCTAGCTGGTGGTTATACCGAGCCTAGTAGAGGTGAGCTGCGAAGCTCACAGCTGACGGATTGGCGTGCAGGGGTAGGAGGAGCAATTCGCCGATCCTACGAGTCAAGCAAGGGAGAAAGAGAGAGACGTAGGCGATCAAAAAGGCCAGGGGTGCTGGCGCTTTCAAGCGCTCACAATGCCACTCTGGACTCCCCGTCGTTTTCGCGTATTGCAGGACGATGATTCCGCAGCCGGGAGACAGAATTGGGCGGCGTTTAGTTCGGTGATGGTGCCAGTAGGTATCCGTCAGTGGCAGTCGCCGTTTGCCGTGGCCCATGCACGGCGCGGACTGGCAACTATCGAAAGCTGGCGCGTGAAAGAAGAGGAGGATAAGTTGGAAAAGCGGAAACGATGGGAGAGAAGGAAGAAATTGAATCTCTCGAGGAATTAAAAAGGACCGCAATTTCGATCTCGATTGCGATTGCGATAGCGGCAGTTGTCCTTGGAAGGTACGGAGCACCAAGGAAGTAGTCGCATCCAGTCCAAGCCAACCTCGTGCTGGTTTAGACGCAGGATGGAATCACGGCGAAGCTTTTGGATAGCGCGATGCTCCTCTTTTGGCTTCACTCTTGACTCTGTCTTCCTGGCCTGTTTCTGTCGCGACCCGTCCTTGTTATTCCCGATTCGTTCTCAGTAGGCTTGGCGTCGTTTTTCTCAGTCAACGAGTCGATCGCGATGTCCGGGTCTCGTCTCACGATGCATCGTCTCGTGGAGCTGGCGATGTTTAGCTCCAGGCGGGTCACTTGGTCTCGTTTCGCTCCTCTTCGGGTGACCTAGTTGCGAGTGGAGAGGAAGAAGAGGGAAAGGATGAAGGATGATGAGATGGAGGGGAACGAGTCTCAAGAGTGGTATCTAGGTTTGCGATTCCTCGTGGAAGGACGGGGATTTTTCCGCTTTAGGTTCCGTAGAGAAGACGAAGCTTGTTTTTTTCTCGAGGTGCTGCGTGTGTATCCCTCTAGTTCTGGAGCTAGAGGTCGAGGTAGTAGTTGGAGGTATGTGAAAATCTCGATGCATATGATACCGCAAATCTTGAATTGGATGTCATGTTTCAACCAACGTTAGCCCATGAACTCAGGAAATCGTCACTGTGGATGGTGATTGGTCATCCCCCATCCTGTTCCTTTTTCCTGTTATTGCTACATTTTATGCCTCATCTGTGAGGTTTTTCAATACTTTTAATAGTTCACATAGATCGCAATTGTTTTATACTCATTGAAACATTTCATCGTCCCTTGACGATGCTTACACCAATCTCCATGTGCCATCACAGCCCCAATCCTCCGAACTGTCCAATTGGATCATCACGGAATCTCCCAGGCTCATGCACATCCTTTCCAGCACTGGCAACCTGCACATCAAATACCCATGTCTATCAATCCCATGTGCCGTTCCGTTCTTTGTCGAAATTGGAAACCAACCCGTCTGCCTTGACCCCATTCGCGAATCCGACGGGGTTCCCGTGGTTTGTGTCCATGTAGAATGATGTCAGAGGGGCCTTCCTTCGAAGCTATTTGGATGCTAGTGGCCCACGATGGACACTTCCCCCAAGCGATGGTGGTGAAGAAGGGCTCTCCTTTGATCGACAAGCCCAGGTTGCCTGCCGTTCCCCTGGCGTCGCTGTCGGCAGCTTCACTTGACAGCTTCACAGCCCACCGCCGCCAAGACCGCAGACAGCCCCTAGCGCTCTCCTGTTGAGTTCGGAAACCCCAGAGTGTCCTAGCATTGTGTCTCTTGCATCTGTAGCGCTGTATCAGATGCTGCCTCGCCAAGTTTGATACTCTTTGCGCAGTGTGCCCCTCTTCCTTTTACCCCACAATACGTCATCATCTCTACCTCGCTTCAGTATCCAACCACTTCAGCTTCGATCATGACGTTGCGCTGCAACGCCAATCCCCGCTCACGGTCTTGGTAGGGTCTTGCGATTCACAGGGACCTCAGCTGATGCTGCTGTGGTAGGCATGCGTCTTTTCGTAAAATCATATGATTGCTTGGTAAGACACTTGAGATATCTGTCAACTTGTCTCGACAGACCAAAATGCTAGAGTATACAATGGGCCCCATTTTCAAAACACCACCCTGACCTGCCACCAGTCGTATGCACCCAAAACAATGCCATGCTATTATACAGTCCCTTGACTTGACATAGAAGAATTACCATGTGATTTCCCATGTTAAACGGCCATTATGCAAAAGGATCACGGTTCCCCTTGCTCGGGCTTCGGTTGTACTTAACTGGACTTCGTGACCGATCTCCCTTGCTTGGGCTTCGGCGTCCAGAAGGCGTATAAGGTGCCGCCAGAATCGGCTTCATCTTGGGTGGCGTATTGTCCGTGTCCGTACCCTCATCGAGCATCCTATGTCGCTGCATTCTAGGCGTCTGAACAGGAATCCACATGAATCCAGGGCCTCCCTCTGGAGGAATTGATGGATCATGAGTTACAGTGGCCGGCTGTGACTGAACGGGCGCCGGTGGCTTGTTGGCGTAGCCGCCAAATACCAAGTTGTTTGCGATTGAGCAGAAGATGAGGATCGCAAAGAAAATCCCTGTCCCGAATTAGTATGGGAATCGTAATATCTCTCCTGAAAACTCTTACCCAGGCCTTCAGATTCATGGTGTCCGAAAACTCGTTGATGATCTCGGCAATCTGCTTCGCTGTGACCTTGACCCTCATGATAGAGCCAGGATTCTGTTCCATGCAGGTTTCCATCCATCACACAATGGATCGAGAGCTGGTGGCCGGTTCTCCCTCTGGCATCCGTTCACGGTATACTCTTTCGTACACTCTGCGATCTTACCCGTAATCTCGAGACGCGCAAACTCGTTGGCGTTATAGATGTCGGTTCTAATAGTATCCACGACAGACCAACCGATGTAGACGAAGATTGAGACCAGAAAAAAGTTGACCAGTAACTTTATCCACCGGTACAAATTGTCGGGGGCGTTGGGATGCTCTTCCAGCATATGGAACAGCTTCCCTATGAAACCCCTAGCAGGCTCCTTGGCCTTCTTCTTGCCTCGAGATCGGTGCTGCTTCGGTGCCACGCTATCATCGGAGTCGGCCTCTGACTTCTTCCAACGGCTGCGAACTATGCTGACGTCCTTGTCGAGATTGTGCCTCTTCCTCTTGCGCATGATATCAGTCACCGAGAGGTCTCGGGCTGGTCTAATCTCTCCTCTCCCAGATGTGTGCTTCTTGGTTGCGAAAGGAGACTTGCCATAGCGGAATGACTTGTCAACCTTCGACGGGCTCGAAACTCCGCTCATGTAACGTCGCTCATGCGATCGCCTCGGAGTATCGTTGGGTAGTCAGACACCTCTGTCTGAGCAGGACTATCTTCGGCACCAGAAGCTTCTGACAAGGCCAGATCCTCAAAGGGCCGTCGGGAGTAGTGAAGGCGGGATTTCTAAAAGGCGGAGCAGCAGCCTTGGATGGTAGTTGAGGTGTAAAGAAAGAAGTCTGGGGTGGTTGAGCTTTTGTGGGTGTGCCCAGGTTCGCAAAGGGTTCGGTCGCGAAGACTTTGAGGGCGATGCAAAGACTATAGGTCAACGGTTAGCAGCTGTCGCCAGTTCCTGCCACTGCCATGGTGCAGCAGCTGTGCATATACACCAGCGATCACTGGCCAAAGATATCACCAACCATTTTGTGAGTTGCTCTTTGCTGCATGTGTAAAGGACTTGGGATCAAATGGACCGCTGTCCTGATATTCCCAGTCCATAGGACCCTCGAAAGTCCGGCGATCCATGACTGCTCAATTCGTTGTTGGGGTGTTGAGAGTCGTGATTCTGTCTGAAGTCTGCGTGTGCGGGTCGATGATATTTTTCAAGCTTGTCATCCGCAAAGAGCCACCTTTGTCAACCTGCATGCATCAATCGTCAATGGCAACCAGCGCCAAAGTAAACAAAGCTCCAGCTGTCTGTTTGCCTGAGGCTGCAGTTGCTGGAATGGGAAAGTGGCTGATTATGTCAGCGACCAGGGTGCGCCTCATCAAATGCCTGTGGCGCTTCAGAGCCAAAGAAAGTTGTAACTTCGAGTTTGCGACCTTGTCCCTAAAAGCTTCTCATCCATCCGCTTTTCTTCACTCGCGACTCTTTTGGGAGTGTCAACTTGCGAAGAACAGCCTTCAAAGACTACACGACAAACAAATTGTCTTTGAGGTCGCCGACGCGATCAACGACGCGACGCCATGTCCGAAGGAGGCTCCCCTGCTGGCGAGCGCGCCAACGATCCCATTGACGATGGCCAGGAGCGGGAATATGATGATGCTGCTGCGGCGGCCGACTCTGATCGTGAATCCGATGCGCTTTCCGAGGTCGACGAGGACCAGTTCGAAGATTACGACCCCGAAACCGCCAACATCGAAGACCGGCCTGTCGATATCGATGAAGACGTTGCTCGCACGCTGAAGGCGACCAAGCGAAAGCGCACAGAGGGGGAAGTCGCCAAGAAGCCTCGAGAAGGTCGACGAGACAAGAAGCGCCGAGATCGTGATGAGGATGTTGTCATGGATGATGCCGATGGAGGCAAGAAGCCACGACGATCGAGACGCGCAGCCGAGAGCGAGGGACGGCCCAGAGCTAAGGCTGCCACACCGGAAGCCGACAAGGAGGAGAATCTCACATCCGAGGAGAGGCAGAAGCGGGCCATTGACCGAGCTCTTGATGCCGCTATCAAGAACCTAGCGGTCCAAGCGCAGGAAGAAGGACGAGATTGTAGGTTTCTAAAGTGGCATATTTTGGAGGTGAACGTGGCTAACGTTAGTTTCTTTCAGGACCTCGAAAACGAACTCGACGACTTGTTGGCAGATCTCAAGGTCCGAATGGAGCAGGCCTGTCAGGCAGACAACAGTGCTCGTGAATCTGGCCAGCCTGCTCTGCACAAGCTCAAGCTGCTCCCCGAGGTCACCGGCCTTCTGAACCGCAACGACGTTCAGCATGCAGTCCTAGACCCCGACACAAACTTTTTGCAGCATGTCAAGTTCTTCCTGGAGCCCCTTAACGACGGATCCCTTCCGCGTTACAACATCCAGCGTGATATTTTCTCAGCTCTTGCCAAGCTCAACGTCCAGAAGGAGGCCCTCCTTAGCAGCGGCATTGGAAGAGTCGTCGTCTTTTATACACGAAGCAAGAAGCCTGAGCCTAGCATCAAGCGAATTGCTCAGAGACTGCTTGGTGAATGGAGTCGACCGATTCTTAAGCGGACCGACGACTACAAGAAGCGCCAGATCGAGACTCGCGAGTTTGACTATGAGTATGTGTTTGCCCTGTCAAGTTGTCCAACTGATGTACTAACTGTCATTCCAGGGCCGCCAAGCTTGCTCAACGTCAAAAGGCAAACTCGCAGTTCAGTCTCTCCCAGCGCCCTGCGCAGTCTTCCAGGGATATTGAGCGCGAGCGTTTCCTTGCCCCGTCACGCTCCAACAACTCGGCTCGCATGGTCAACTTGCCATCGAGCTACACCATCGCACCCCAGAGCACATACACTGGAGCCCGCGACTCAAACCACCGCCCGCTGGGTGCTGGAGGCATGGATGCTTTCCGCAAGCTTACCCAGAAGAGCAAGAAGAAGAACAACAACTAAGTCAATACTGGTTGATATTTGGCATCGGTTTCTTGGTTGGAAACACGTGTTGGCACGCATACAGGTTGTAAGCTACTAGGGGTGGATCAAAGATGTTGGTTGGTGTCGGCGGGATAGGTACTGGCGTTTGGCGTACAAGCATTTGAAGTCAAACTTATTAGTTGAAAGTGAAGAAGGCCTGATAATTTGATGGGCTAACAAACTTATGCCATCTCGTCATGAGTCAAGCGTGACTGTAATCCAAGCTGTGATGTTGGTGGATTAGTGGCATATGATATGGCGATCTCTCTACCACGTGTCATGCGTTCATCTTGCCAACCTTCTTTCTGAAGCTGACACGTGAAATTAGAAACGTTTAGAGGTGTTTGTTGTCTGTTGCTATGGAGCTAAGTCTACCTACCACACCTTCGAGTCCTAGAAAGGCCAGGTGACTGATTCTTGGGAACAAGCCTCATCTCGTTCTATGGAAGAGCGTGACTGGAGCTGTCAACCTATCGGAACTGTCATCACATTCTCAGTTGCACCACTTCTAAACAGTCTCTCCAACGTACCTTTGGTGAAATCTGGTATTGTTTACAGCTCGTCATGTCGTACTGGTGCACTGCGAACCTCGTTTTCCTGCAAGGCATCGGAGGACAAGGGAAGAGACATTACGTCGAGGAGCCCACTTTCAGCGGGAATGCTATGCCAGTTTTGTAAAGACCGTTACCCAAGAAGTCTAATTTTCTCACGATGGCAATAGATGACGGGTCGCCGGAAGAGAACTCCTTGGGTGTGTGGTCCGGTCCCCTGGAGGAGGCTTTTTGTTTTTTTTTTCTTGGACAAGGGACGCAGTGACGTCAGCCCAACCTCTCTAGATTTTGGGGGCTGCAGCGGTTGCACAGAAATATTGGCATCCATGCCACGAGTGAGGCTTGAAATATTGAAAAGGATATCGGCCAAGATCGTATCGACACTGCAGTATGTGAGATCCCAATAGGGAAAAAGAGATCTGGCAAGAATCCAAGCCATTCGTCAAGCTTTGTCAGAATTACCTTTACAATGCCCCCCAAACCAAAAAAGTTACAGCACCTCCCTACAGCGCATCTCCAACGGGCCGGCCGATTTGAAAGTACCCCGCGTAAGCAATGTACCTGTGAGCTGTTGGAGAAATGGCGTCAGTCCCTTAGAGTCTGCGCGCGTGTGCGACCTCTAAGCGCCGGATGCGGGTGTACCACTTTGACTGCCGTTACTCCGAATCACCTCCAACTGCCGCTGCCCGAAGATCGTTCAGGTACGGGGGTGAACAAGTTTTTTCTTGAAGAGGGTTTTGAGTTGCGAGGAAGAAGCTTGTTTTTCTTTTCTGGCTCGTGATGGTGTTGTTTGCGTTGAACATCTCAGGTCCACGTGTTGGATGGAAAAAGATGTATGCATCCATCTTTCATCCGTTGTTCTGCACCAATGCATCGTCGTGCTTATCGCAATGGATGTCTCGGCGACGCCATGATTCAAGTCTTCCCGGCTCTTATAACCGTCTGCTGCACTCGTCAATATCGACCTTGACATTGGTATTTTCAATGTAGCTGTGTGAAATTGAATGATTGCTTCCGTCTCTGTCTGACAAGATGTATTGCTTCCTGGACATCTCCCCTGTCTTCAGCTGGTACCAGGCCTTGGGCCGCAGAAGCCGGCGATTGGATTCCTGCTATTGGCACTTGTAAAAGAAGCCATCTTGTTCTGTTGGCCCGGCTGGACTGCGCTGTGCTGCGCTGCAAGATACCTACCTCGTCCAGCACTGCTTGATCATCCCAGACCCTGGCCTTGCTCCTCCCCTTCCAACGCTTCAGGCCGTTCCCGTTCCCGCCTCCCGTCTCCCGCCTTCATCCATCTCTACCCAAATTTCTTCTCCCTCCCCCTCCTCCCAACTTTTCCTCTTCTCATTCAATCTCATCCCAAGATCCGTCTACGGCGACTACACTACTCGCGGCCCGCCCAGAGCCCCATCGCAGTCCATCCTGATCAATCAGACTGGATCCAACCAGTCTAATCGGCCAATTCGTTCTGCCCGTTGATCTTAGCCAGGTTGCGCCGCCACTGCGCAATATCTTTGTTTCGACTTTTTGCGACGCGACCAATCCCACGCCACAGCCGCACCAACACGCAGATACCATCCTCTCTCCCATCGACCATCTCCTCTCATCTTCCGAAAACCCTCATCAACAATTACTCGGCCGATTCCCATTCTGCTGGGACCCCGATTGCTGCGAATCCACGCCATTGAGACGCCCGCCCACCGAGTCGAGCACTTACAAGCACCCCTCACCCCCACCTCGACATCCATCCATTTCTCAGCGCCGAAAGAATCTCGTCGCAGTTCGCGCTACGACAGACCAGACCAGACCAGACCATCTGCAACATTCGCGACGGCCCAAATCCATTGGCGAACCGGCGGTGACAGCGATACTGGCGCTGAATTTCTCTCTCCTCTTTTGACCCTTGATTCTACACTCCCGTTGGTAGCATCAACAACACCATCATGAACGGCACAGAATCTCCCGAATCCCAGAAGCCACCGCCTTCCTCGGCCGGCACCAATGGCCATGCCAGCACCAACAGCAGTCTTGCCGCCAAGAAGCGCAAGAAGGACGGCCTGAAGCCTATCATCACCATGGAAGGGGCAAGCCCTCACCCAGCGATTGGGTATGTACAAAGATTTATTTCATCTCGTCTTGTTGTTTGTTGTTGTCACCCTCTGCACTTTTTACTTGCCTGCATCGCCTTGACTACCCGACACCTTGTTTTCTCATGACAACGGCATCGAAATATGCGGTCTCGTTCCCTGGAATCTAAGCAGTTTGCGCTCGCCTCAGCGAGGGTTGCCCTGGAGCAGTCAGGCCAGAGGGGTCGCAACCTAAGCTGTCTCACCCCCACCTACACGATTTCTTGTGTTTTGCACTCTTTTGCGCCGGTCGTGGACGGAGTCGCAGAAGAGCCTGCTGGGCACTAAGTTTGGCTCGGTGCTGGCAAGGCACAGCACAGACGCCAATACGAAGATGAGACCAGAGCGACAGCTTCCTTGCGCTTCTCTGTGAGGGCCCAATGGCCTCTAGCCAAGCACCATTCCAGCGCTTGTCCGAGGACGGTCAGCGGCGACACATGGCGCGGTATTGCATCACATTACAGAAGACGGCAGCGGGCAGTGAAGCAGGTTGAAACGAGTGTGGACACTGCTCACTCAACCACTGGCTCCCCCCGCCAACGATGGCTGGGATTCAGGTGCTTGGGACTCTGTGTGCTTGGGCCTTGATAGGAGGGCGGATCCCATAAGTCTTGGGCATTCATCAACCCTGAATCACTCGATCCATCGATCACTGGATCCCTAGGTACCTGATTCAGGGCTTGGCTTGGGTATCCGTCACTTGTTTGCTGCCCTTCCAAGGTAGTCTACCTGGACCGGCTCTAGCTCACCCGAGGCACGTCCCATGGGTCTGGTGGTTGGCGATGGTGCAGGATGCGAATGTGATGGTCTGGCATGGCCAAGGTGGTGGTGCTCATGCCCGTTACCACCTGACTAACCGGTGCCGTCACTCTGCGTTCTGCCATGCCGCTGCTTGCTCCCTTGTCTTTGCCGACTTCTCGGTGGCGGGCTGGACTCTTTGAGCCTAGGAATCCAAGGGACCCTTTATTCGCCGGGCGGGACGCTCCGTGTTGCGCCGCGTGCCAGCCATCCCCATCCCCATCCCATCCCATGGCCCATGGTCGGTCCTTTGGGTAGGGCCCAAAAATCAGAAGCCAGAGGCGATGCAGATCCAGAGACAAGTCAGAGGTTGAAGAGAAGCAAGCAATCAAAACTCGAGACAAGGAGCACGCCCCAACCAGTCAACCTGCAAATCTTTCTCGCCATTGTTCGCTGCCCTCGTCTTTGCTTTCTTTTCTTTTCTCTTTATCCATCTCACTCGCATATTCCCTGTTCGCATCCGCAGCCGCTCTCCAAGGTGCCGCGCGCAGTGTCGTCCAATCCTCTCCGTCTTTGTCATCTCCATCGTCATTTTGACCTGATCCTTGTTCTTCTTCCTCGTCCTTCTTTATCCCCCGCCCATAACCCGCCACGCCGCTCGCCCGCTTGTCAACCGCGCTTTGCTACCCGATTGTTGTTATAATTCCCCTATTTCATCATTCCAAGCGAGTGTTTTGTCCAAGCATAGGGGCAAGAGAAGCGAACAGAGGAAGAAGAGAACAGCATCTATAAGCCAGTCGCGAGCGCAAGCTGCGCCATGAAGACATCATCATGAACAGCTTCCTCAAAACAAGGTTGCACTCCCCATCACCGCCCCCATACTTTGCCCTCTGCCTTGTCAGCCTCGGGTCTTGATATTCTATACACTCCTGGTAGCCCAGAGTTTGTTGCATCTTGCACCTCATCCCGGATTGTCTCCGAACAAGGTCTCAACAGGTTGCTATGGCCTTGGATGATGTTTTGATGCTTCCCCGCCATTTCACCTCACCCAAGCCCAATCCGGCAAAAGTCCCCCACCACGCGCTCCATGACCACCAGCTCTTTCGCCGCCGCCGCTCCCGCCAAATCTTGCGACCGTGGTTGTTTGATCTGCCCTACCTTGCCTGCATTGGCTCCGCCGCAATCTTGACTTGCCATCTTCATATCTCGCTCTTGCGCCTTGGACATCGCAGTCGCTAACGTTGAACTCTTTTCCGACTCTAGATCGCATCAACTGTCAGCCATGACCCACTCCCCCTCGTCCTCGTCGGTCGACGACGCCGCCGAAAATACTGCAGATGAGGAGGATTCTGAGGATTACTGCAAGGGCGGATACCATCCCGTTCAGGTCGGAGAGAAGTTCAAGGACGGAAAGTACACTGTTGTTCGCAAGCTAGGATGGGGTCATTTCTCAACCGTCTGGCTATCCCGCGACAACACGAGCGGCAAGCATGTCGCCCTCAAGGTTGTCCGTTCCGCCGCCCACTACACCGAGACCGCCATCGACGAGATCAAGCTCCTCAATAAGATTGTACAGGCCAAGCCTGACCATCCCGGTCGCAAGCACGTCGTGAGTCTGCTTGATTCGTTTGAGCACAAGGGGCCACATGGCACCCATGTATGCATGGTGTTTGAGGTTCTCGGCGAGAACCTGCTTGGCCTTATCAAGCGCTGGAACCACCGCGGAATCCCCATGCCTCTGGTCAAGCAGATCACAAAGCAGGTTCTCCTTGGCCTTGATTATCTCCATCGCGAATGCGGCATCATCCACACCGATCTTAAGCCCGAAAACGTTCTCATCGAGATTGGCGATGTCGAGCAGATTGTCAAGCGCGTCGTCAAGCCCGACACTAGCGACAAGGAGAACAACAGGAATGGTCGCCGACGCCGGAGGACTCTCATCACCGGCAGCCAACCTCTACCATCCCCCCTCAACACCAGCTTCAACCACACCAACCTCTTTCCCTCACCGAATCCTCACTCTAGTCTTGCTGGTGTTTTGAACGAAGGTAAGACATATTTGTTCCAATGAATCGAGGTGACCGGTTTGTGTACAACCATGCTAACACGCTCTAAGCAGGCAAGACATCAAAGGAATCATCTCCTAAACCAGGCGATGACGCCCAGAAACAGCGAGAAAAGTCTGCGTAAGTGATGGCTCCGTAGTTCAGTATCAGTTTGGCAGGTGCTGACTCTTATATAGCGACCTTTTGAGCCGTGAAGTTTCTGGCATCTCTCTCGACAAGTCAAACTCACCATCAGCGTCAACCGGCGAGAAGCGTAAAGCGGAGGATGCCCACGCCTTTGACGTTATCAGCGTCAAGATTGCAGACCTGGGCAACGCTTGCTGGGTCAACCACCACTTTACCAACGATATCCAAACGAGGCAATACCGGTCACCCGAGGTTATCCTGGGTGCCAAGTGGGGTGCCAGCACTGACGTCTGGAGTATGGCTGCGATGGTATGACGAAGACTTCTGATTCACCCGAATGGGATGACTATTGGTTGCGCAAGAATGATGAGCTAACATACGTGTGTCAGGTCTTTGAGTTGATCACGGGCGACTATCTGTTTGACCCCCAGTCGGGCACCAAGTACGGCAAAGATGACGATCACATTGCCCAAATCATCGAGCTGCTCGGGCCCTTCCCCAAGTCACTATGCCTCAGTGGCAAATGGAGCCAGGAAATCTTCAACCGCAAGGGTGAGCTGCGGAACATTCACCGGCTTCGGCATTGGGCTCTACCGGATGTGTTACGCGAGAAGTATCACTTCAAGGAGGACGAGGCGAAGCGCATCTCGGACTTTTTGACTCCGATGTTAGAGCTGGTACCGGAGAAGAGGGCGAATGCTGGTGGTATGGCAGGCCACGCGTGGCTGGAAGATACACCCGGCATGAAGGGGTTGAAGATTGAGGGCTTAGAAGTAGGGGGCCGGGGTGAAGGCATCGATGGTTGGGCAACGGAGGTGAGGAAGAGATAAAGGCAATATAGACGTGTTGGAATGTCGCATACAGAGACACGAACCAAAACTCGACAGTCCGGGGACACCACATACATGGTTGGTCTTTTTTTCTGTTTGACGACCTTGCAAAGATGCTACCTGTTTGTTTCAACCGAGGCATCCTGATTTCTACAAGAAGACGTATAAGGACATGATCTGGAAGCGAAAGACTAGGTACGGTACGATGGTGGCTCCCCATGATTTTGGTGTCGGTGTTCTCATGATATGCGGATACTTTTGGTGTTTTTCTCGTTCTTGTCCTGTTTTTTACACCTGTATTCCCTCAGCCACATTTGTTATCAGACATCTTGAGCTTTTTTGCATGGACAAGATACGAAAACATCATGTCACGACATGTCATTTTGCTCCTGAGAATCGAAACCTGGGAAAGCTTTTTTTGTTATAATCATAGACAAAGGTATGATCTATGAACGGGGGTTTACATGGGACTGAAAATGATATATGAGCGGGAGTGAAGGGACGATATAAATAGACTTGAATGATGCGATGCCTGGGATGATATGGAGTCTTTCTATGGTGTGAGCTGAATGAGCGGCCATGACACACTCGGCTGGTGGGTGTACACGTCTAGTATGCCTGGGCATAAGGATGGTATATATAGTCCAAAGAGACTCGAGCCATTTCTCAAGACATTTGATTCATCGGCAAGATAATTATCAACTACTTCAACTCCAAAACATCCTTCAACTGATCCAGGGCAACAAACAAGTCATTGTCGTGATATTTCCTCGCCACGATCTGCAGGTTGACGGGCGCGCCCTCAAAGTCTCCCTCCTCCCAGAGTTTCCTAACATGCTTGCAGTTCTCACTCAGCGGTGTCGATGAAGAATAGGTCTCCTGTCCCTTTGCCAGCGCCTTGATCGGCGTGGGTACGACAACACCGGGATAGTCGACATAGTTCCACAGGGCTGTGTAGTTCCAGTAAAAGGCAGTCTCGTGGGTACATGCTGGACCGACAAAGACGGGGCAGATGACGATATCGACATCTTGCTCCTCCCAGTTCAGGGAAAAGTCGCAGCGGTACTCGTCCCGGGTGAGGCGCTGCTTGAGGACGTCGTTGGCGCCAAGCTCAGGGCCTTCTGCGTCTTGGGTAATGTGCTTTGTCAAGGGGAACATAGGCTCATCGTTGACTGCGAGGTGTGCCTTGACCGTCTTGCCTCCATCAGGCCAGTAGGCGAGACGAATGTACTTCATTGCGTCGGCGGTTTTGTATGGCTTGAAGGGTTTGAGGGTGAAGTCGGGTGAGTTTTGGAGTTTTGATCGAGCCCACTCGAGAGCCCTGGTTACTGGGGGTTGTGGGATGATGTCTCCATCGTCCATCATGAAGCCGATTTTTAGAGGAGATTTGGATGGACTTTGTGGTGTCTTGAGACCTGTCCAGGGGATGGGGATGACGCGAGGGTCTCCTATCCAGGGCTTTGCGGATATGACGGTTGACATGAGCAAGTCCATATCTCGTAGCGAAGAGCACATTGGACCTGTGGAACACAGGACGTTGAGTTCTGCGCCGAACCCTCCGGGGAGAAAGTCCTTCATAGGTAGTGTATAAGATGATGGCTTGAAGCCGTAGATGCCGCAGAAGCCAGCAGGTCCTCGGATACTACCGCCAATATCGGTTCCAACACCTAGGACTGAACCTCGGAGGGCAACCAGGGCGGCTTCACCACCTGTAGAACCACCCGCGGAGAGTTTGATGTTGTGGGGGTTGAGCACACGACCTCGAGGCGATGTGCTCTCCAGGTGCATGATGGCTTGAGGCTGGTTTGTCTTGCAGTAAAAGACAGCACCAGCCTTGCGAAGGATGGTAACCATGAGGGCATCATTCTCATCCTTGCGTCTGGTATCGAGGTAGCCAACACTACTCCAATGACCAGCCAAAGGGATGTGCTCCTTGAGACTGATTGGGACACCATGTAATGGGCCGACTGTCTGGCCTGTCTTTTCAAGGTGAGCGTCGAGAGACTTGGCTTGCTCAATTGCTTCGCTCATGAACCACTCAGAGAGACAACTTGTGAGTTGATGAGCAATGATGGCTCTCTTGGCAAAAGCAGTTGCAACAGCCACAGCCGTGAGTTTCTTGGAAGCAATAGCAGCAGCAAGGCCAACAGCATCGTATGCCTCTGTGATTTCTATCTCTTGAGGAGATAGCAAACCACATTCTTTTGGTACGGCCGTGACATTTTTGGGAGGGTTCTCAAAGATGGATTTGGACAAGAAGAGGTCTTGAGGAACTGGGGCAGCAAACTCGTCGAGGATGGAATCCCGAAGGGCTGAATACTGCGCCGAACCCGAAGGTGTAGGAACAGGTTGGATGATTTGCAGGGGCATTTTGGGTTTAACTTTTGCGGTGTGATGAAAAAGAAAGGGCGGGCATCCTGTAAGTGAGTCCAGCATTCATTACCAGTATAGCCAGCTTTATAAGTTGGACGATGGCTTGTCTGCCACACACTATCTAGAGCGGGGGTTGCTTAGACGTTGGACGAATCAGAACTAATTGCGCCAGGCACAACCATCAGCCCAGGTGATGATAAACCTCCCTTCTCCCATCAAGCTTGTTTCCGGATGAGGGAATCCGGGGACCAGGGGGGCTTGGCAGACGGTGCTGTGCGGGGGGGGGCTTATCATGAGGGTGCGCGGATCGTCTAAGCGAGTTCGGCCATCGCCAACCTTGAAGGATTGGAAGGCTCCAATCATGAGGATTGCCGCGTTTTGATCAGGAGGACTTCAATCGCGGCTACACTAGAAGAAAGGAGAGATTATAGTGTTGCTTTAGTAGGAGATAAGTTTGGCATGCGGGGTAGAGATATCGTCGGAACGCCGACATCCATGTTGTTGAGCGATTCATGTTTACCGACTTATACCAATTGGCAAAGTCTATATCAACTCGGCTTTCCCCCTCTGTCGATCTCTCATCCTCATCAACCACATTCTTCTCTTTTACCTTGATCATGTCACATTCAGATGATGTCCCCGGTACCATCCTACTCTGGGATGAATCCCACCACGGCAACGACCTCGGCCATCGCGGCGAAGTCGTTCTTCAGCCTCAGCCAAGCTCAGACCCTGAAGATCCCCTAAACTGGTCGAGAAGACGCAAGCTGGTTGCCATCTCCATGACATATCTCTACGTCTTGGGTGTTGGTATCTGCACCACCGTTCACTACTCTGTCCTGACGCAGATTGCTGAGGCACAGGCTCTCACTGTCAGTCAGCTCAACCTTGGAACAGGCCTCATGTTTCTCTTTCTTGGATGGGGTAATCTGTTTTGGCAACCTCTTGCTACGACGTATGGTCGGAGGGGCGTCTACCTCGTCTCCATCATCCTTTGCATCCCACCTGTTCTCTGGACACCCTTCTCCCACGGGCCATCACAATGGTACGCCCACCGTATCATTCTCGGCTTCATCGCTGCTCCAATCGAGTCGCTCCCTGAGCTATCAGTTCCTGATCTCTTCTTTGCTCATGAGCGTGGAAGCTACATGGCCATTTATGCCCTCATGCTCTTCGGGTCCAACTTTATCGCCCCTTTCCTAGCTGGTTTCATCCTCGACGGCGCTGGCTGGCACTGGGTCATGTACTTTGCCGCCATCTGGGTTCTCTTTTGTTCCACGATTCTCTTCTTCTTTATGGAGGAGACCATCTACTTCAGGAACACAACTGAGACCGATGCTGTTGCGGTGGACGAAAAGGCCGGAATGGCAGAGGCGACACAGGAAGAGGTTTCTTTCCCACCCCCAAGAACCTATGTCCAAAAGTTGAAGCTTGTTCTTCTCCTCCCTGGTCGACCAACACCCAAGCAGGCTCTCATGAAAGTGTGGCGCACCTTCAAGATCCTGTACTGGTTCCCAAACATCACCTGGGCCGGTCTCCTATACGGCGCCAACCTGGCATGGTACATGGTCATCAACGGCACAATGTCTTCCATCCTAGGCGGAGAGCCGTACAACTTTGCTCCAGCCATGGTTGGAACTGCATACCTCTCCCCTCTGGTCGCCAGTTCCTTTGCCTCGCTGTGGTCAGGTTGGTTCGCAGACAAGATCGCACTCCGTTTAGCGCGACGAAACAAGGGTATTCGTGAGCCGGAGCATCGACTTTGGGCTCTTCCACTCTCTGCTCTCATGTCCACTGGAGGACTCATCATGTGGGGAGTCGGGGCAAGCCATGACCTTCACTTCATGGGATTAATCTTTGGTATTGGCTTCACTACATTCGGCGTCGTCTGTGGAGGTGCCATCGCGCTGGCATACACTGTCGACTGCTTCAAGGAGATTGCAGGCGAGTCGCTCATCGCTGTCATTCTGATCAGGAACACGCTGGGCTTTGCGTTTGGATATGCCATCAACCCGTGGATCGACAGTCTGGGACTTCAGAACTGTTTCATCTCTGTTTCCATGATTTCTCTCTTTGTCACTGGCACTTTCCTTTGCATGATTGTTTGGGGGAAGCGTCTGAGGAAGTTTTCTGCTGGAAGGTATTGGTCGTATGTTGCAGAGGAGCGGACGTTGGGTCAGTAGGAGGGATTGACTTGAGGATGAAGGTTTGAACTGTGAGGCAATGGCACTTTGTGATGGATGCTATTAGGGTCGTGTCTATGTTAATTTTAACTTAAATCCACACTGTTGTTGAGCTCAAGTTGTCATTATTTTGGTTGGCTATAGAGTCAATCATAGGTGTGAATGTCTTTCTTCCCAACATCAACTAACGGTCAATACAGTCAGTAAATTCACACTACACCACAATTGTTATAGAAATCCAAAAACACCTATAGATAGATCTTACCATAAAGAACTTATCCCAGCAACATCATGCCTTGAACTGAAATCCGCATAAACACCAAGCGAGTTCATGCGTTAATCCCCTATTTTCATGTGCAAGTCTAGGGTAGTCGGTTCGGATGCCGAGGCCGAGGTCAACGGCCTCAGGCACGCGCCACCTCCGCCTCCCTCCCTCCACATTCTGGGCGCGAGAGGTGACGTGCCTCGGGATTCGGCGGGCGGAAGCTGGGGACCTCGATTCAATTCAACCTGTTCAACTCCATCCCCAGATTATCACCACCTTCATCATCCCCCATCGCGCTTATCGCCTGTCGTCTGCGCCCTCTCCGACGAATAATCCCTTGACGATAGACATCGCGTCATGGCCGTCGACTGAAGCATTACCCGATCCGACCGACCGACCAACGCCTCTACCAATCCATAGCGCGCGCCTCTCCTTTTTAATTGATCTCCTTTCGTCACGCGGCTGACGTCGAGATGGGGGACCTGAATTCCTCATCGACGCGCCCAGCGCCATCTTCTGCTTCTAATTCAACCTCATTACCTTCATATTCCTTTTATTCTACAGCTTCGTCTTCGTCGCGACCATCCCTCGGTCGCATTCTCTCATTACCTCCGCAATGGCTCTCTATGTATGACGAATTTATCACAAAGAACGCCGGTCAGGTATCTCAGATCGAGAGCGCCCTGCGAAGTTTAACATACATCATACCAGGTGGGTTCACTCATGTTTTGCGCATACACCTGCAAAGAACTCCTTCTGACCTGTTCTAGGCCGTTTCCGCGATGCCGAGATAGCATCCGAGTCGATCCACTCGGGCGTTCAGCTCCTCTCCCTCTACCATGACTCCCTCCTCCAGAAAGCCATTGCGCGCTTGCCCATGGCGTCTATGCCGTCGGCGCATGCTCGATACACGCGACACTGGACCCAGCGGAGCAGCGCGTACCGCAGGATAGCAATGTTCCTGCAGATGATCATTTACACTGAGATGCTGTGGGAGATGACAGCCAAGCGGCGGGGCGGGGAGCGGTCGCGGTGGAAGGTGGTTGTAATACTTGAAGCACTCAAGGCGCTGTGCCGCCTCCTGCTCCTGCGCATCACGCGGTCGCGGCCGCTGGTGACACCGGTGCTGCCTGAACGGGAGCCCATCCCCGAGAATGCGACAGCCGCGGCTGAAGAGGAAGAGCTGGCCTACCGCAGCGAGAGTGAGCTGATGGACGATGTGTCTGCGAATGGCTCCGACGCTGAATCGACACACATGAAACCGCCGCACGAGCGCGAGTGGGCCATGCCCCGGACGGGCATGAGCCTGCCGTCTCTGCCAGATGCCGGGGACATCAGCTCGTATCTGCTGGGACGCGTGCTGACGGCCGACGACATCAAGCCGGCCACCAAGCTGCTCAACAAGCTCCAGGGGAGCAGCCACGGCGCCGAGATCCTGCAGATCCTGTCACCGCTCATATACGCTGCAGCCATGGCGCACAACAGCAGACGAGGGGGCAGCAAGAAGGCCTGGGCGCCTTGGCTAATTGGATTTGCCGTCGAGTATGCAGCGCGGCAGCTCCGGGAGCGCGGGCTACGGACAACGTCCCTGGAGCGGGAAGAGTGGAATAAGAGAGGCTGGGCGATGGGATGGTGGGCGATGAGGGGCGCCTGCTACGAGAACATCACCAAGGGGGTCGTAGGAGGAGTCAGCAAGAGGATGCCGTCGTTCATTGGAGGGATCCTCGAGGACTACGAGTATCTGTGGGAGAATTACTACTTTAGCACGAGTGCGTAAGGCTCGGAGCAAGGTGGCGAAACAGGTAGCCTTTGACATGGGCAGATATGCTCCAAGATGGATCTTTGGTGTTGATCTCGGAAGAGAAGGATGTTTGGAACTAGGGCAGCAAGTAGGGAGGGCGTTTGATCGGGTAATGGACAGGAAGACGGACGCGGAATGATGAGCCTTGATCCCTCTCTTCTCGTCAACCATGTCTAGATTCGGGATATGATGGCCGGTATAGTGCCTGACGCCAGTGGAGAGCTGGGGATGATCACGACCAAGTGGAGGAGGAGGTTCGGGATCAAGAGGAGACCCCGACCAGCTTCGGAACTCTCGAGGGAGACGGAGGAGACACTCAGGCGTTCTGGTGGCCTTTGAGTTGGCCGAGTGTGGGTTTGGTTTGGTTTTGGTGCAATGTACTCTGCGGAAAGGTGCCGGGGGGGCAGAGCACGGACGGGTACGAGGTAGAAAGTGTACAACGAACTAAAGACAGAACAAGCAAGTAGTTAATCAGTCTAAGAGAAACGAAAGATCGAGACTACTGGCAGAGTAGAGTTCAGGAACCGTCCGTGACGTTTAGGGCGTGGCAGTGCTCGGCCGAGAACATGTCGAGCCCGTGCCTGTGGATCATGTCTGTTGGTTGCAAGGGTCCCGGGGGGAGTGAAGAAACACGGAGGTGCCGGGGGGTTTAACTACGGGTCGGGGGCGGGGGGCCGGCGGTTTTTGAATGCGGGTTTCAAGTGAAGTTGGAGGAGTGTGTGGTGGGCTGTTTGAACATGTTGGATTGGATGGGATAGGGAAACGAGCTGTTGGGTCCAAGAAGAAACCTGACGTGCATCGGGGGATAAAAAATGAAATGTCTCGGGAGGATATTTTGGGATTGTTGGTGGTGTTGTGTCTGTCGACCACACAAATTAGTTGGAGTTACAATCGGTAGACAAGTTTCTCGAGTGTAACTCGGTGCCTTGCAGCATGTAACCTATAAGTGCATGCTATTATTCGGACCCTTAGGGAAACAGGAAATGGGAATGACGAGAGAGAGAGTTTAAGCAGGGATTTGGTTTAATGGGCATTTCGTTTTGGCAGTCTTATGTTTCCTCGGACTATAGCCCATTCTTGGGAAGAAACGTTCTGATCTTTCTGCAGCAAGGCTTCTGTTCCTTGTTTTTGCCTGTGCCACTCTTCGGCGTCGACGATCGTCAGCTGAGCCAAGAAAGTGAAAGAGAGGGTGTGTGGCAAATACAGTACTGTTGAAGGAAACCTTTTTTTTGGTGAAACACTGACGTCGAAATTTACTCTGCTCGTCATCAGGTCCCAGGGAGAGGGAACCGGGCTGAGGCACGAAGACACGGGAAGAGCGGGAAGACTAGGACGGGTGACATTCATTATCAGAGACAAGACAGTCAGTTCAGTCATTGATGGATTTCATGTTTAAAAACAGAAACATTAATTAATATGACGGACACTGTGAAAGTGAAAGATAGCGAACCGAGGACGTGACCTGCTTTGACCGCATGTGATCTGCGATTCAAATACGAAGACGGGTTGGATTGATATGGGAATATGCATGTTTAATAAGATTATATGAATGATGCTCCGTTAAAAAGCACCGAGATACGGAAATGTGCAGACGTAGTGCATGCATGCACCCCATGAAGCTCCATCTTGCGCGGGCTACTGAGTAAAATAGCTGTACACTTTATATGGCATGTGGTCACTAAAGGGTAAGCTGCTTTTTGTCCACCATGATTCAACATCCCAGTGGCTTCGCTGCGCAGCCAATTGAATCATGATCAGAGCCAAGACCTTCTCGGCCGCTATACCCGAATCAGAAAACAACTCGCACCCAGGCTCCTGGTCCGTGTCACGATATCCTCTGTGTGTCCCTGACTAGCACGAAAAAGGGTACGGGCAATCAGGGTGCCACAAGGATCAAGGGGGTTAACAGACCAGACCTTGGACGCGGGTAACCAACAGACAAGAAGACAAGCGAAAGGATAAGACGACAAGGTTGAAGAGAGAGGACAACGGAATGCTACATCGTCATCTTAAAAAAACAACGCGGGAAGGGAAACGCTGTGGGCTGTTCGCTTGCATTTGATGCCCGTTGAAAGGGGGCGAACTTGGCCATGGCGGGTAATGGGATATGGATCCATTTAAACAAGGGGACCCCGTGATACGCGAAATGATGCAAGACCAGGAATCCCCGTGCGCCCTGTTCGCTTCTCGAACACATGGCTCTCCTCCTCTTTTCCCGTGTGTGACTCCAGCCTGCTGGGGCATCGGCATCAGAAAAGTTGCTAACCGACCTGACGGGAAGTTGTGTCGAGACAAGTCATATGAGCTGGAGAGCCTTGTTTGTGTTGTTGTTGTTGTTCTAATTTCCACAGGCGCCGCGCCAGTAAAAGCTTACGCTGTGCTGGGACGCACTAAGAAACAAGAGGGACAAGGTTTCATTAAATTATGCTTTTACAACGGGTAGAAAAGAGAAGAGAGATAATACACACCCCACTATCTCTGTCCGCGTTTAACTGGATTTGTAAGGGCTTCCCCTTCGCTTGCCTTGTCGTTCGTTGCTCGGGTGGGGGAGACGAAAGCTCAGATAGACAAGCGATGATGACGATGATGACAGCGTCGATCCAGGGGCCGGCCAGTCCAGTTCTACGACACAAGATCCGAGAAAAAAGGTCTGTGTCAAGGGCGGATTTTTGTTGAGAGGGATCCAATATTCTCATATCATAAGCTGAGCTGGACTGGGTTTACTGGACGCCTGTAGCTTACCCAAGACCCGGGTCGAAGGAAGAGGCGTCAAGGCTGTGCACGGGAAAAGTACGTACGACACAATGTCCAATAAGTAGAGTTGCGAGCTGCAGACACGATGATGACGATGCAGCCTGTTGACAAGCACATCAAGGCCCTAGCCAGGGATCCAGGGGCACATCGCGAGGGGTGATGGTCATCATCATGGATGGGTTGGGTTGATCCGGCAGATCTGAACCATGCTTGCGCCTTTTTTTTTTCTTTCTCAACGGTCGACATGCAGAGAGAGAAGGAAAAGCAACGTAGACGCAACGACCAACGCTTCTTTTCGCATCAAAAGTTGAAATCTCTCTTAACAAGACCCCATGTACACACACACATGGGATCATGAGAGATGGATCCAAAAAAGAAGGGGTCTCCTTTTTCCGCCCCCATCTCCATCCCCCCCTCTCACGCCCCCCTGGACAAGGTCGTCTAACAGGAACACGTCTCTGATTGGCGGAAACCGTTTCGAAACGCTCGGCGGCGCGGCGCAGACCGTTGTTGTTTTTTTCCACACACTCACAAGAGACAAGAAGGATGCTTGCTGATTGATTGTCGCGCGTTTCAGGTGAGAGTTGTCTGTTACAGAGCGTGTTCCAACAGCATGACAAAAAAAAAGAGTGTGAGATCTGAGGGACTGTGAAAAGCGCGCAGTACGAGGAACGAGAAGAGAGAAAACGTGCGGCTGGGGATGGGCGTTCGGGGCTTTTTTGGCTTGGGGAGGCTTTCATTACAAAAGAATGACTGAGAGTGTACTGGGGGACACGACAATGGAGCCAAATCCCGGAGGAACATGGAGGAATTGGGACATTGGAGCCGGGGGTCGTGGACAGTGGAACATTTTCCGTTCGTTTTGACAGCAATCAGATTGATCATTTTGGTATTAGAAGAAAAAATAAAAAAGAATCCTTCGTTTCTTTTGCAGTTCTCTTTCGTGTGCTTGATTGCAGAGTGTCAATGGAGGGGGGAGATACCCGAACACGACATGACGAGTTGTGCATTGAATTGCTAGACAGGGGGAAGAAGAAGTTTAGAGAGAGAGAGATAGAAATTCTATCTTTGGAAATGGTGGTGAAACAACGCCTTTTCCCGTTGTACAACCTCTTGAGCAAAAACTCGAAGCCATCTACGCCTTAATGGGCAGAAGCAGACACACAGGTACTGACTGCGCTGCAAGCCATGACGCGCCCGTGAGCTGGCTGGGCTTGATGACCCGTGCTGTGGGTGGTGGTGCATGTGCGAGAATCCTCCTGGGTAGGGATCCCTGCTCTTTGGTTAACCCCTGGCGGCGGCGCCGTCGTCCAGCACTGCAGGGATCATCCTCCAAGGTCCCCGCTTGTCGGTCGACGACTGGGAGAATTGTTGGTCCTTGATCTGATGGCTTGGTCGGTGCTTGAAAGAGCGAGATCGTGATGTGGTTGACTCTGTTGCGAGAGAAGATGAAGAAGTCGAGTTGGATACTGGTAATGTTAAAGAAAAAGGTCAATGAAGATGGTTAAGTTGAATCCCTAATGGTAATGACAACTGTTTCCCCTTATCTGCAACTAGCCTACTTTTTCTTGTTTCTTCTGCGGCAACACCCGCTTGTTCAACTCCAACCATGATCCAATCCATTAAGCCATGGATCCCTCAAACCCGCCGACATGCTCATCATCCTCTCGCTGTACGTCACGTCACTTTATTCATGCCCATCTTCCTTGCCCATTTTTGACACACTCATACACGGACAACACAACAGTTGCCCGTCAATCCCTCAAATCTCCACACACGGGAACAGACATACGAAGGACAATGATGAAGGTCAATTCCCGTGAAACTCGACATTGATCTTTGGAGAGCAGAGCGCGCGGTTAGTCTCAAAGTACTCGAACCAAAGTACCTGCAGAGACCCTCTCCCGTCCCTTCCTTCTGGGTCCTCCCCAGCCCGCGCGAAAGTGGTGCCAGTGGTCCAAGCACACGAAGCAGCCAGCCAGCCAGCCAGGCACAACAAAGGCAACCTAGGCAAGGCCCGCTGGAGAAGAGCAGCAGGCAGGCTCCTTCCTTCCAGTGCCCAGTGCCAGTGCGTGCACCTGCATATACATAGGAAGGCGCTGAGCGCGCGCTCGCCCCTTCCGCTTCCCTTTCTTCCCCTTCCTGCACCCACGCGCTCGCTCTCCTCTCGCTCCCGTCGTTCTTTCCTACACACCCCCCGGGACACAAGCAAAAAAGAAGGCGATCTAATTATATTCGGAGAAATATCCGGGACCACACACGCCCCCCCTAGGTTCCCTTTCTCCCAATCAATTCGTCCCTGGTACATTTTCCCTAAGGAAAAAAAGGACCCAAGCTGCTCAGTGCCCGGCGCCCGTAGCTTCCTTTCTACACCACCTCCCACCCCCATTCTGCCTCCATCCTCTCCTCCTCCTCCCCTCCTCCGTTTCGTTCTTTTGCACTTGACAACTCCAAAGCCCAGAGCATCACCAATCTTTGTTTTCTTTCGTTTCTTTTTATTCTTTTTTTCTTATTGTTTCTGATTCAACACTCTCGCTCAACACCGAAAGTTCCCATATCACGGACTTTTAAACACTCGCTATTGTCTCTCGTTCTTCGCTCGTTTCCGGGAATCCAAAGGAAGAAAGGAAATCGACTCGAAACCGCTTTCTGTTGTGCCATTTTGGTATAATCAGCTCGCCACTACCAACACGTTCGCTTCTCAACGACCATCACGCATTCAAGGAAAAACAACACCACTTTTTAGCTCGCTCGACCAAAACAAGCTCACATAACCGAACAATCAACTTACCGTCGTTGCCGATTACACGCTGCAGTCGATTCACCGTCTATCCTCCATGTGAGCGCTGCCCATGGATCCGAGCCAGAATCAGAGCCAGAGCCCCCAGCAGCAGCAGCAACAACTCGAGCTTCAGCAATACCAGCAACAGCAGCACATCATGTCGCAGCAGCCGAGCCCCTCGCCGTCTCACCAGCAGCACCATGACGCCACTCCTCAGGATGTCCTCGCCGAGGCAAGGAAGAACCTCCAGGTCCTGATCGATTCAGGCCTGTCCAAGGATCTCCTTCATCAATGGGTCGATGAAAGCCAGTCGCTCTCCCTGGGCCTGAGCGCCATGTCCTCGATGGCTTCGATTCCCTCTCAACCTCAGCAGCAGGCTCCTCCCGCCTTTAGCCAACCTCAACAACCGAATCCCGCCCCCAGTGCTGCTTCTCTCGCTCCTCCTCCGCCGATGCGATGCCCTCCTCCACCTCCTATTGTTCCGAATCTCCCGACCGTGACGACCACTTCCACGAGCTCATCAACTGCCACCACTCCATCCGCCGAGATCAAGCGCGAAGCCGTTCCCGAGGAGGTCCCTTGTATGTCATGCTTACCTGACCGCAGCTGCCGTCGATTTCCTTGCTTCTCTGCACTTGCTGACTGATTTGCTAATCAAGACAACGAAGCAGCCATCTTCATGCCGCCTCAGGCCCCCTTTAACCACCGCCCTCGCATCTCCGTCTCCTCGACAAGCTCCGGATCCTCCGGTCATGCTTCCATCTGGTCCACCAACTCGGGTCAGTCATCGATGTCTTGGCAATCATCAACCTCCAACTGCGCCCGATCTCAGGCGCCTCTCCCTCTCCCTCCATCCAACCCAATCAGCGGACCACTTGGCGCCATTGGTGCTCCAGTCGGCACCGCCGGAAAGACCAACATTTACTGGTGTACCTCGTGTGAAACGAGCTTCAAGCGCAAGTACGACTGGAAGCGCCACGAGGACGAGTTCCACGAGCGCTGGCGCAAGTACCCCTGTCCCGAGCCTGGTTGCAACCGAAGCTTCTGGGGTTCCAACTCGTTCAACCAGCACCACAAGCAGTGCCACGGCTGCAAGACGTGTCCCCATGCCGAAAAGGTGGTCAAGTTCCTCCGAAAGCGCAAGTACTGGGCCTGCGGCTTCTGCTCTGCTCTTCATCCGGCTCGCGAACGCCATGTTGAGCACGTCGCCCGCCACTTCGAGTCTGGTATGACCAAGGGTGACTGGATGCACTCTCGGGTGGTGTATGGTCTCCTGCACCAGCCCCTGATCCATGAGGCTTGGGACGCACTTGTCGTCAGCAAGCAGCCTGAGTATAATGGCCGAAGACCCCAATTCAGCTGGCACCCAAGCAAGACGGGCCGCGCCCAGGGCTTCCTGGAGAATGAGAGCCCTGGCCAGTTGCAGGATCTTCTCGAATTCTTCTCTGGCGATGAGGGTGAGGCTCAGTGGATTGTCAGTGTAGCTTACGACCTCGCCGATATCGTCCTCACCTCAGCGCCTATTCCTTCGCCTCAGTACTCGCATACGAGCCTGGCACCCCAGGCGTTCCCTCATGACCCTCGCATGTCGTTCATGACCCTTCCTACTCAGGGCCACCCTGGCCACCAGTCGATGATGCCTTCGCCTGATCCTCAACAGGCTTCGTTTGCAGCACCTTTCCGCAACACAATAATGGTGCCATCTCAGCCATTCACACCCCAACCGAGACCATCTCCCGATTCATCTCACTCCCCGATGGGACCCTCGACTTCGCCTCTGATGCCTCCGCCCGCGTCTTCACCACTCGACAAGCGCGAGCTGCCACCACCGCCTCAGGGCCAAGGTCAAGAGACTGGTGAATCAATGATGGACTTTGAGTATTCGCCGGCTCCTGTGGTATTTGACGACTGGGAGAGCATCATCCTGGAGCAACCGGGACAACAACAACATAACGGAGCACCAGCCGACTGGGGTATGGTGCAATATTTCAACGACCCTCGGGTCACATCATGAGCTTACCTCGTTTGAGCTCGCCATTCTTTTGAGTTTCTGGACATTGCCGAGCCATTTGTTTTCCCCTTGTGAGCAAGGGTTGCGTATCAACATGCCCCAACATCCCCTTACCCAACCCTACCCTACCCAACTTTGGGTGGGTATCCCACGTTTCCTTGAATCGAACTGAACCCAACCCAACTGAACCGATCACCTTGGACCGACTCGACTTGTCCTTGTGCGAGCATTTCCTTTTATTTCCTTAGTAGATAATGATAATACCCCTTCATCGAGACGACAGGTGAGGGCATCTGTGGTTTTGTTTGTCATCTTGTCATGGCAGGTGCTGGAAATGGAATGTATGGGGCTTCTTATGTCCTGGATTTAAAAAACGGAGTTGGAGGCATTGTGTCGTGTCGTGTTTATTGATTTCCTTGAATGTCTTGACGGACGAGAATAACCGAGCGAAGGAGAGAGAAGACAAACGGAGGAGGTTGATGCACGAGCTGCGCTATGGCGATGCTGCATAGCTGGCCAGCGGCTCGCTGTAAGATATATAGGACATGGAAAGGAATAGAAAAACCCGGACGGGATGACTTTGAATGACTTTTTGAGAAACCTTTTGTGTGTCGGTAACGGGGAATGTGGCTTTTATCTATGTGCGAGGGCGTTGAGCTCTAATGCAAGGGGCTGATGGTAGGAATGAAGCTTGTCTCAGACAAGGATTGATGGACATGTGCCGGCTTGCATGGCGTCTGTATGTCGTGTATATATGCGCGTTGGAGGGAGAGGTGAGATTGAGATGAGCGGTGCAGGGAGATGTATGTCTTGGACGTGCATAGTCAGACTGCGTATATGTAGGTCAAGTTTCAGTCTATGTACAAGACATGGTAGCCAATGCGAGTTGAGCAAGCCTAAGTTCAAGTTATGCTTTGGAATATGTGTATTAAACTGGGGCGGTGACATATTGGTTGTTTAGGCTGAATGACGAGTGACTGGGGTTTTATTCTGCATGTGAATAGTAACTAGTTTCTATGCTTGGCTCAAAGTTTAACTCATTGCTTGGCCTATGAGAACTTGCAATCACTACCAACTCCTATTGACGGTCACCATCGTCGCATAGGCTCCAAAGGGGTAACTAAATAAAGAAGATGGCCGAGGAAACGGCTTTGATGGAAAGTGAAACATAACAAACGGATCTCGAGTTTGTCAATTCGCCTAGAAAGGTTACAGGGAAATGTGTTGCGGCTTCACTGGGCGTTCTCATTCTGTTTGAGTACATGCTTCCAATAACACAAGGACCAATACAGTGAAGATGAACTCTTGTGCAGAACAGAGTTAATGGGATCTAACAATGCCCGTTTGTTCCGGGGGTCTTTGTATTGCATCCAAGTGAACAAAACAGGACGACGGCTACGAACATTGAGAATACTTGCCTGAATAAGGCAACACGACCAAAGAAATGGCAATTAACCCTTTTTGAACCTGTATATACAGTGTCTCTCTGCCACAGATGATTACTTTATCATATTTGCATTGCCAGAGTTGACAGTGCACCTCAACAAGATCTTCCTTCGTACAGACAGTGATTGCCATGCCTCACGAAAAGCCTCACGACAATCCGAGAAAGCTGACAGAGGACATGCCCCTCGGTGCTCGTATTGGCATGAACATCATACTCGCCGCCGCACCTACCACGCTCCGCAGACATGCCATCCGTCGTTTGGAGGCTGGTCCACGACCTATACGCAAGACTAGGGCAGAGAGGCAGCGTGAGTGGGAGATTGAACAAGCTCACAGGGCTAGAGAAGGGACTTCTAGAAGTGACTGGACTCCTCAGTCTAGTAGTCCGTGTCCTTGGGATGAGGAAAGGGAAGTGGTAGTGATTCTGAGACAAGGGATGTGGAATCTCTGGGCGTTAACAATGAGCAGGTTGAGTCGACACAATCATGGGCTCCTCCTATGGGTGGCGACGAGTCTTACTTTTCTCAGGAATAGAGGAGACTGACATTCCCTCTCGCAGCTCTCAACCTCCAGGATTCACTCGCGAGTCGAGCCAGAACCCTCCGAATAATCAGCTACGCGGGGGTCGACGAGAGCCCACGCAGCAAGGAAGAAACAAAAAGAAGAGAAAAGATACACCGCCACCTCCACCAATGTACAGAAACCTCCCCACAATAGAATCATCCGGGTCCTTCCCCCTTTCGGAACCCGAAGAGGCGAGCATGACGACTGGTTACCAACGAATATGGAGATGGTCTAACCAAGTTGACTGCGTCCCGGATGACCTGCTTCCGGTTGACGATGGACGTAATTCTGTGTCAACGGCTTGGCCTGGTCCTCATACTGATGCTGGAGATGATGTTGGTCCTGGTGAGAGCATCAGTGTCATTGGCGATGAAGCCGAGGTTGAGGGGCTGTACAGGAGGGGAAAGATTGCGCCTAGTTGTCGGGAGAGTGCGAAGCCATCTGAGAGCACGAAATGGACTCTATAATTTTAGACTTTCAGACCCTTCAATGAATGACGAGTGCAGTCATTTTATGTAGTGGTGGGCAAGTTATGACAAAGTTGCTGCGCTGATGGCAAAGCTTGATGGACTTGACTTGTGGAGTTTGACAATGTGGACTGGTTAAGATACCTGTGCATAAGTCATTGACTTTTCAGTATACCAATAGACTTATTTCCTTTGTTATTACTTTACTTTGTAGATGTCGCGTGTAAGTGTCCCAGTTGTTCATGTTGGAGAAGGTGGTAGCAGGTAAGAGAGGACATATAACACCCAAATATTGCCACTTGGTATAAATATAACGTCGCACCATTGGCAGTGAACCGTTATCAACTGACGTCTTGACCCATCTTGGTGTAAGAGAAGTATCCAAGGTCAATTGGGATCCGTATCGACTCCCCAACTGGCCAATCTTGTCCTAATGCTTCATGAAGCCCGCTATCAAGAAAATCTACCATTGATACAAATGTCTAAGGCACGCAGCCCATGATAAATATACATTAAATGGCCAAGTTGGAGTGTGAATGAGGCTCCTTCCTAGGTCGGTAGGTCCCAACGATATTGGCGGTTCAACAGCACGTGACCACGCATGACCTATGAGCAGATATCACAGATCCAAAGTTTCTCTTGCAAAAATACAGTAGAAAGCGGCCTTTTTTTTTTTCTTCTAAAAGATTCTTTATCAATCGAATACTACAGAATTGGCGACACTAGCAACTCAACATCTCAAGCTGTTCAGTTGCTGACTCTGGGCTCTGGGGTTGATGTCATCACCCACCAATTAAAAAGGACCACCTCGAGACGCGACGCGATGCGATGCGATCGAGCCTCGTCTTGAACTACCTATTAGAAGATACCTACCTCCTGCCATGAATACCCTCGACGACGACCGCCTGTCGGCGAGCTCGGCCGAGTCGGATCACGACAATGACCGCCCCGACCAGGACAACGATGCCGACGAGGCCATGGAGGATGTCGACGATAACGGCGACCAGGATGCCGACGCCGACGCCGGCGACGACGATGACAACGGAGACGACGATAACAACGATGACGAGGAAGATGATGATAATGGTGATGATGCGGAGGGAGATGCTGAGGGGGATGCGCAGGATAGTCAGGCTCCTGCTACAGACTCCAACGACCAGCCTGACGACAAGGTCAAGACCGAGACGACAGCAGAGTCGAGGCAAAAGTCGGCTACGCCAGCTCCCAAGATGTACACGAAATGGCCCGTCCCGAGTCCAGAAGTCATCAACGCGAAGCTATACGACATTGTGCCTACCATGGCAGCACCTCAGTCCACCAGCGTCAACGCCATGGCCATCACACCGGATCTGAGGTACTGGATCACCGGAGGGTCTGATGGGTACATTCGCAAGTACGACGGGCCCAACACCATCAACGGCAAGCTGCCCTTGACGGTTGCCCAGAGGCATCCCTTTGTTGATAGCGTTACCAAGGCTGGTATACTCATGTCGTATTGGGAGAACGAGGAGCCTTCACCCCCCGGGAGGGGCGACCAGGAGCATGTCCTATCTCCTGTGTACTCTCTCGCCGTGAACTCCGAAGCTCTTTGGTTACTCTCTGGTCTCGAATCGGGAGGTATAAACCTGCAGAGTGTGCGTCATGACGAGGGCAAGCGTATCCATTGTCTGCAGCAGCACAAGAACGCCGTGAGCGTCTTGACGTTGGCCCAGGATGAGAAGAGCGTGCTCAGCGGCGGCTGGGACAAGAATATCTTTGACTGGGATCTCAATACGGGTCAGACCACACGGAGCTTCGATGGTAATTCTGGTCAGATCTCTGCCATTGAACTCCGTCCTGCGAGCGGTGCTCCCATACCTGAAGAAGCGGACGAACCTATCCCTTCAACCACCATGTCGACAAACAACGGCGCCCCGCCTGCGAGTGGTAACTTTACAAACGGACTCACAGGCGAAGGTATCGACGAGCCTAGTGCAGAGAACGGCGCCGACGAGGGCCAGGCATCTCCAGCCCACGATAGTCTATTCGGTGGCAGCGATGCGGGGAGTCTCTTTGGCGAGACAAAGGGGGACCAACCGTTTGGCAATGATGATGACGAGTTTGGCGCTGCTTCTATGGATATGATGCCTGGACATGGACATGATAGTGGTATGGATCATTCAGCGGATATGGCGAGTCTTGAGGCGGCAAAGGAACCAGAGACGCAACCACCACCTACACAGCCGACAGGAGACGCCATGGATGTGGATCCTGCTCCTACACAGACTACAGAACCAGCAGCACCGATTCAAGAAGATCAACAACAAGCTACTGCTGAAGTGACGGCTCTTAAGCGATCGCAGTCACCAATGCTCTACACATCCAACCACGCCCCAACACAGCACGATCCCACACAAACTTCTTCAACAACCTTCATCTCGGCCGCCATTGACGGTCCTATTCGTGTTTGGGACAAGCGACAGCCTGATCCCGTGGCTCGTATCGGTACTCGACCTGGTGTTCCCCCTTGGTGTATGGGTACTTGCTGGAGTCCTAATGGCAACATCATCTACGCTGGTCGAAGAAACGGTACGGTTGAGGAGTATGATATTCACAAGGCTAGGAGAGGTTGGGAACCTGAGCGTTCTCTCAAGTTTCCTGCTGGTAGTGGTGCCGTGAGTGCCGTGAGACCCATGCTGAACGGCAGACATCTCGTGTGGTAAGTACATACTCTCTGGCCTTAGTTTCTTATAGCAAGCTAACAATCCCCAGCGCCTCCCACGATATTCTCCGTCTCTACGATCTTCGAGAGTCCCGCGCCTTTAAGCACTCCACCGTACCCTTCCTTATTATTCCCGGCCCCCCTCGCGCAGGTGTCATCTCCAGTCTCTACATCGATCCCACGAGCCGCTTCATGCTCAGTGCTGCCGGCACAAGGGGCTGGGAGGGTACCAGTACAGAAGTCTTGATTGGATACGAGATCAACGTCACGGGCGGGTGAGGTTTTGGATTCTATCACCATGCTTTTGTTCTGGCGTTGGAGTTGGGTAAGTAAACTGGCACGCCAGCTTGGAGTAGTTGTATCATTTCTGGTTAGACAAAACATCCAATCCATCCTTCTTGTACTAAATACCTGTTCTGATTAAAATTTTTTTCACTGATTGCATCCCTAAACATGACTTCACTACCAATCTACATCATCTCACAACATCATCACCAACACAACACAAAGACTCTATCAAAACAAGTGTAATCCTCCATAGCCGTTGTTACCTAAAGTACAAAAAGTGCCATCTGCACTCCCCATACCCATACCCATATCCATACCGGTACCCATGCCCATACCTACTATCACTCAAAACTAATCAAGTCATCATCTCCATCATCGCCATCACCCTGGCCACTCTGCGACTCAGCTGAACTCGAACCAGCATAGTCTGCCATACTCGTGAACCCCGCTGCCGCATCAAGGACCATGTGCTTCCTGCTCGGCTGCTTAGCAGCACCGACACTGACCTCGCTGTCAGCTACTTCAGCACCTCGCTTCGGCGACGGCGCTGGGATCGTGTACTTGGTGTGCGATGGACGCCCACATACACGCGTGCAATCAGCCGCAATGGTTGTCTGGCGAAACGATACCCGAACCTCCATCGGACGCGAGCTAGACGGTCCCTGTTGCTTCATGCCCTCTCGGAGCATGGCATCTTGTCGCTGCACCTTCTGCGGGCTCCACTTATCCGACAACGAGTCTTCGGTCAACGTGATGGCACCGCTCTCAAACGGTGTCTGGGAGTTGTCCAGCCGTTTCGGCTCGCTCGGTCCAGCCTGCGACATGTGGGCATAGTAGCCCATCTCCATCAGTTCCTCGCTGGTAGGCTCTTGGTGGACAGCCTGGGGTTCGGGCCCTCGAATTCCACCCGTGGGATGGATATCTCTGGCAGGCAATGGCGCGTTCTGGGTATGACCTCCTCGATGAGCTCGTCCGCCTCTGCCACCTCGGTTGCCAAAGTTCCTACCACCTCGTGAAGCGCCGTTCCCGTTTCCTAGTCTTCCGCCTCGACCCTGTGGCAAAGGCTTGCCTCTAAGGGGCAGCGAGACTGTGGGAGCCTTGCTGCATTTGTGAGGGCACTCGCAAGGATCTCCGCAAAAGGAACCACACCCATGACCACATGACAGGACTTTTTCGCAGGCGTGTCTGCACTTGAGACGGGCTTGGTCGCATGGATGACAGGTCGTCTGACAGGCATGACCGTTGGGGCATTTCTCGTCGCACTTCTGGTCGCAGCCACCTCCAGGAATGGTATCCCATGTATCAACCTCTCCAACCTTGGTCACTCTGCCGTGCTTCTTGCAAGTGACTGGGAGAAAGTTGTTGATGCACTCGTTGTCAGCGAAGACATCATACACCTTGTACCAGGTCTTGCGGCTCGTCTCAGTTCTCTTCACAACATTGTAGACATTGCCGAAGATGTACATGCCGCGCCTTGCTCGACTCAGCGCAACCACTGCTCGGTTTTCATTGTCAACGAAGCCGGGTCTGTCACTTCGAACCAGAGAGAGTAGAATGATGTCGTTTTCTTCGCCTTGGAACCCGTCAACTGTTCGGACGGACCACTCCCTGGTGGGATGGAGGTTGAAGAGGACCTGATCTCGTCGGAGCTTTTCGTGAAGCAGGTTGACTTGACTCTTGTAGTAAGTCAGGAGGGTGATGGCAGATGGCGGCATGTCGTTCATCACCAAGTATCTCACAAACCGAACAATCATGTCGGCCTCTCTGGGGTTCGAGAAGGAAAAGTCGTCAGGGTTCTGCGCCTCGGACCACGGGTGATGAAACCAGAAGAGATTTCGCCCACCCATGCCTGGGACTGGTGGTCGAACAGAGGGATCGGTGACAGAGTGGTGATCCTCTAGTTCTGGATAGAAGGTATTGACCACTTCTCGAATGGCGGGAATCATTCGACGCTGCACGCGTAGCATCGAGAATGGAAGCTCGAGTTGGACCAGTCGTTGAAACAGGGAAACGTCCATGTTGTACGGTTCTTGGCCTAGTTCGCGAACATCAAGGTGTGGAACCAGTTGTTGGTGATCGCCAACAAGTGCTATCTGATCCAGAGATGGATACATCGCCGATGTGATGTTTGCTTCTCTGGTCTCAGCTGCCTCTTCAATCATCAAGATACGAGGCTTCAACGCAGCGATGAGCCCATGGAACTTGGTTAATCCTGTCATGGTGCAACCCAGAATCTCGATGCGTTCGTGTCGAATGATTCTGGCACTCTTTTCCCAGTTGCTAATCTTGATTTCGTCGCACGCTGCCTTGTACTCGCCGAGTAACTTGGGAAAGCCCTCGGCCACCTGGCTAACAAGGCGCTTCCGGAGATACCGGTACACCATGCCACGCTGCGCCGGCTTGATGTTGTATAAGTTCTGATGCGTGGCCAAGAGCTTGGAGGCCTTGTAGAACCAAGCAGCTTCTCCTGAGTTGGCGCCTGGGACAGTACCCGTGACACTGAACTGAGTTGAAAAAAACTGGCCCTGAAGCCGGTCTTTCTCGTCCTCCTCTAGGTCTTCAGCTTCAGCGGGGTCATCATCGATGGCGGGAGGTGCAGCTTGACCGCTAGGGGGCCGGTAAACATAGGTCTGGTCCGATTCGATGTATCCATCAAGCCACTGCACCATGGAGCTGGAAGAGACCTCTCCATTGTTCTCGTTCACCAAGGGTGCGCACTCCCACTCATCGTCGTCAAGAGAGTCGAACTGTTCTTTCGTGATAAGTTCTGCTTCATAGAACTCCTCAGCAGAGATCAAGTTGGATGGGAAACAGGTGGACAATTTGTGGTCGATCTGGTTTGAGATGTTCTTCCGGGGACCTTCTCCCTTGGTATGCCCACGCGCAAGACTGGAATGCTTTCTGATATTGAACAAAGTGCGGGCCTCGATTTTTTTGTCTTCAGTGCGACCACCGAGACGGCAGAGGACGGCGCCAAAGTCAGACTCACATCGAGTGAGGAGCTGGTCGAGCGCATGGTTGGTCTGGGCAGCAACCAATACTGGAGGGAATGGTTTTTTCTTCCCATAGATTTCCTGCAGTGTGCGAACATGGCTCTCTAGAGCAACGACGGATGTAAAAGTCTTGCCGGTGCCAGGGGGACCTTGGACGACGGCCAGCTCACGAGACGTCATGCGCTTGAACGCCTCGAGTTGCGATGGATCGAAGGAGTCGGCGCCCTCTGAAACCACAACAGTTTGGCCTGGGGCGTCCTGAAGGTAGGCGGCCTTGGGGTCACGGGTGTGCCCATCGATGATGTATTTGTCGAACTTGGATCTAGGACAAGACATGGTCAGTCTGCTTCCGCATCAAGGGCCAAAGAGAAACTCACTCAAATAGTGCAGCATGTTGGAGCCCAACCATTGTGTGGCGAACATTCTCGAAATAACCACCTTTCACCTCAAGCATGACTAGTTCAACAGAGGGATCGAGGATGGCGTCCTGGCAGTTGGACCAGAATATCTCGATTCGGGGAGGCGTATTTTCATTCTCTCCGTCATCCGGATTGGGCTCGAGGCCTCCGGTGAGATACCTTGCGGCAACGACGGCGACGTAGCACTGAGTCTTGAAGTTGTCGCGGCTGGGTGAAAGGACAACAAGAGTGCCGGAGGTGAGGCGTGTGCACTGGCTCCAGACAACCTGGGTAGGAGAGCGCTCTGTGGAGAAAGAGATTCTACAGGCTGGTCCTGCTCGAGAAAACAGGTAGCCTTGCACGTGAACCTTGTAACAGTGAGTCAGAATGTCAGAGATCAGAGGAAGGACCTTGACGAACCTGAGTGTAGATGTAGAAATCTGAACCCTCCGCCATCTGAGGGTGATTTCGGAACTCGTTGACAGCTCTGCGGAGGAGCTCTGTGCCTTCGAAACGGCACATGCGGTACTGAGACTCCAAGTACCTGTCTTTTTCGAGGGCCTCTCCATCCAGTGTCGCTGGAGGCACCACAGGAGGATCGGAAGCCATAAACTCTCCGGGCTCAGGGATCTCAGGCATCGTTTGCCATGGCTTGAGTGGAGTGTCCCCCTCAGACTCCAGCTGTCTGTTCAAGACATATCGGGAAATGATTTCAGAGGAGATCGGCTCCGCCTGGGGCTAGGCAGAGTGTCAGCACGCGCAGAGGGGGAAGAGAGAGAAGACTTACCTGCTCGCCTCCATTCATGGTGGCACCGATACCAAACTGGCCTTTCCGTGTCTACTGGTGTCAGTACTGATCCATGGGTTGGAGCTGGTGGATGGGTAAAAGGGAAAGAAGAGGTGGTACAGAAGAATATTGGGGAGATGCATGGAATGGCAAAGAAGAGGAGCAGAGGGGAACGGAGGGCGAAGAAATGGCTTACTGGAACAGTGATTCTCCGGACAGAGCAAGGCGACGACGGGGATGATGATGATGGAGGAGAAGAGATGAGGAACGGGAAGAAGAGGAGCGTGTTCTTCTTATTGAGGGAACAGGAAGCGAGGAATGAGAGCCCGGGAGGAGGAGGAGAGAGAAGGAACCAACTTTGAAAGACCACCGGAAAGATCGTCGCGATCAAAAGAAATCAGAGAAGGTACCCACGTAGCCAGCCAGGTATGGCGATGCGGTTCTGTCCACCAGCTCTGAAACTGAAAATGCAGCAACTATCAAGCCTTCTTCGCAAGATACCACAACAGTGACAAGCGATGAGAAAGGATGATGAAAATTGAAGAAAGTGCGTGATGAAGAGAGGAGGGGAAAAAAGAAGGAAGGTGCGGGAGTTGGAAGGTGAGAGAACTCGGGAAGGAGTTTTACCCACCAGGGTTTTTTTAGGGGAGCACCTCCCTAAGAAAACGCTGCAGTCAACCGAAGTAATTACGCACGGTAACTGACAGTTCCTGGCACTGGCAATGCACTGCTCGCTTTGGAATTATATGGCGAGGTAGTGCGTTCAAATCAAAGGAGGTGAGCAGCCATTGGCTGATAACACTTGCCGGTAAGTACCCAACCAGTGCGTTTTGGGAAGATCTTCAGGGCGCCTGGCAAGAATCTGCTGCTGTAATGTTTGCCCGGCGTTTCTGGATGCAGGGCGTGCTGTTTTCCTGATCTTTTGGTCAAGAATGCGCAGCGACGATGGTTCGACGACGCCCAACACTCGCCCCTGGCCGCGTATTTCCGTGGTGCAATCACGACCCAGATTTTCTACAAGAGGTAGAAATTGCTCTCCAGGGAGTGCCAGGGATGTTTCGTCCGTCTCCGTCTCGGTTCGTTTCGAATGCCTCGAAGTAGTGCGGGAGTCGACGTGTGTAGAAGGACTCGGTTGAAATTTTCGGAAGGTGTCGTGAACAGGAGGACTCTGTGAACCTCGGAAGGGTATAAGAATATAACATGAACTGTATTGGACGCTGTAGCCATGGGAAGAGGTGAGTAACGATGGACAGAGAGGTGGAAGGATCTTGGTGCTCTGAATGTCGGAAGAAGCAGGGACGATCTCCTGGATGAATCTCCCGATAGAAATAAAAGGTATATAGGGACGAGTACTCACTTCCAGCTTCTTCAAGACAATATTCCACTATTCAAAAGAAAGAAACACCTGCGTCGTTTCTCGTCGAGTAGTGTCTCCTCTAGAGGTAGCGTCAGGGGCAAACTGAGAATTGGCACTCGAGCTCTCTTGTCGATATGTGGAAAATAGAAAGGAAAAAAGGACGGAACAGAATTGAATTTTTATGACGATTCTGTGCGCAGAAGGAAATGGAAAGGGGGCATGGAAATTCTACGGAGTGACGCGGCAGAGATATTGAGGGCATCGGGAAGCTGCATCTAGTGCCACACTCGCACTGACAGTTTGCCCAGCAGGGTAGATTTTTGCACAGAAATCCGTTTGCTTCGTTACGATTCTATTATTAAATCACTCCCGTCTCTTTTTCTGTAGATATCCAACAAACAGCTTGGTGTGGAATAAATATCATGTGTTTGCTCGTGATACCTGCATGGCCAAGTCTCACTGTACCTCGCATTAGCATATTTCTCAAGCCACATGCATGATCAGCCTTGACCGATCAAACATTCCAGAATTTCTTTTGCACAACGTTTGAGCAACGGTGAGTGACTCAGGCCTTTACATCTGTCAAGCAGCTGTCATTGGATGTTGCACAACCCCTCACCGTTGTTCAGCATAAAAACATTAGAAATCCACTCCAAGACATCGTGGAAAAACTCAAGGCCGACGACACAATGGATGCAGTCTACGGCAAATTTCTTTCTTCTCTATACGCTGGGACGTCATGGTCCGTTACTCGGCTCTCTGGCGGTCTTGTCAATACTACTCTCCGCGCGACACAGACATCTCCAACTCAGTCGAATGCGCCCGAGTCCGTCATCCTCAAGCATGCAAAGCCATATGTTGAGGTCGCAGGCCCAGAATGGACCTTTTCAACCAAGCGCCAGGTAATTCTCCTCCTTCGTTGATGTAATGCTTGGGTAACATTTGTTCAGGAGGTTGAAGCCATTTTCCTCGACCTCTTCTCAGAGCACGGCGCGCTCTCCTATCTCCGACAAGAACCGTATTGGAATTCTCCTAAATGCCTTCACCATCGAGAAGGCAAGGAGTCAGACCTTGGACTCTCGTCCTCCGACCAAGAAGCCTCAGTCCTTGTACTAAGTGACCTTGGCAACCTGGTCAACATCCTCGACTTCCTCCGCCAGCAATCCGACCAACCCTGGGACGAAGTACACCCCAAGATCGAAAAGCTAGGCTACGACCTCGGAAGAATCTTTGCAGCGATACACAGCCCCGAACGAGTTATCCGAGTCCAAACCTCGAATCCCTTGGCAGCCGCCAAACTCACCCATTCGCTTACACGGGACATTGTGCGCACCGCTGCCATCGAACCCCTCCGAACTCGTCTCGCTAGCACTCCCAATGCCGACAAGCTATTCGCTCGTGTCAAAGAAGGTTTTCGGGCGCAGGAGGGAGCGCATCCTTGGTCCCTTGCCATGGGTGACTTCACCCAAGGTTCCATCCTAATGCGCGATCCCAGCGAGGCAGAACAAGACTGGACCCCCACGCTGGTGGACTGGGAGTTTGGCCAGCTCAACGGCCGTGGCGTGGACGGAGATCTGGCGCAGTTTCTTGCCCATCTCCACTGCGAGCTGCTCTCGCACCCCCAGACTTCGGCCCTTCATCGTGCCGTCTCGGCCCTTTCCTTACGCTTCTGCGCGGGGTACGCCTCGCGTGCAGGGTTGCGGTTGAGAAGGCGGGCGGACGATGAGACGCTGCGGCTTATGAGGTGGACTTTTATCACGCATGGCCGGGAGATGGTGAACCAGGCATGTGAATCCTACAAGGATAATGAGAGATTTGGCGAGATTTTCAAGGTTGGAGTGTGGTACCTCGAGAGGGCTGGGGATAATGTGGCGGAGTTCCTGGAGGAAGACAACTGGAAGGAATTGGAGAAGGAGGATGGGATGATGCTTCAGTCACTGTTCGAGGTAATTTGAAGTGGGAGAGATCTAGGGGCACAAGCTATGCCAGGTCCTGAGGGCATCTCATTTCATTACTACTGTCCACCAACCGATGGCATGCAACACCATATCCAACCAGGCATTGTCTCTGATCTCGACATATCCTACAATACAAACAGGGCCCCTGTTGACCCCAAAACGCCTCCAAGTCCCCAAGCCCATAGCCCAATGGCCAGATATCATGTCGTCTAAAAACAGGCACGCCAATAAACTCCATCAAAACTGTCTAAATCCCCCCCTTCCCACCTTTTATATGTACCCATATGTGCATCTATCATGTCGCGTATCAATGTTGGCTTTAACAGACACCCGAGAGGATCGAAGCCGAGTCCGAAACGGGTTGTCTGTGCCAGTCAAGGAGCCCGTCGGGGCGGACCAAGAAGGCCGATGCTTCCTCGACAAGCTCCCATTCGCCAGTGGCCGGGTTCTTCTGAGCCGATCGGAAGATGATGTTTGTTCCCAAATCCTCAAACACAATCTCTCGTCTCCTGAGTCGCAGCCACTGGTCGTGTTCATCGCCTTCCATCGAGTTCATCATCTCCACCTCGCGGTTCTTGATTGCGATCGCTCGGAAGACTCGGCTGTCACGCAAGGCGTTGCGGATGGGATATTGGCCCAGAATGCGGATCGCTTCGTCTCGAACGGAATCATCCCGGCATCCGAAGGACGAGACAAAGAGTGGCCAGGTCCAGCCCGAGTCCATTGCGAAGCCGCAGCTGGGACGGCAGGAGATTAATATCTCAGCCAATGTGTTGATCTCTTGGTAATACGGTGTAAGCTCGCGAGCCTTTTCAATACCGGTATACCGCGGCATGGCGGTGTAAATGTAGAGGATCAGGAACTCGATACGCAAGTTGATGGCCACTAAGTAAGGCTGCATGTCGTTCTGTCGGTTGTTGGAAGCAGACTGAAGTAGGGGATCAAATGACTGTGACCACCTCTGTAGCCAATACCGTGATTCCTCAACAAACTTGGAGATCCTGGGATTTTTCGTCACGCTCGATAGCTTCGTCTCGAGCTCCCCCATATCCTTGACCTTGGTGAGGCCAAGCTGCGCCGTTACCACGGTAAGCATGGGGACATGTCCAACCATTTGCCTTTGGAGCAAGCTCCAATAGTCGCGAGCTTCCTCGAAACTGCTGAATGACGGAGGCATGTCCTCGATCTTGGTGATGCTCGTAATCCGGGGCTTGAAGTAGGGAGAATACTTGGTAAAGGGGGCAATCCCTGGTGGTCTTTGTGGAGGACCCTGAGGCGCCCGTGGAGGTGTCTGTTGATCTGAAGCACTCCATGGACTTCCTTGACTTTGGGGACTCGGAAGGCCTGTCGGTACCTGTTGAGTTGAAGAACTTGTCCATGGCGAACCTGGCTGACTAGGTGGGCTGGAGCCAACAGACATCGATCCACCAGGGCTGGAACTTCGACTTGCGACGGGATTACTGGAGGTGGGTGCAGTTGGTTTAGGGGGGAAGAAGAACTTCCTATATGACCCCATGAACGAACGTGACTGCAACTCCAAAGGCTTGTAACAATCCAGAATCTCCTGGACCAGGGCAGGGGGCGCGGGAGCAATGCTGACCAGGTCGGGTGCCTTTTCGGAGCAAGCGGAAAGCTCATTGAGCATACTGAAGCCATGCGTGACATGCTTGAGGGCGGCTGGCATGTTTCCCCTTTGCGTCTCGAAGCAGATAAAGAGGAGCGACGATAGCATAGCTGTTCGGAGGCCTTCTTTCGATGGTCGGGCCTTGGACTGAAGGCGGAGGGCCTCGCAGTAGTAGATTATGGCATTGAGGTAGTGTTTGTTATCGCTCATGAGGTCGTCATTAGCTGATGAAGCCTCAAACTCGACATTGGAAGCCTTGCGCAGGGCACCAACAGCCATGGCCGCATATCGCAACGTGGGTTCTTGTAGTGTAAGTTGAGGCATTGTAATCGTCCATAGTCGCGAATTCCCGAGGCCGCCACTTAAGAAGTTGATGGTGAGGTTGGACCACTCGTCAAAGTAGGCGCGTTGATCGCTATTTGCGAAGCAGACAGTGTTGACAGCGGGTTCCTCGATGATCGGCGGTGTCCTTGGCCTAACCACGGCGGTGGAACCTATGGTAACCTTGATATCTGACGTTGCAATGCTCGTGGTGGAGGAGCTGAACGAAGTACTGGAGCCCAAGGAACTGCTGGAGCTAATCGTGGAGCTAGAGTTGACGGTGGAAGTGGAGCGGTAGGTTGCGGCGGTTGTCGGGCGTGATGATTGTTCGGAGGAAGCGGATGCTGTAGTGAGAGAGGTTGAAGATGATGAAGCGGGAGGGTTCTCGGTGTAACCGTCACAATAGCCACGCCATTTCATGCAATTGAGGCACGAGGGCTTGGTCTCGTCACACTTGACATGCCGTTTCCTGTCACGCAAGTGTTAGCGTTGTCTAACGATCCGGTAGATGTCACTGAAGATGTCACTGGGGCCGGCACTTGGCGATAATGCAGGGGCTCGATTATACATACTTGCCTACAAGCTGTTAGTGACGCGTTCAACATGGAGAAGAGCTGCACAGATACTCACAGGTGCTGCATCCCGTGCGCGCCCTGGTCGAGCTGCGCCGGGTATGCCGGGTACGGGTTTCAAGGGCGAAACGATGAGTGCCGCCTCTCGCCGCGGCAGCATGCGCAGACCTCCCTGTTGCGTTTGTCGTCCTATATACGAAAAACGCGCTGATCAGAGTTTGACTTCCTACGCGACAAGGGTTTTGTTTGGGGGAGCTCACCCGACGTTTGTTGCGGCACGAACGGTGTTGATGGGAAGCGAGAACTGGATCTCCATGATTGTGGTAGTTTAGAGGATCCAGCTTTACAGCCAGCAAAGAAGGAATTGGTTCTTATATCGCCAGCCAGCTCGAGTCAAGTCGAGTTGGAGCCTCAGCCCAACTCAGCTGAAGGATTCAATGGATGCAATGCAAGGAGCTGAATGAAGCTGTCCAAGGCAGAAGGCCAAGGACCCCAGCCGATTGGAACGAACGGGGACAGCTCGGCACTCGGAATCGGGTACGTAGCTCACCCACAACGGCAACGGGCAGGCTGTCAGGCACACTTTCAATGGACCGCAGACGTTTTGTGTGGAGGCGGGATCTCGCAGCGTCAGCGGCGCCTGGCCAGAGAGAAGCGATGTGAGCAAGAGTGCATCTGTCGTGAAACCTCGATAATTGTCGATAATAAATGTTTGGGAGGACAAAGACAAACGAAGAAAGAAAAAAACGGGTTTGCCGAAAGAGTCAATGTCTTCTGCCGTGGCCAAGTAATGAGCCAAGACTTGTCTCTCTCCACTCGGTATCCAAAATGGGGATTGGGCAGACAAGATCCGGTAGTGGTAGCCGTAGCCGTAGCGATGGTGTGGGCAGGGCGTTAATGGCGGGAGGTTTAAACGGTAAGGGGCAGGAAGGTGTGGTGCGGTAGCAGTTAGAGCAAGGGGAGTGAAAAGTCAAAACCGGGAGAGGCGGCGATCAAAGAGTTGATGTAGATGGGACGGAGACGGAGACGGATGGATGGCTTGGAAATAATTCAATGAATGGACAGGACAGGCGAGCGATATGTATGGACGAACAAGGTGGGTTTAGCTTGGCTTGGAATGGAGTGAAAGGCGTGAAAGGCGAGTGGGTTGAGGCCAGGGACCTGGTCACGGGATCGAGAGATTGATTGGAGGTAGGAGCCCTCTAGCCGTTTGGTCTGGCCCTGTCTGGCCCTCCTTCGCCTCTGGCAGCGAGTGTTTGTTGTTTAGAGATGGAGGGATGACGGCGGGAGGGAGGGCATCCATGGGAAATGCAATGCAAGTGACCAGGGGAAGCGAACGATGGGGGTCCCCCTCGGCCTTCGGGTCCTGGGTCCTTGGACCTGGGTCCGCTCCGTTCAAGGTGCGTTGGAAGTGGGTTAGGAGGGAATAAGGTGAGTCAAGGTGAAGAGCATCTGTAGATTATCAAGACGTAACAGTACGGCTCAACCAGTCACTTGTCTCTGCATGGCATCATGGAATCCTCCGTGCCATGTGCGTCACAGAACAAGATGAAGATGTGCGCCGGCGCGTGGCTGTGGATCCGCCGGTAAAGTATACTTAGCACCTCACACAAAAAAGCCTGTGACAGCTTGTACCCCAAATGAGAACATCAAGCAGGGGTCTGGGGCTGAAAGGGCGCCAGCCGAGTGGAGGCCGCCGGATCCGAAGTCGAGATGAAGAAAAATTAAGGTACAACACCATTTTCAAGGTTAACTCAAGTAAAGTCGAGGTAAAGCAGATCAGAGTCAGTCACGTAGCGAAATGGATCAAGGATGTAGAGCGCGGAATCATGACGGAACGCTCTCGACTCTCACACGGTCCTCCAAGCATCCCGTTCGCTGGTACAGGGTGCACCCAAGGTCTGTGATGGATCCTGACGTGAAAATGGAGACCTTCTCTTGCGAGTTCCAGATCATGGTGGGAGGACATTTGGGTCATGGAAAAAGTACCTGCCCCATCATTTTAGACGTACGTTGAAGCTTCACGAGATCCGTTCCATAATTCCCTCCAAAGCCGATCAACGCCCCTACCTCTACCTCCAAGAGACCACCATCAGTCGATACCCTCCCCAAAAGCGGCCAGACACATTGACACACACTAGGACCGCCGGGGTTCATCCCACGCAGTCAAAGCGTAGAGTAAAGCCACATTTGGAACGACTGGACGGCTTGACACAGCCAAGAGGCGAATCACTCCCCGAGTACCGGGCCAGTCCCGCCGTTCCCGCCTCGGCCATTGACACCCTTGGCCGGGAAAATCGAAAGAGTCCTCCGTCTTTGCCTCCAGTTTCTCGTATCGGGGGCGTGGCATTGTACTGTAGGGCCCTGGCAGATACTGATTGATAATGGTTGATTATCTCTGGCTCCGCATTCGCCCAATCCCGTCCCGGCGAGGCAGACTATTTGCGGCGGTTGCTCCGAGATCCAACACTAGTAGCTGAAAGAAGCTCAGGGTGCATGTCGATGAGGTTGTTGCTTGATCAAGTCGGCCAACAGCATGGGGGTTTGGCGCCCTACAAGCACAATCAACCCACAGCTGCCAGATGTTCCGCGACAGCCCGCTAACAAATCCTAGCATTAGGTAATCCAACATTCTGCCTTCTTTCCTAGGGTCGTATTCTCGGTTCTCACCCCGAGAGTATCACCAATATCAATCAGGGTCGGCCGCACCTTGATTATCTCCGCCGAATCGCGTTTAACTTCCAGGCCGATCGTCGTTTTTAACTGTCATCCTGGGACCCATCGCCGAACCACCACCAATCGAACCCTCGCGGTACCCCCGCGGTGGAGAAGGGGCCCTGGATTGATCATTGCCAGGGGCCACGGGACCGCGCCGAAACAAGGCTGTTGCTATTCTAGCTTCTGACTACTCCGTCGGCTTCAAGATGGAGACATCGGCTTTTGAAGGGGTTCGGCTTTGGTGGTGATGATGGAAACATCCGGCTTCATGTGTGAGGCATGGTCAGATACATGCTTTGTCCAGTCTCGCCGGCTGGCCTCGCCCTCGACGTTGTACTACCATCCTTACCGATCCGGCAGCTCACTATTGACGCCTTGATATTGCCTCACTGACAGTCTTGTCTTCATTTCACCTCATGCAACCTCGCCTGCGTGTTGGCCGCATCAACAACACCACCACCGGTACTGCACCATGCCTCGAAGCACCATCCCGCGTTCCAAGGACCCCCATCGCCAATAACGGCGACGTCCTGCGGGAGTGTCCCAGGATCGCAGTGTACATCCCGCTCTCGATGCACCCATTACAAGCCAACGGCTCCAACAGTGGTGTCAGATCACCAGCTCTCAGCAACCCCTCCGCAAGGACAGGCCCATGAACAGGGCTGAAGGGGCCCCAGTTCGGGGAACTTTACTTCCACCCTCGCGCCACATGGCCCATGGGGCCCAACCTGCCTGATGATCGTCGCATCTAGTCGGCCGTTGTTCCTTTTGGCCAGTACATGATGGTTCCAAGGCAGAAACAGGTGAAGCGCAACCTTTTCGGACGCCATGCGCTGGCGCGAAGCTCGGCGTGAGACGGTTAAACGCCAAGACTGGAGCCCTCCTCGCCGCGATCGGCTCTTCCCAAGGCGACTTTGGCTCTCCTGGAGCCGAACTCGGTTGCGAGATGTGCTCGCTTGCAAGATGCGGTGTCGTCTGTCGTTTCGTCTCGTCTCTGGGCGTGCTTGGACGCTGTCAAACTCTGCATGGCGTTTAATTTTCCGGGAACCGACGGGCATTCGACAGCCCACAGGACCCTGCCCCTGTGTAACCAGCAAGACATGAACGACGAGTTCCAGGCACTGACAAACTGTATTCTTGGGACCTCTCTTTGGTTCATGTGGCTCTCTCCAAGTGGGAATTGCCTGCCGCCGGGGCCTTGGTATTGGGACCGTCCAAGCGGACAGCCGGCCAGACTCGGCCTCCGAGCTCACATCCCGAAAAGGCAAAGACGCACACGATCGACTTCGGCCAGCTTCTTCGGTCCCGTTCCATACGCGGGTCATCATGCTCCGCGGGCCCGTCCCGTCTGGAGTCGTTGAAGTTAGGATGTCGACGCCTACGCTAAGCCGTTGGCTTCATGCAGGTTACCAAGTTACAGTGCCGTGGTGTGTCCTACGAGGAGAGCTGAAACGGCAAGAGGCGCCAATGGATGTCTCAGCTGGATGATTTGGGGTGTGAGTCCATCTACTAGGCGCGTTTAGCAAGTGCTCTGCGTATAAAGCGGCAGAATTGCTTCTGAGACCAAGTTGTTAGTTGATCTACCATAAGAGGCGTTCGCCCAGAGCATCGGGCTGCAGCCTCTGTTCACAATGACCTGGCACTTGATCCAACAGCTCGTGTGGCCATATTGACACAGACATCTTTCTGCTCTCTACTTCAGTGTCCCCCATGATCTGAGTATATCCCATGCTGATTGCAAGAAACCCCACTACTTGACAACTAGATCAGGACTTTTGTGCTTTTATCATTCGACATTTACACATTATGCCACTCCTGGATAATAGTACAGGTTCAATCGTTCATAACATGCTCCGCAGGCATGCTTCTAACGCCGCTCACTGGCAACCTCCTCGGCACTAGCAGCCACTCTCTCCTCAGCGCCAGGGTAGTTGGCTGCGGCTTCACCACCCTTGCCCCGATAATCAGTTTCATGTTCCCGATCAGCTCCCTTGTCGTGGATGGGATCTGTCAAGCTCGCACCAACACCCTCGAGACCAGCACCGACCTTCTTTCTCTTGCCACCATGCTCCTCCTGGCTTGTCATTCCGGAGCCAGGGTGACCGAGGCCAATGTGGACATCTGCGGAAGTGGCGCCTTGAAGAGTGTCGGAAGCAGAGACGCCACCCTCTATGCCCGGGGCCTGCGTGGGATATTCACTTGAGGGTTGAGGCTCGAAGGAGTCCTCAGGAGGGGCAGTGCCAGGGGGGTACTGCTCAGCGCGGAATTCGGGCTTGGCATCGTTGCCTACGAGGACTCCAGGAGCATGCTGACATGTGTAAGTAAGAGAATGGTTGACATGTTGGGAGAAACGTACGCCCTTGGTGGTGAGAGGCTTGGAGGGGGCAACCTTGCTGCGGAACTCGCCCTGAGCGGGAGTCGCGGAGTCGGGGTTGACAGACATGGCGGAAGTTTGTGAAGTTGTACGATGATATTCAGGTGTGTTTAATGATAGGATCCAAGGTATTCACAGATGGAATAAGTATAATGGTAAGAATGAAGAGCTCTATTCACGCTGAAAAGGACGATATAAATCGCTGTGATGCCCAGACCCAGATGTATGATGTCAACATCAACGAACGTCGACATGACATCACAATGGACTTTTTCATCCAGGCCCGACCATCATCACTATCTCACCGAGACTTCTAGGGTGAAATACGTATCAAGTTCAGAATTCTTCAGAACAATTCTGCCCTGGCAGAAGTGCTGAGTGTCAAATCGATCGATGAAGATATTGGCAAAAATGTGGAGCAGGAACGGAGGTGAGCTCCGAGAAATTGCTCGTTGGCCGGAGATGTGGAGGGGGATGCCATCTCGAACGTCATAATACAGACTAGCGATGGTGGTGTAAATGGAAAAAGGTTGTCTGGGTTTCGGAGTGTTGACGTCTTCTACTACACTTGCATTTGACCCATCACCGCAAGGACGAGCACTCTTCATACATAGATATCAGCGGCTACTGACAGGGCGAGACTGAGTATTCTTCTCAAATCCACTCGCAATAAAGATTAAAAAGCACTGTTGTACGACTGTTTAAAGGCCCTCAGGGGGGTCTCGTGACAGTCAGCAGACAGGTGTTAACGCGAAGAAGCGAACTTGTGCTTCGGGTGAAAGGTTCTGCTTTACCAGCATAGGATAGGCATATCTTGAGGTTTGGTTAATGTTGCACTCATCTTGAAGCAAAGAACGAGCGCCTGCGATGTCGGGAGGAGTGATATGCAGGAGACGGGGAGAGTATGGATGTGGACGGTGGGCGAAGTTGTGTTCAAGTGAGGAGCCAAGAGAGTCGTGAGCCCACTACTCACACTTAGACCTAGATGTATCATTTCAGCCAATATGCTATAGTAAGATACATATGCGACCGAGCCATTCACGTCGTGTTCGGTTCCCGTGATGAACTCCTCATCGGAGTAAGTTGGTCCGGTAATGTTGAATGTGTCTGGCCTCAAAAGCATCTACCAGCCGATAACGCACCAACAAGCAAGCGACCATTCGGACGCTAATCTCTTTTTTTGCAGAGATTTTGACAGCTCATGCCTGTTGAGGGAGTTTTCTTCAACATCCAACCACAGGGCTTAGAAGTCAGGAGTTTTTTTTAACCACGGACCTGTTTCAGGGCAATGAACCGCATACGAGCCCAAACGAGAAAGATTTCGAGAATTTCCTTGCATGGCATGATAATAGAAAAGAAGTTCGTTAGGTAAGCGGTTTGTCGGGGAGGGAAAGCCTGCTTAGGTGGTCTTGTTGGGTGTGTTTGATGGACGTCTTGGTCCAAACACCGGAGTCTATGTCCGGAATTCCATCTGACTCGATTACAGAGAGAACAAGACTCGTAGAATGGCTTATAACATGAACGGATTTCATTTAACAGGTATGATGGCAGTTATATGGTAAAAAGCAAGTCAAGTATTGAGAAGACGCATCGCAAGCGCCGCGTGAGAGACTGACCTCCCTGTCGCAACTCACATTTACTCTCTCTGCCGATATTCAACGGATGTCATGGCCAGGCTCTGGTGCATGCTTACATCCCCGAACGTGGTTTTCAGTACAAGTATTCCGCTCAGCAAGTGGTTCTTCCTGAACATGATGCACACCTCCCCGATTGTCTCAGTGGTGCTAGACCTTGGCTGTACTTCTCCTGAGCAGCAGCGATAGTAAGCGAGCCGATGTTTTCTGTATTACCGTAAAAATTTGTATGTTTGCTGTTCTAGCTTGATGTGTCGCCTGCCATAAGCAATCGTGCTGCAGCTTGATAGTCCCGCAACCAATATCGGTCGTCTGCCTGAACAACATGTAACTCATCGCCAATACGCCAACACTTGACATTTATAGCCTCTTTCAAGTAAAATCCTAGTCGCTAGATGTCTTTCTCAGCCTTCAACTGTCTTGATTAACCACCAAGTCGTCTTCTTGATGATGGTGCACTGGGGTCGAGGCCTAGGTTGTCCATGGTCGAGGCCAAGAGTCGATCAAGTCACGGTTGATCTGAACTTGGGTAGTTTCTTGATACCAAGGGTTACTAGACTTGGTGACCTAGCAGCAGGGAGGGCAAGTAAGTACTTCGGCCTCAGAAAATGTGTGCAGCTGCATCCTTCGTGCAAAGGCTGGGCATAGCAGTCTGAGACAGTCGCTCTACTTAGTTATCACTGACCGCTTCTTATCACTTCACATCGAATTTGTTTGTACTCAACCTTTTGGTCAATCGCGCCAACAGAAACCCAGTTGCCTGTACCCGATCCGAACCAACACCCTCGTTCCCCTGTGCGGAGAGACAAAACCGCGTCAGAACCAACGGCACCACCTCTCAGACACACGGCAAACTTCGGTTACCGTCCCCTCGAACAAAATCGCTTACAACTGCAGGCTTGTTCAATTTCCACCATCTAATTTGCTCCTCCTCAGAGCCTGGTTTCGTCGAGTATCCAGTCATGGACTCCCGGGCGCGCCACAGGCAAGTTTGCTTCTGTTGGGCCAAGACCAAGACCAAAACGTGATTGAGAACCGCTGCGGTACGGCGCACACGCAACTGACAGGTCAATTAACTGGGGGGTTAGTTAATCACCGCCTGTTGGGTTTTCCTCATTAACCCCACGGGGGTCCTGTCCATTGTCCCGCTTCGCGTTTCGCCATCGCAACCCGACCATGTTCAAGAACAAGCCTCGACCGGTTCCGACACACGATACGGATTCGTCTACGGATGAAGAGGACGGTGTACCTTTCATCAGCGAAGAAGATGACCCGTTGATACCCTCTGCTTCGGATGTTCGCCGGACGTTTCGCGATGGAAAGGCCATGTGGGATGCTCTCTTCCAGGAAGCGAGGAGGATGCCCAGGGGGCTTTGGCCAACGGGCATGTTGGATCCTTACATTGCCTTTATGGATGTTCCCAGTCTTCCGGAGCGTCTCCCTACCGGTCGGGTTCTTTATGGAAGACCTCGGTGGCGTCTATCTCCCGACATTGCGAGTCCAAGGTCCACGGACCAGGACGATGATGGTCCGACGCTGAGATATGGTCGTCGGCTGGCGTTTTTCCTTCAGGCTGAAGAACCAATTCGCAGCAGTATCTCTCAGGAGGCTGCCTCGTACTCAATGGGCTTGGATTCAACCACAACCGGGAGCCTTGCCGTTCTGACAATGTGTTGGTCATACATCTTGTCCGTCCAAGTCCTCGAGATGCAGGGCCGGCAAGTGTGCTATTCTTCCCACCACTTGTCACCGCGGCAACACGAGACGCCCATGATCGATCTCGACGGCGCATCATCTGCGCTCGTTAGATGGCTCTGTGCCATTCTCAGCCATGAGCTCGGCTGGGTTGCAAAAGACAAGGGGAAGCTTCCCATGTTTGCCACCTTCCTCAGTCAAGATACTGAAATCATCATTGGAGGAGCTCCCATCTCGGCCACGGACGTACACTCTGCGCCAAGTTCTTCCGAGGCTATAGAGCTACTCATTGAACTCTGCGACTTGTTTAGTCTTGGAACAGAGCGAAGCGAGGAATCCAAATGGGAAGCCATATCGCCGTACCGAGCAGGTTTCCTGGCCGCGCTCGTCCTGCCGTTCTACTCCTTCATGGATCTCCAACCGCAGCTGCCAACGCCGCGTCTCACCAAGTTAGAGCGAGGTGTATTCGAAAACGCTGATGAGCAAGAGATCCAGCAGCATTACAGTGACCTCCGGTACTTCATGGCCCTTGGCAGTCATCCTCCGTCGGTTGGGTCGGTCTTGTGGAGCATCTTCTGGCAGCCAGATGTCGATTGCAACCTGGTGGGGCCATGGCTGTCGTCGATACTTGAACTATTAAGGCCAGCCATCAAGCAGAATCACGTGGAGGTGATTTTGAAGATGTTTATCGCGCGTCGGCCTCGAGTGGCTATCTGGTGGGTGGCCATCTTCCTGCTGGGCGATTTGGCCATTCTGGACTGCATACAAAGATATGCCCAGAAGCTGGGGGAGAAAGGGGGAACAGGATCCATGGCAGCACCTGATCCAATGATATCCGCATGGACGGGCGCGAAGCAGTCTTTCCTGGATGATGAAAAGGATGCAACATACGGGGATCAGTCAGATCTGGTTTCGAGGGCAGACGTGCTTCGGTGTCGGTTCGACCTCAAGCTCCAGGATTATGCCTCAGTTCTCCTGTCCTGGAGACCGTTCGGGTATATACAGAAAGGCCAGGTTGAAGTCGAGCTGTGGCCACAATTGGAGACGAAATACATCCGGCAGTACCACTCGTTCGTGTGGTATCCCGAGAGAGACTCACCCACAACGCCGGAGCATGGGTTTAGACATGATACTGGTAGGGATGTGAAGAACGTCCCCGACAACTTGGATCGCCCTTCCACTGGCATCATGTCGAAAGGGGGCTATCAGCCTCCTCTCAGCATCCGGCCCTCAAGGATATCGACAAGGAGGATGATGCATTTCTTAGTTGAAGACACAGTGGGTAGCCGTGACTGGACGAATGCAGTCCTACCAGTGGACCAAGACCAGCTTCGGTGGTTATTCCACTGGGAAAACCCCGATCCGAACCAAGATAGTTCCAGCAACGATGGGTCCGAGGGTGATGGTAGCGTTAGATCAACGTCATGGTTCGTGGTGGAGTGGATAAACGGGAAATTCAAGTGATGACCAATAGAGCTCTATAAATAAGACGACAAGGGGAACAGGAATTGGGGTATGTACTGCAGATGTATGGATACACGGAGCATTTTTACGGGTATTGAAAGTGGTACATAACATCTTGGCTTTTGTTTTTTATTCTTGGCTGTGCTTTAGCGGTCCATAACAGTTGTTGATCAACACCATCATAGGAGGCTCACCACATCAGCCTAAGCTTCTAGCCTTTCTATAGTGAACTAAACGTGAACTATTCCACCGGACGATTGATGGAACGATTAATTGTATTGTCGGATCCGACAGCGCATGATTATCCACAGCCAGCAATGAGGTGATCCCAGACTTGGCGCAACATGTTACCGTTCAAAGACATTGCTTACCCTACAACATCAACAACAGCCAATTAAAGACACAACGAAATTGTCGCTCAGGGCTGACTGTTTCAGACCAGATCATCAAGAACTGTGTAAGACAGAGTGAATCACCGTTGCCAACATTTCTCACCGGAGAGAGAAATAACCGGGTTGTGTCTCCTTGCGCAAGCCACATGCTGACGATGGGCTAGGAGCTGAAAGCAAAGCCCGCCACTGTCAACTATTTTGTAGTCACAAGGCTCTGCCACCAAGTTCAGCTGTGTTCACGATAATGCAGTCGGCTGACGGGCTTTTCTATTTCATCAGTCACTCAGCCAACATGTTGCATTGAATTCTGATTGGATAGCGAAAGCAAAACAGGATATGTGGACAGTGTAACGATACAGTAGCAAACACACTGTCTGTCCACCATCATTGACCAACAAAAACCTGTCTTTTACAGAATGATCGACGAGAGCACGCACCAAAAGAAAACAGGGAATAAAAAGACTGGACCCTTGAATCATTCCGGCAGAAAGCAAACAAAGGGTCTTGGAATTCTGCCGTAATTTGGTGGACGACGCCGTTCAACGCCCGGTTTATAACATGGAAATTATCGTGATGGGACGTGATATTTGATGGCGTTTTTGGGGGGAGACATGGGCTGTGCCGCTGTTTACGACGTGGGGCATGTACCTCTACGGTGAACATGCTATGGATGCTACATGAGGTGAAGGACACGAGGAAACGAAATGAGAGACGAGAGAAATAAAGTGTTACTCTGGTACCCGTGAATTCTGTTGAATGCATCTTCAGCCTCGTCATTGTCAACTTCATTCTCGCTGATGGCCTCGTCCCTCAAGTGTCGTCAACTTGACACATGTTGTACATACGTCGCGCACGCACCAAGTCAGGCTTGCCGTTCATCCTTGAATCTGGGGCCATCATCGTCAATCGACCCTCATGAAACCCCCCTGCTGATGTTTTTCCGGCTGATCAAGAACCCTTACCAGGCTTGTTGACACCACCTGCCCTCTTTGAGTCCCTTGTCAGTTTTGCGGCGCCGCCAAAATAAGGGGTTCAAGCCCAAAATCTGAAAATACGACATTTAGAGCGCCATCATTAGCAAAAGGCAAGACACGAGCTTTGTCTAGAACCCATCAAGTCTGGATTGTTTCTGAATATAGATATTTCTGCTTGATCAGCTTTTCAAAAGCCCGCTCCCGGCAGTCCCCCTCCGTTCTCGTGTCAGATGGAAAGGACGCGCACGCATTCTGCCCCGGATTTCTCGATTCTCACCCACCATTAGAGCCAGACCAAGTTTACGAACCTCGTGTCTGGGTATTGAGGCTGTGCCGTACTCGGGCGTTTCCTCAATTAACTCAGGTTCCCACACACAATAACACGGCACATGCTCATTAGACAATTAATTCATGGACTGGAACCCTTCCCGAACGGCCGAAGGCCTTGAATCGCTTCCATTTTCAATCCAGAACCAAGTGCGTCACGGGTCCTCGCTCCCTGGATCTTTCGGCTGGGCTAAGGCCTGATTGACGGTTGCCAGGCCACTTTAGTGACCCCGGCTAGGGCGGAGAAGCCACTAAACCTGGTTCTCACCGGCCGTAGGTTCCATTTAGCCCCAAGTCCACCGTGTCAGAGGTGTTTTCGGTCCGCATCCGGTGTGGCTCCCTGTGCGTAATGTGCAAGGTCTAGACGAGGGGGACCCGCCAGCGCCAGCGCCAGCGCCAGGTTCAGGTCCATCCGTCAGTGGAAGGTTGGGTCGCATACTGCGGCGTCGCTCATGCATGGACTAGGCCGTTGCTCTCCAACAACCTCATCAACAACCTTTCTTCCCGCCTACACAGTTTACTCACTGCGTCTTCTTTTTTCGTGCGCCGCTCGTTCGTTCCCTGCAGCGCAGTCAGCGTCCGTATCCGCATTCTCACCCGCGTCTCTCACTCGTTTCAACCCGCACGCAAATCGAAATCAAGTCATTTGCCGAGACATACGACTCGCCGAGCCGTTCTCTCTCTGACGGCTGGGGGTCATCCATCCATCTGCTTTGCTTGCTTGGCACTGCCTCCCCCTCGCTCATCGTCATCCCATCCCACCGTCCTCGGCTGTCAACACCATGCAGCATTACCGCAACGATCACTATGAGAGTGAACCTCTCGACTCTCAAAACTACTACGAATCCTCTCCGCGACATCCCAACCAACCCCAGAACCACTACTCACCACCATCTCCTACGCCCTACTACGACGCTCCCTCTCCCGTGAGGGCAAACCACCCAAGCTCCCACCCCGACTCTGCATTCAATCGCATGCAGCCTGTTCAAGACAACTATAGCCAAGGCCGCTCGGCCTCACCATACTCTGGTGGCTCTGCTGGCTATGACAGCCCTCGACGACCGTCGCCTTCGCATCATGACCAAGGCTACTATAACCAAGGGAGCGGCGCCGCTGCTGCCGGCGCCGCCGGATACATGGGGTATGCCCACCCAAACGCTAACACAACTCCCGGCGCAGACAACTTTGGACAGTCTGCGTCTGGTGGCATGGCGGGAATTGCCTGGGACGTTGCTGACCGTAACCCTCGCAATAGTGGCATGGACGCGATGGAGCGCACCGGATTGCCCCCACCCCCCTCCCGATCTCAACAGAACCCCTACGATTCGCATGGCGGATACGGTTACGATTCTTCCTACGACAATGGCGCACATGGACCATCACAGTCAAGCTTGGCTGGTCTCGCGCCGGGAGGGCCGCCAGGTTCCGGCTCAACATCTCACTTCAACGGAAGTGATCCCTACGTCAACAATCCATACCCCCCAGGTGGATACTATGCCAATAGTTCGCGTGGTAGTGCCAATCTGGGCGTCGTGAATCCCCACGAGATTGTCGACGATGGAGATGACGGACTTACATACGGCAAGAGCCAAAGAAATTCAATGCTGAGCCTCTCCCACTCGGACCGCGGGAAGAAGATCCCTGCGGCAAGCGCTGCGGCGGTTGGGGGTGGTGCGGCTGCTGCGGGCCTAATGGGGAATAGAGGTGAGTTTGCTTGTCACGACACTGACGACTCGCATTAACATTGCGCAGGCGGAGGAGGCGGCGGAGGAGGTTACGAGATGAACGCAGGCCACGAGAAGCCTTCCGACTGGTTGGAGAACGAACACAAAAGAGGCAAGAAGTGGAAGTGGATCATTATCGTCGGTGTCTTCCTCGTCATCGTGGGTGCCATCGTGGGAGGTGTTGTTGGTGGTGTGGTCAACAATGGAAACCATGAAAGCAAAAGCGGTAGCAGCAGCAGCGGCGGCAAGGGACAATCGGCAGAGGAGGACGAGAAGAAGAACGGTGACCTTGGCAAGAGCAGCGCCGAGATCCAGAAGCTCCTCAACAACCCTGACCTACACCGAGTGTTCCCCGGTATCGACTATACGCCTCTCAACTCGCAGTACCCCGACTGCATGCACAACCCGCCGTCTCAGAACAACATTACCCGCGACGTGGCCGTGCTTGGCCAGCTGACCAACAAGATTCGTCTCTACGGAACCGACTGCAACCAGACACAGATGCTTTTGCACGCCATCGACCGTTTGGAACTGACCGACACCAAGGTCTGGTTGGGAGTGTGGCTGGACAAGAATGAGACCACCAACGATCGACAACTGGATCAGATGTGGGATATTCTGGACGAGTACGGTGATGAACCATTCGAGGGCATTATCATTGCCAACGAGATTCTGTTCCGTGAGGAGATGACGATCACCAGCCTGGCCAAGATTCTGGACGATACCCGAACTCAACTCAAGAAGAAGAACCTGGACCTCCCTGTTGCTACCTCGGACCTGGGCGATGACTGGACAGACGAGCTGGCCCAGGATAGTGACTATATCATGGCCAATATCCACCCCTTCTTTGCTGGCGTCACTGCGGAAGAGGCTGCTGCGTGGACATACAACTTCTGGGAGGTTCGAGACGGCCCATACTGGAAATCAGACAAGCAGAAGAACATTATCTCAGAGACAGGCTGGCCTACTGCCGGTGGAAAGACGTGCGGCCAAGCAACCACCTGTACCGAGGGATCCGTCGCCGGCATTGACGAGCTAAACACCTTTATGGACAACTGGGTCTGCCAGGCCCTCACAAACGGGACAAACTACTTTTGGTTCGAGGCGTTCGATGAGCCATGGAAGATCAAGTTTAACGAGAAGGGCAAGGAGTGGGAGGACAAGTGGGGTCTCATGACGGTCAACCGCGAGCTCAAGGACGGTGTCAAGATTCCTAGCTGTGGTGGCAAGACGATCAAAGACTACAAGGATTTTGCCTAGACGACTACGACTACGATCTCCGACTACGATCACCAACTCGACATTTTCTTTGCTTCTTTTTTAGCGAAACGATACACACAAGGTACTGGGTCGAATCTTTTTCTTGGGAGGCGAGAGGGATCATCTGCTGGATGTTGTGTTGCAACCAACAGATTTTCCCATGGTTTGATGTCTTAATCTCTGTTTTCTGCGTTGTTGCAACTGGAGTTCCGGGCCCTGAGGGACAAACGGGTAAAAACTGTTCTTATGTATGTTGTAATTCTGTGTCTGTCTGTTTCAAAAAGAGAGAGATGGGCTACTGTTATGAAATGGGATCTTTATGGGAAAGGGGGTGGATTTGAGTCATGATTCGCTGGGTTATATAGTTGGTGCATAACAGCAACAAATGGACGTACATTTCACAACATTCTCCTCCCCCCCTTTATCGATCTTCAAGTGTATGGGGTTCAGACATAGCTGACAGTCAAGTCTTTTTTCTTGTATATAGTTGCCCATTCCCATGTATTTAGAGCTAGCTACTCTTCATCTGCACCCTTTCATGTCGGGTATATCGGTCGTCGTCATCATCATTATCTTCATCCATGATTCCCAGTCCACGATTTTTGCAAATAACTCCCCCCGTTCTTGAACTCCAAGGGCCTGATAGCCCTACTAGTTAACCCTGATGCTTAGCCCCCATTTAGAACTCCGTTAGCCTCCCATTAGAAGAGCGCTGTCCTTCCTTCAGATGTTCTGTCGGTCCAGGTCCTCCTGGCTGTGAGCATGACTCCGGGTCGTCATGGGGTGCCTCTCCCGGGGTCGGGAGTCGGGGCCGGGGCCGGGGCCGAGGCCGGAACCCTCGACGCCTTCATCGGGGTACAAGGGGCCAGGATAGGTGCTCTGCGGGAACAGGCCGGGGGCTCGTTGACGGGCCTCGCTCTCGTAGATGTAGTTTGGTCGGAAGTGGATGTCGCCTTCGGTCATCTGGGTAGCAGCAGCACCTCTCGGCTCATGCTCACTGACATGATGGAGGCCACTCTCGCCCATGAGAACCGATCGGGGGCGGGAAGCAAGGTCGGTCTGTCTGAGATGGACATCCATCTCGTTGAACGAGAGTCTGCCGTGACCCTGGCCACCACGAAGCTCGACGAGCTCATTCTCGACCACGGTGAGACGGGCAGCTAGACCCCGCATGTTGGAAATGATAGCCTGTTGATCCTCATACTGACGAGCCAGCTCCTGACGCAGGGCGACGATCTCATTGCGGAGGGTCAGAGGGTTGGGGTCAATGTTGGCGGCGTAGGGCTGACTGTTGCCGAAGGGCAGACTGATGCGAGAACCCATGGGCTGAGGGTCGGCGCCCTGGGGGGTGGTAGACCGAACAGTTCGAGCAACCTGCACAGGGGAATCCGGCAGCTGTCCTGTGACGCGGGCCTCGTGGATGATGCGGGAGTGGGCTTCTCGCTTGAGGTGACGCTCGACCATCTCTGGGATACTCGTGCCGCAGAAGATCTTGCCTCCTTCGCGACTACAAATGTATTAGCTAACCATGAGCCAGAGGTTAGAGTAGGATAGACATACCGTCTGCTCATGAGAGCGTGGCAGGCATCTTCCAGGATAGCTCTCCGGGTGGCGTAGTCGGCGTACTTGTACTCGTTCTTGCGAGCGGTGCGGTCGCAGACCTGCCAGAGGGACTGGTACTCTGCCTCACGCAACTTGGGGTTAGGGCGCTTGGCGTCGTCTGAGGAGGGAGAGTCGGCCATTGTGAGGAGGGTTGACGAGAGTTGGTGAGGTTGATTGGACAAGGTATTGAGAGCTTTGTGAAAGTTGTTTGAAGAAAATTGTTGACGTTTGCGTTGGGGTTGTTGATGGAAGAGAAGGAAGGAAGGAGCTCTGACTGTGGGGGTAGCTTGAAGGGAACGGGAGACGTTACTGAACAGTAAAACGCTAGCTGAATCTGTTTTCAGGTAGGAAACGTCGAAAAATGCTGGCGATTACCTGAAATGGGAAGAATAAATCGGCAAGCGACAAGTATTGTTGTGGTTGAAGTAGTTGTTGAGTTGATTGGTCTTGAAGATGGTGAGGATGAAGGAGGAAGAGTTCTTGAGAGGGTCTGGACGATTGAGGTTGAATGCAAAGAAGAAAATCTTGGAGGAGGTTCTGAGTAGTTTTATGAAGTCGAACTTGGGGCAGTCTGATGATGCTGAGCAAAGAAAGAAGAAAAGACTTTGAGGATCTTGGAGTAGAAAAAACCCTTAGCATTACCTAAGGAGGCTCTGAGGATGGTGAATCGGGATGAAGGAGAGATTGTTAGGCAAGTTGAGAGAAGGTGGAGGAGGGAGATTTTGAAAAGTGTTTGATGATGGTCAGCAAAGAGGAAGAAGTATTGACGAGACGCTGAGGATCTCTGTAAAGGTGATGGAGAAAGGCTAGAGGAGACTTGGATGATTGTGAGGGAAGATGAAGAAGGGAGAATTAGAGGGCCTGAGAGTTATGATGAAGATGATCAAGGAAGATTGAGAAGGGCCTGAGGATCACGTCTTGGCTAAAAATGTTGGACGAGAATCCTAAGTCTCAGCCCTAAGCATCTACAGGCTGTGATTCACACTCGGTCGATGCCAGCAACCCTGGACCATGAAAGGAAGACAGGAGGTACAAACTTGTGAGGGAATTGGTTATTAGGTAGTTATAGATTCATCTTTGCTCGATATCTCTGCCTCTCTCTTTTCCCCCTTCTCTTTCTCCTTCTCTCCCTCTTTTTCCTTCGACCCCCCAGGCCCCTTTTCAGACTCTCCAACTGACTTCCAGTAGATACTCGTGCTCGAAAAAGCCGAGTCAAAAGAGTCTTGCGGGAATTCACTCTTGCCATAAGACTTGTGCATTTTTTCCATCCTCTCAAGACCCTCCGTCGCAAACAAACTAACAAATTCATCAACATCAGAACAACAAAAAGGGGCAGAACAAACAACTCACTCGTCCCAAACTTCCCAACCTGTTCCCACAAAGATGGCAGGTAGGTGCTTTTCTAATGCCATGGCGTAGATGGGCTTGTAGAGGTGGACTCCGAAGAAGAGGGTGTCTTGGTCAATCATCTCGCAACCTGCTGGTGTCTCGATTACTGTGTGGCCTAGGTTTTTGAGAAAGGCTTTGTCTGAGGCGTTGAAGACGGGGTCTTGAAAGAAGCAGTCTATCTTTGTGTCTGTTATCCTTTCTATAGGGAACTGTGAGTCCAAGTGTCTGTTTCCTGTGTTGAGGGCGACTGACCTAATTCTTCTACCATGACCAGAAACGCAGCGAGTTGTACAAACGCCGACCTCTTGGCTTCCCAAGAGCCATCGACAGGATCAAACGTCCCAACTCCGAGGTTCACTGCCCGGGATACAGCCTTGAGGTGGGACGCCTTTTCCGAGACCAGCTCACGGAGACGTGAACAGGGCGGTTCGGCTTCCCAGCGGTCACGGATGCGACGGTAGTCGGCTTCGAGATCTGATGGGGAGCGGAGGTTGTCGGTACGGGGTGTTATGGGGAGGGAGTTGATGTGTGTGTGTGAGGGTGCTTTCTTTGGACGAGATTTTCGAGATTTGCGTGTGACGTGTGTCCATTCTTGAGTGTCGGGTTTGTCTTGAGAGGGCATGATGAAGGACTGGTGTGAGCAAGAGTCTAGATATCCTCCAATAATCCACTGACAAGAGAAATAAAGATTAAAACACCAGCAAAGCAAACGGTCTAGGGTAGTCTATTCTGCTGCACTTGACTGTGCGAGGTGGTTCAAGATGCTGAGATTTCCCGACCCCACCTTCAAGGTGAAGCTCGGTGAGTGGCTCGGTGAGGGAGTTGCCGTTCCGTCGATCTCTTTTGGTGGCGTCTTTTCCCCCAAACACTCGGGACAAAGCCAATGTCGATATTTTCCAAGCTACGGATTTTTACAATTTTGTTTTTACAAAACTAATCATCTCACACCAGTATGAGTCTTGGTTCTTGTTACAAGATTGCGCGTCTTGCGTACAATGGCGCTGAATATCCCGCCGCCGCACCGATATTCTACGAACTGTGCCTCTTTGTCGTTCGGTGTGACTGTCCTACCGGCGCCTATGATCGAACGAGTTGCATCCCAAGTTCCCGGTATCACAGGAGAGTCACCTGTTGCGGCAGGGTACAAAAGTGAAAAGAGCATTCTTTGCTGACGGGGACGGATTCCTCGGACATGGTGTCTTTCACATGGATCTTGGCGGCTGCGCGGATCTAGCGGGCATGTTATGCTGCGCTTCAACGGCAAAAAAAGGGCAGTACCGGCTCGACTCATCCGATCCGATCCCAAAGTCAGTCGATAGTGGAAGGGGGAGCGGCAGTTAAATGTCCTCTTGCGAACCTATCTCGGGCCTCGAAAAAGGTCTCTTGCTGCCAACCAACCTCCCATCCCCGCCGGCTTCGTGTCTCCTGGTTTATCGCCCCTCCATCCCGCCAACACTTTTCGATGTGCTACCCTTGCTCTAATCCCTCCTAGCTGTTAATCATTGGACGCTTTGTCCCCAACTCCCCCCATCTATGGCATAGTGCCGGCGCTTAAATCTTGTCCAACCAGAGCTCAAGGACCAGCAAAGACGCCGCCGCAACGTGCGCCAGTCACCTCGACGTAGCTTCTCATTGGCGACACGCAGCAGGGTGCGGCAGGGGTCACACCCTCCGAGATGCATCGCGGCCCTTGTTCAACGGCCTCTGACTGGGCCGCTCCGCGCCAGCCATGGGAATCACACTGGGGTCTTTTTTCCTTCTCGGAGGGACAAGTGCTTGCATGCAAAGGTCGGGCGGCTGGATTATGGCCCCCAGCTGCCTTAAGACTTGCCCACGCCCATGCGGCCGCCCAGCAATCGACTCCTCCTTTCACTCTGGATCTTTTACTCTAGCGCTTCGTACATTTTTCCTTTTCCCTGCAAAGCTGTCAGCCTGCTTGAGATGTCCAAGAACTGAAGAAGGCTGAGCCTTGAATTCTTGGGACCAAGCATCACCGACTTGTCTGTTGAGCGAGAAGAGACCAACCACTCTTAATACAGCTCCATCGAACCCCTACTCTGAGCTTGCAATTCTCGACAAACCTCTCGTCAACCATCACAGCATCGCAAATATGCGTTCTTCAGCTCTCATCACCCTCGTCCTCGCGGCAGTCGTCTCGGCACATAGTGTCATTACTTACCCAGGATGGAGAGGAAACAACCTGATCACCAACGCAACCTTTCCCTACGGCATGCAATGGATGTATCCTTGTACGTGACCTACCTCCTCAAACTTCTCCTAGAACAAACCCATTGACTCTCGCGCAGGTGGCGGACACAACGTAACACAGAATCGCACGTACTGGCCCACGAGAGGAGGAGCCATCGCCTTCCAGCCTGGATGGTTCCGAGGCCACGAGACTGCCTTTGCCTACATCAACATGGGATTCGGCGATGACGGCCCAGACGGTGGCCCTGCCAACATGACTCTCCCCATGGTTCCCCAGTTCCAGATTCTCGGTCCCACCAACAACCCCTTCCCCGGAACCATCTGCCTCCCTCAAGTGCCTCTACCCAAGAACACGACGGTAAAGGCTGGCGACAAGGCAACCATCCAGATTGTCGAGCTCGCCATCCACGGCGCTGCCCTATACTCTGTAAGTAAAGTCAAACTGACTCGAGCAAGCTTCAAACTAACAATACCCTAGTGCGTCGACATCATCTTTGCCGAACCAGGAGACAAGAGACTCGCCGAGGTCAACAAGACCAACTGTTTCAACTCGACCGACATTGGCTTCGCAGAGGTCTTTACCATCACCACCAAGGAATCCGGCACAGACGAATACGTCAAAGACTCGAGCGCACACGCCCCTCATCAAGTGAGCTGGGCCACCCTACTACCTCTTGTAGGAACCGCTCTATGGGCTCTCTCCTTCGCATGAGCTGTATGACGTGCAGGGAAAAAAATGTATATTTGGGCAAATTCACGCATGGCGTTTTTACGGAATGGGGGAATTATATATCCCTGAGGAGTTACTGTTACTGTCTGATAATACACCCCCCCAAGTCTGGGTTAGATGATATCGCAAGTTTCTGTTACGGTGTTGGAGGAGCTATTTATTCTTTCTTTACTTCATTCCTTTTTGGACTATAGTCCTGATGGGTGGTTTCATCTCGAGGAAATGGATGAGATGAGGTGTCTTGATGTAAGAGACATGAATCTACGATTATGAAGTTTGACGTTGAGAATCCTGTGAATGACGAGGGACGTGATATGTGTACTTGATGATGTCTCGAGGGTTAGTTGGTTCTGATGACAGAAAATACCACATAATTCACGGATCAAACACAACTTCAGATGGATCATGTATTCTCTGAATGCTTCTACTTCTATGTATCCGTACACGTACAAACTCCGTATATCCGTCTGCAATCTCGAGTGGAACCAGATCCATCCGGCTTGGCGGCCCCCAATAGCCGCCGAGTTACAGTTTCTCGTCACAATCACATCTACGGAGCTAGCTTGGCGCACTCGGCAGCGACGGCCTTGACGCGGTCCTCTACGCTGCCGGATGCGGCACCCTGGATCCACCCCTTGACGCCAAGACCCTTGATCTCGGCCTTGGAAGCGGAGAGAAGAGTGCCCAAGGCTACAAGGGCGCGGTACAGCACTTCCGAGTCTGTCTGGCCGTCACGGGAGAGGATAGCACCCAAGACGACAGCCAGACGACGGCGTTGGTCTGGTGTGAGGAGACGCTCGCGGTAGACGAGGACGGAGAGGTTGATGGCCGCTGTGGTAGTGGCGATGAGGACGTTGCGGTTGAAGGGGCCGATGGGGTCTGTGGAGACACCAACAACACGCTCAAGGAAGGCGATGGCCTTGTCCGACTGCGCGCTGATGATTGAGCGGCCATTAGCCGATGCAAACATGTTTGCGAGCGTTCGGAGGCCCATCATAGCAGCATTGTCACTGGGCTTCTCGCCGTCTGGCAAGGCTGCCGCGATGGCAAGGTCAAGGAGAGAGCCAACCTCCGGGTCGGAGAATTGCGCGGCCAGAGGGTACTTTGCCACGCAACGGAGGAGGTCAAGACCGGCGAGGCGGTCTGAGTAGGGCCATTGAGTGAGGATGCGGACGAGCAGAGGGAGAGCGGTTTGAGGGACTGGTCTGGAGGATTCAAGGGCGGAGCGGAGGTCGGCAAGGAGAGATTCGTCTGATGGGTTGAGGGCTGCGTCTTTACGGCCGGAAGAGACCATGTTCTTGTTGATGGTGAGGATCTTGTTGAAGATTGCTGTCGAGCTTGTTAGTCTTTGTCAGATGATCGAGGCAGGGAGCTGCTTACCTTCATACTTGGCAGCCGTGATGCTGAGGTACTCCTTTTGGGGGAGAACCTTGGGCTGAGTATCCTCACCAGGTCGGTATCGCGACTCGGTTCCAAGAGGATCAGGTCCACTAGGCCCGGATGTCTGACCGATAGTAGCTCCCTTGGTGTTTTCCGTGATAAAGTTGGCCACGTTGTCGAGGTATGAGATGGGCAACTCATTGTCGCCAAGGAACTTGGTTGCCCGGTCATAAGGATTCTCGGAAAGATTATAGGGGAGCTTCAACGGAGGCTTTCCATCCTCAATGTCAACGTCAAAGACGTAGTCGTACATCTGACCCTTATACTCGACCTTCTTGCCTGTGCTGGCGACAGCGTCAACGACAGTGCCCACGTTGACCCATTGTTGCTGGCTCATGGACCACGTGTGAGCTGTCACGGCGCCATTATCTTCCTTGATCATCTGGACTTGACCCTCCTTGGTGCCAGACTTGGAAGTCAAGAACTCTGGGCCAGGAAGCTTCTCCTTGTTGATGCCTCCAACCTGTTGTTGAGGGATCGACGACGACTTGACAGACTCCTCAAACTCCTTGAGCGTCGCCTCGTCGGCTGTTCGTTCGGGACTTCGAGTAAAGACGCGAGAAATGCTATCACTCGCGCCTGTCACAATATCGCCGGTTTCGGGGTTGGCTGCCACCGTCCACACCGAGATGGCGGGGTGGGTGATGGTCTGGACGCACTCGGTGCCTCTCCATATCCTGACAGTTCGGTCCTCTCCAGAGCTAACAAGCTCGCCAGTGGGAAGGCTGGTCAAGCTATAGACAAAGCTTTCGTGGCCGTGCAACTCGGCGACTTGTTGGCCGTTGAACTTCCACAAGCGAATGGTTCCGTCGTTGCTGGCGCTCGCAATGTCCGCGCCGCTGGGGTGGCCTTCGGGTACCAGAGTGAGAGCGCGGACAACATCGGGTGTATGAATTGTTGACTTTGGCGACACCTCTCCTGCTACAGATTGTCGCAGATCAAAGATGCGAATATTCTTGTCGGCGCAACCTGTCAACACGGTGCGGTCATCCACCGCAACGACAGCCCAGACCGCCATGCTCTCATGGCCCGTGAGCATGAGCTCCGTCTCCCACTTTTGGGGATTCCACACACGAGCCTGGCCATCCCAGCCGCCAGAGACAGCATATGTACCGTTCGGTGCGACGTTGAGGGCACAGACGTTGTGAGCATGTCCGACAAGAAGGCGCTCGGCGTTGTCGGAGCTGGTTGCCTTGGGCGACTTGGCTTCGATGATGGTGTCCTTGCCGCCGGACAAGACGAGACCATCTGGATGATCGCTTGAGGGGGGAAAGTAGGTGATAGAGTTGATATATTCGGAGCCGCGACTAAGGAGGGATGGATCGAACGATGGAGGGGAGTCTTGGGTACGGCGCCATACACGTACGCTGCAATCGCGAGAGGCAGTTAGGACGGTATCAGGGAAAGGGAAGCTGACGGCCCGGACCTAAGTGAACTGTCAATACTTGAAGGGCTTGGATGTATAGGAAAAGCGCACATCAGATTCATGGCCAACCAATTGCGCCGACAACTTAAAGTCGGCCATCTTGGTCTGGGGTTGAGGAGTATGGGACACCGCTCTGAGAGGCAAGGTGGTGATTATACAGAAGGAAAGACAAGGCCTGCTATCACTTAACAACGAAAAACGTCAAAGAACAATGAAAGCAGTGCAGCCTTGGAAATTGTTAAGAGCTTGACAAATCGTAACGTCGTACTCAAGGATGGTCGATGATGGAAGCTGATGGATGATACATGACGGGATGGGTAGTCCCATCGGAGCTGGGCCGAGCCCCTCGTTGCGGGAGCTCCAGCCACACTGCGTCACCGACACCAGCCACCTCCACCTCCGCTTCAGGTTCTGGTCCGGCTCCGCGGCGGAAAGGCTTTCTCATTCAAAGTTCACCCTCATCCCGTCCCGTCCCGCCCTCACAGGCTATTTCAACCCTGCAGTTAACGGGCGTTAGCGAATGTCATCGACACCTTCATGATGTGGTGGAGACGACGGGATGCAGCCGGCCCAAGACCTTGATCGCCTCAAACACAGCGGCCGACCCCCCTCTAATCTTGCAATACCCGAACAAAAAGGCTATCACACATGGTTACAATGCAGGGAACCAATACAATGAGTCTTTCTGCCAACTTTTTCTCATGTCTCAGAAGCCATTGGTCGCCATGTCTCACCGAGTGCAAATGGCTGCCGTGCTTGTTCATTATATTGGTGTCCTCCCCTCCCAGCACACCGTCTTCCACTGTTCAAATACGCTCAGTCGAGGCTTGGGACTGTCGTTGCCGAGACCAGCCTACTTGAATCCTACTTGAATCCTATCTTTTCGCCCTGAACCACTTCCAACGCCATGTTTCCCTATTGGGCTTGCGCCGTTGTCGGATGCCCAGACGCCGCTGCTATCGATATCGGAGGTTGTGAGCGATGTCAGTCCATGTACTGCTCGAACCATGTTGATTCGATCCACCACATGTGCGAGGTGAGGTCCATGTGCCATGCCAAAATTCAACCCTCTAAGCCTATTTCAAGGATACGCCCCTGGATAGTGACGAATTGCTCGCCGCCAAGACTGCAGAGTTGACGGCGTTGAGCAACAAGATCAACTATGATGCTCTCGTCCGGCTTGCAACAGAGCTTTCTGGAGGCAAACCATGTCAGCTCAACGATCAAGACCCCATGGGCCGCCAGATGATGGGTGATAGACACATCCATCTCCAGCTGATCTTTGAGGATGGGACTGTTTGGCTTGCCAGAATTCCTCGAGAGACATACTGGTCTTTTGATAACCAGCTCGGCAACGAAATTCTGGCTAGCGAATGCGCAACACTTCGATGGCTCGAGTCTGTTGATGTACTTGCGCCACGTCTACATGGATATGGTTTATACAATGATCCGCAGAATGAGGTTGGCGTTGCCTTTATGCTCATCGACAAGATGCCTGGACAGCCCTTCAACTATCACTCAGCTTCCGAGGAGCAAAAGGCCAAAGTTTTAGGTCAATGGGCAGACATTCTCTGCACTTTGAGCTCACATCCTTTTCAAGAGTCGGGATCCTTGAGGTTTGACTCTGACGGAACAATCAAAGTCGGTCCCATGGCGAGCGACAACACAGCAATGCTACCTTGTATGGGCCCATTCCAACAAGCCAAAGACCTCTATAGCTCTTGGGCTCTTGCATACCTCAAAATCATCACTGAAGGGCAGATATTTTCTGATTTCTCTCTTGATGCATACATCATGTTCAAGTACATTCTGCGACAGCTCAAGACTGGGCCTTGGCTTGACAGATGGGCGAATCTCAACTCGGGCCCCTTTTTTCTCAAACACCCCGATGACAAAGGAAGTCATATCCTGGTCGACGACGAATTTCAAATCACGGGCGTCATTGATTGGACCTTTGCGAGAATAGCACCAGCATTTGAGACTTTTGGTCCGTCTCTCATCTCTGCAGACAATGACGATATGTTCTTCGGTGAGGTTGGATTGACCGACGAGGATGAAATCTTGGGCCGAGAACTACAACGCTGTGGATCACCGTTCTGCTTCTTCCAGTCCGATGAGATACGCCGTCTTCTGTTTGGCTTAGGGATGGCGGTGAGCTTTGAACATGACGAGGCCATCGGCGCATTTCAAGGCTTGGTTGCTACCTTTGAAGGTCAGCCTCTCGACTGGGACAAGTGGTGGCATGCAAGTTTGATCGAGTGGAAGGATGACCCTTTCGTGTCCGCCCATTCCCAAGAGGTTTCAAGTCGAGTCTCAAATCCTATCCCCGAGGTCCCTCGTTTCGCTACATGCTCGTACCTATTCTGCACCCGATCAAGCGTCCGTGGACGAAGATGCCATTCTTGTTGGAACGACTTGTGTGCTATTCATATTCTTCCGCAGTACCACCTTTGTCTTCTAGACAACAACGTAAGTTCTTGTCAAGGAACTTGTGTGTGAGACATGCGCTAATGAGACAAGGTGCTCGATGACGAGGAGACAGAAGCGCACAAAGAGGTCGAGGCTATCCTCACCCAATTGGATGCGTATCAGCTTCTGCAAGTTGCCAGTTCTCTCCGTCACGGTAAACGTTGCATATTTTGTCCTGGAAATTATATCGGACGTGGTTCGATGATGGGTTCTTCGAATTACCATGTCTGGATTCTGTTCGAAGACGGAGCCGCATGGCTTGCTCGAATACCTCGGAACGCAACCTCTGCGGACACTCCCTCCGACCTTGCCGAGTACATAGTTAAGAGCGAGTACGCTACACTCAAGTGGTTGGAGGGTCTCAGGTTTCCTACCCCAAGGGCTCACGGGTATGGACTCGCTTCCGATCCTGATAACCTAGTTAGGGTGAGCTATATCCTCGAAGATGCCATGCCAGGACAGCCATTCGACCCTCAACTTGCCACCAACGAACAAAAGACACATGTCTATAACCAATACGCAAGAATTCTCATCGAGATTAGCCGTCATCCTCGAACACAAACCTTCTCCCTCGTCCCACGCGACGGAATGATCAGACATGGGCCCATTGCGAGCAATCGGGATCGAACACTTGAAAAACATGGTCCTTTCCACACTTCGCAAAACTATTTTACCTCGATCGCAGAGTACCATCTACGCTTGATTGCAGATGGACAGCTCTACCCAGAATATCCAAAAGAGGCATTTGTGTTTTACCGGTTGCTGAGAGATCGAGTTGCTCCCTTGTTAGCAATCAACCCCCCGCGCATTGGTGGGTTCTACTTGAAGCACGCTGACGATATCGGGGATCATCTACTTGTTGACAAGAACTACAATATCACTGCCGTCATTGACTGGCAGTATGCGCGCTTTGTTCCCCCGCGCGAGGCGTTTGGACCTTCTTTGTTCACGGCCAACCTTGGCAACCTGCATAAAGGGGTTGCAGGTCTTTGTGCAGATGACAAGCTTCTCTCCACGTGCCTCAGACGTCAGGGTAGGGCAGATCTTGCAGACGTGGCGAGAGGGAGTGAGCTTACTCGTCGGTTCCATCTCGGTCTCTCCTCTGGGCTTGGAAAGCCTGAGGTCTCACGGTTGATCAGAGCTGTACTTTGCTTGCTGGAGGGCGGCGACGCACCGAGATCGGGGGTTAGAGCTTGGGTGGAGCAGGAGTGGGCCTGCGCTGTTGGAGATCCATGGCGGGAGAAGACGATGAAGCTGGTTCAGGACATTGAGAGAGCGAGGCTTGAAAGGGAATGACCCGATATGCTCTGCTACCTAGATTGGCCTTGATGCAGTCTGCAACCGTTGATAGACTCTCAGACTATAGTCCAAATATTGTTAGTGGTGTCGGATGCCAAATTGAGGGACATGACATTACCCCGCCCTGTGGCGGTGCAGAATCAGTCCGTCACACCTGCCCGTTTTCGAGACTTCCTTCCATGCCAGGCTTTGAGGCTCCACCGCTCAACCCCGCTGTACAAGTTGGGCAAGCGCGACCCTCCTTCTTTGGATTGCGCGCCGCTGTTCCCTGCCATGCCTGCCCTGTCCTTCCTTCGCGAAGATTTCCATCCAGTGACAAATTCCATCCATCCATCCATCCACCGCCTACTCCTCCCTCTTCTCCGCCTCTCTTCTTCTCTTTTTTTGTTCTCTTCCCTTGATTCTACCTCAGCGGGGGTTTTGATCTGGGGCACGATCACGCTTCTACGGCTTGCTTTGCCTTGCGACACGATACGCCCCGACTCCATCACGATTGATTGATTGATTCACCGTCTCCGATCCTCTTCGCTTTCCCCTCCTTGAAACTCCGGCATTGCTCTAGACGCTCCACACTCCTGCGACGACACGCGACAATTGCTCCCACGAGTCACGACACAGACCGCCCTTCACGAAGCTTAACGACCGTTACGAACGATACTCTCCTTTGACTTGAACCTCTGACGTTGTCCATCCCCATCAGGCCAGACGTCTCCTGCCGTTTCACGATCTCGCCTCGCCTCGCCTAGCCTCGCACCATCCTTCTCAAAGTCCGCTTAGACCTTCCCTCAGCTTCGGCAAGAAACACGACCGTTGCTCCTCAACATTCAACTCTGTCGCGATGGCTTCTGAACCTAGACAATATGTTCCTCTGACCTGTCACGGTCACTCCCGACCCGTTCCTCACATTGCGTTCTCCACCCTGGAAAAGGATGATACGTATTACATGATCTCGGCCTGCAAAGGTGAGCCGCTTGTTTCTCTCGCGCAGGATAAGTGCTGACTGCGCACTAGATGGCAATCCAATGCTCCGTGATGGTCTCACTGGCGACTGGTATGAAACTTGATCCTCAAGTCTCTTGGCCCCTCTGACTCGTCCAGGATCGGCACCTTTATCGGTCACAAGGGTGCTGTTTGGCAAGCCAGACTAAGCCCCAACAACTCGAACGCTGCTACAGCCTCAGCCGACTTTACTGCGTAAGTCTGCTTTTGATTTGGATTATCAGTGTTGCTTACGCTGGCGCAGCAAGATTTGGGACACTCACACTGGCGAATTGCTGTACACCCTTCAGCACGACCACATTGTTCGCGCTGTCGCATACCCCCCGGACAACTCTGACCTCGTCGCCACGGGTGGCATGGAAAAGAAGCTTCGTGTCTTTGACCTGACGGAGCTCGCTGCCGCCGGTTCTGGATCTCCGGCCGTCATTCCTGCCTCGGCAGGCTTCGAAATTGGCGAGGGTGTTCACACCGGCTCCATCAAGTTTATTTGCTGGACCCAGGACCCCAACATTGTCGTTACCGCTTCGGACAAGACTATTCGATGGCTGGACCTGCCGAGCCGTGCCTGCATCCGTCATGAGGTGCTTGATGGAGACATCAAGTCCTGTGAGATGGTCTCGCTGGCACCCGAATACAGCTCGCCCAACGACATTGGCGGCGGAAAGCCAGTGCTTGCTGTATCAGCTGGAAAGACGGTGTACTTTTGGGGCGGTGACCGGGCCATGGACGAGCTGAAGCGCATCGTTCTCCCTTACACGATTGCCAGCGTTTCGCTTGATGTTAAGGGCCGGAAGCTAGTTGTCGGTGAGGAGCCCGGAACGTGGGCCAAGGTGATTCGCTACGACGACGAGACGGAAATCGATACGCACAAGGGACACCACGGTCCTATCTGGTCCATCGCCTTTGCCCCTGACGGCAAGTTGTACGCGACTGGATCGGAAGATGGAACCATCAAACTGTGGAAGAACTGTGAGGGATTCTACGGCCTCTGGCGTGGAGGGACAGAGCGAACTGCGGAATAGAAAGACGCAGAGCGCAGCATTGTCTCTTCAACGTCGGGCGGCCTGGAAACCGATGAGCGCGGCTCGGGCACGTTCACGCCCAGCAGCAGCCGTTCTGATGCCAACTTGGAAAGGGTCCTTAACAAGGGGGCGCATTCGACTGACAGTCTTCCAATGTGCGGGAGCGAGGGCCAGCTCCTGGGCGACTGGGAGATTATGAACCCTCATGTCTGATGGGGCAAGTCTGATGGAGCAAGGCGCAGAAAGGAGTCCAAATCATGGCGAGGTGTTGATGAATGGGCCATGGTCATGTTTAGACATGTTTATGCATTTTGGGAGGACCGGAAGGCCTCGATGGATGGCAGATGGTGGCAAGCTACAAAGCTTTACTTCTAATGATGCCAGAGTGTAAAACAATATCAATTCACATTGATGGAGGTACAGTGTTTAAACAAGTCTATTATTAGTCTAGTGATTCTCTGTTTAAGGAATCTGTCTATCTATCTCACTGCCGGGCACTTTTTGCCTCCAGCAGTCTACGGTGATTGGAACTTGTCAAGATAGGAAAAGGCCCCTGTCTGTTCTTTGGTGTTGTTCACTCGGGTTTCTTCGTGTTCTTAAGCCCGGGCTACTATGTTCCCACCTCACAGGGCGCTGTCTTGTCAAGTCGGCACTACTTAATCAGTTACCGTCCACAACTTGTCAATACAGTCAAACTTACTGAGGGCCTGGCTGGACTCGGCCGAGCTGGTCAACGGCGACACAGCCCAGAGGGAACAGCATGAACAAGTCAGCGACGGTGTTGTGGTCGAGCCACTCGAGATCGACCATCTCCTCATAACTGAGGTGGTCGATAACCTCAAACTCGTCGTCGGCTTCATAATCCTCGTCGAGGAAATGAACCTCCACGCCCATGTGGACCATGTCGTCGAGGGCCTCGGGGTTCTAATCACGATGGCCCTCGTTGTCAGCTTCCTTCTGTTCGTCCTTGGGGAAGTCCTTGATCCACTCATCGTCGACAATGGCCTCTTCGTGAGAAACCATGACTGGCTCCTCCTCAGGAATCACGTCAGAGAAGTCGATGACGGCACGGTCACTTGGGCTGCAACGACGACCACGGCGGTGAACCATGGCTGGCTCTTCCTTAGGGGCCTTTTCAGTAGCTTCTACGATAATTAGATCGCTTGGGTTGCAGCGACGAGTATGGTTACGAGGTCGACCGACGTTGGCAGAGTCGGCCCCGTTGGTGTTGGGGGCAGCACCCTGAGCGGGAGACTCGTCAGCCTCCTTGGGGGTACTGCCATGAGGAGCGGTGTTGTTAGGGTTCTGAGACATGATGATGGCTCAAGAGAAGGTTGGGGTGTAAGAAAGAGCAAGGTGTTGGTGGTGGTTGAGTTGTTATGGTTGGCTTTGGTCGTGTCGTTTGCTCTCTCTCGTCGAATGTATGGGTAGGGTTGGAGAATCAAAATAAGAGAATAGATGGCTTGAGGTTCATTGAGCCAATTTATAGTCGTGAGGAAAGGGTTTGTTCTTCACCGATGAGGTTGTCATCATGGTGTTTTTCAGACGTTCTCTCATGAAATGGCCATGTGCGGCGATGTACGGCCTTGTTGACCCTGGAGTGAATTACATTGAGAAGAATGAGTTGAGATGATGAGGACTCATCAGTTACTATAAGGAACATAGATCATTCGATTCGGTTCTATTGATGTTCTCTGTAGTTCGAGCCTATTTAGAGAGTTCAACAGTCATAAAGCAGAACGCCATTGGGGGACGACGCTTAACAAAACATGGAAAGAATCAAGGCATTGGCCGAAGAACTTCTACGGAACTGGGGACTGAGATAATGTGTTTCACTGTCTATTTAGTTGATCTGTGAATTGTTACTAGCCAGTTCGTCTCATCACGGGAGCATTTAACCGTTGTTCAGAGACGTCAGGTCCAGAACCAATCGGGTACATGTACGCTTGGGACTTGTTCTTATACATGTCAAATCGATGGAATTGAATCAGAAGAGTAGCACCTCGAGGGTACGTAGGGCGGTAAGAGGTGAAGGCGTCGAGCAATTTATGAATGACGACAAGCTGGAACAAGAGAAGTTCCAAGGCCCGAGAACTGGCGAGCTTTAGTGAACGCATTCAAAGATCAAAAGTGCCTCCTAGGATGTGGAAGAACGATTGCCAAGGCCCATCCCGGCGAGTGTACGGGCCGTTGTGTTGAGATGTTATGTCAATGGTCAACCTCACAGATGAGATGAACACAAGGGGCAATATATGAGGCTCATGGCAGTGATACGCTGATAATGCATAACGCCAACGGTGTTGGTATACCATTGTCTGATCAAGTGCGATGAAGTGGATGCATGATTGACTTGAAGAAGCCTGCCTGCTATCTAGCAATAGGTCAAGACGGAGTGTGGAACATGAACATGAACATGAGGTAGTATACATTAGCCGTGAGAGAACCCTTTGTGTTCATGTATGAAGCCAACTTGGTCAACAAATAGTGTTGTGAACAAGAAATGTGACATGAATGGCTCATGTTGTCCATCTGGGATCCTCGATAGGGTAGCTGGGCACCAACACCGGAACGTGAACACTCAGAGCTGACGACGACAGTGGGGGAGCGATAGTGTCAAGGATACAATTAAAGTAAAGCAATTATTGAGAGCTGTAAGGACAGATTGGGCTTGTTAGTTTCCGTAGTACTGGTGCTTGAAGACATGCCGTTCTATGCCAACGGATGAGAATACCCGTAGCTGAATCTCAGCTTGGGGCAGGGCAGGTCTAGAATTCAGATACCCTGCAGTTTGCCACGCAGATACCAATTTTGTACATAATTACCCCAGTAGCCAAGGATTTAGACTGGCAATACGGAGGCTGGTGGATGCCTGGCATCCGGCGGTGGGAAACGACACTATTCAGACCGGTGAGCCGGGTTCATGGAACACAAACAAGGCCAAAGCTGAGCACAAAATCGTATATTCCGTCATCTCATATCATATTGGGGATATTCACAAGCTAGCCAAACTATTAGCCGTTGTCACACACGCGGCGCCGTCGATCTCTGACTGATAACGGTCCTTGTCCCTGCAGTTTAGGGCTTGCCCATCCCCATCTTCCTCACTAGCAGGCGTCTGTCACTGAGCTAGTGGTAATCACCTGCGGATCAATGACTTGCAAAATTTCAGCCTCTCTTTGCAAGGAAATCCATGTCTTGATACAATAGTTTGTGCTGTGCCGCTGGAAGATTAATGCCCAACGCCACTTGTAGGGACCCGGCGCCGCCGTGGCTGATCCGGAGTCCGGGTATGTAGAGAGCGGGGGGACGACGGCGGCCAGCCTCGGCGTTCCGGGGAGAGTGTCCGGGTAGGGATACACGTTTTCTTTTACCATGACTTATCCTGGGCGCCTTGCTGTGGCATGTGGAAGTGGAACCCCTGTTGTCAAACAAGGATAGGTCGCCGGGCAGAGCGAGACGAGACGAGCGAGCTGCTTTCCAAGCTTGGGGAGAGGGCAGCAGATTCGCGAGCTGAGGGTCCCCAGGGCAGAAAATCGGGAAAGTCTCTGTGAAGATCAGTGGGCGAGGCGAGGTAGCGAGAGGCGCCGTTGGGAGGGTCTACGAGGAAGCCAAGACGAGGGAAGTGAGATTGGAAGAGGCTAGATCCTGCAGGCAGAGGGCTATACGCAGCGCCTACGGTCTTGGCTGTCCTGAAAAAGAGGCTCCCGTCGGGAAACGTGGGAGCAGGACGTGCTGGATCTGGGCTGGGAGGCTAGTGCACGAGGATGGAGGGGGGCGAGACGGGACGATGGGCTGGGAGTTGAGAGCCGAAGGCCGAGTGGACGTGGGACGCAAGAGGATGGATCCGTTGACTTGGGGGGTTTCGAATCAATTGACGGCTCGGATTCACGAATTGGGTTAATTGGTAGAATTGGGGCTGTACCGAGAGTTACAAGGGGGATGTGTCAAGGTGGAGGAGGAAGCAAAAGATCTCGATGCAAACTGAGGTAAAAGCAGGGCAGACAACAAACGGAAAAGGACATGATCAACTCTGTTCAAACAAAGAAACCCGGAGAGAGACAGAAAGAGGGGAAAAGAGGCAGCAGCAGAGTTCACACACACACACATAATCGGCGATTTGAGGCTTTGTGAGACGTCATGTTTTTCACTCTGTAGCTTTTTGTGAGGTGTCACATCCGGGGCAAATTATTTTCCTGGCGAACGAAAAGGCAAGGTGGGATTGGAGGGGGCCTCACAGGTTGTAGCGGGCGGTTCGTTGGAGAGAGGGGGGGAGAAGAGAGGATAACTACAGGATACGAAATGCATGTTTGCAGGAATCTAGAACTTGTGGAGTGTGTGATATACGTGTTTGTGTGTGCGTGTGCGTGTGCGTGTGTGTGCGTGTGTATGTCTTGTATGTAGGTAAAAGGAGAGGAGTGAGACATGGGGAAGAGAATCAACATGTCCCGGATGAACGCCACACGGTAAAGACGACGGCCGTTTGCAGGAAGATGCAAGGTAGGGAGCAAACAAAGAGTTGAGGTCAAGTATGTGATTAAAAATAGCCTTTTTCGTTGTTGATGTTGTTGTTCAGCTGTCATCTTGACTTGGTGGGTCACTGCGGTGATTGTGTCTCCCACCTGAGGAAACGGATCTGGCCATCTCGTGCGTGTATCTAGATGCGAGGTAGCAGGCGCAACCGCAAGTTCCCGTCGCCTCGCCTCGCCTGCGCGGGAATAGCTTCAATGCCTGTGAGGGCACGGGCGGTAATCTTAGGTGACATCATGAACAAGAAGCGGCGGCTGCCACTCGAACGATGGAGGGGTAGAACAGGGCAGATGGTGGACGACTCTCATCTCGCACGTACCAAGAATAGGGACGTCGGGTGCTATAGCAGATAATGCCTCTGTCAATTGAAGGCACGGACTGTGTGTTAGTCGAGCGCTTATTATCGTCGTCGTTCGTCGGACCTCTCCGCATCGAACGAAGAAGCCGCCACGATGGATGATGATTTGAGGGAGAATTGACGACAACTTAGGAAAGACTCGGAAGAAGAGAGTAAAAGAGTCCACATTGTACACGTAGTTTACTCGAGTTTCGGAACAAGTCATCAATGTCGTATTGGTTAGAGTGAATATCGCCGTTCGCCGGTTTCCCATTACAGCCTCGTCCCGTAAATACCGAAAGCAAAAAAGAAAGTAATTTATTTTGACAGACAACGGCTTCCTAGCCAACACAGCAATGCCGAGTAAAAAGGAAAACACTGGAGTGTCTCTACGCAGTCCACTTTGCGGAGCTCTTCAAGACGGAACAAGGAGTCAAAAAGACAGGAAATGGTTAGCCGAACCCGGCCCGTCGCCGAATGCAGGGACGTTAAGAAACGCACATGGCTACGGGCGCCTCGTCGAGTTGTCAAGGAAGATTATTCTGGGTTTAGTCTAGTACTGTTTTCAGCTTGTGGATTCTCTTTGTTTGTCCAGCTTAGCTTTCTTCAGCTGTAGAAAGATGGACACTCTTTCTTTTTGCTTTTTTCCGTTGACTTGTCCTTGACGATGACGGCGTGGCTCGTAGCGCGGGATTGGATGGGATGAAATATGGGGAAGATGAACAAGGGGGGGCGTGTGGTCAAGGGTTTGAATGACAGGCACAGACAGCTTGGACTTGAGAAAAAAGAGGCTCATGGCGGAATGAGATTGACGAGATTGAAATGCGAGAAATCGTCTTTGATACGCGGACGGGAACAGACAGAGCAAGCACGGCTAGCCACTCAACTATCGACGACAACAGACGGCGGATCCGAGAGGCGGTGATGATCATTGCCGAGTTGTTCCTAGAACAGGGCTGATTTACAGCACAGCTCCTCCATTATGCGGAACCAACGCCGCAGGAATCAAGCCAACAATGACAAGAAAATGCACATAATTCACCGTCACCGACAAGTGGTGCTTTGGGGGTCACACAACATCAAAAAGCACCCGAAACTGTAGGTGAGAGGAAAACCCGGGGCGAGAGAAACTTCGGGATCGGAATGCCATCACCGCTCTATGGCATGGTTTCAGACAGACGTTGGCCCCATGGTCGCCCAATTCCGTCCGACAATGGGCAGAGCATGGATGGAAATGTCGGGGAAGAAGGGAAGGGGAACAGCAATCACCTACATGACAGACACCGCATTTGTGCCGCAGAAAAAGAAGCCGCAGACGCCGCAGCAGACGTCAAAAAGACCCGGGGAAATGCGACGACGGCTCCCTAGCGTCTACACTAAGCCGGGTATAGAAGGATGGGGGTTACAGCTTCACATCATAGAAGATCGGGGATCGAGTAGACGCCCAGTTTCACATTCCCGTCAGTGTAGATTACACGCTGCTTAGGCGCGCGACACGTCGTTTCTGAAGAAGAGGTCATCAGCCACAGCAGGCGATGCCCGCCTCCGAGATGGACCCGTTCGACTTGTGATGCTCGTGCCAGCAAAACATCCCATCAAGGGCAGCACGGTCCCGCGAACGGACGACGGTAGGGGCAACGTTTTGACGATAATTTCTCGAGATGGTGGATGGTGTATATTCAACACAAAATTATGTGTGCATGTACCTCCCCCGCTAACTCCCTCTCTCCGTCCCGGCCCCCTCCGCTCACGCGTTTCTGCACCCGCGGTGGGCAGGTTGGCTGGTGCTCCCAGAATGGGCTGTTATGGGGGGAATCAGGCCACTTTGGCACCCCTGCTGATGGACAGCTACCGCCGTGACGGGAGTCCGATGTATGCTAAGAATCCCAGTTTAACGGCGACCAGAATGCCCATAGACGCCGAACAATATGATCATGATGCACCATTTGTTCGGCGGCATTTGTGTCATCGACGATGCTCTTTTTTTTTTTGCTTGTTCCCGTGGTTTCGTGACTGGGATCGGGGCCATTCTCCCGGTTGCCGTCCGCCGACAACCCCCGGTTGGACTCTTTAGATCCTGACTTGTGATATGTTTCTACTCTGGTATGGACGGGGTAGGGATAGAATCAACATGGTATTGTCTTTGTGGGAAGCGAATCTTTCCGATGATATTGCTGGGAGTTGTTGTTTTATGGATATGCCGACTATGGTATCCATGAAATAGTTACCGTGTAATCCATGAGAGGCTGGTTGTTGACCTTACACCGACATAGACATGCTCACCCCTGGGTTCGGGTTGTGCAGGTGCATGTCTCCATCCCATGCACGGCATTGAATCTAGGTGGGCATGGATGTTGTGCAGAGACTCAAGAGTGTCGTCTGTTGTCCATGGATACCTTACATAGATAGGTTACGTTACGGATGGGAAGCTATTCGGATCCGGGACCCTCAAGACCAACAACACAAGTATAGGACCCTTGAAAAAAAGAAGGGTCTCGACCAGACTCATGGATCCTCTCAGCATGCAAATCCGCAATGCAGCAATTGGTACCAAGGCCCGTATTGATGGACTCCTTCTCTTTCTCAATTGATACATCATCTGCATGTCTCACGGCTTCCCGCGAGCTGCTTGCCTCCGACGGACAGCTCAGCCTTGGACCCCTAAATCTCCCACTCTCTGACACGAAGCTACGATTTAGGGAATGGCGTCGCCGAAGGAATGGAACTAGACTAAGCGGGCCTTTGTCAGATCCATCTGATGTAAAAAATTCGAAGCTTTTTCTTGGCCTTCTAGACGATGTTATTTTTTTTTTTTGCCACACGCGGAACGTTACCGGGTGGGAATTAAATCAACTATTGAAAATGGATCAGCGGGCGGCCTGTGCCTGGGGGAGCCCGCGGGATGTGCTCAAGGTCAGTGCGAAAGCGAGCGAGAGAAGCACAGGCAGATGCGCTGTAACCCTCCCAACTGGAGACCCCTTCTTTTTGTTGCTAAATGTAGCCAGGTCTGGAACGATAGGCGAGGAAGGGCAAGCGGTGCGGTCGCTTCGGTGAGCGCGGGATCCATTTCACGGGAGGAGGGGGGCTGCCAATTTGACAGGTTGCTGTTGAGGCTTGGCTAGAAGCTTACCAGTAACTAAAGGCATCCCGGATGAGCTGGTTCATTCGTTGGTGTTTTTTGAATGACTACGTCTCTTGCATTAATGTTTACATTGGGCTGTTGCCTACCGAGCTGAAATATCACGGTTCGTTTGCAAGACCCGGTCTGGAAGCTGGGTTAGGGGATGTTTCTGAAGCTCTGGGCTCAGCATTGTGTTTGCTGATGCTGACCACGAGCGCCCAGATCAAGAGCCGAACAGGGCATTGAAGGGAATGATTGGCCGGATTTACACACTTCCCAGGTCGGATATAGGTGAGAGGACCTCATCAGTAACAAAGTTGTCATCATGGGGAGCCATTCGCTTAGGAAGAGGCGGATGGAGACAAGGGTTCTTTGTTCTGTTGTCGGGGTTCCAGAACGTCGAGAACACCGAGCCGCAGCGGAACGAGAGGAGCTCCAGTGGGTCTGACTTAAAGGTGTATGAATTGCGGCACCGCATAAGGAAATAAACCAGGCACTTTTTTTTTCTTTGAGTGTGAAAGAGCTCTATTGAGGCTGTATTATTAGCTTTTTCTCGGTTGCAAGCTTGTCAGAGCCAAAATTCGGGTCGGGTTCCTGGTGTCTCTCTTCTTCCGCGCCTCCACCTGGCTTGCGCCGCCCCCCTCCATCATGAAGAAGAGGGCGAGCGGCTGAGAGCCAGTCCCTGCCAACATGTGCCGGGAAGAAGAAAAGAAAAGTAAAAATGTCCATTTACCGTGTCCGGCATTTGTAGATTGCATCATCAATGTCGTCAAGCTTTATCTTTTCTTTTGCCGAGCTGTCCGTAGATTTGTTTGCTTGTGAAATTCTTCAACGGGCTTTAACAAACGGGCTCTGCATTTGCCCAAACGGCGTTTTCGGGTGCCCCTCTTTCTCCCGCACAGGGCACATTCACCGAGAGACACTCTCAAATTCAACAGCCAACAAGGCAACCCACCAACCATTCACAAGCCTCCCCCCCTTCATCCCACCCCCCCTTGTCTGGTCTTCAACACCAAAGAGCTTCGCTAGTCCAACGGCGACGCCTTCTCACGCCGTGCAGTGTCGATCACCAAGCTATGAGGAGAGGGGAAAAACACCAACCCTGCGTTTGCCCGCGATCGCGATGAGGATTGGATTCTCCTTCCGAGGCCTCACGGGTGCGCCTTGTGCTTCACTGTGTGGCTAATCCAAACGATGCGGGCAGGGCCATGATGTTGAGGATCAAACTCACGGGCTTCCGAGTGCCCACGGCAATCGCTGCGTTTTTTACCCACTAGCAGATCCAACAAGGCAATGCATGGTCTGTTTTGTCCACGTCCTCGTCCCGTCCTCTCGCAATAACCTCCATCCCACGCTTGAGTCTATACAACTATTACACTGTACTGTACTCAACGGCCGCGGACTGCAAGCACCCCGGTCTCCCGAACGATACGGAATGAGCAAAAACGACCCATGGAATCCCTGAATTCCCTGGGTCTTGGGGTCCCTCAATCAATTTGCCCATGCTCTGGCCCAGAGATTCCCATGGCCCATGCTCCTTTCTGTGGTGGGCTGCGGGAGAGACCAGGGTCAACACCAACTGGCCGCCCACGCCCTCTTTTGTCGGCTCCGTTGCCCGCCCCTCGAATCCATGTCGACGCATGGCGCCTCTTTGCTGCTCTTCGTTGACCCAGCGTGTTGTCGTACCGCCCCGGCGCCACGCCAAGCTCGGCACCCCCCGCCCTCGGCCGGACGGTCGTATGACGCGGAGGAGATTCGTCGGGCGCTATCGCTGCTCACGTCTCGCCCTCGCACCCGCGACAATCCTTGGAGGCCAAGGGCCACTGCTTTGGGCCTTCAGCTTGTCCCCCCTCTAGCCCAGGGCCTCTTTTTGTCATTTGGGCCAAGCTATATATCGCTCGCCCCGTCTCGCCATCCAAGTGTCTGCCCATCCCTCCTGTTGGTGCCATGCACTCATCGAATACATCACTCGAGACTCTCCCCACCATCGACCGCCCACGCACCACCTACCGTCTGATATCTTGATCACCTACCGTTGCAAACTTGGTCCCTACGCTTTATCCCCTACCCAGGACCGTTCACCCACAATCAATCAAAGACACGACAGCAATCCAGAATCTCGTCGTCTCATCGTCTCATCATCGTACCTTGAGCATTCCGCCGACCCGAGACACTGCCAGAGAATCGTTTTTCACGCGAGACAATCCTCACCCCCTCCCCGTAACCGCACCCCCCTCGATTACCAGATCGCCAGCCACCAGCTCCCGCTCCAGACATACATAGTATCAACCAGCACCACACATAAGTCAACAATCGACTTCATCTTGGACACAATGGCCGACGTATCATTCGATTACTTTGATCACCCTCAGCACAAACAGGTATGCTTCTGAATTCCATCTTTGATTCCCTTTCCTTGAAGCCCTTTCGTGTACCGTCAATACATCCCCCATCCTTGACTATGGCATATGTAATTGCCCACCCCCCCTGGTCAACTGTCTGGGGCCTCGTTTTTATGGCACATATGTTCCCCTCCTCCCCCTCACCTCACCTCATCTCAGCTCATTCTTCCTCTTTGAGCATTTGCTGGGCCTAGCTCTGAGAAGCTATCTCATCTATCCATCTCATCTTTATATCCAAGCCTCTCTCCACTAGTCTCTCGACTTGACACACCACAAAGCACACCATCTTATACACTCTCATACACTCTACTCTCATACACTCAACAATACTCTGGTTGACCAACCTAACACCTCACAGAACCTTGGTGTTCCTGCATCCTTCTACGACCCCGCAGACTTCAGCGGTGATTCGGCCCATTCTCCCGACTCGCCCCTCTCTCCCGTCTTTGCCAACCCCTATCAGCTTCCCGTCTCTAGCGACTGGGTGAGCTGGGACGACAAGGCTACTCTCTCTCCTGATCTTGACACCCTCCCCAAGCAGGAGCCCTTTGAGAACATCAACCTCTCCACCATCCCCTCCCGAAACAGCATGGAACTCAGCCCCGCCATCAACCCCCACGACCTCTCCGGCACTATTCCGGACGCCGTTCCCTTTGGTCGAGTCGGCCTGAACGACATTGACGCTCAGCCTCTCTTCCAGACTCCCATGCCTTCCATCTCTTCTCAACCTCCTCATCTTCAGTCCTCCATGATGCCTCCCACCACCAACCCTCAGATGTCGGCCATGAACAGCATGGCTGCCAAGGACGCACGTAACCGATATCCTTCGCGCAAGCGCAAGTCTTCGGGCTCGGGCTCCTCTTCTTCTCGCTCTTCTGCCTCTCCTCCTCCCGCCACCCGCCGCCACGGCTCCCCTCCCAAGAAGACTGCGCACAACATGATTGAGAAGCGCTACCGCACCAACCTCAACGACAAGATCGCCGCCCTCCGCGATTCAGTCCCCGCTCTCCGCGTCATGGTGCACCGGTTAGAGACCCAGGGTGCTGATGGCCTCGAGGAGGATCCCGAGGAGGATCTCGGTGGACTCGCCCCCGCGCACAAGCTCAACAAGGCCACCATCCTCAGCAAGGCGACCGAATACATTGCACATCTGGAGAAGAAGAACAAGAGCCTCGCACGCGAGAACAACCAGCTCCGGAATCGCGTCGAGGGCTTTGAGATGCTCGTCATGTCCCGAGATCAGGCGCCACCCGCTGGTGTCTGGGCTTAAGGCATCATAGACATAGACACTGTGATTTTTGCATTGCAATTTTCTGGGCGGAGAAAGCTAGCGCGAGACGTGAGCTTGTGTGATGAATCATGATATCCCTGGAGTTTCTGGCGCAAGAGAGGAATGGACGGACACTGATTGAATTCGCGAACCTGGCGCAGCGGACATTGGTTACCGGCCTGAGGGCCTTGGGATCAAAACTTGGGCAGGATTTTGTTTGGAATAGTTATACCATCTCCAATACACTCTTAATATTGTCCGCAATTTACTCGTCTTTTTTGGTGATGCTTCAAAACGTTCCCCTTTTGGACCGTTAGACCGTTAGACGTCCTAAGTTTGAGCCTCACGGGCTCGGTCGGCCCGCATCTGATCGTCCTCCTCTTGGGTCTTGGGGACCTTGACAAACGCAGGGACCGACACGGCATTGAGCTTCTGGAAGGCCTGGTCAAGCACGTGCATGTCAGCTCAGAAACTCGGTAGATGGTAACGCGCCTCTGGCGTGATGCATCAGACCACCATGGGCCGGTGGCTCAGGCGGTATATAGCCCACGCGTGGCTGACAGACATGACACCTCGCAGCTTGAACGGACGACTTGACTGTAAGTCATGTGGAAAGGGAAAATGGTCATGGGGAGGGGTGAATGAGTCAATTGCGAGAAAAGGGGAGTGAGACTTGCAGTTGCAATGGGACCCTGGGGGAGCTTGTCATTCCACTTATCCTCGACTCTCGAGATCCTGCCGTCCGGGCCGACGTGGATGTCTACGACCGAGTCCATGACCTTTTCGGTGCCCAGACCCTTGAGGACATACTTGTTGGACAGGCGGAGGGAGATGGGGTCTCCCGAGGAGGTCACCTCGTGGGACTGGATGGTTATCGGGGAGAAGAGGGCTACGAGGCCGTACCACTGGGCTGCGAACTTGTCGAAGCCTACGGCGTTTGTTATAGGATCTTGAAAGGTTGCTGTCGGGGTCCAGAGGGAGAGGTGGCGGAGGGAGGGACGGCCTTCGAAGAGCTGGGGTTGTTAGGAGAGGTAGAGGTAAGCTTGAGGGAGCTTACGTCTAGGACCGAACCGACGAGGACTTCTTGGTGAGGAGTTAGTTGGACTCCAGCCGCTTTTCGGATATCTGTATTGGTTATGCCAATGCTCTTGAAAGTTGGAGCGCTAGATTGATCGGTAGAAGACATTGTGCACTTGTTTGCGGCGTGGAAGTGTCTCTGCGGAATGCTTCGTTGGGTGAGGACGAGGACGGTTCGTGGGATACAGCGGACGATGGACATTTGGTTCAGAAGTCTGACCGTTTGAAGAATGAGGTTTCGTCGGTGTAATGGAAGGTGGGTTGGTGAGTATATACTTGGGCGTTTTGGCTTCTGCGCGTCATAGACATCTGACGTCACGACTTGTGGGCGACGGCGGTGGTTGATGATGAGGTTGGCATGCTGGGTTATTGGGAGTTATTTTTGATTAGTATGGTTTGGGGGATTGGGATTGAAAGGTGTTTGGTTCTGCTTGGTGAGTTGGGGAGGAGTTGGATGGGGAGGAGATTGTGAGTGATTGAGTTGAGGCTATCGCGGGAGGAAATGAGAGGGTGAGGTTAACTGGGCCATTTGGGTCATATTTTGGGCATAAAGGGAGTGAGATCATTCAAGGAGATGTCAACGCTATGTTGTAAGTGATATCGGCGGGAATTGCTGGCTATGAAGTCGCGGAGGTGCCATGTTGATGGCCTTGAGTTGCGATAACTCGCTGAGAGCAACCGATGTGACTGGACCTGGGTCGGGTTTCCTACAGAATTGACAACCCAAGAGTTTGCCTGGTAAACTTTCTTCGCTCTACTCTTATAAAGAGTGCCATGAGTAGCGTGATGGATCGCCTGTTGGCTGTTGTGGAGAGACCATAAGACATCACCCAACGAATATCATCACCATAGCTCGATCATGAACCCGTGACTCTTGAGGATCGCCCAGTAACCATAAGGCTGAACCTCTTTAGTCATAGCATTTAAGCTCATCTTGCAATTCGCCTCTCATCCCCAGAATTGATGTGCAGTACAGAGTAGTATCGGAGCTTGTGGGTCAGGACGGACAGGGACGCCAGGATGGCAAAGGTCGGATAACGCTTGGAATAATTATGAGAAAATTTACAAAAATATGACAAAATAATGTCTTGATTTAAAGAAGATATTAGACGTTTTCATTTACTATCTTGTTCTCATCACACGTTTAGAGCTCTTCGGGGAGGATGGGCGAACCTCCGGCTGACCCGCGACGGAATCACGGCCCCACCTGTCAAACTTGTTGCATTAGTGCCCGGCGGGAAGAGCATTGGCCAATGGGAGGTGCGGGTTGGGCGGCATTGGGAATAGTGGCATGTCCTGTAAGATGAATGCAACATGATCGGGGCAGGTGGCGATGGGGTGTAAAGGTGGTAATTGTCGGATGTGTGAATGGTTGTTTTGGGCTTGTCAACTTGGTGTCTGAAGTCACTATGGCTGGTCATCTCCACGATGCGCTTGTCATCCGGAGGAAATCCGTCATGTGTGCTTCGAGGCTCCCAATGGGACACCCAAGCTTAACAATCCTTTGATTAAAACGACGGTGACATATCATTCATCATCAATTGGTTCTGTATGTGCTGCCGACCTGAGAAACCTGCATACATGACCCGCCTTGAAGGAAACCCATGATCTCTACTCCACCAACATCTGCACCTTGGCGGATTGCAGGGAGTTGTAGAGTAGGTACACACCCAGCGGACCTAAGACGGTCTAGATAGTTGAAGAATTTGGTGTTTTCGGTTCAATTGGGCCAAGACTACATGTCCCAAGTCTTCTGCTGCTGTACTGACCGAGCAAGACGATTACAGGAGCTCAAACTCCTGGATTCCTCATTATTCGATACACTCGTTAACATCTCGCCTATGCCGGCCGATCTTTTTGAAGACACCCCTTGATCTGTGGGGGTTAATTCCCAGGATTCATGAACCGAGATGAGTCCCGAAGGAATGGTTCCGATGGTGATGCCTTGCATCCGTGGATCTCTTGAACTTTTCGCCAATTGGCCAAGACGACACAGAAACGTATGATTACCGGGTTCCATGTGCCGGCTGACGGTGGCGATGGGGTGAGATGGGAGATTTGTTGGATCACGGGTCTTTCGATGTTTGGCATCAGGGGGTGCCCAGGGTTGTAGATCCGGGTGAGATCTTGTACTTCCGATGACATCTGTCGTGAAGATGTTATTTGGAAGTACTTGATCGCTTAGTTATACCTTGGAGTTTTGGCAGTGGCATATCAGAGAGACAAATCTCGCCTAACATTATCACCTGCATCGCCAAGATAACACATCTGATGGCACACCACGGAGACCACCCCTCGCTCATGCGTCTGTACTGGAGTTGCTCGCGAACTAGTCAGACTCTTCTGCAAGATCTCCTCGCTTCTGCACTCATACATCATGAATGGGGGTGAGATGGGCTTCATCTTGCTGTCGGCACTCATCGCTGGAGTCGTGCCCGGGGTAGAATACTCTACTCCCATTCGTCCTGTTGCTAATCGTGCCATTGGGAATGGCCTGTTGCTCCGAGAAGTGTGTCTGACCCCTGCGGTGGTGGTGAGATCTGTCGTGCCCACTGCCTCCTCCTGTCTGCAGGGCGGCAGGTCCCGACGTGTGATGGGTCGTACCGCGTCAGAGAGATCTTGGAGAGCTAGGCGTTGGGCAGATTTATGTTTCTGTGACCTGAAGGATCTGGGTCGGGGTAGCATGGTTGGGTTATAGCTGACGATGACACAAACGTAGACACAAGCCTGGGCATCAGTCCAAAGAGTGATGCTTGCTGACGACCACTCGTGTTACTCAGTGATTGAATGCTTCTACAGGCTTTAGGCATCCTTTGGGAAGGATTTCTTACTCTCGAAGGAATACTTCTGGCCCCTGATGTTTCCCAAACAGGCAACAGGTGATGCTTTTGTGGCGCCACTTGGCTAAGGAGCCCTTCAATTCTAGTGTGACTCTTTGGTAGATGTGGTAGAGAATGTTGACGCCTTGGGGAGAAGAGGCTCGCCTGGGAGGTAGTTTTTAGGCTTCATTTGTATAAAATGGAAGCCTAGTTAGGCCAAGATTTGTCCCGCAGGTGTTGGGGGAGGTTTACGCAAACAGTCCTGGAGGGTAATGATCTTGAGCATCTTGTCGGTGATTTCGTTGGCAATCGCAATCGGTGTCCGCATCAGGGCCACGACGCACTCATGGTTTGCTGCTGTGGGACTTGTACGGCGTTATCGGGCATCAAGCTGTGATACTTGGAGGGACGCGTTTATCCCAGGAGGATCCATGTCGAAGATCAAGAGCGCCCGGATCACTCAGCTTTGACGCCGTTGAAGTGGAGAGAACCCCAGCGCATTCGCCGAAGAGTCATCAACGATATCGACTATGCGACATTAGGAATTACAACCGAAGTAGTCGGGTCCGTCGTCTGCCTCTCCCGCCTCAACTCAAGATCTCGACCTCAATCTCAAGCCAAGGCAGACTGCGCTTTGTCACCTTAGGCCAAGTCCCATGTCACCGCCAAGCCGCTATTGCTAGCAGAGCTCTGTGGCTGGTGGTGAGGCGTAGGCTCCCTCACGCTAAAAGGACGCTTAAACGCCGGAAACACAGCCCAACAGCAACAAAAGGGCATGTGATTGTGTAAGCAAAGCATCAGTAACCACGCAATCGATTCCGTATCTAGTGGTGCTTTTTGCTGGGCGCGGTGCCGTTTCAAAGCTTCCCGGCGAAGCAGGCAACAGGGCAGAGGGCTAAAGGTAGGACTGCGAGCCAATCAGATGTGGAAATGGGTGTGGCTGATGACTCAGCTTTCGAATTCTATTGGTTGAAACGCCTCAGGCAGAATGGCACAGGCAGCCAAGGCAGCCATGAAGCCAAACAATTGTTGAGCAACGTCCATCGATCATTGCTTGAACAACAGCGATTAATTCCGTCACAGTTGGACAATCCCCGTGTTAGCAATCGAGACCTTTCTTCTATAAAGGATCTACCGCTGTTCCCCTCCAATTTACTCGCCTTCTCCATCATCATCCATCCACTCCAGAATCCACTGTGACCATTCATTCACCCAGTGCTGCGCCAACTTCAGCCGCACCTTTTGAGAGACTCACGACTAACGCCCCGTCTCATCATCTTTCATCTTGCTTTTTGATCATCGCCATCCATCTTTGATACCCTCTACTTGGTGATACGTGACTGATATTTGCCGGTCAAGTGTCCCCATCTTACATCACCATCATCACCCCCACCTCACATCACCCAACCACCAGAAACATGTTCTTCGGCCACCAGCGAACGGTAATGCCCAGCTGCGGCTGCTACATCTGGGTCGAGAATGCTCGCAAGTATCTCCCCCAGGTCCAAGTCAAAGCCCACACCACCATCCTCGCCACCACATCTCGCACAAACCTCACCCAAACCTTTGTGAACCCCAACAAGACTGCAGCCATCGATGAGCTTCGGTACATATTTCCCCTCTACGATGGAGTTTCTGTCGTCGCCTTTACCTGCACAGTCGGCTCCCGCGTCATCAAGGGCGTAGTGAAGGAGCGCGAAAAGGCTAAGCAGGTGTACGAGGAGGCCAAGACACAGGGAGAGATTGCTGGTTTGCTGGAGCAGTCGCTTGAGTCTGCTGATGTTTTCACCACCACTATCGGAAATGTTCCAGCTGGTGAGAAGATCCAGGTTGACATCACCTACCTTGGTGAGCTCAAGCATGATGCCGAGGTTGACGGTGTCCGATTCACCATTCCCACACACATTGTCCCTCGATATGGAACAGCCTTGAGCCTCGGAGATGGCTCAAATGTCATCAGAGATGAAGGAATCGCCTTCAGTATTGACGCCGAGATGCCTCAAGGCTCCTCCATCAAGTCCATCCAGTCACCATCCCATCCCATCTCGGTCAACATCGGCACCACGTCCACGACCGAGTCTGAAGAGCCATCTCTCCGTCGAGCCTCTGCGACACTTCAACAAAATGCTACCTTTTTGGAAAAGGACTTTATCGTTCAGGTCGTCGCTACAAACATCGGAGAGCCTTCAGCCATCCTCGAGACTCATCCCACCATTCCAAACCAGCGTGCCCTCATGACGACCCTTGTCCCCAAGTTCAAGCTCCCTTCTGAGAAACCCGAGATTGTCTTTATTTGCGATCGCAGCGGAAGCATGGGCGGTACCATTCCCGACCTCAGAGCTGCCCTCGAGATCTTTCTCAAGTCTCTTCCCGTTGGCGTCAAGTTCAACATTTGCAGCTTCGGTTCCCACTTCAGCTTCCTCTGGGACAGGTCCCAGACTTACAGCAAGGACAGTCTCGACAAGGCTTTGCGCCATACCAAGTCTTTCGATGCCGACTTTGGTGGTACCGAGATGTACCAACCTGTCGAGGCCACCTTCAAAAAGCGCTACACCGACATGAACCTGGAGATCTTCCTGCTAACTGACGGCGCCATCTATGACCAGGACAGACTGTTTGAGCTCATCAACCGTAATGTGGCTGAGAGCAAGGGTAGTGTCAGAGTCTTTTCTCTCGGTATCGGGTCTGGCGCCAGTACCTCCCTGGTTGAGGGTGTCGCTCGGGCTGGTAATGGCTTCGCCCAGACGGTTGGCCACGGCGAGAAGATGGACAAAAAGGTCGTTCGCATGCTCAAGGGTGCTCTGTTCCCTCACATCACCGATTACTCTCTTGAGATCAAGTACGAAAAGGCAGACGCCTCGGCCGACGATGACGATGAGTTCGAATTGGTTGAAAAGGTCAGCGATGGTCTCAAGATTGATGTCCAAGAGGTTGAGGCGACAGAGAAGACCAGCGAGCCTAAGCAGCCCATCTCCCTCTTTGATCGCTCAGTTGACGACGACAACGACACCGCTATGACTGATGCGCCCGACGTCGACTCCAAGTACGATCATCTTCCTGCTGTCCCTATTCCTCGCTACCTCCAGACGCCAGGCGAGATTCCTCCACTGTTCCCATTCAACCGCACGACTGTTTATGTGCTCCTCTCCGATGCCACACCTGACCAGCGACCCAAGTCGGTCCTCCTCAAGGGCACATCCCGCCATGGCCCTCTTGAGCTGGAAATCCCAATCACCACCCTCGCCGAAAAGGACTCAGTCATTCACCGTCTTGCGGCACGCAAGGAGGTCAAGGAACTGGAAGAGGGCCGCGGATGGATCACCCAGGCCAAGGATATCAGCGGTAAGCTCTTCAAGGAGAAGAATGATGGCCATTTCTCGGATCTCGTCGAGCGAGAGGCGGTTCGCCTGGGTGTCACCTACCAAGTCGGTGGAAAGTGGTGCTCATTCGTCGCTGTCGAGGAAAAGGACAGAGAGAAGAAGCAATACGATGCTCCTCCTTCATACCAGGACTATGCCGACCAGGATGCTTCATCTACCCTTGAAGCCCTGATGGCTGGCGGACCTCACTCTGCAAACTATTGCTTGGCATCCTCAAACATGTCTGCCCGGAAGTCTAAGAAGATGGGCGTTCCTGGAGCAAACATGTTCAGATCCATGGGATCCATGGTCAAGTCGGCTGCTCCAGCGAGGTCCAGGACCGATGCCAGCTCCGCGACCGGTGGAGGTCTGTTTGGAAGCGGAGGCGGTGGCGGAGGCGGTCTCTTCGGTGGACTGTTTGGTAGGAAGAGCAGCCCTGACAATGCAACAGCCCAGCTTTTCTCAGTCCCTAGTCCAGCTCCAGCTGCAGCATATCAGTCACAAAGCTTCGGAAGGAGTGCGCCCTCCAGCACGGGAGGACTCTTCGGGCAGTCAAAGCCTGCTACTTTTGGGTCATCTAGCCTTTTTGGCAGTGCTCCGCCTCCTCCAGCACCCGCGGCACCTGGAGGTGCTCTATTCGGCGCCCCCCAGCAACAATCCACCGAAGCAACCAGGAGCTCTCCATTTGGTCCTCGTGGCCTCTTTGGTAACTCGCAGCCACCAGTCTATGCTGCTCCGGCACTGGCACCCCCAGAAAAGACCGTCGACGATGCCACTCTTGCGCAGTACCAGAAGGAGATGGCAGAGGCTGCATGCATGCCGCTGCCAGACGAACTCGAGGAAGAGGATGAGTTGGACTCTACTGTCCCTCCTCCTCCTCCTCCTCCTGCCCCTGCTTTCAATGCTGAAACTGCTCTCAAGGCTCTCATCTCTCTGCAGACCTTCTCTGGCAGCTGGTCTTGGAGCCGAGAGCTTGAGGGCGTGCTGGGCGTGAAGGCCAAGGATCTAACGACGATGAGTCTGCCTGACGCTGTTTCAAACCACAAGCAGAAGGATGACATTGTTGCTACTGCTTGTGCGGTTGTATTCTTCAAGAGCAAGCTCAAGAGTGAGGAGGATACTTGGGAGATGCTTGTTGAAAAGGCCGAGGGTTGGTTGGCTGATGAGATTGGGGAGGATGCTGCGAAGGAGCTGATGGATGCTATTCGAAAGTTCTAGAGTTGAGGAATGGCACGGCTTTGGCTTGTGATTATGGGGGTCTATGAGATTGACAACCCGAGTATCAACTGGCTTTGAGAAGGACTAGGTATTCCAGATTAGGACAATGCACTAATTCAGCCCATATTCATTGCCATGACTCGTGAAACTTGTATCTAAAATAATATAGTACTAGGTAGACAATGCTCTTGTGTAGATAGCCACTTCGAGCAATATCTGCAATAGATATCCGAAGACATTGATGTGTCCCTGCTTGAAGACATAGATCTGATTTAACTACCGCCCTCGAGGACATCATGTCGGTTTCCATCTACATATTTGAAACATGTATACCGCAATGCATGTATCCAGTTGATAAGGACTTTTAATATATCATTCTCCCAGTAGATACATTATAATACAATATCCGAATAACCCAAAAGCAAATTTGCATTCTAAATAAAAAAAACCTTGCGCCACACGATGCCTCCCTACAATGCAGTTTTCCCATCGGAACCAGCCCCAACTGCTCCTCACTCATTCAGACAGCATCTTCTCAACTCTCCTTCCAACAGTCATGCTCCAGACGTCCACCTTTCTGTGCCATAGATTCGTCAAGTAAAAGGTGATGGTGATGAGTGTCACGTAGCCGATGGCGTATCCTGTGAGACGACCAAAGTTGTCGAATAGTCGGGGCATGATCCAGAAGCCGATGCAGTGTAGGACAGGGCCGTGGACGAGGTACAGTGAGAAACTGATTTTTCCGAGATATTGGGCTACGCGGCCTTCAAGGAGACGACAGAGGAGAGGGCTGCAGAGGATGCAGGGAACGAGAAGAAGTGCACCCATGGATTGGTAGAACATCCAGCCTGACATGGGGATGTAGTACTTTGGAACAAAGTAGGATAGGAAGACGAAGCCAGGGTGTACTCGGCGCCTACATCCGGATAAGAGAGGAAGTAGAGGGCACAAAGATGGCGAGGATGCGGATCGGAGTGGATTGCAAGCCTGACTGGCGAGATTTGCCAACACCGGCGGAAGGAGGTGCTATTGTCCGGTCGTTGGGGTCAGATCGTCGAATATCCAATTCCGAGAGGAGGGCACCTCCCAATGTAGCCATGTCCCACCGTCCGATGAAGAGACTGTAGGCAGAGAGGAAACCTGCAAAACGGAGTCGCCATCTTGCCTTGAGAGCTGCCGTGCCCAGCAGGAAGATGTACAGAACCATTGAGCCGCGCAGTTCCATTGGGATAGTGAAAGTGTGAGGATCATAACGGGGATGGTAGTGGCCAAAGTTGAAGGGGTTTGCCCACTCGGCATAAGCCCGAGTAAAGTTCTTGAGGGCGTATGTCATGTTGTCATGAATGAAGGGGTGTTCCTCCCAAGAGCCACCAAACTGGACCCAGGTCAGGTTGACGGGGTTCGTCTCATTCAAGGACTCGGTCTTTTCAGTGAGGTCAGAAACGTAAGATGGCGTCTTGCGCTTGTCATTTTCAATCTTGAGATACGAACGTGGTGAGAGAGTCTCCAGAGTCGCCAGGGCAGTGGTGGTCGCGTTGTCCGTCGTGTTCGTTGCAAGCTCGGCCTCGACTTCACCCTCGAGCTTGTAGAACTTATCAGGCCCGTAGAGTCGCGAGGTGGAGTTGACGCAGAGCAAATCAGTCAGGTTGGCGGTGGTGTTGCCTAGGTACAGTGGACCCTGCAAACCCAGATAGTTTGCAACGCCTGCAGCGCCCATAATCGAAGTCCCGTTGACGCATGACGTATCCAGTTGGATTTGCGCGGTGGTAATAGTGGCGTTGATGTAAACCGAGTCAGGACCCTTATAGATGTTGAATTCAGACTTGAAGGCTCCGATCTGGGCTAGCATGGCCACTATGAACATGCTGATGGTGGGAGGGATGTAGAGGCGAAAGACGCGTCTGAAAACGGCTGATGCAAGCTTCTGATACGTGTCTTCAAGACGACGCTCATGGATTGACCTCAGGATGTGTCTGCAGATGACATAACCCGAGATTGCAAAGAAGATGGCCACCATAGGACGTCCACGATGCAATAGGCAGAGAATCGGCAGCGAGGGCCAGTTGTAGTAAGGCTCGGGAGAACGAGGGGCCAGAGCGCCATAACCCAGCATCACAGCAGGAGTCCATGGCCAGAAGAAATGGTAGTTGAAGACGAGGAGACAAGCGATGCCGCGAAGCCCGTCGAGAGATCGAATCTTGTCCCTATTCTTCCTAGCAAGGGAGGCCTTCTCATGGTCGCGGTCCGTGTCCTGCTGGAGCAGCTCAGCCTGCTTAGGCAGCCCGTCGCGGGACTTTGCCCTCGGGCTTGGAGTCATGATTGACTGTTGTGGTGTGAGGGAGTGCGTGCACGCAAACAGTCAATTTTGTGCGATGGATTGATGAGATGAGGGATGAAACAAGGTGTCCTGAGGTCGTGACGGAATGCTCATTGAACACGAGGATTACATAATGTGGATGCGATAAGGGGTGGTTGGTTGGGATTCTTTTCAGTGGTTGGAGCGGTTAGAGGTGCGCCACTGCGGCTGATGCGGGGTGGCTCCCGGTGGCTTATCCTAGCGCTGGATGGGAGTTTACTTGGAGAGTGACGTCAGGGTGCAAGAGGGGAGATTTGTGAGGATAATTAACATAATTAAAATACTGAGGAAATTCGAGCATTTCTGTCATATTTATGTATTCAATTACACGTGTTTGTTGTTGTGTTGTGGGATCTCGTTGCTGAACGATATTTGGATCTCAAGCTCAAACTCCAAAGCCAATCGTGCATCAATCATCTGGCAGACAATTCAGATAGTCACGCGACACCACTTCCAACTCACCCCGGATTTTAATACACCCTGAATGAGACCAATCTGGCCTAGGACCACAGCTTCATGCATACACGGAAACTACATGACTCTTCTCGCAAGTAAACGTAGTCTCGGACACAGCGTTTATCCCTGCAAGACTTGAATATCCTACCTATTTAGGCACATGTCTCATGGTATACATCCTAAGGGGATTGTCACCTTTCTCATCTCACAAGTTTGAACATCTCTTCTTCTTATTCTACGCAGGGGCCGATACTGTCGATCGTTTTCAAGGAAGATGGCAACCTGGATCTGGCGTTCTGGCCGCTGATTTGCCGATTACCTGTCTGATGCTACAACATAAGAAGGCCACGACAGCTTGAAACTAATACTACGGCTGTAGAGTCATAATGAATTTAAAAATAGCAGTGAAGTAGACACAGTAGTACCGAAGTCATGACCATGAGATGGGTACGGCTAAACCCTGAGAACAGTGTAGATTGTTGGGTGTCTCAACGTTGCTTGAGGCACCGCTGACCAGACACGGAAGAGGAAAGAGAAATATAGAAAAAAAGCTTTTATGGAGGCCCAGTCCAATCTATACTGGACATGGGTTGTAGTCAGATTTGAGTTTCGAGTGAGGGATAGTGACTTCGGTTGTTTAGGGCAGACGACCCTCCCGGGAAGCTCCACCGGGGGATAGACTATGCGCTCTCTATCCCGGGCGATGACATCGTTACTGACAGGGACACTGCTTGGCATGGGAATCAATTCACACATGTTGAACCTAATATGTCGCAATGGGGTATCTTGATGATGATACAGTGGCTAATCTAATATCTAAACAAGAATACAGCTAGACAAAGGAAAAAGAAACATGAGAGAAGGTATTCTAACAAGGTCCATAATACATCCTCCAAACCATAACCAATCGTCGTCTATATCCTTCCAACTCCATACTTTTTCCTAACCAGAAAGAACTTTTGTACCAAAAAACCTCGTTGCCATAGGTCTCAACACATTAACAATACGCTAAACGACACAATTGGGTATCCCTTAATGTAGTACAAGTAGCTTCCCGCCATGCGCTCCCTATTGTCACAGAACAAAAAAAGAAATAAAAACTCCAAAGAAAAAGTGGTGGTGGTGTGCATTAGATGCGGTTCGTGAGGGCGATGCCGGGTGAGGCTGGTCGCTCGAGATCGAGGCGGTGCATGTGAACCTCGAGGCCGGTGATGGAGGTGTGACGCTTGTGTCGGGGCGTCTTCTTGGTGATGCTCATCTTGCGGGGACGTCCGTTCTTCTCGGCCAGGGAGGCCTTCTCGTCCATGCCGACTGAGGAGATGGAAGAGGTGGAAGAGTGCGTGCTCGCGTAGGAGGAAGCTCGCGAGATGGACGAGTGGACGGATGAGCGAGAGGAAGAAGCCGTCTGGGGTCGGTCGGCAAGGTCGGAGAGGATCTCCTGAGGAGTTCGGGGCTTGTCCGAAACCATGCCCAGGCATCGCTGCCACCAGTTCTTGTCGTGCTCGGGATCAGAGAACTCGACCATGTCGGCGAGGGCCTCTTCAGCGCGCTCGGTCTGGTCCTCGTCAAGCTTGAGGGCGCCGTGCTCCGAGGCCAGCTCGAGGAGTGCGGCGGCATCGCATGCGTCACGGCGCTTGCTGGCGTCGTTCTCGTGAAGACCACAAGCGTCCATCTTGAAGACGATGAGATCCTGAAGAGACGTGTAGGGCAGGGTCGCCTCGCCGGTAACGTCGCGGACGCGCCGGGCAGACGCCGGGAGGTACGGGCAGAGCCAGTCGGGGATGAGCTTGACCTCGATCTCCCAGCCAGAAGTGTGGCGGTAAAAGACGGCGCCCGACTTTTCGATGAGGGGAGTGATGGGGTGGCCGACAATCTCCTTGCGGACGCGACCGGGAGAAGAGGACTTGCTGATGACTAGGTCGATGCTCTAAGAGAATGTCAGTGAGTGTTGAGAGTAAAATGTGGGACATGAACGTACAGCAGGACGGCCATGGTTTGGCAGATACTTTGTGACGGCCAGGTCACCGATGATGGCCAGACGCGTGTTTTCAAGGCCGGGAATGTCGGCGATGAGACGCACCACGTATAGAGCAGCCTGCTCCAGCTGGGCGAAGGTCAGTAGTGGAGCCATGTCTGGACTACTAGTTGAGAAGACTACTAAAGGACTTCGCCCGCGTGGATAGGTGATCGTATGCCTTCTAAAGAAGATGCAGAGCCCAGCCGCAAGGGGGGACAGGGCTGTCTCGTCATATATACGCAGTTCTACATACCGGAGGACGGGCCACAACAACAACAGAAAACCTGTCAAACAAATTTGACCGCGGGGTGCATCAAGGGTACCTAAACTGTGCCCAATGGCACTCTTGCCAGGGGTGTCTTCCAATAGGAAGGCTAGAGGTCCGGCGAGGTAATCTTAAAATCTCAGGGTCATCCCAGCTTGGACCCTGGATGCTTTGGCAGGTTGGGTCTCAACAGCCGGAACCCAATTGTGGCTGGAATGGATCCGATGACGTTTTTCGAGTCTGAATTAACTGAATCCAATCGGTTTCATGTTTGTTTTCCTTGATTTTGCATGTCTGAGCTTTTGAATCGGTTCGTATGCAGATTGGAGCCATCAGCATTGACCTATTTTCCCGTATCTACATCTGTTGCCCATCTTGGTAACTGGAATGGGTGAGGTTGCTTACGACAAAATAAGATTACCTGGTGGCACAGACACGAATTTTTTTCTCACAAGGGTCCTTTTTTGTTTCGTGTGGTGGTGGTCTTGACGCTGGCCTTTCTTTTTCTCTTTCACCCTTTCCGTTTTCTTTTCTTTAAAAAAATTTTTATTGCCCTTTTTTCTTTTCGTCGAGTGAAACGGGTTTTATTTATTTCGGGGCCAAATCGTTGCTTTTTTGACGGCGAAATGAATGACTAGCATTGTTTGTGGCGATTTAATTCAGCCGAATGAGCACGAGACTGATTACTCTGTAAGAAAAGTCTGGAATGGATCTTGAAGATCATGCGCATTTGAGCTGTCATGTTCTGAAATGCAGCGTTTCGCAACAACGACTGGAATGCTGCCCTTGTTTGTGTTTTTACCCCAGGTACCCTTGGTGATGAAACCCAACACGGCAACTGCGAGATGTAGATTGGCGCTTGAATTTTCCCCCTGAATCAATCTGGGATGGTCCTTGCATTCCTCACATGCAGAGTCATTGTTGGATATTGGATTTGCGACCCAACAGGCTGCGAGATTCTCCGGGTCCTCGGTAAGCATTGCTTTTGCATGTGAGTGCACTCGAGTAAAGCCGAGGGGTAGAAATTCTCTGCCCTCATTTTTTTTTCTACTCAGAAATAGTAATTGAGTGAATCGTGATAGAGGTCCTTTGATGGACTAGGTATCTGAGGGCCCCCCATCAGGGCTGAGGAGAGACATTCTGAAGATAACAGCCCGTCAGTCGGGTCATAGCTTCATTCCTCCAAACTCCACGTCACGTCATTCAATGTGGAGAAGGCAATTAATCCTTCCAGAATTATGGAAGCCCGACGGGACCCATCGTGATCCCGTCCGAGCCGGCCGTGTCTTGTCGGCCTGGACCCTCTGCGGGTACCACAAGGCTCGACGCCGTTCTTTTTTTTTTTTTCTTTGTGGAGGTCTCTTTTTTTTGGTACTCGACCTTGCAGGGCTTAAGGGCTTCAGTTTGGTGGATGGTCCGTGTCAAAGAAGAGTCTTGAGGGACGGGAAGAGATCTGAATAGGGACGCCACCATCACTTGCACTCGAGGCTAGCCAATTCGTAGTTACTCTAGACTCGAGTATCAAGTGCCTCTGGTGAGCTAGCCAGTTTCTTTCAAGCGGCTAAACAATGTCAAACTATGGGCCTCAATGGCATCGTTCAATGCCTTTATTCCTTGGCACATCGTCAACTCAATCACGGCAAGTCCATTCAGCCACCCGTCAAAGCTCAGACGCAGGAGAAGGAATCATTGTTGAACAGAGGAGAACAGTGTTGAAAGCAAAGTCACGAGATTGATATTCTTTGTTCGGCTACTTTGCTTTAACTCGGATTTGAAGACATTTCTTCTTAGCCTTCAACTCTCGTCATTTCTCTGCCTTAAACTTCTGTACTTGAGATTGCTAGAGTTGTCTATTTCACTGTTGTTCGAAGCCTCATGCTATTATCCGGTTATGTTTCAACGACTTTTGAGCATGTTTTTCGCAGACCGACAAAAACCCTATTTCCAAGCGACTCGAAGCGTCAACAAGTTCGAAACCCAACTCTTCCAGACAGACTTTGAGGTTGAGCTAAGATTCGACCGAGACACCTCACCAGAAACCAGCTTCGAGAGCGATGTGATGGACGAGATGGAGAGCGACGATGACGACGAGTCTGTGTTTGACTTGCCATTGGACTTTCGACATGCGCATCGACCGCCGGGACTTGAGAAGCGGAGAATAACTACACTCATTGCCGCTTCGTCTTCTACGCTTGCGTTTCTTTATTCGTCTTGTTGCGTTCTGGGCAAGCTCATTGATCTTGGTCTTGGGTTAGGATCGCCACTTGCCACTTCATCGACACCTGACCCCGTCGACATCAAGGCTTGACACGATCTTCGGGGTAGCGAGCAAAGATGTATGGGCAACGAAAAGTTGAGACGGCGTTAAGGGAGTTTTGCTTTTTTACATTGGGCATCCAGGCGAACGGTAGAGCTGGCGACTTGGAGTTCTAGGAGCTTGTTGGGCGTCCTGGGCTATTGAAACACGCAAGATATTCGGAGAAGTTCAGTCAACCTGATAGTATAGTCTGAATTTCATTTAATTTCAGCGAAAAGCTTGTATTGTCAACGTTACCATTGGCTTGGTATTAATATTCATTCACATTCCTACATCTCCGAAGATAATTGTTCCCGAAATCCTCCCACACCCAGATTACTCCCGATCCAAGGTAGACTGTCCATGTGAAGTAAAGACCGTGGATCTAGGTCGAAAATCCTCCTTACTTCGACAGTAGGTCGCGGACTGGTGAGAAGCAACTTGAACGGGGGTCTACCGCCACGGCTATCCCCGTCGACTAGACTGACTAGACTCAAGATCACGCTCGCCAGGTCATCCAGGTAGTCATCTGTCTCATAGAGGTTGACACTATCAATGATGCAGATAATCGGTGTCCTCGAGGGTATTTGACCGGTGAGATGGGTAAAGAGACTACATAGAGATTCAACACTCCAGAGATCCATGTTCTGGATGAACATCTGGGAATCAGGCTGGAAGTACTGTCCTGGGAACTGACGGAGTAGTTGAGCGATGAGGGAACGTATCATGACAGCACCCCCATGATGTTCATCCCAAGCGAGGTGACGACCGCAGAAGAATACAAGGCTAATGTAACGACCGGATTCTCTGAATGTGTGCGCAAGAACGGCGCAGAGCGTGGAGAAAGGGGATACATCTCCTGCGGTTCGAAAATCGCCGTGAACGAGAAGCTTGGAAGAATTGGGGCTGCCTAGCCAATTGCGGAACAGCTGCGTTGTGACCACTTGCTGAGCTCGACCCTGGTCTTGGTGAAACATTTCTTCTGCCCGAGATGCCATGTGTTGTAGGTCCGTTTCGTCGAAATTGGGAATGCCCAGTCGAGACCATAGCTCTCGGGGTGTGAGCTCTGGCATTTGGATAGACTGGGGAGTTACCGGTCTTGATGGAACAGGTGAATATTGTTGCCAGTTTCCTAGAGAGTGTAAGTAGAAATCGAGTTGCTGGGTAGTTGAACATACTCTCTCTATCGCTCAGAATGGACAAGACGCAGTTGAACATATCTTGCATCCAGAGCACACCTGCAGTCTGGGCTTGCTGTTCGCGGAGAATTGCGCCGAGACCCATGTTTGTTACAGTGTTTCTCTGCATGATTGTTGAAAGGTCTCTGAACATGCGGTCGTTGTCTTTATCATTCAATGTCAGTCGCTGGTAGTACTGTTCGCTGTCTTTCACTTACCACCTATCATGCGGTGATCAAAGGACATTCGTGCCTGGTTCTCTAGTTCACTGCAGCAACTCTTCATCTCTGTCAGGCTCTTGATGAGGATCGCCTGGTACTGCGGGCCTGTGAGGATTGCGACGCCGGCTCTTTTGGCTGTGGCATATCATTAGCTAGACTCTTAGGTATTCACAGACTCTCCTTACCTTGTATGCTGGTGTAAAACTTGATCGAGTTTTCGATCGCTTTGAAGATCGCCAGAGCGAGATTTGTCGACGCATTGATGATGTTGGCGTCTTTCGGATACGACTGAAGATACATATCCATTTTGGCAAACGAGTCAGGCAAGTCTTCAAGGCTCGAGTTGACCTCCTGTCGGACCTGGGATGCTTTGCTATAGGCCTGGCAGTATCCATCAGCATTTGAGAGAGTCGCCAATTTGTGTAGATACTTACATCTACCATGAGGTTGATGACACCGACGATGGGAGTTGCAATTTCAGAGTTGGGAACCAGCTTGGTTGCCTGCTGTGCGATGACGTGGTGATCATCCATTAGGGACCGCATTTTCCTCCTAACCTTGCCGACGTTTTGTGAGCCTGTCTCGAAGTCATAAACTTGACGAGCCTTTTCCAGCTTGGCCTCTACATCCTGCCACTTGGTCAGGTGTCGTATACCCCAATCTTCACTATACTTGGACTGAGTTGATGTCTCGTTATTCAAGAGTTCCATGGCGCTGGGAAATATCTCATCCCAGAATTGCATGTCGGCCACAGGAGCTGGCGCTGGCCGAGGCTGAGTGGGAGGTGAGGCATCAGGGACCATCAGGCTCTGCGACGCAGCTGGAATAAGCGCGACAAACTGGCCTTGACTGGCATCGTAGCGGACCCTTCGGACGTCGAAAGCTTCATGGTACTCTGGTAGTCGGTTCTCGATAAAGTCGACTGCTGGGGTGTGGAGTCTGAACGTTGGATGTGGTGATGGGTCTCTTGGGGGGATTTGGCACGACATGGCTAGCAGCTTGAAGGAGTCAATTTTCAGATTGGTCTCGAAGCCTTGAGATAATTGTCAGCCTGAAGAGAGGAGGAGCCCTGATGGATGTTCAGCTTTGGGGGCCAGACTGGGGTCATGTGGATATCACCACCACTATATCCAATAGCCTCAACGGCGATAACCGCCTGAATGCAAGACGGGTCACAACGGCCCCCAACTGTAAGAAATTGGGGCTCCGTAGAGGTAGCTGCCTAAAGCTTGGTAGCATCGACTGGGATTCGTGCATTAGCTGATGGCCTGAAACGGCACAGTTTGTGCCGATAACTCGTTGATTTGTTAATGAACGGTCGTTGAGGCTCATCCTTGCATGAGCGGGGGTACTCTCGGACGAGGGCAATATCCCTCATTTGTTACTCATATATCGGGCCAAGGCTCGCATCTGCAGAGTTTATGGCAACGAAAATGGCGACGACAACTCAAGTCATGACTCCTCCGGCTGAGGATGTTGAGGTTTCTACCTCAGACTTGGCCTCAAACAAAGCCAACAGCCAGGCCGATCTGCAAAAGGACACAAACAACCTCACCACGGAAAACACAGACCAACCACACAGTGACGGAGATAAGCACCATGATGTCGGACAACTCCAGGAGCGGTTCGCCGCCATGGAAGCCAAGCTCAAGCTCTTCGACAGCATCGTTGACCTCCGCCAAACATTCGAGAAGCTCGAACGACCTGAGCAAGAGGTGTCGAAGGAGGGCGTCGCAATCGAGTCAATGACACTGAACGAGCTGTCGATGCATCACGAGGCGCACCTCGACTTTTACTGGGATGCCATGTGGTTTATGAAAAGGGCTAGAGACTCGCACGATTCTCTCTTGAAGGTCAAGAAGATCATGAAGGAGAAGAGAGATGCAGAGTTGTTGGCAAAGTCTAAGAGCTTGACTGGGAAGGAATCGGAGTCGTCCAGGAAATTGAGTGTTGATGCGTTTCTTAAGGGAGAAAAGGCCAAGATTCTTCGGGTCGATTGGCTGTTCTTTATTGCGAGTAAGGGTGAGCTTGAAAGTTCCATCTTGACCCCGATCGAGGTCATATCCTCGGAGCCGGAGCCCCAGACGATTCTTCAGCTCCCAGTGAATCGCACAGGCGGACCAGTCAAGGCAAAGTCCTCAGGCCATCGAGTTGTGGACAGCGACAAAGATCAAGAGTTAGCTGGCGAACGGTCCCTACCTGAGAGAATTAAGATTCACTCTGGTCCGTTGGTGGCCATCTTCTGCCGTATCATGGACAAGAAGGAATGGAGTGTTGCCAAGGACAAGTCCATGGTGTTTCTGCGGCCATACCGGCAGTTGATTTATCACGAGACCAAGCTGAGGGAGTATCTTGCGGATCTGGAGAAGCAGTTTGAGGGCTATGATGGAACGGAGCCGCTCCCGGAAGCATCAGAGGAACAGGGAGAGGGCGAGAAGGAAGTAAAGGAGCCTGAGGAGGCTTCGGAGTCTACTTCTGGGAAAGAGTCTGGTGGAAAGAAAGACAACGATCATCTGGGGAAGCCTAATGGCTCCGTTGAAGAGCCGCAAAGCACCAACAAGACTGATTCTCAAGACAAGCAGGATGAGGAGAAGGAAGAAGAGGACGAGAATAAGGAGGAAGAAGAAAAGGACAACAAACACGACACCATCACTGGACTGCTTCACCTACGATGCTTAATGGAATTTTTCGACAAGAACATCAAGGCAAAGCTCGACTACATGAACAGCCCCGACTACACTCACGTCTCATTTCACGACGTCTGGCATCTTTTCAAGCCTGGAGATAGGGTCGTCGATCAGACTGAGAAACAGGCCTACGTCGTTCTGCGAGTACAGACGCCGCGGCACAAGGTCGAGGAGCCGTGGTTGCGTTGGTACAAGAAGCCAACGAACAAGAATGATAGCGACAGTGAAGATGAAGGAGATGATGATGAGGGGGAGGATCCTGTCATGCTCCATTGTGTCTACATCGACTTTGACGGCAAGCAGTTCGGGCCTGTCTCGAAAAAGTTCAAGATTCCGCAGTTTGGAGAACTCAAGGATATCAGATCACTCCCTGTGTATCCATTCCGGCATGCCAAGAACAAACATCTTCAAGAGGATTTTATCAAGCGTGGAAAGATGCTTCTCGACGTGGCCAAGTTTAAGCCAATGTACTACATGGGTCTCACGCTGGACACGCGAGATGAGATTGATAGTCAAGTCGTTGTGGATTTCAACGAGGCGTTGGCTGACGAGAAGAGACGAAAGAAGTGGGAGCCTACAATCGGACCTGTTGGTACAGCTCCGGATGATAGGGATGATGAACCTTGTATGGCTTCTTGTTGTGATGGACAGGCTGTGCATGATGGCGAGTATATTGACTCAACTCTGACTGAGAATTATGTCAGGAGCCTTATTCCAAAGACTTCTCTTCGAGCGCCGTCATTGTTGTTGGCTCCTAGACCATTGGAGGATTTGGGCGGCGTGGAAGGACTCACTGAAGAGGAGTTGGTGGTCATGACGTATCGAGTATTTGCCTTTGTGTTGCGAAGTCGAAAATGGGGTGAGTCTTACAGCTTTTGTAGTCGTGTTGTACTAACACAGGCCGGCAGCTCAACTCGACCTCACGTTTCTTCGATATGAAAACGCCGATGCGAGAAGCGTGTCGATCAACGCGTTCGAGCGGCTCGAGTTGCCGGCGGGTCATAGAGAGATGGTCAAGTCTCTAGTAATTCAGCACTTTCGATCGAGACAAACGGCGTTTACCAAGGATGAGCAGACTGACTTGATCAAGGGAAAGGGTAAGATATTGTTGTGCTGTTTCAGGATAGTACTGCTTACTGATGTATCTCAGGCAAGGGACTTATCATGTTGTTGCATGGAGCGCCTGGTGTTGGAAAGACGACTACGGCTGGTGCGGATCTTCCCTGTGGAATGTCTTCTCCAAGCGAACGTCACTAACCATACTGTAGAGGGTATCGCTGAGCTGTTCAAGAAGCCTCTGTTTCAAATCACTTGCGGTACGTTAGGCCCCACCATGCCTTGGTACCTGTTCTGACCTGTTAGGTGACCTTGGAACTACTGCTCGTGAGGTTGAAGAGGAGCTTGAGAGGAACTTTGCCTTGGCCAGTCGATGGGGTTGTATCTTGCTTCTGGACGAGGCCGATGTCTTCCTATCTGCTCGAGAACGCATGGACTTTAAGCGAAACGGCTTGGTTGCTGGTGAGTTGAAACGCCTCCCTCGATTAGTGACTTTTCTGATGGTATGATCTAGTGTTCCTCCGAGTTCTGGAGTACTATACTGGTATTCTGTTTCTAACCACTAACCGTATCGGCGACTTTGATGAGGCATTTGCCTCGCGAGTACACATGAGTCTGTACTATCCAGAACTCGACGAGGAAAAGACACTCAAAGTGTTTGAACTCAACCTCGACCTCATCCGAGACCGGTTCAAGAAGCAGGGCAGAGAAATCATATTTGACGCTTCCTCTATCGAGGACTTCGCCAAGCAGCACTTTATCCAGCACAAGTATAGTCGTTGGAACGGACGTCAGATCCGCAACCTGTGTCAGACGGCTCTGGCTCTGGCAGAGTTTGACGCTCAAGGAGGCGAGCTAGACGCTGAGATTGACAGAAGCATTCCTGTAAGTCTACAGCTGAAGCACTTCAAGACTGTACAGACTGCGTATCTTAGCTTTGGGGAGTACCTGGGTGATATTCGTGGGACAAAGGGCGATCGAAGGGCTATTGACTATGGTCTGAGGGCGAGACAGGACACGCCGTACCAGACCAAGGCTAGCCGATTTGCACAAAAGGCGGAGGAGATGAGTTCTCATGAGTGGCATGGACATGCTACGACCATGTCTTCTGACGCTTCGCATTATCGGATGGCTTCTCAAGGGGATCCGTTTCAGCCTTTGAACCAAGGGCACATGCAGCCAAACCAAGGCATGGGGGTATCTCCACAGGGGTACCGGCAATACCAGCAGCCGCAGCAACAACAGATGACGCCGATGGGTAACATGGGCTTTGGCATGTCCGGACAGGGACAAAGCCAGACGGACCCTCGCATGATGCAGAACCAGCAGCAAGAGGGACAGTTTATGCGGTACCAACAGAACGGTCAAGGCTACCAGCAGAACAACCAAAGTATTCCTCGGAACACGAACGTTAACTTTCAGGGGTCGCCTATTCCTCAGAATAGCTTCCAGAGTCAGCCGGAGCAGGGCTACGGGGGTGTTTCTGTTCATCAGGTCATGGGGTCACAGGTGCAGGGTCCATCAATCTCTATGGGAGAGACTTCTCAGGGCTTTGTGTCTGGATCTCAGACGGGACAGGATATGTTTAATGAGCAGAATCATCGACAATTTGTCGGGAGTGAGGGAGGTCGCATGTAAACGGGATGGTCAGCGAGGGCGTAACTTGGTGGATATATTGACACTGACAAGCGAGGGAAGTTAGATTCATTCTTGTAGTGTTCTTTGTTCTGCAATAGATAATTCGGGGGAAGGGGCAGCACTTGTGTCCTCCTACAGTATGAACCCGAGATGCAACAAAGACGTGCCTTGGCGTAACGACATGCAGCTTGAGCATTTGTTCATGTTTTCTTCTCGGGTGCACACTCCATTTGTATAACCTGAGCAAAGTTCTTAACATACTAAACAGAATTGCACATGATGACTTTGGTTTCCTGGGCGGGCTGTTCCGACGTCTTAACCTAACCTCTGGCACGGACATGAGCAGGACTGCAGGTAATGAGTATCGAACATGAGCAGAACTGTAGAATTCGAGTGACATTCTGGAGTCGAGGCAGTCTAGTAGCAAGTACAAATAGATCTTCTGAAGTTGCAAATTCTCAATTCTTACTCTCACAATCATTGCACCTTGACACCAACACCCCAACTCACCATCTCTCTTACTCCACAGCTCTTAGCAACTTACAATATGGCGCAAGACCAAGCGAAGCTTATCACCGAGACTGACGATCACGAGATCATTAGCTACGCGAGTCAACCACCCCCTGAGGGGTCAGCGCCAAACGACTTGGACCGGGACTACATCTTCAAGAGCGCGATGGAGACCCTAACACGCCTCGACGAGTTGATCGTCAAGGTCAACGGCCGAGAGCACAAGCCCATCAGGGGTGCCGAGTGGCTCTCAGGGGACGCCAAGGACCTCTGCGATAGGCTCGTCGAGGCCAAGAAGCCCGTTGTCGAGCTAGTCGATCGGATCAGAAAGAATGGGCCACCAGTCCAAGAAGAGAATAACAGTCTGTATTTGGAACTGTTTGGTTATTGGAATGTGGTTGATCCTCTCATTTCGGAGGCTTACAAGTTTTTGGGACAATAAGCTGGGACAGGGGAGTTTGGGTGCTTTGTTGGTGTGAAAGGATAAGGAGTTATCTTGAGAGATTTAATTTATATACGTAGATCTGAATTCATATTTGGTGTTTTGATATTATATGTGTTACTGGGTGCGAAATGTGATAATGTCGTTGATTCAAAAGAAGAGGCTATAAATATTAGGATTATTTTCTTGTGTTTCTGAGCTGTTTCTTTGTTTCCTTCTGCTATTACAGCAGAAGGCTTAAAAAACGCCACTGTGTTAACATCGGGTCATGATGTTGTAACGTGTTGAAGATCTGTTCTTTATTATAGTTGCAGCCCGGCCCTCGATGGGTTAACTGAGCCCGAAGATCGTATCTTTGTTTCAGTTAGTTAGATTGCAAGTGTTTTGACGGCGATGCATTGGTACCTTGATAGAATGAAACCGTGACCACGGCAAAGAAAACGTCTTGATAGGCTCTGATAAGGATCCTGGGCAGTTGTTCATGCTTCCATCTTAGCACATATGCAACATTGGTCAACTGAATCAATTTCCAGCCTCAGCGGAGTACGGCATGGCTGCATTAACTCGTGTATGAGCTGTTCTGGTAACATACCACCCCCGTTCTCACACAAAACAGTTGAGTTCAGATAATGATTGCAAGAACAGGTCCTCTGGGAGACGCCACTTACACGAACAACAAAGAGTCGAATTGAACGACTCGAGTCCCTTTTTTCATTTTGAAACTGCACAGCTTGTAGATAAATAGGACATTTTCTCGTTTGAATTTTCTACCTGTTACTCTTCTCAGCATCGCGCCCTAATAACAAGCATCTACTTGTCCTGGGACTTTACTTACTTCATCTTTCAACACCCTTGACTCTCCGTATCCTCCAAGATGAGATTTTTCAAGAAGACCGCTGACAAGGAGCCTGAGTGTGGATTTTGCCCCGCCGCCCAGCCACCAGACATCCGTGACCAGGCTGATCGACCCGTGTTGCCTGACGAGGAGGCGCTCGAGGAGATGGAGCAGCAAAGCAGAGACTACCTCATCCAGAGCGTGATGAAGACGGTTCAAGAAGTCGACGATCGCATCTTCAAGATGAACGAGCTAATCCTCAATTCCGTCTCTGAAGGCGAGTGGCTGTCACCGGACGCCAACGACATCCGCGATAGGCTCGTCGAGGCCAAGGAGCCGATCGCCCAGATGCTCAAGGAACTGACGGAGCCCGATCCGAATGTCGAAGCGGATGAGGTCAAGCTGTTTGTGAGATTTTGGTCCTTCTTTGCCCACAGTCAAAAAGTCTGTCAGGAATCAGAGAGATTCTTGGGCAGGTAAGTTGGGACAGGGAAGTTTGTGTGCTCTGTTGGTGGGAAGGGGTTATGGCTGTATTGTAATTAATTAAGTAGATCAGGCAATTGATTTTTGGCGTCTGGCGTTTAACTTATTGTGCTCGCGATGAAATGTGATAGTAAGTGCCAATGTGTTCTTTATTGTAGTTGCAGCCCGGCCCTTGATGCGTTAACTGAGCCAGAAGATCGTGATAACAAGTGCAATCGAGAGAAGAGGCTACCGAGATTGGTAATACGCAAAGACAATCGCTTGCATGACTCAAGATGTCTTTAACTGAGGCAGCTCTTAGAAGCAGTATACGACGTTCCTGGAGTTGCCTATAATGTATTATACTAGTCATGTAAGAAGGACCGGATGCTTCTTGTTCTTGCTCTGGTCGACTGTCTTCCGAACTGGTTTCCATAGAGATTCTTGAAAGGAGTAAACAATAGATATTGCACGTCAACGATTTAGACGTATATCACACATCAAACAAAGCTTCTGCCATGCCCTAGATTCAAGTTGTTTAACCTCATGACATACTCAAAGGCAAACTAAGGCGCCTCGTAAGAGAAACACTGTTATCAGTACAGTTAAGCCACTATGCCCAATGCCTTTCAACATAATAGTCAATATTAAATATGCTTTATAAATGCATCCTCAACACTCTGCCTCAACGAACCTTATTCATCAAGACGGCTCTCGTATCTAGGGCCGAGCTTCAGCTATAAAAAACAAGATAAGACTTCTTTCTGGCAATGGCAACTCACCATCACCACCAACAACAACAACGACGGCGCGACGCAACACAACACCATACAGGCGACACAAACCACGCCGGTGCATCCTCCCACTGGACAACTCAAGACCGGAAGCAAGAGTACAGATGTCACAGAAAATCGCGAACTCCTTCGAGTAATCATGCCCTCTGCGCCAAGAAGCCCGATACTCCAGCAGGCTGCAAGTCCAGAGAAAGACTGGGACTGATCGTTGGACTCCCTCGTCGGCAACACTGGCTTCTGTCAAGTTGATGGTGGAAGGTTCCAATCATCACATTCCTTTCTGTGACTCTCGAGACAATGAGCCAGGGCCCATTGCCATGGTTCGTCGCCGCTTACACCATGCTAACAGCAATTCACTCCCTGAGACCAGTCCTATGAAGCATTCAGAATCAGGGCCATACGGCTAAACGTTAGCAGATGCCGCCCAAGAAGACTTAGTCGGGGGAGGCCGTCGGGGGAGGCCGCCGGGCCCATGCGGCAAGCGAACCCAAACCACTACACCCAGCACTTCACTGCCCATGATGGGCAGTACCGTTCATTCGCCCGGGCGTGCAAGTTAGCGTTGGAGACGAATGATTTCGAAGACGCTCCTCCAATCGCGCAATTCACTGGTGCCCTCCTGGGTGCCCTGACAAGGACGGGCAGCATCTACCTGATGTCAGGCATAATAAGTGTGAAGCAGCTGTTCCGGATCAGGAACCCCTTTTCTTTTGTGTTGGTGGATACTCGCCTTGGAGGATGCCCAGTGTGGGAATTCCAGTCACATCAAGAAATGGTACCCTGATCAGAAACCAGAGCAAAAGACACTGCGATTGGATTTTTCAGTGCGATCTTGGCTCAGCAGGTAACAATTCTTGTCTATAACCATGCCTGCCAGCCGAGTTCTCTATATAACGCTGGAGTCAGCGATTGCGTTATCAAGCTGCCTGCAACACGCCCGGTCCTGGTTCAATGCAGAGCCGAGCTTGCAGGGGATTGGAGCCTCTACTATCGGCACGTTCTAGGGGCACAATGTCGACATGGTCCTCCTCTACCTCGCGACAGGATACACCACACGACAGACGTGACGCCCTTGAAGACCGCAATCCATCGTGACGTTGGGGAGATGCTCTTGGTCGTCGCCTTGTTGGCGTGACTTGGCGGCTCCAGTTTCGGGTCTGGTAGAGCTAATACCAGCCAGCATATTCAGCCTTCAGTTGGTGACCGCCCAAAACACCCATTCCCAGGAGAAGACGGAGTAAAGTGAACCCAACTGGGCAAATCGGCGTGAAAAGGCACATTGTTCTCCTTAATCGGTGAAAGCGGCTCTGGTGGGCCACTCAGCGACGCCCACGCGAATAGGCAGAAGTGCAAATCTCACTTGCATGGACGGAAATACAAGTACATAAGTAGGAATAGATTTCCCGTTTGAACTAGAGGGGGGAAATGCTTGAATATATGAGACCATGCCTGCTACACGAACTTACTATCTTGGCGATGAAGAGTTTGATGGCTGGGCAGGTCCAGTCAGAGTCGCCTATAACAGGAATCTCGAAAGGGGCGCGAATCCCGTACTAAAGAGGGCACTCAAAGACATTTCTGTTCAAGCGGCTCTTGAGGGTGCGTTCGCTACTGTGCATATCCGGTAAGGCGGATCTTTCTCAAGTGGTCTCCTCTGACATGGACAGCTCGAGCGTTCACGTCACGACGGTTGATGAGTTTGGTCAGAGACTTAACGACTTTCCTCATATAACCATTGAGTGCAGTGGCATCACTGGGTATGTATACTGCACTGGCTTTGCCTATACCGAGCTGCCTCCGGATTGATACAGCGACATGGAGTTTTCTCACGTCAAGTGGGAGGATCGTACGCCTTCTACCCAAGGCTCGTACTGTGATTCACCAGTTGTAGAACAGACATCCACTGCTAGTGTCTACTACACGGGTCATGAACCCAGCCCGCCTTCTCCTCCGTTACCGCAGTGGGTTGTTCGACCAGCATATGTTGCAGCCCCGGGAGTTGAGTATCAGTGGTGGGATGGGACAAGATTTACCCATCACATGGCATGATTATAGCTTCTAAGTCTCTGATAGAGAGCCGATTTAACAGAGACTAGTTCTCCGAGTGAGACTGGCAGGTCCCCCAACTACTAACCTTATATGAATGGACTACGAAGAACTTTCAACAGGGACAATTGATGAAATGAGGCCATTCAATTTATTGAGCTTTAGTTATGAATCTTGGCCTGCAGCCCAGGAAGAATCTCCAAATCCTTCTTGCTGTGCTCATACTTTCCATTGGTGATCTTTGCACCGCTTGTTGGACGCTGCTGCTGCGTCTGGCGGACCTTGACCCATTGCTCTGTTGTCAGATGCTGACCCAGTTCCGTAAACACGTTGGATGTTAAGCCGAGTCGCTTGAGAAGAGGACTGTTGTCAATAGGATCGAGAACGACATTGTTGTTGGGTCTATGATTTATTAGTATCATGTAAAATAGTAAAGACGGATGACTTACCTGGAAAAGTACAACACACCCAGTCGGTCAATGTGTGCCTGATCCGCTGGAGGCGCATGCACCCGATGAATACTCGACTTGATAAGCCCACCCGTTAAAGCCGTCAAAGCATCACAAGTGTTAATAGTGATGGTACCATCCTGCGGCTTGACCCATTTCCACTGACCCTCCGAGTTGAGGATCTGCAGGGCGGCAACAGGTTGACGGAACAGGAGTGTCAAAGTGCCCAGATCTGTGTGTCCAGGGACGTACAGAGCGCCGAGCTTTTGATTTTCTTCCTGGCCACGGGCGGCGTAGTGCATGTAGCGAAGGTGGTCTTCTCCCTTGACGTCGTATTGATGGGCGCGGACGAGCTGGTCTTCGTCGGGGAGTTCGAGGAGGATTGCGAAGAGACGGAGGAGTTTGACTACGACTTCATCGTGGCATTTCTGGGAATGTTAGAACCAAGAATGGTGTGTGTGTGTTTGTGTATTGACTTACACGGCTGAAAGCTTCAATCTCCTTGATGTTGGCACCTAGAACAGGTGGCTGATGACGTTCATGGAAACCGTCAAACTTGGGAATGTTGTACACTTGAATATTATCCTTGATGCCGTTTCCGATACTGCGTAATTCCTCATTAGTGAGAGAAAGATAAGAAAGGAAGGTTTGCACACATTCGATTGCCAGCCGGTCTGTATCCGTTGTACTCTCCCTTCACCAGATCACTCTCGTTGTGATACTTGAGCTTCTCTTCCAGAGGCAGGGCATAGAATTCTCGGCCCAGAGCGAATTGTCGGTCGACTTCTTCCTGACTGATGTTGAAGTTTTTGACGTAGAAAAAGCCTGAACTACAATTAACGGTTGCACTAGACTCGGTGCTGTCAAACTCACCAATGTTGCGGACGGCGTGGTCGAGTTGCTTCACAAGCTCTTCCTTGCCTCCTGGCTGGTCGAAAAGGCTCAAGTCAAGAGTCGCCAGCTCTGCCCAATCCACTAGTCGCTTATTAGCGATGCGTCAAAACGTTGGCCGCAGTAGACTTACGGTCCTCCTGCGTCACTGGAACTTGCTCATATCGGTCGATCAATACTCCAGGCATCTTGAATCAGGTGTCGTTGAAACTTGCGGGGTTAAAAGCAGGGATCAGATAACAACATCAAAGGCGATGAACAAGATAATAAAGAAACCCCCGGCCGAGCACGCAATATATACCCACTCCCGCGTTGTGCGGAAGCACTATCCCGATCCCCGGAGTTATCGGTCCTGGCCCGACAGACAACGGCAATTAATTCCGTCCTTGACCAATGAAATCGAATATTTTGATATCATGTTCGCGTTAAATTATACCGATTGCATGGTGGTTTGTAGTAGGTCTAAGCACGTAATGCATGCGATCAGCACATCATGCGGGAACCGACAACTACTGCAGGGCCGAGTGGGATATAGGATGTAGTTTTGGGGTAACTTGCCTGTAGATCCCTCGTTTATTTCCATTAAAGACGTTTTTATAATCTTATCGTGGCAGTTTGACGACATGACGTCTTAAGAGGAGTATGAGACGCCATCCGAGTCTTGGCCATTTTCAGTATTTGCGACTTCGGAGCTCTGATAGATATCCTAGTGCGTTTCATTAGTTCTGGAGCCTCGGCTCGCGAGAGTCATGTAGGAGATGCTTATTATTCTCGGATCTGCCACTTGCTCTTGTACACAAGTGGCTGTTTGAAAGAGCTGGACTCGGTCAAGGGAAAGTCTATCAGGCAGTCTTGAGAGAACTTGGCAGTCTCTGTTCATCATGACAACCACCGACATCAAAAAGAAGAGGCTATCATTGCTTGGACTCCTGAAGGAAATTTTCAACTGGTATCCTTCTGAATATCCCTCGGAGGAGCGAAAGTATGTGCATCCAAGTATTGCCCTGGACATGACTGACGGGCTCCAGATTGCTCTTCAAACTCGATGTTTCAATTTTGGTCTTTGCATGTCTATGCTGTAGGTAGTCTAACACCTATACAAGTTTACGGGAACTAACGAATGCCAAGTCTTTGTCAAATTTCTAGGTTAGTTTCATCTTGCGTATTGAGTGCCCAATCTGACACAAGCAGATCAAACCAACATTAGCAATGCATACGTCAGTGGGCTCAAGGAGGATTTTGGCCTCTACGGAAACGAACTCAACTACTTCAACGTCTGCTACTACACGGCTTATGTCGTTTTCCAAGTTCCAGGCATGTTGTTGATGTCTCGGCCTGCTTTGTAAGAATACTTCTCTTGGCACTCATTCCAATACTAACTCTTGGGTAGAGCAAGATGGCTTCTTCCGACTCTGGAAGTTCTCTGGGGTATTGTTACATTTGCTCAGAGCCGAGTTACAAATGTGCACCAACTTTATGCGGCACGTTTCCTCGTCGGCATGCTCGAGGCTCCTGTATTTGCAGGCACACATTTCATCCTGGGTAAGCCATCACCATCCCGTCTTCTACTGGGTGCTAAATGTGAATAGGTTCCTGGTATAGCGGCCCTGAACTCTTTAAGCGCGCCGGAACATGGTTCATCTGCAACCCCCTCGGATCAATGGTGAGCGGTTACCTCCAAGCCGCTGCTTACAAGAACCTATCTGGTGTTGGTGGCATGCCTGGATGGAAGTGGCTCTTTATCATTGACGGCATCTTCACGATTCCTGTCGCGTTTCTGGGCTTCATCATTTTCCCTGGGGTTCCCGACTCCCCGAGACCCTTCTTTCTGACTGAGAATGATATCTCATTGGCCAAGCAGCGTCTGGAAAGGTACCGTATCCGACGTCCTGGAAAGATTGGACGCGATGTGTTTAAGCGCACTATCAAAAGATGGCATTTTTTGGTTTTTGTATTCTGCTACATGTGAGTTTCGGGTGTCCAACTGACAAGTTATCGACTAACGGTTCTAGCTGCATGATCATCTCCTCATATCCTTCTTCGTACATGAATCTCTGGCTCAAGGAAGAAGGTTATTCTGTTGGACAGATCAACACGCTTCCAACTGTCACATCTGCCATTACTATTGTCGCTTCATGGCTTGGCACGACCTTGGCGTCTATTTATCCGTCGTGGATCATATATACCATCGTTGAGGGTTCTTGCATGTTTGCAACAATTTGCATGATTGTATGGAACATCCCTAAAGGGCTAAAGTAAGTTAATGAGACTATTATGAGGGTAAAGCTGACCAACATGCTAGATTCTTTGCGTGGTACCTGTTTGGTGTATCGGGCTGTGCAAGCCCGATCTTGTATTCAACGGTCAACACCATCGTCAAGGATGATTCCGAGGAGCGAGCCCTCATCATGGTAGGCAAGATTCACCCACCTGTATTCACTATAATCAGCTAACAGAGCAAGGGGTCGATGATGACATTCGGTTATTCTTTCTACATCTGGGTTCCTCTTCTGCTTTCCCTACAGCTGGACCCAATGGAGCGCCCAGATGGCGTAAGGGCTGGCCGGTTACGCTGGCTTCTTCTTCTTGCTTTGGTCAGGTTCATCACGGCCATTGTGCTGTGGAAGAAAAGGTGAGAGATTCATAGGAATGAGGTACAAGCATCTAACTTGTGAATAGTGGTAAAAAGGCAGAGGAGACTCCTGCTGATGACGAGAGTGCAACCGAGGATAGTTTAGTTGAGGGAGAGTCTATCACTGTCCAGCGGGGATCCCATTCTAAATAGTAGGGGAAGACGCCCATCAGCGTACCGAAATGCGCGAGGATAAGAAGCATGACACGCCATCTGCAGCATTTGCCATGTTGGAGCTCTGGTGGAAATCCTAGTGCATTTCATGAGTTCCGGGGCCTCGATTGACGAGATCCATGCAAATCCATCTTGCTATCCTTGAAGCTCTCGCCTGAGCGGCTCGATCTCATGCCAGCGACGAGTTGAATGCCAACTGAACGAACAACCTTGAAAGCAAGAAGCTCGTCGCTGGACCTCTTGGAGGAGAACTCGAGTGTACTATAACCCAGTTCCTTACCTGGAGCTGAGCTTTTACTGCCCTCAACTGTCAGTGTCCGGCCGGCGAAGGCCCGCAAGTCTATACACAACTATACAAAAAAAACTAGTCTTGTATTCTAAGCCTGCACCCACTTCACGATACCTCCTTTGGCGATGATTTCCTGAACATTAGGAGGCATCTCACCAACCTTTTCTACCCAAGAGGTGCCGTCCTGCTCCGTGATGGTCACTTGGGACCGGCGGACGTCCCAAACAAGTTTCCAGCCTGTCCGGCGAGTCAGAGGCTTTTCCGGATCGTCCCCGTGAACCTCACAAAGCCGCTCGACCAGTTTCGGGATTTCAATACCAAGAAGAGCATTATTAATGCCTTGTTTTTCTTTAGCATGACGAGCAAAGAAGGAGAGTTAGACTTCTTACTATTTCGGCTGAAGATATTGCTGAAGCTGCCAGCAACAACAAGAGGGATCCGGTTGGCTAGGATAGAAGTGGCGGCCTGTTCCCGGGAAGACCCAGAGCCGAAGGAATATCCGGCTACCAGCACATCATTTGGTCTAATAATATTGCGGAACTCGGTATCGTAGTTCTCCATGCACACCAAAGCCATCTGTTCTGTTGTCATGCCATCCTGGTAAGTATAGCGTCCTGGGTAGATACCTGATAAAAGCAAAAGGGTTAGCACTTCAGAGCCTTGCTGGGTCTTATATTTTAGCAATACCATCAGTGTTAATGTTGTCATTATCGCCTACAGCGGTTAGCGAACGACTCCTCAACCGTACACAACAGCCACTCACAGAAAACGATTTCGCCCTCGACTTTCTCGGGGAAGCCTGGGAGGACATCCGTCAAGGCCTCGCCTTTAGTAGCTGGGGGTCTGGTCGACTTCCCAGCAGCCCCTTCAGCTTCAGCAGCGCTAATCACGCTCTCCATCTCACCGACGACTTGTCCAAAAGCATCTTCAATGGAACGAGCTTTATCGGCAACAAAGTTGCCGGTGCCCTCGCCAACAACAACCTTCTCAACTCCTTCAGGCTTCAAGTACCAACCAGGACTGGCAATCCGACCCTTAATGGCACTGGCCGCGACTACCTCGGGGCTAGCGAGGTAACACAGCGCCTTGGGGCTACCTTGAACAACAAGTTAACATGGTGCGTGAAAAAAAGCTCGAGACATGATGGAGTTACCCATGCGGCCTTTGTAGTTCCTATTACTTGCCGATATGCCCACCTCGCCTTCCTCGAGTAAGCCCTGTGTGAAAGATTAGTGTTGGAAAGGAGCTTTGGAATGTAGGTAGGATATTTGCTACATACACGGCCCAAGCCTATGCAGGCTCCACCTTCGGCCGGAAGTAGCTCAGCTCCAGACTGCGCGAGAACCTGCCAGTCTCCAGCCTCTTCCGACATGCGCTGTTCGGCCAGGGATGCAGGTGCGAGATAGAGCTTGACACTAGGATGGACCTTGGCAGGCTGGCCATTGTTACCGGCCTCGCGGAAGACACGAGCAGCAGCAGCGAAATCCGTACTCGTGCCATTAGTGCAACTTAGGAGATATGCCTTGTCTATAGTAATATCTTCAGCAGCGAGCTTCTCAACAGGGTTGGCAACTTTGACTGAGTTGGGACCAGCAACGAAGGGTGAAAGGGTGGATCTGCGATTTGTTAGTTTGTTGGGAGTAACATTTATGAACGAGACAGCCAGGACGGCTGTTGCTTACAGATCGAGGAAATATTCTTTTGCGTATTTGGCACCAGGATCAGCCACAAGGGTATTCTCCAGGAGCTCGTCAATCCGCTTCTGGTTTATACGATCCTTGGTAGAACCGCCAGACGTGGCTGCGGCTGTGGCTCTGGCGCGGTACCACGAGATGAGCGTCTCGTCGACAGGGAAGAGTCCCGATAAAGATCCCATCTCAGTTGTCATGTTGGCGATTGTCAAGCGTTCGGATATGGGGATGCTTGCAAGAGTCTGTTCAGACCCGGTGAACTCGACACACATATTCAGAACTTCGGACTTGAGCAAGGCGCATAGGGCAATGATGGCGTCTTTGCCTGTAACCATCGGAGGCAGAGTACCCATAAAGGTGATTTTGGCAATTGGCGGGACTCGCCAGAATACTGTCGAGGTTGCGAGGACACTTGCGGCGTCTGAGCGGACGATGGCTGTGCCGAGACATCCAACGCCACCGTAGATGTTGGAGTGACTGTCACTAGCAACACTAACATGAGCATTCGCCAATTTCTCGGCTCGTAAGTGTGCTTCGCTCTTAGAAATCGATTTACGATAGGGAGAAACTAACCATAACTTATAGGGGCCAATCAAAGAAGGATGAACAGAAGAGCAAGGATCAGCAGGGACAGAACGATCAACCAGAAAAGGCGCAACCATTGGGCGAGGATGACTTCCCCAAGGGCCCTGGCTACAATTTCAACACCATCGAGTGGCTCGAGACGATGACCTAGTAAGTTAGACGGCCTTATTCTACGCTACACTGACTAACTTCAAAAAGCGGTACCGGCTGGTATGATCAATCACTCACCGAATGTGTCTTGGAAGAACTCGACTTTCAAACCCCTGACAAGAAGGGCATTCAGTACTGGTGGTGCATCGACGGCGGTGCTCAGGAGATCGCCAAGAAGATGGCTACAAAAGCTAAAAAGCGCATCGAATACAACACAAAGGTTCAATCAATCGACGCTCAAGTGCCACTACGTCGAGAACGCGAGCCTCACGAGTTTACATCCATCAAGATCAAAACCACCAGGACAGATCCCAAGACTAAGAAGGTCGAAAGCAAGGACAGAGAATACTTTGCTATTTTCAACAGCACTACCCTCGCTGCCCTCCAGCGCATGGAACTTCGCGATGCTGGTCTGTCCTGGGGCACTAAGCAAGCCATCAGAGCCCTTGGGTATGGCGCTTCTGCCAAGGTCGGCATGAAGTTCCGCACTGCATGGTGGCAGAAGAAGCCGTTCAACATCAGCAAAGGTGGAGTTTCTCGTACTGACTTGCCCCTGCGTGTGTGCGTGTATCCTTCGTACAATATTAAGTCGAATGAGGGCGAGGACAAGTGGGACCCTGAGAAGCCAGCTGTGCTTCTGTGTTCTTATACTTGGGGTCAGGATGCCCAACGTATCGGCTCTCTATGCTCCAACAATACATCACAGGACGACGAAGAGCTTAAGAGGCTGATGATTCATGATCTTGCGCGACTTCACGCAAGAAAAGAATTTCCCTTTAAGAGATTGGTCAAGTTTCTTGAAGAGGAGTACATCGACCACCACGGCTACGACTGGTATAGAGATCAACACATGTCAGGTGCATTCGCATATTTCGACCCTGGACAGTTCTCCAACATGTGGCAGGAAATCATCAAGCCCAACTCCTTCGGCCAACTATATCTTGTCGGAGAAGCTGCCTCATCCCATCATGCCTGGATTGTCGGGGCACTAGAGAGTGTAATCCGAGCGGTGTACGTCATGTTCCAGGGTCTTCAGAACGGTAACAAGGGCTTTGAAGCATACGGCATCGTGCTAGATTTGCTCCGAAAGGCACCTGCTGGCAATGATGAGCATTGGAACGATGAGAAGAATGTTGGTCTGCCTTTGAAGGAGGACGGCGCTCTGCCTACAGGTTTGCCTTTCCATCCTCTGCCAGAGGAGATGCCTGAGAGACAGCTTTGCACACCCAAGAACAAGGCTTTGACAGATAGTCCTGAGGAGGAGGCCAGCAAGAAGGAAGTTGATATGACCTACGGTGCTGCATTGGCTGTTCTGAGCTTGATTGAGAGTTTCTTTGAGTTGGGATTGGATCAGAATGACCAGTACTAGGCTTGATGGATGTAGATAGTCAGAGAAGCGCTTGTAGAGCCCTCAATATCCTAACTTTCTTTGCATCAGTCGATAGTCTATGACTTACTCAACTGAATCCATGGTTCAGTCGGGTGTGATCTGCCTCACATTCTTTTTTCCAACCCGTTTATCGGGATAAACACCAAGACACCAATGCCCTCTCGAAGATAGCTTCATATAAGCAAGAGCACATAATCTCATGAACAGAATCCCCAGATTGGATACTACTTCTCATATGCCGGAGCTCTGTAGCTCGCAAGCCGTTCAATTCCCGCACAATAAGGACACACTTTGATATGCATATCAGGCGTGGCCACATTGGCGTCACTGACGAGCTTGTTCCACAGCAATTGGAAGCATTGACATTCCGCAGTAACGTACCCTTATTCATGGACATTATTCAGTGCATGCGGGTCGACCTGGTGGACGAAGACGAAGGCAACGACTCTCCGGAGGCATTGGTGAAAAACACCAACATGCTGGACGCCGAGCTATATGGTGATGACGAACCTACTGCTGACGGAAATGATGGCAAAGAGCGAAACGAAAGCGTGCTGCAGTTTGCAAGACAAGGAGCACCCTAAGATTTTGACTGTGATGTACTTTCAAAGAAGCATCGGCTCCATATTCTTCAACAGAACACGGTCGGTGGAGGGCATGTTTTTTTCCTCCGGTTCCCTTTCCCTGACTTGCTGACCGTGGTGTTGAACAGATGACAGAAAGTACTGCAAGGTGGCACTCAGAAATTTAGGCCTTACTTGCATCGGCCCAAGCTCTTGTCCGAACCATGTTTTGTGTTGAGCGATGCCCAGAGAATGTCATTATCGATTTACACACGGCACGTCTCTTGCTCGAATTGAAGACTGATCCAACTCCCAGGCTCAAATTGGATTGCCGCTGTGTTCCATGTCATTACCATCATGCCATCTCAAGCTCCTTAGAAGCTATGGTATGATATCCGACAGCGAAAGCGAGGTGTGCACGGGGCGAGGCTGTGAGGAGCCGTCATTTCTTGGTGTGAGAAAGTGTCCTCGGCACATAAGCCACTTCATAGGAAGGACGCACCAAGCGAAGAGGGTCGCTGATCCGAACGGGCCATGGAGATATTCAATTCTGCGACTCGGAAAACGTGGACCTTTCCGTCGAATTACAGAAAAGTGCTTCTTCGGATAGACGAAATTCGGCAGGGACATCGCCATGGTTCAGAACTTGTCGTTCTCGATGATGAATACTCGCCTTCCTCGCAACAGTTATGGGAGTTTGCCATCATTGAACGAGTTTCTGGGCATACTCTCATCAACACCACCATCGAGCATCAGACTGGAATCGACCATAATGAGCTAAAACCTTATCCTTTCATGAAATGGTTAAGTCAGTCAAAAGCGTCGGCCGTATACTCACCATCTCGCCTACCAAACATTGACCGCATGACTGCGCACCAGGTTGCATCCAAGCTCAAGCAAGTCGGGATCACACAGGACACGATAGTCCTAGTTTATCAGGCCGCGAAAACAGATCTCAGACTGCTCAGGGAGCTCTTAGAGTCCTCGGGTTATTTTGGCATCCTACCGCCAGATGAGAACTGCGCACCCATGCTCCAACCTCTTCGCCAGAACCTTTCCAAGGGGAAGCCTGCGGATCAGAGAATCTGTTTGAGACTCGAAAATCTATTCCCCAACATGTTTCCTCGGTACTTATTGATTGGTCTCAGAAATCAAGCGTTCGTGGACTGTCAGCAGACGCGGCTTGTCTGTATGGCATTTGATGAGCTGTGCAAAAGTGTTGAGGAACGAGGAGAGCAGTGGCATCCAGATACCGTCCAGAAAGTACCACAGAGATCGATTCTTGATTGGCTTCAAAAGGAAGACCAAGGTGAGAGAGTTATAACAGAGGGGCGCAGCCATCTAACATGAGATACAGTAACAAGAGGCGAGACTAGACTCTTGCCATTGACGTGAGCACCACCAAAGGTAGTGCCAATGGGGTCGCTGCCGAACGAGGGTGTGTCTCTTAATAGTGGAGGGAGAGACCGATCAGCGTCAACGAATGCACGAAACTAGGAAGGATGGTGGATGAGGCAGGTTGGATATTAACTGTGTTCTGCTGGTGTTGTGGTCACCTCTCAGAAGAGGCTGTGTCCAGAACAATGGGATTAAATTTGTTTAGAATATTAAATACAGAATGGAAGAAAGCGATGCACTCTATCTTCAGGGCAAAGATAGATATGCTGGCTTTCACAGGCACTGAGAGTACCAGTCGTTGGACTTGACACACTTGCCCTGGGCGCAAGTAGTAGCACCAGTGTATCCCTGTCCGCCACACTGACCATAAAGAGCAACAGTACCAGCAGTCTTGGGCTGCTCTGTAGCGGGCTTGGAAGCCTGAGTCGCGGCCGGCTTGGCCGCTTGGGCCTTGGTGGTTGAAGCGGCGGCCTTGTTGTCGACGGCGGCGGCGGAGCTTCCGGCAGTATCGATCTTGCCAGCACCGGCGTTCTGAGGCACAGAGGTCTTGGCCTTGCTAGCAGAAACAGCGGGCGCAATGTTCAGGCTGGAGTACTCGGAGAAGAAGGAAGTGTCCTTATAGTCAAAGCCACCCTGAGAGTTCTGGAGAAGGTTGGTCTGGCAGGCTCGGCCGAGGGCAAGCTGGCAGTCCGTGTTGGAGCTGGGGGCAGTGAAGAGACGACCCTTGTAGTCGGAAACCATCTTCTTTACGTTGATAAAGACGTTGCCCTCAAAGATGCCGCGGGCGGTAGCTTCGCCTCCCTCGATGGCGTGGCCGTTGTTGTCCTCCCAGACGTTGTTGACGGCGTGAAGAAGAGTCTTGCCACTGAGGGCAGGGCTACGGCCAGCGGTGCGCTTGACGTAGTTGTTCTGCATGGTGATCTGGTCGTCCTTGCCAACCATCTCAAAGGTCCAGTAGTGGTAGCCGTCGCCTCCAGTGGAGTAGGGGGACTGGCCGTCGATAAAGTTGTTGGACAGCGTGATGCGCTTGCTGGGGTTGAAGCCGAAGACGTAGTGCTGGCGACCGGGGCGTGCAGTCTATCACTGTTAGAAAGGTATTTGAAGTGAGGAAAGCGGATGGGTTACCGTGACGTGATCAACCCAGACTTGGTCAGCGCCATCGAAAGAGATGGCATCACCACCCCAGACGTACTTGGGGTTGAGGTCGGTAACGTGGATGTTCTGGATGATGATGTTCTTGACACCACCACGCATTCTCAAACCCTTGCCCTTGATACCGGCCTTGTCACCCACACCAAGAATAGTCTTGTCAGAGGCAACGTCAATAGGAGTCCTAGCAGCCTTGTTCCACGTCTCCCGCGAAGCAGGCTTGCCACCACAATCATCCTGAATAATCTTCTGGAACTTGTCGCCTGTGCCCCAGCTGGCGCAGACATTTCCAGACTCGGTTCCCTCAGAGGTGGTGTAGTCAAATTCCTTGGACAGAACAATGACGCGAGGCTGCTTGTCGGTGAGCAGCTTGGTCAACTCCTGGATGGTCTGCGGATGATCGGGAGTCGCCTTGCCACCGCCCGTGACGCCCTTGGCGAAACCCTCAGCCTTGCCGACGACGCTTTGAGAGGCGCCTAGCTGCGCCAGACCAGCTAGAGCAACTAGGAGAGTTGAGACAGACTTCATGTTGGTTGAAACGAAGGTAGGTTTTGTTGATGAGAAAAAACGAATGAATGACAGACAAGAAACGATTGTAGAATATACAAGATGAAACTCAAAAGAAAGGATAATAAATAGGAAAATATTAAAAATCTTGGCGAGAGAGTTTAACGGGTTTTAAATCATTCCTAAAGACGTGTGACGTGATTGGTGGAACTGAGTTGCTTCACCTGAGGCCTAACTAATTCTACTGGCATGTTTCAGGGGCCTTGGTTCGGAAGTCCGGCATTCTAGACCTGCTTCTTTTTTGGGCTCGCAGCTCTTAGGGCATGTTTCAACCATGGGATTTGGGAAATTCTACGCGCTGTAGGGGTTAGTTAGGCGAGAAATGGGGAGCGAAATACGAGCTGTTGAAACGGTGTGTGCTATAAATTTAGTAGAGGTTCATCCAATGTTTAAGCTTCAAAATAAGGCTGATTTCTTAGTTCACTTGAACACATGGTTCATCAGATGCAGCACATTACTTGGTTTGACTACTATCTGTGCAGCGTCGTCCCTTTGTTGCTGCTCATTTGGACTCATGCCGAGGCATGGAGAATATCCACACTCGCTTCAGGGTGGCACCTGTCCCTCGGTAGCGTTCACAAGGTGCTCGGTGCTCGGACCGAGATCCTTATCGGATGGCTAAGCGCGTTTATCGTTATCGAATCGTTATCAACATCCTGACCATCACGCCTTGCGAGAGTCGGGGACTGATATCCCAGCCGTCACGCCCTACCTGACCCGGAGAATTCTTGTCCGCAATGGAATATTTGTAGAACATCAGACAGATGGCGAGTCTTGGCTGTATGAGAGGTGAAGAGATGTGGCTATAAAAGCGAAGCGAAGTAGCCGTCTTGTTTTGGCTTCTACTCAAGTCGGCAGTCAATTTCAGCTTGGTATCAAACCGGTACCTAGTTTATCATGCATTTCGCTCCCATTCTCGTTCTCCTAGGAGGCATCTCCTCCTCCCTGTGCCAGGTCGTTGGCAGTCCTTATGGTTTTGCCAAGGGCGTCACTGGCGGTGGAAATGCTACCCCTCAGAAGCCCAAGGACATTGCCCAGTATGTTCTCCAGGCTGCTAACAACATCACCTACTAACTAAGCTAGACTCAAGTCATGGCTGGCCGACAATACCCCGCGGGTCATCATGATCGACAAAACCTTCAACTTCCTTGGCTCTGAAGGGAGCGTCACCGAGACGGGCTGTCGTCTGACGAGTGGATGTACTGCTGCCAACGGAGGCCAAGACACCATCAAGACCGGTGGCTGCGACAGCAACGAGAAGCCTATCCAGGTCAAGTACGACAAGGCGAGCTACATCGGTATGCCAGTTGGTAGCAACAAGAGTCTTGTTGGTGTTGGCAACAAGGGTGTCTTGCTTGGCAAGGGTCTTCGCTTCAACACTGGTGCCAAGAACATTATTATTCAGAACATTCACATTGATGTAGGTTTTCTTGGAAGCCTAAAGGGCATTGCTGACTTTTGCAGAACCTTAACCCTCAGTATGTCTGGGGTGGTGATGCTCTCAGCCTGTCTGGCAATGACGGTGTCTGGATTGACCACTGCAAGGTACTGACCCCACGATGTGTAGGGGATGCACAATACTGACCCCCAATAGATCAGCCGCACCGGTCGACAGATGTTTGTTTCCCAGTAGGCAACCTTGTCCTCAATGTCAGTCCACCACTAACACTTCCAGCTACGAGGCGTCCCGCGTCACCATCTCCAACACCGAATTCGACGGCCGCACCGACTTCTCCCACTCCTGCAATAACGATCACTACTGGACTATCATCATCGGCGGCAAGGGCGACAAGATCACACTCGACAAGAACTATCTCCACGACCTGTCCGGCCGTGCCCCCAAGATCGGCTCCTCCGAGGGCACCCAGACCGTGCAAGCCGTCAACAACTACTTCTACTACAACACCGGCCACAACTTTGACATTTCCTCCAGCGGTCGCGTGCTCTTGGAAGGTAACCGTTTCGAGAACTCCAAGACGCCCATCACCGATGCGAGCAAGGTGGGCAAGATCTTCAACGTTCCCGACAGCGGCTCGCGCAGTACTTGCGCTTCGTCGCTTGGACGTAACTGTGAGATGAATGCCTACACTTCTTCAGGTGCTGTGCCTAGTCGCAAGGATACGGTTGTTCTGTCTGAGCTGGGCAAGTATAAGTCTAACCTGGTCACCCCTATTCGGTACGGGGAGGTCAAGGGCCATGTGAATGGTAACTATGGTATCGGAAGGATTTGAGTTGGCGTTTTGCGAGTCAAAGAACGCTGCCGACAGGGTGTTTCGATTCTAGAATATTATTTAACTGTATATAACCCAAGATACGTGTGTGGGCTGGCTTGGACCACGTAAAAAAACTAGCCATGGTTAAAAGGAACTGCCTTGTGTTAGTGAGCACGCTCAGCGGGCACTACATGACAATAAGTGAGCATTGTTGGAGCTGTCATGAGTGGTCTGGTAATGTGGGTATGACAGATGCGAGGCTCCTGCAGGAGTTAGTGGCTAAATAAGTGACGTGCGAGTAAGAAGCGCATTGGGAGGTAGCCAGGGGCGAGTATCTCAATGCACTTATCAATGAAACTGGCTTAGTATCAGCTGTTAGCATTGCATTCCTAGCAGCGGCGCCATTCAGCTCCGAGGGTCAAGTTGACACACTCGGCTTTTTGCAGATTGTTTGTAAGCTGAGGCCCAGTACTGTCTTGGAGAAAAGGCGGGTTGGGTCATTCTGAACTACAGGGTAGCTTCACCCTCATCCTTGGTGATCATGAGAGAAAGTAAAAGTCTTTAGAGATCTTTTCTTGGGATAATTATTATTGTTCTTGATTAATCCTTTGGTTTTGTTTAACTTGATTCTGTTTTATTTGCTTGATAATTACGAGAGAGTGTAGAAAATTGGCTGCATAAAGTGTGCAAGAAAACAATGTCTCAATGCATCTGTCCTTATGATCACCCATGACAAAAACGTCGGTATGCCGGAAACTCTGTACAGTGCGCTTGTCTAGATGCCGATGCGCTCAGCTCCTCCTTCTCGTGCTTAGCAACCGAATTCTCGGCTGTTTCAGAATTTTCGTTTTCGACCTTGGCAGCTTTGGTCTCGACCGTCCTTCCTCCCATCGGGAGCGGTAGAGGTCTTAGAAGTCATGATGCCCCTGCCGGCATCATGACACCGTCTGCCGAGACACCACGGATAAATGCATAACTGGGACCACGCTAATCCTTAGTAATGGCTTACTTTCTTTTAACGAGACCCATACGCGAAATTGGCCAAAGGATATGATTCGATGGATATTCAATACCCTGCCGGCTTCCTCGGGCCGCACCCCTGTTCAGCTGGCGATCAAACACAGCCAATAGCGGAATTGCCAATGTTTAAGAAAAATGCTTAAAAAGCGGAAAGAGCTTAAGCGAGAGCAGCCGTTGTTGATACATCATCTAACGGTGCGTAATCTGAGTCAATACAGTACGTTTTCAGCTATAAAGAGTCTATTATCATGCTACAGCTACCTGAACTACCGGAGCATGGCCAATAATGGCTCGCATTGTGTTGAGTTTATGCTCCTAGAGGTTACACCAAGAAAAATATATTGGGGCTCATATTGGGGCTCCTGTGGCTGGCGGCCGAGACGCCATTCCGCTCAGCAATCACGGCCGAGACTGCCCCATATCCCCTAGTGGGCGTAAACAGGGAACCAGAAGAGGAAAGCAATCGCGAGGGCTCCGAGGATAGTAGTCTTGGTGATCCTGCTTCCAGCGGCAGACCCTGTAATAACAACAGCTGTCGGGGCGCCTGGTGTGGCTTCAGGAGAAGAGACAACTTCTGGTGCCGCTCCTCCAACGGTACCTTCCTGGGAGTGCGTTGCCGGCTGCTGGGCATTGGGAACGGTAGGAGAAACAGGCGCCCCGGGGGACTCTGGCAGCTTAGGGTTTTCGGGATGTTGACCAGTGGAGGAATCAGGGAGTGTTGAGGGTGATGAAGACGAGGCCGAAGAGTCAGAGCCTGAAGATTCTGGGACATTAGGAGTATGAGCCTCTGGCTTCTTGGAATTGTCTGAGGATCCAGCATCCGGGTTCTCAACTGTGGCTGGCTTTTCGACAGTCTCAGAGGATCCCTGAGACGATCCTGAGCCCGCTGATGGTGGCGCACTAAGAGGCTCGGAAGATCCAGGGATTGGCTGGTGTCCAGGGATGTCTGCGGCTCCGGGAGCACCCTGGCGATCACCCTGAGGCTGATCCTGGGGATGAAGAGCACTAGGCGAAGAGGGGCTCTGCGGCAACGGGGCAGAAGCTCCGGCGTTGTTGGCTGCCGGACTCTCGGGCAAAGACACGGGTCCGGTTGGTCTGGCATGATCCAACGATGTTGGGCGAGTAGTCTTGACAAACCCAGACACGGTAGGAGCTGAGCCAAGAACGCAAGAGCCGCTTTTGCATGCCGGGTAACCGTTGACCCCACCGGCGGAGCCATGCCCGGGAACATCCGCGGAGCCATTTGTAGAGCCGTCCGTGTTGGGCGATGCCGTGGCCTTCTCAGGGAGAGTCAAAACTGTAGTAACCGGGCTCTCTCCACAAACATGGCAGACCACTACAGCTGTAGTGAACCCGGGAGGGCATTCAGTAGCGGCGGGTGGCTGGCACTCTGCCGAGGGGCAGGGCGCGGTGATAGTGTAGGTGTGCAGGCCGGGGCCACTCGGACCGAGTGTTGGCAAGGCAGTAGTGTAAATAAGGGATCCTCCCCCAGTGGCTTGACCATTTCCCGAGTCGGCAATAGTCGACACGGGGTAGATGCTGGTCAGCGTTACAGGGGGAAGGGTGCTCGTGAGGGTGCAATCATCAGGAGTTGACGCTTGTCTTGGTCTAATTGGGAGCCAAGACGCCAGGGTAGCGGCAGGGAAAACGAGAACGAGTGAGAAGAGCATGTTTAAACGAGTGTACAACTAACGAGTGGGTGTGGGTGCGTGGGGAGCTGTGCTGGTGTAATGCTGTAGAGGCAAGGTGCCGTGGGGAGTATTTATGGTCCTCCGGCCAGCTACTGCTTTCTGTTGCTCATTCACACATCAACGCATCAATTCAAGCGAGGAATGAAGAATGAACCTTTTTTAAAACGACTCATCCAAGCAATCAAGCTCATGTTTCTCCCAAGGTTACCGGTGTGTAATGCCGAGTGTCCCCCCTCGGCACCACACTGATATCTCCCAAGACAAGATCGGAATTCCGTGATTCGGCGCTTCAGACCTCGCTTAAACTTAAAGGGCACGGGAAATGGATGTTGTGTAATTGCTCTTGCTCAACGCTGTTCCGCATTGGGTATCCAACTCATGGTGCTCGTAGGTCTCGATCATGTACAGAGTCTCCTTTTTCAGCGACTGGATGACCATCAGAGCTGAACAGAAACACAAAGAAAATGTTTGAAGTGGTGTGATTGCACTACTTTCCTGTCGTAAACTCTTTCTCCTCTTTGTAAAGGGGCTAGAGAGGGCAAGCACAGTCTCCTTTCACAAACACTCCGCTTTCATCGTCACTGCTACTGTTTGTTCACTCGGCTATTTTTCTTTTATGAACACTTGAAGTGTCAAGTATCAGGGCAATTGGTATTGAATTGAACACACTTGGAGATATAGAGGGATCAGCGAGCTGGGTCACGACAACGATGGTGATGCCGCCCGCCCGCGAAAGACGAGCCAAGATTCGAGCGGAGCACACCATATGGGATTTGGCACATCTCTATCGAACTTAAACATAAAGTTCCAACTGAATTCCAGAGAAGAGTCTGAAGATGGCAACATGAGCTGAAAAGACAACTCTATGCTCTCGGCCTGAGAGACATCACAGTCGAGAGCATCTTCACATGGACCATTCTCCCCCCTTTCCATTCCGGACACGGCTTCTACCTCTTGTTGAGGGGGCTCGGATGTCTCTCGAAAGGTAATGATCATGAAATGAGTCTTTAGAGTTGCATTACTTGCCAGTTGCCCTCTTTGAGTGTGTTTGTAAAAGATGATCTGACCTGAGTTCTGTTAACCATAAATATCACACTCTCTGCGTCGAGAGTTGAAGCATCTAGCATCAATCATCACACTCTCTCACTCTTTTCAGATCTTTTCCCAAGTCATAAGCTCACTTTAGCTTCTCGCTCGTTGCTACAATGCGTTTCTTTCACCACCTTCCCAAGCTGCTGCTTTTACACGGCCTCGGTGTAACAGCCCAGGCTCAGGGAGATCCAGACTGCCCTGATGGGATACACATCGTGGAAGTACAGCCTGAAGTTGTTGTTGGTCTTCAGCCTGTGTACATCAGTACCTTTCTTCCGTCCAACACGGTTCTCACGATTGGCGGAACCACGATCCCGATCACCAACGCACCAACGACTCTTGTGACCTCGTTCACTCTTACGGGAACATCTACGAGATTCTCCACTGGGTATGCGCCATGAAGAATTACTTGTGACCGGGACTAACTGTCTTACTTTTATCAGTAACCCCGAGCCACTGTTCACTGGCCCCTACACTACGATTACCAGCGATGGCCCTGGATCTCGTCCGACCACGATCTCCCAGGCTCCTTCTGGCACAGACCAGACTGGAACAGTCATTGTGGTCAACCCTTCCAACAGCCTCGGAAATACTTTCACCGGTCCCTACACGACTCTTACAAGCATTGGCGCTGGAGGTTCTCAACCATCCACCCTGACTCTTCCTCCCTCTGGAACAGATGGCACCGGAACCGTCATCGTTGTGAGCCCCTCTAGCTCTTTGACTTTCACGGGACCCTTTACCACAATTACGAGTTCTGATGGATCTGCTACACGGCCTACGACTTTGACTCTTGCTCCATCTGGTACGGATCCCACCGGGACCGTGATTGTCGTGACCCCAGGTACCAGCGCTGGAGGGACCTTCACTGGCCCTTTCACCACCATCACCAGCTCCGATGGGTCAGCCACTCGGCCTACAACCATGACACTTCCTCCTTCAGGTACCGATTCCACTGGAACAGTCATTGTTGTCAGCCCGACCTCAGCCAATCCCACAACATTTACAGGCCCCTTCACTACCATCACTGGCATCAACACCGGCACTGGCACCGCTACTCTTACCATGCCTCCTTCCGGAACTGACTCTACTGGAACCGTCATTGTTCTCGAACCTAGCTCCGGCGCGCAATCTAGCTCTTTCACTGGCCCATTCACCACCATTACTGGAGTCAACACGGGAACTGCTACCGGCACGCTGACGCTGCCTCCATCTGGCACTGACTCTACCGGAACAGTCATTATTCTTGAGCCCACCCCTACCTCGCAAGGGAGCAGCTTCACGGGACCTTTCACTACGATCACCGGAATGAACACTGGAACGAACACAGCAACGTTGACCATGCCCCCTTCTGGCACTGACACGGTTGGTACTGTTGTCATCTTGGAGCCAACCTCAGCAGCCACAACCTTTACTGGCCCGTTCACCACTATCACTGGTATCAATACTGGAACGAATACAGCAACGCTCACGATGCCCCCTTCTGGAACCGATACGGTTGGTACTGTTGTCATCCTGGAACCAACTTCGGCATCTACCTTTACTGGTCCTTTCACCACCGTCACTGGTATCAATACCGGGACTGCCACCGCAACGTTGACTCTTCCTCCCTCTGGTACGGATCCCACGGGCACAGTCATCATTCTCGAACCCTCTTCTTCCTCTCCCGCTTCTAGTTTCACTGGACCCTTTACCACCATTTCTGGAACTGGCACCGCTAGCACAACTCTCACCCTGCCCCCCTCTGGGACCGACACCACAGGCACCGTCATTGTTCTGGGTCCTGGTTCTTCGGCACCCGTCACAACCTTTACGGGGCCGTTCACCACCCTCACTGGTGTCAACACTGGGACTGCCACTGGACCTGTTACGGTCACCCTGCCCCCTTCTGGAACTGATCCTACTGGCACAGTCATTGTATTGGAGCCTTCATCATCATCCCCCGCTACAACATTCACCGGGCCTTTCACTACTATTACTGGCGTTAACACCGGGACAGCGACTGGCACCTCAACTCTTACTTTGCCCCCGTCTGGAACCGATCCTACTGGTACAGTGATTATTCTGGAGCCCTCTTCCTCGGCACCCGTCACTACTTTCACTGGGCCTTTTACCACTATCACTGGTGTCAACACCGGCACAGGTACCGGTACTTCAACTCTTACTTTGCCCCCATCTGGAACCGATTCTACGGGCACTGTGATCGTGTTGGAGCCTTCCACCTCAGCCCCTAGCACAACGTTCACTGGACCATTCACTACGATAACGGGTGTCAACACTGGTACCGCTACTGGAACTTCAACAATCACCATGCCTCCTTCTGGAACTGATCCAACCGGTACTGTGATTGTCCTGGAGCCCTCGTCTTCCGCTCCTAGCACTACCTTCACTGGTCCATTTACCACGATCACCGGCATCAACACTGGCACTGCGACGACGACCTTGACCTTGCCGCCATCTGGGACTGATCCTACTGGTACTGTGATTGTATTGGAGCCTAGCTCTGCAGCCACCACTTCTGCTGCGGCTGGAACCAGTGATGCTGTGGGGACATCTTCCTCAGCGTCGGTATCATCCGAGGCTTCAGAAAGTGAGCCAGTTCCAGAAACCAGCACCTCAGAGGCTACTACCGCTGTTACGTCCGCGCCGTCATCCGAAGAGTCTTCAGAGACTTCTTCTGGTCTCGAAGCCACCGCGCCAGAGCTTTCTACAGATGCCGCCACCAGCACTTCAGACATCGCTGCCGCTTCTACATCAACGGCGCCCGAAGAGTCTTCAGAGGTCCCCTCGTCTAGCTTGGAGGCTTCTTCTATCGTATCAGAGTCTACCACAGATGCTGCCACTAGCACTTCGGATGTCACTGCCACTTCTACATCAGCGGTGTCTGAGGAGTCTTCGGAGAGCCCGTCTAGTACGGAGGCTTCTACAGTATCAGAAGTTTCCACAGAGGCGGCCACTAGCGACTCGACTGCATTGGCCTCCACTGATACCTCCGAGGCTTCGACAGCTGCCGTTGAGACAACCGCTACCTCAGAAGACGCAGCTTCAACAACCGCTGAGACCACTTCGGATGACGTGATCGAGTCTTCAACAGCCATTGCAACCTCGACCGATGTAGAAACCTCTGACTCTTCGGATTCTTCCACCGTGCCTGCTACTAGCACCGATGCTGACACCTCTTCGGCTGCCGAGACCACCGAGGCTTCCTCAGAGCCGGCTACTTCGGACATCGCTTCCAGCACCGACATCGACACCACCACGGCTGCTGAGACTACTGCCATTTCCTCAGAGGAGCCCACAACGACTGCTGCAGCCACTTCTGATGAGGCCACCACATCTATCGCTCCCAGTTCAACAACGCCTGAGCCTGTTGAGACCTCGACATCTGAGTGCATCCCGGTTCCTACCTCTACCACCTCCTTCTGCGATGTTGCTCTACCAGCGGGCTGCGAAGATCTTGAAACAACCAACGGTCTGCTTCTCGCCCCCGTGATCCTCACTTGCACTGCGGCCCTTGGTCCATTCGCAGCCGGAAACATCGCCACCTGTCTCGCAACATCCCTCTCAATCTTTACAGTTGGATCGGACATTGCGGACTGCATCTTGACTGCTCTGGAGGGTAGGTGCATCACGACTCTTCCGGACGCATGTGTCAGCCTCGAAGAGTCCAACGGCCTGGAACTTGTTGCAGATGTCGCTGTTTGTGCTGTGGCTCTCGGTCCCTTTGCGGTTGGAAGCGCAGCAACTTGTCTTGCCACTGGATCCATCACCGCATCCACCGAGGGCGCTAGCATCGTTGAGTGCCTGCGTATTGCTTTCGGCTTCGACTCTGGTACAGGTACCATCACTGACGGCGTTCTCTGTGAGGAACCCACACCAACTCCCACCCCAGAGCCAGTCTGTGCGACGGTTCCTGAACCCTGCCAGAACCTTGCCGATACAGATGGCCTTGCTCTTATTGCAGCCATTCCTGTATGCACGGCTGCGCTTGGAGGGTTTGCTGTGGGCAACGTCGCCACTTGCTTGGGTACCGATCTCATTTCGGAAAACACCCTGGGTGAGACCGTTGTTGAATGCCTTGAAACCGCCCTCTCTGAGACTTGCATCACATCACTGCCCGAACCATGCCTTGACCTTGCTGGCAACACAGTTCTTCAACTCGCTGTTAATGTGCCACTCTGCACGGCTGCCCTTGGTCCTTTTGCTGCGGGAGCGGCGTTGACTTGTCTGACTTCGGGCTTGACGAATGGCGACTCCATCGTCGACTGCCTTAACGGCGCACTTTTTTCGAACGTGGTTGAAGCTGTGTAAACGACATATTGTGAGGACATGACAGTCAGAAGTCACAGTGGCTTCTGAGCAACACTGGATGAGCAGGGAGCATGCTCAAACCTCGACAAGACAGACTTTCCTTTCTTTTAATTCCCACTGTAGGGAGAAACACAATCACACCGGGGTTCCTAAGCTATAGGTAGCAGACTTGGTTTAATAGTATCCTTTGTATTTCAAAACCGTGCCATTGACTTGATCTTGCCAACACGTTTAGGCGCGAAGCTCCCAAGCTGAGCGGCTTACAATGCTGTTGAATTTGTACCCGGTAGAGATGTTTAACCTTTTATGATGCAGAGAGGTATGGGTGTTCTACTCCAGGCAGCATAAAAGCTAAAAGAAAAAAGGCCACCGTGTTCGCATTGGGAAATTATGCTATGATGCCATGATGCTATGATAATATGTTCTTTGTTATAGTTGAAGCCCGGCTCTTGATAGGTGGTTAGCTGAGCTAAGAGATCGCTGTTGAAGTTGAACTGATGACCGACCTGGATCTGTTGTCACTTGGTGTGAATCAAGCTTGTGACCCCCCTAGAACTTGCACAACAGTCTTGCCGAGCCCCCAAGAATTCTTGTGTGATGCAAAGGCTTTCTGGGACTTGAATCATTGTTCAATGAGTAGGATACTCGGAACACTCATGGAGTTGGGCCTTTGTTCCATGACTCAGAGACCGACAACTAACAAAGACGGATAAAAATGTGTCACAGATCTGGAGGATTTGTGCGTTCGGTCGCTGCATAGCATTTTTCTTTTTTAACTTTTGCACTGCCTTGGCAACGGTCTCTGTTGTTCTCCTACTCTCCTTGCTGGGAATGCACAGAACAGTCAAACACAGTGATGAATATTCAAAACACCTCACTTACAATAAATCACTTATGTGTGTGATCTTGGACTTGGGCGGCCCAATAAGACATAAATACTCATCTTTGCCTTGGTTAGTATGCACTCTCTGCGCCCTAGAAAGTAGCATCACTAACACGACGCTTTCACCCATCAGCCCGACAGATTACACCAAATTTCACAGATAACACTGGTTAACATAATGTCCGATCGGATTCCCCGTTCCGTTGAAGATGGTCAGTTTGACCTCCAGACTGGCAACACCGACGGCAACACCGACAACCAACACAAGCTTGTGGACATGCAGGCCATCCGAGACCAGCTCGACAGACTCAGGGCTCCGCTAGAGGAGCCAACCTTGGACGAGTCTCTACCAGCGCGCTGGAAGAAGGATAACAACAAACGTATCCTGGCTCGTATTAAGGCTACGACGTCGGATATGGACGACTTTCTCAAGAAGCCAGAGACAATCCGCCTGTTTTCTCCGCAGGGGTCACTAGAACAGCGTCAGAGTGACTATGTCAAGACTATGGAAAGGGTTGAAACTCTACGGCAGGCGCTTCAATTTGCTAAGGATGATGTCCGGGAGCTGTCTGAATCGTACCTCCCCGGGGTGGATTCGGATGGGCTTGGGAGGCTTATTGTGAACCTTAAGGCGCAGATTCAGCTGCTTGAAGATGTTTGTAGCCGTTTCTAAATCGGATATGAACCAGATGAGGTTAAAGGTTGGTCATGTAATTTGCATTGCCACTTACTCCTTACTTTGGCTGAGATTATGGTAGTTTGATACTGGCTTCTCTTTTGCAATGTGTGTATGAATATTTCATATGTGTTTCATTTGTAGATAGTGATTCATAATGTGACGCACTGCCAGATTTGTAGCAAGCATACGCGCAATGTAAAAGGTAACGTGTAGCTTTGACTATTTATACCATATGACTAGTAGCTTAGGTAGGCCACCTGGAACGCTTACGTACTTGGGCCTTTGTTCTGCAGATCAACAGTTAACAATGACCAATGAAATATAACTGAATAAGCTACGCGTGGGGAAGTCTTGTGCGCTCACTCATTGTAATGCGGCTTTTTCGCTGCCTCACTGCCACTGGCAATGCGCTCTGTGGTGTTCTGTTACTCTTCTCGACTGGCACGCATACGTAGAACAGTTAAACACAGTAGTAAATATTCAGAATACCCCCTTGCAGTGAATTGCATGCATATGTGTTCCTGGACTTGAGGGATCTAATAAGATATAAAAACTTACTTTTGCCTTGACCAATCTGCGTTCCCTTTCTCAGTATCATCAGCACATGAACATCACTACTCTTACTAACACCGGGCTTTCACTCATTAACCCGGTAAGTTACACCATCGTTTTTGAAAGAAACACTCATTGCAGCCATGTCTCAGAACCCACGAATCACTGAAGACGTCGAGTATGACATCGACACTGCGCTTAACCGAGCTGTGGTCCTCTTGAAGGAGGCCAAGGTTTTCGAGGAGCGCAAACTGCCTCCTCCGGATATGAGATCAGGAGAGGACACTCTCTGGCAGATCTTGGAACGCCTGTGGGTTGCAACTTCCAAGCTCAACCGCGCTCTCAAAACTCCAGACAGCATCGTCGTGCTCAGTGGGAAAACTCGTGACGATTACCCCGAGTACGTACGACGGAAGGATCTTGTGTTCAAGGCAAGAATACTCCTGATGAGAAGCAAATTGATCAGGGACGATGTGATGGAGTTGAGTGAGCTTTACGTCCCAGGGAAGGATTTGTCTAGCATCGGGGAGATTATTGCGTTGCTCAAGAAACATATCCCGATGCTTGAGAATACCTTGAAGCGTTTCTAGATGGGGAATATACTTCTGGGAAGCAAGAGTGTGCCGTGTTATTTTCACCATCAGCCATCAGCCTCTACTGTCGAGATTAGAATAGTCTCTCTCTTGAATATACCAACTTCCAGCGGGACTCAGTCCTTGCCTTTTCAATACATAATCAATGTCACAACATCATGACTATGGACAGGTCGTGATGATAAGCGTGGCATCTCGTAAGGTCGACGGCTTGCTGTATGGGCGCAATGAAATAATGTAGTTTTGGCTATTTATACTATATAACTATTTACAACACTCCGAGGGCTAGTCTTGTACCAACCCTAGTTGACAGATACCAATGTCTCTCCAACTGTAATGTCCGCCACTGGAGTCTCAGCAGCAATGTCCATCTGGATAGCAATCTTTTCCCAGACCGCCGAGTTGACCAACTCCGAAAAGGTATCTTCAATGACACGTGCGGTGCGGTCCACAATCTCATCGACATCGGCCTCGTTGATGATGAAAGGGGGGCAGATAAGGAAGTGATCGCCGCTGTAGCCGTCATAGCCACCGTTGGCATTGAAGAGAGAAATCTCATAGCCAGGGCTCATTCCCTTGGAGTGCAGCATGCCGTGGAGTCCGAGGCTGTAAGGGAACGGCTCCTTGGACTTCTTGTCAATGACAAACTCGACAGCCCAGAATAGGCCTCGGCCACGGATGTCTCCAACCCAAGGAAGAGGAAGTAGTCTCTCCTTGAGCCTTGATCCCAGATAGTCTCCCATGCGTTGAACGTGAGCAACCATGTTCATGTCGCGAATAATCTGCTGCACCTTCAATCCAGCGGCAGCAGCTTGAGGGTGAGCCATGTACGTCTGGCCGTGAGCAAATCCCTTGCCGGACTTTTGGAATGACTCGACAAGCTTGGTGTTGAGCATGACAGCTGAGATAGGAGCATAGCCGGCTCCGAGACCCTTTCCAACGACAAGAATATCTGGGACGACGTCTTCTTGTTCGAAAGCGTGAAGAGATCCGGTGCGACCCATTCCACACATGACTTCGTCGAGGATGAGGAGGGCTCCGTACTTTTCGCAAACGGCCTTCATTGCGGGGAAGTAGCCCTTGACTGGCATGGCACATCCACTGGCCTATAGAAAGTGAGTACTTTGATTATCAACTGGCATTATTGGACTTACACTTCCGCCAACAGTCTCAGCCACAAAAGCGCAGACCTTGTTGGGTCCTACTCTCTGAAACTCATCGTCGAGCTCCTGCGCCAGACGCTGCACATACGCCTCCTCAGTCTCACCATTCTGCAGACCACGGTAGGTGCTGCAGGCTGATACGCGAGACGAGTTTTGAGAGATGAGCTGAACGAAGGGATCCTTGCGGACCTTGAAGTCGCCAAGGGTCAAGGCGCCAAGTGTAGCCCCGTGCCATGCTCCGACTCTGGCGATGAAGTGGCATCTCTCAGTTTGAGGGATAGCGAGATGAGAGAAGTGTGTCTTGGCGAGCTTGAGAGCAACCTCAACAGCCTCGGAGCCTGCCCCTCTTTGTTAGTCATGGTATAAAATGTGGTGGTGTCTCTCATCATACCTGATCCGCATAGAACGGCCTTGGACATCTCTCCATGAGTCGAGTCGACGAGGAAATCCGCAAGGTCCTCAGCAGACTTGGTCTTGTAGAAACCTGGATGGCAGTAAGGCACGCTGACAAGCTGGTCAACGACGGCCTTCTGAACCTCTTTGTTGTCGTAGCCTAGACAGGCGACTGCTGCGCCACTGGTGGCATCAAGAATCTTTCTACCATCGCTCGTGTGAAGGTAGATTCCAGACGCCGATTCGACCAAAGCCGCGGGGTGCTTGTGGAAGTTCTTGTACAAGAGGCTGTTCTTAGAGTCCATTGTGAATAGATGAGAATGGAGAGATGATGTTTGTGGCTTTGTCTGGTGAGAAGACGCCTTTTATATCTCCAAGACTCCTTTAAGAAGCCATGGCTTAAAGTCTTACTCGATTGCAAGACTTTCGGTCAAGCACCATTGAGAACCCAAGGCGTTACGCGATCTCGGGCATGTAGTGGCTGCGGCCGCTTGGACAGCAGCCAAGCCAGCCGTGTCTGGTGACGAGGCCAAGGTATACGACGATAGAAGCTTCTACTGGTGTAACACAACGCCTGTGTCATCAAACAGAGGCGGAATGTCGTGTTGCGGGAGAGTCAGTGTCTCACTTCAGCGCCACGCTACAGAGTCGATCTTTGCCGCTGATGGGGTTGAGAGGCTAGGCGAGATAGCCAGTGAGACATAAAGGTCCCACCATTCCCGTCCTGCATGCATCGCCTAGGCACGCAAAAAAGTTGCGCGTCATCTATTGCCCTCTTCTCTCCTTCTAATACAAGACGTCTATCCTTGTCCGTTGGGCTTTCACCTCTTCAACATCTTTCCACTTTCACCTCCTATTCGCCACCCGAAGCTGTGGAGATGCAAATCCCTTTTGTGAACCAGTTCTTTGACAAGGACGACGCCAAGGGCTCAAGCCTCCGTCTTTCGGAGCTCCTGTTCCCCGATGCGGTGCAGGTTGAGGAGAGACTCGAGGTTAAGCCCTTGACGCAGGGGACTACGAATGGAGTAAGTGGACTTGACTATCGCATGAGCAAGGCGCTGAATCTCGCAGCTTTACAAGGTGACGTATCGGCCCGTTGATGCCGGTGATGCATCAGCTCATGATGCAGTCTTGGTCAAGGTCTATGGAGACGGGACGGATATCACCATTGATCGAAATAGTTTGTGTCTATCGCGTACATCCTCTTGAAGCATGTCTGACAATTGGAAGAGGAGCTCAAAGTACACCAGCTCCTTGCAGAGAACAAGCTCTCCTCGTCTCCCCTGGTCCGATTCGCCAATGGCCACGCCTACCAGTTCATCCATGGGAGAACATGCTCCGTCTCTGACATGGCAAACCCGGTCATCTATCGCGGGGTCGCGAGAGAACTTGCTCGATGGCACGCGACACTCCCCATTGTTCAACCCAAAGACCCACAGAACAGTCTTGAGCATGAGCCCAGCGTTTGGGCAACGGCAAAGAAGTGGCTCGACGCTATCCCGAGTCAACCGAAGCGGTCCAAGGCGGACAAGGCCCTGCTCCGCGAACAGTTTCACTATGTGACCGGCAAGGTTCTTCTCAATGACGCCAAACCAGAACCTTTGGTACAATTTTCTCATCTCACCGGTCCCTTCCAAGCTAAGGGTCCATCCTCCAGGTGCTCGGACATGGCGATCTCTTGTGCGGCAACATCATCGTCCAGGATCTGACCGAACCCACTGAGGCTGCATCTGTCCGATTCATCGACTATGAGTAAGTGATACATCCCATTTCCACATCTCGTCGTGCATTGCTGAGCGCAGCGCGTGTGGCGTCTGCCAGACATGCCACATACTGCCCAAGGGCATTCGAGCTAGCCAACCACTTTGCAGAATGGACAGGCTTCGAATGCGACTATACTCTCCTGCCGACAAGGTCAACCCGGCGAGACTTCATCCATGAATATCTCGCCGAAACCGATCGGCTGCAACAAGACGGGGATCATGCACATATCCCGTCCGTTAGCGAAGCCCAAGTGGATCATCTAATGGCCCAAGTGGACTCGTTTAGGGGATTTCCCGGCTTCTACTGGTGAGTTTCTCTCCGAGCAAGGAAGATGTACCGAGATCTGAAGATCGGGCTGACCCGCTGCCCGCCAAGGGGTCTTTGCGCCCTCATCCAGGCTGAGACATCGACCGGGGCCATCGAATTTGACTATGCCGGATACGCCGAGAAGCGGCTCGCAGAGTATTGGGACTGGCGCAGGGTGCATGACGGAAATGTTGACGCAGATGAGGGCATTTCCCAGAGAGAGGAGAGATGGGCAGCTCCTTGAAAAATGGTGGCCCCCACGACCCTCTCCCTCTGCTGAGAAGACTCACTAGATTTAAGCCACTGTAGCTCAACATGTTTCATTGGATGCTAAGTGATCCCGCCCCTTTAACCGTGTCTTAACCAAGCCAAAGAGGGACGAATCTTGAGCCCTCGGCTGTCGCGCCTTGCCTATTCAAGGATACCAACCTTTCTTGGGACCCTCCTGGCTTACGCCAACTGAGACAGACCGCCTGTACTGCAATCCTTTTCTGGGTGACTCGCGGGCCCGCATAATGTTGCACGTACTGAATCGGCTTGGCAGAGAGATTGGTCAACTGCCGGCAGTTACTCCGGTCCCGTGGAGGGTTCTGAATGCTTAAATATGGAAAAGTTTTGGCCTCCCTAGCGTACGTTGCCATTCACTTTACGGTCAAGGTCTTTTTTCTCCCTTACACTTTGCAATCGTTTGCCGGCACGGCCCGATCCTCCTCTTCTCATTCCTTGATCCTGACACTCTCGGTCACGATGGGGCTGTGGAACCTTGCAACGGGTTTCTTCTCTAGTATAGGAGCTGGTGCCCTCTGGCGGTCTAGCCGAGACCTTAAGATCCTGATTTTGTTGCGCTTCGTGAGGCTGCTCGGCTACGGTGGCACGACGTTTGTGCTTGCGTTGTACCTCAACGCTCTTGGCTTTGAGGATACGCAGATCGGGCTGTTCATGACTCTCACGCTTGTGGGTGATCTTGCCATCAGTTTTGTGCTTACGTATGTTGGCGATCGCATGGGCGTGAGAGTCACTGCCGCTATTGGCGCAATGTTGATGTGTGCCGGTGGCGGTGCCTTTGTGTTTTTGGACAATTTCTGGCTGCTGTTGCTGGCCAGTATTGTTGCCGTTATCAACCCGAGGTGAGTCTCAGATTCTATCGTTATTGAGACCAAGATCTAATGGAATCAGCGCAAACGAGATTGACCCGTTCAAAGCGGTTGAAGAGTCAGCCATCGCCCGTCTCAGCACACCAGAAACATGCAACGACATGTTTGCCTGGTGGTCCATGCTGGGCATGTTTGGCACTGCCGCCAGCAACCTCCTCACCGGCTGGGCCATTGATGCCCTGGAAGTCTCGGGCGTTGAAAAGATTGACTGCTTCCGCATCATCTTTCTTGGATACGCTGGCATTGGCGTCTTGAAGCTGTTCTGCTCTCTTCTTCTTAGCTCGGAGATTGAGCACGTGGCGATCGAGAAAGAGAGCTGTTCATCCCCGGCTTCAAGTCAATACGAGGGTGATGATGAGGAGCAGAGCGAAACGGAGCCTCTTCTCGGAGGCAATTCCCCCGATTATGGCGCTGCTAGCTCCAGGACCGTATCTCCTAGTCGCACGGCTTCTCAGGAGAAGCGCCTGTTTACGCCTTCGTCATTTAGTTTCATCTGGAAGCTCTCGGTCGCCATGGCGTTTGACTTTGTCGGTTCGGGCCTCGCGCAGATCTCTTGGATGACTTACTTCTTTAAACGAGAGTACGACATACCCGAAGGAGCACTGGGATCTGCAACCTTCACTGCCGGCATAATCTCATCGGTGCTCAACCTGGCCTCCTCTCCCCTCTCCAGAGCAATCGGTCAAGTCCAGACCATGGTGCTCTGCCACACCATCAACTCCATTTCCTTACTCATGGTTTCCGTGCCAGGAAACAAATATGTCGCCCTAGTCATCTTCATCTTCCGCATTGTGACGCGTGAGATTGACAATGCGCCCCGACAATCGTTTATATCCGCAGGGGTTCTCGATCACGAGCGTACCTCGGCGATGGGCGTCATCAACATCGTCAAGACGGTCGGAAGCTGTTTGGGTCTATACGTGACGGGTCTGTTTGCAGGGCTTGACCAATTTTGGTTGGCTTTTATCGTTGCTGGTGCTCTCAAGCTCGTCTATAATGTTTTGATACTGGTCTTTTTCTGGAGGAGACGGTGAATTTTAATTATAATCGGAAGAGAGCTGGAGAATCTGCAGGAGAAGACATACAGAGCTCGCAAAAAGATGTTGAACATGGATAAATAGAAGTGTAATCGCTATTACTATAGAGTACGACTTTTCCCTAAAATCCGAATTAACAGGTTCATAAGGCAAACTATTGTTGAACACAGTGATGCCAACATCTTCGTTGTCGAGTTGCAATGGATCATCTCAAAGATATAGGGTAACTGCGTGATTAGAAGAGAGGAATCCCCCACAGAGTTGTCAGAATACTGAGTTGTAAAACCATCATCTCTTAGGCCAGAAATGTCATTTTCTTCGAAAGAAAACCTAAGTGTGATAACCTGACTTTGAATGCTCTCGATGCTGTCTGGAGAGACGTAGTGTTGAACCTGAAGATGGGCATTGCATGTGACTGCATCACCAAGGTGGGACTCAGTAGGCAAGATAGTCTACACCGCCCACCACTGGTTGCCTTGTGCAAGATTCAGGCCATATGGTATGATTCAATCTAGACTGCTACTTCACTATGAACGACACCCGACTTGTCATAAGCCATGAAGCCTGTACCCTCCCGACATCCGACATACTCGGCGACGATATCTGAACCCTTCATAATTGACGTTTCCTCCCATAGGTTTATCTTGCCCACACCATCCCCCATCTCTCCTCCTGGTCCGTACGTTTCCATCCAACGTTTGCGTAGCTTGACATGACCTCTGTGAACTCGACCAACCCTCTCGAATTTGCTGATATCCATCCAGTAAAACATTTCAATCTTCCTGTTGTGGTTCAGGTTGATTGGCCCTGTATCCTTGAATGTTCCACAGTCTGAGACGTGGCCCATCCGCACATCGAAAAGCCCGTTGGCCGTGGTATCCTTCCCTAAGTGTTCCATCCATCCGGTGACGAGCTCGTCAAATTCTTCGAACCACAAATCCTTTTCTTTTGTCGACATGCGTGTGTGGTCTTGGCCTTCGACGAGAAAGCAGATGTTGTCTGGAAAATCGGTGACAAGTGTCCTCCCGGGACGAATATCTGATGTCTCTGGAACTCGGGAGGGCATCTCCTCAAGCGAAGACGCAAGCTTGTCGTCCAAATTGGCGTCAGGGATGCGATGACGAATGCATCCCCAATATCCAATCTTGTCACTAAACGGCTCCATGTTTCCAAGGCCATTCAATCCATTCTTCAACTCGGCGGTGCATGCGTTCTGCACTCTGCTGGGCGACACTGTAAGGACTTCTCGCCACATGCCTGCATCTTCTGGAAGGCTGTTCCAAAAGTCTTTAACAGCAGGCTTGGACCACCATTCTGCGTGAGAATCTGGCCACCAATATGAAAGCCAGATCTGAGTGGCAAATCCATCGTTGCCAGGAACAGTGATGCGATCAAGGTGAGCTTGCCCAGAGATGAGCTCGTCGAACTTTTGGATGAGATCTAGCTGTCGACCTGAAGGACTCTGGCCTTGGTACTGGATGCCGTATATTCCGTAGAGAAACCTATCTTCAGGTTTGAAGCTTGCTCGGTAAAACATGATGAAGTGGGTCAATGGCGACCAAATTGATTCTCATAAGGTAGGAGATTTTAGTTGAAGGACTGAAAATTGTCATGGGACGAAAACGACTGCGGGAAAGAGTGTCATATTTATAGACTAGCTGTAGAAAAACTAATGGATGTGTCAAGCTGCCTTTGTACAACAATGACAGCATGCTGGCCTCAAGCTGTGTATCACCAGGCATCATGTTGATAGGCACACGTGGGACTCCGCCCAAGCTGTTTAGCCCCTTGAACGCACCAATGCCACGACCTGAGATTCTGCTTATCTGGTGACAATGCGGAGTACTAGGCAAGATCACCTACGGAATCGGAATCACCTTACCCACGAAAGCTTATTCCGATCATAGATTAACGATTAAAATGACACTAGACTGAGTCTCGTGTATTTATCCTATGGTACGTGTGAGCGGCAGCGATAGCTGCATTGATAGGTGCATTACCCGACGACCAGTCTATCGGGTCTGGGGATAAGCCAGGGTCTGAAACCTTGATTTCAGACTAAGATGGCCGCTATCCTTGATAGCGATTAGAACCTGTCATCGGAATAAGATAAGAAACGTTGATTCCGAGATCTTCGTGACAAATTGCGGGGCAGTCTATGAATCCGCTGATAGGATAGATAAGAGAGGGGGAGCACTTCAACATAAAAACCATAATGCAGCCGAAAAGTGTTCAAGACAGCATCGAAACGACTATTCTTGGTTTTTTAACAACATATACACAATGTCATCTCCTATCAAAGTCGCCGCTATCCAGGCCGAGCCATGCTGGAACGACTTGAAAGGCAGTGTTGCTAAAACAACACGGCTGATTCAAGAGGCGGCCAGCAACGGTGCCAAGGTGGTTGGCTTTCCTGAGATTTTTATTCCCGGATACCCATGGTGAGTCGCTCTGCGCGGAATTGACCTACCCTTAACTAATTAGCATGTGTCTAGGACAATTTGGGCCAACTCGCCTGTTAGCAATGCTGGCTTCATGAACGAGTACTTCCATAACTCCCTTGAAAAGGACTCTGAGGAAATGGAGGAGATCAAGACCGCCGTTCGTGAAGCCGGTGTCTTTGTTGTGCTCGGCTACAGCGAACGATATAACGGATCCCTGTACATTTCTCAGGTAAGCCAAACAACCCGAGTATTCTGCTGCAAATTGAGACGCTAACTCTACAATAGTCCTTCATTGATGAGACCGGCACTATTGTTGGCCATCGACGGAAAATCAAGCCCACTCATGTTGAGAGGGCATACTGGGGCGACGGTCAAGCAGACTCCATCAAAGCTGTTGTGCCTTCATCCTTTGGCAACATTGGCGCTCTGAACTGTTGGGAACATACTCAGCCTCTACTACGCTACTACCAGTACTCTCAAAACCTAGATATCCAGGTATCTAGCTGGCCACTATGCTGGGATCCTCTGGAGGGTCAACCGTGGCCATATCACTTGACCCCTCCGGCCTGCAATGGGTTTTCCCGGGTGATGGCGATGGAAGGAGCCTGCTTCGTCTTGGTCTGCTCTCAGGTCCTAACGGAAGCCAGTAAGGCTAACACAAGGTTGGAAAACTTTGACTATGCTCGATGTCCCGGTGGTGGTTTTAGCATGATCTATGGACCCGACGGCTCTGAGTTGTGTAAGCCTCTGCAGCCAGGAGAAGAGGGTATTCTCTACGCTGATGTTGATCTCAAGATGCGAGCCATGATGCAGCAGAATCTCGACTTGGTGGGACATTACTCACGACCTGATCTGCTGAGACTTTGGGTGCAGACTGAACCTGCCGTTCCTGTTGAGACCAAAGAGTCATCACAGTGAGCGCTGCTAGTTTGAGTTGAAATGGCGAATAAAACTATTTAATGAATCTCTTCGAGATCTGCTGAATTAATCCTGCATAATGTCGTGGCCAGTGTCTCTTGCTGTTGCGACTGCTAGGCTGTCCTAAACCGGACATTCTGTACATTAAAAATAATAGTGCATAATATGCCATCAAAACTTCCCAAAGGTCTTCATAGGCTAAGAATTTCTAGTCAGATCTCTCATTCGTGGTTTTCTAATCTTGTATGACTTACTATAAGCCTGACTATTATTCTCCTCATCGTCAAGTAATTCATCCCAATTAGAGCCATCCGCCGCGTGGGCGAGGACAGGGGAAATTTCATGCTTGAAATGCTTAAGGTGGTACTTCTTACCTCCCGACGTAATGTAGGTACCTACCAAACCCTGGCCGCAATAGTGGCAAAGCAGACCTAGTCTTCGGAAGTAGTCCCTCTCACAGACCTGTGTGCGAGGGTCGCCCTTGAGGGAGAAGAACTTTGTTTCAATAGTCTCGCCGCAGTCCTGGGAAAGAGTTCGTAAGCAGGTGCTTTGGCTAAACCTCGACTCCTTGGTACTCACAATGCAAGTAAAACAGTCAGGGTGAAATGTTTCGCCCTGTTCCCTGACCAATTGGCCGCTGATGGCTCTCGAACATCTGCCACAGGTACGCTCGGAGGAGGTTGCCGGCTGGGAAAAATCTGGGAGTTCTTTGGCGATGAAGTTTGTTCCACCCTGAACGCTTGTGCTTTCTTCCTCTCGTTGGGGCCGGGGGTTGTTTGGCTCCTCGGGAATCGACTCTTGCCGTTCAAGTATGGTGCGTATGTTCCTAGGCGAAGACCACTCGACAGTGGTAGCTAGGTCCAAGTACACGAGATCTTGACTCGCCCTGCGAATCGTGGCCCCATCGGAAAGATGCAGACCGACATCTTCCGTCACAAGGGCTTGGGCCTCTATGTTAGCATTGCACTGAGCTCGAGCAAATGCTCGTCTGTATGCTTGGCTGTCCAACACCAAGTCATCGAAGTCGAAGTCGAGTTCTGAGGGGGCGACGGCCGAGATAGCTTCCACATTGAAGAGGCTCAATCGAGTATTGTCGGTATCGAAAATGGATTGAGACTGCATTTTGACGCTTGGATTGTTGGACCGGAGGGACTGGGCCTCGGAAGCAGGTCTCTGGATTTTCGACATGTTTTCTCGAATATCCCGCTGCATGTCAGAGAGCGTGTTGCTAATAGAGTTGTTTTAGCTGTAGGAAATACGATGACATGGGAGATACCCACATCTCAAGAACATGAATGAGAAAGTTGATAGATGACTGCTGTCCTCGTAATGCTGATAGTAGCTCCTTGAGTCGATCTTGATTCCACTGAAACTTCAGCTTGGCCCACATCCTCATCCCAGACGAGTTTTGCGTCTGTGATTGAAGCTGCCTGGTTCCCGCTTCTAGACAGCTGAAGACGGACATGCATCCAGTAAGCGACGTCTCAAAAGCGGCTAGTATATCCGTTCTTGACGCCCAAACTTGAGAAAGATCTTGTCTTTGAAGGATATTCTTTTGAAGTTCTGATAGTGCGATGTTGATGATTGTTGTTTCGGAGCATATCATTCCGATGACCATGGGAGCATCCTGGTAGTTGCCCGCAAGGTCGGAGAGCTTCTTGCATGTGCTTAGACATGTGGCGCTTAATGCGGCCTGAAAGACTTATCAGCTTGATCGAGTAATCCAAGAAACGGTGGGGAGTATGCTTCAGAGCAACTCAACGGAAACAACACAACCATGAGATGATTATCAACAGCGATTGTTGATTCATTCACATCGTGTGTCTCAGTTAGTACTTACCACCGAGGCCGCGATTGAGAGCGGGTCCATGGCAAATAGGGCGCCGTTCTTTGAGAGAGGGGTTTCAATAGCTGAAACTGATGATGTGAAATTGCGCGGGGAAATCTTGAATATGAGGCTCTACGCGCCGCGAGCCGGGGCTGAGCCGCCTACATAACACAGCCTGCTTTCGTGGCGAATAGTAATAGGCAAATAACCCTCAGCAGGCTGACTCCTTTCGGAGCGACCGCCCATTGGTGGTCTGCTTTTTCAACCTTCATCCTGGAAACGGCTAACGTCCTTGCGTGTCTCAAATGGTGGCCCTCTCTCGCGCACCACTCGACACAAGGCAGACTCCAGGCAAAGATCAGCACATTAGGGGTGTCCAGAGGGATAGGCATTGTGGAATTGCATCAATTGTGACTCTTGGTGAAAGCCCAATTATTTACAGGGAGACAAACGACATATTCACAACTGGGCACAATTTGACAGTTCTTTGCATCAAAGTCTATGACCTTGCTGCCAAGCCAATTGCATTCCTCCGAAGATTCGGCCGAATGTGATCCGAAGTCGGTGTTTGTCATCCCTGGCGACGATCCTTCGAAACGGCCAAATAATGCGCCGACTGGCTACGCTCTTTGCTGAGCGGCGGAACCATATTACAAAGCAGGATCGATTGGTGGGGACTCGCTTGCAAGTCATCATGCGATACATGATCGATAAGAAGCTGATATAAGGAGGGGAAGAGTTCACGAGTGCTGACAACTATTCAAAGACAAACACATTCAATTATGGCTCCTACAAAGTTGTTCATGTACGTCCGTTCTCAACCTTGACAACGCCGCGCTAACACCAAGGTAGTACCGGAGGTACTGGCTTCATCGGGGGAAGCGTCCTCGACGCCATCCAATCAGCTTACCCTGAGTTGGAAATCACAGCACTACTCCGACGGCCTAATGAGTCCTTCACGTCAAGATACCCGAACATCAAGATTATCAAGGGAACTTTTGAGGACTTTGACATCATCCAAGATGCCTCCGAACAGGCTGACATTGTCCTTCACGCTGGCAACACCGACCACATGGCAAGCGTCAAGGCAATCCTCGCTGGCCTTGCCAAGAAGACCACTCAGAGCCTCTTGCTTCATCTCACCGGAACGGCTTCCATTTCCGATACCATTCAGGGGAACAAGTCGTTTGCAGGAAAGCTGAACCCACGTGTCTGGAATGACATCGATGACGTTGACGAAATTTATAATCTGTCAACTGACATTGTCCACCGAGATGTTGACAAGCTCATTGCGGATGCGAACAACGACTTGATCAAGACCATCACAATCAGCCCACCTGATATCTATGGTCAAAAGACTGGCTCTGGCACTACGGGAAGCTTCCTAGTTCCCGAGTATGTCAAGGCCATCATCCAGGTTAAGAAGGCCTTTTATCTCGGAGAAGGCCAGAACATCCGAGGTCTTGTGCATATTAGCGACGTTGTGAGCCTATTTGTGCTCATCCTCGGTAAATATCTCCAAGGCGGTGAAGGTCTAGACTACGGCAAGGAGGTAAGACAACTCTAACGGTCAACAAACCCCCGCTCACATTCGTCAGGGATTTTACTTTGCTTCATCAGGCGGAGTAAAGTGGAAAGACGCGGCCGAGGCCATCACCAAAATTGGTCACGAGCAAGGTTGGCTCCCCAAAGAGACGCAACCCGTTTCGCTCGGCTTGGAAGAGTTTGTGAGCTTGAGAATCAAAAACCCTCTCTTTCAGCCCTTTCTTATCTTGTACATGTGGGGTTCCAACAGCAGAGCGGAATCTGCTCGGGCAAAGAGGTTGGGTTGGGAACCAAAGGGACCTAGTTTCTGGGACTGTCTTGCAGAGGATTGTCGGGTTGCTGCCGAGGAGTATGCCAAGGCTTCTTCGTGAAGTATTTGCATATGGTGTAACCTGAAACTTCTATAGCTACTCGTCAAGGCCTCTGAGTTGTGCCCATTCCTTCTCTAACATGCCAAAGCTAATAGTATCATACCACTTCCTATCATACCAATGCGACTCGCGGCTTCGACCCTCCTCCACAAACCCTAGTTTTTTGTACAGATGCAGGCCTCTCTCGTTATAGCTCACTGTCCGTATGTTGACACGATGATAACCTCCGTGGCGAAATGCCCAGTCAAGAGCCCAGTTTATGGCTTCTGAGCCGTAGCCATGACCTTGATAAGACGTCGCAAGTGCAATTCCAATGCTGGTAGAGCTGTGGCGAGCGTGGTCGGGGTTGACCCCGCCCCAGCCGATAACAATGAAGCCGATGGGAGTTGGCGCCTCCTCCTTGTTGGGCAAGCAAATCATGACGCCCAGTGTGGCCTTGTTGAGACCCTCAATCAGATCCTCCGCTCGTTTCTCGCCCCTGGGTCGGATCAGAGCTATGTCGGAGAGTGCAGTGTTGATTGCGTCGTTGACGATCTCGGTGAGGAGAAAGGCCTTGTCATCTTTGTTGTTCTCTGCTGCGCGGTAGACGAGCCGCTCAGATTGAAAGGCGTTTTTGAGGCTGTCTGTGATCATCTTGTCCTAAAGTTGTGTTATTGGGGATGGCAAGAAACAGATCGCTTGGAGACAATTGCTGACATCGGATAATCTGACCATCTCCACACCTGGTTGCAATAGGAAGGTCATTGACCGCATAAGACGATCGGCATGAAGATAACATGGACTTCGCTTAAATGCATTCACAATCTTTGCGATAATATTCGCTAGTTCGCTTGAAGAGCCACCATAACCGCCTGGACTCCCGCACCTCGTCGGTAGTCCTCCAACTCTGCGCTCACCAGCTTCAATTTCCCGGCCTTGTCAAGAGAGTTGACTTTATCCTGGTATCCATTCATCTTCCAAAACGTGTCTCGGACGGTAGAGATGATGAATCCACCAGGTTTGATGATTCTGGCGAATTCATCAAAGGCTTCTGGCCCGACATGGCCTTGGGTCATTGTGCCAACACAGACAACCACATCGTAGGCTTGATCCGGGATGTCAAGGCGCTGGGATAAGTTTGCCACGGATAGACTTTGGTAGGCACCAGATCTCTCAGCGACTTGGAGCATTCCAGGGCTGAGATCGATGCCATCAATGTGTTTCGCGCCTTTCTTTGCAAGACTCGCCCCAACAAGACCTGTTCCACACCCGGCGTCGAGGACCTTGACGTGTCCGATAGGTCGAGAACCAAGATATCGTTTGACGTATTCGCTGGCAATTTCGGGTGCAACGTAGTCCTCCGATTCTCCCAGCATGTCGTTGTCGTAGTTCTCGGCCCAGTCATCATATGCAGCCTGCGCCTCGGCATTGCCGGAGAGGTTCAAAACGCGTTGAATACCAGACATTTGAGATCGGTTATAGGTTATTTTTGAAAGTGGTTATGCTGATATGGGCAGGATAATCTGACACTGAAGTTCAACAAAGCAGAGCAAAGGAAACTCCCTCGTCTTTTGGGGTTATGCCAACTCGCTGGAGCCTCACGTGATACCCATCCGCTAGGACATTCCCCGCCTCCCCCTCCAGGGCCACACTCCTTATCATTTGCTCGTTCGCCTGGCCCCAGCTTGGAATTTCCCTTGCTGCATCAATCCACCCAATGCCTGAACAGGCGCCCCCCACGCGGGCTCGTCCTCGTCGACCAAAGCCAGTCCTCAGGGTGAAGACGGGCTGTCTCACCTGTCGAAACCGCAAGAAAAAGTGCGATGAAACACGGCCAGTCTGCGCCGGATGTCTTCGCAATAAGATAGGTTGCCGATGGCCCGATTCTTCCTCTCATTTCCCGCCAAGTGTAGAACACGACAATGGGAAAAAGGCACTTGACCTAAGACCCCCAGGTCCGAGCCTGGATGGTGACGGCGAATTACCTCCTGAGACTTCTACCAACTCAGTAGACTTGGATTTTGACATGGGAATTGGAGAGACATTGGAGGAGTCTATAACGGTTATCGTTGATCAATCGAGAAGCGGCTCGGAAACTTCGCCGACGGGGTCCTCTCCTGTCACCACCACAGAGGCACCCACCGTGTTGGACCAACTCGACGAAGTGGTCAATTGCCTTCCGGATACAATACAAGAAGGAGTCCCAATTGACACCAATGAAGCAGCCGGAGATGTTGGAGATGCAATCAGTAACGCACTCATCAGGCTATCTCGGGGCCACTCTGACCAGGCTTTAAACCTCGACCAGGCCTCGCTACCTTTGGCTCCATCCATCATGCCAGGATTAGATGCGCAGTCATTTGAGCTCATGAGCCATTACCTAGCTCGCACAGCCATCAGTATGGGTAATGGGTCGACGACAGCAAACCCATTCATCGTGCAACTCATACCGCTGTCCTTTGCTAGCCCCGTCGTCCTCGAGCTTATGCTATCTCAGAGTGCGTCTCATCGCGCGGTCCTAGGCGGAGGGGACTGGGCAGAGGCGATAGCCCAGACACACTACACCAAGTCTATTCGTCGCTTTCGCAGCGCAGTCACCGATTATCTAGCCGGTACCGAGGCAAGTCCACTATGGGTAACAATTGGTGCACTCATCATGTGCTTCACTGAGGTAGAGCCATCCCATGCTCAGAAAGCAGCAAGTCCATATTGAATGTCAGTTGACTGATTTAAACATAGACAGCGAAAGGCGACACCAATGGCGTTATCTTTGACCACCTCCAAGCAGTCGGTCCTCTTGTCAAAGACCTGGTCTCGAGACATCGGCACCTGCTCCCAGACGGGTTACGTGCCTTTGTCATCGAGTACTACGTCTACACGGCAATAATCAGCATGATATCCATGGACCCATCAGCGAGCACAGGGAATATCCTCGCCCCCGAGCTGGAGTATGAAGCACACTTTCTAGTCGAGAGCGGCTACGTTGGACAGCTCTGCGGCTCGTGGCTATCGTTACTCCTCCTTATCCCTCGCATCTTTGACTTTGGTCGTCGAAGAGTTGCAGCGAACGTCCAACCACCGTTCCCGACAGCAGATGACTTTCTCAATTATTCCAGCCTACAAGCGGAGATCACTTCTTTTACACCATCACCACTGGTGGAGTCTGAAGTCGCCACTTGCAGCTACATCTTCCAACAAGCAGTACATCTGTACCTTCTCACAGTCTTTGGGGTCGGTGACGCGGGGCAGATCACTCAGCAGATAAGCCTGGAAAACGCGTTAGCGACCGCTTTTCTCTACCTCGAGCAGCTCCCAGCATCGGCGCGCATCAATACCAGCATGTGCTGGGCCTTGGCAGTCATTGGATCTTGTACAGCCGACGATGAGCGACGAGACGTACTTCGACAACGTCTCAATACGATGTTTGTCACTATCGGCCTGGGAAACATCTCTTCAACACTGTCACTGCTGGAACATATCTGGGCACGGCCGCGAGAGGAACAGAGTCCATGGATTATCTGCAGGATTATGTATGAACACGACATGTGGATCTCATTTGCCTGAAAGATGCAGGATTGGGGCTTTTATCCTTGTTTAGCCTTTCTTCTCATATTACAACTGTCGTGTCTATCAAGCCCTAGTGTCCTTGGTTCTTTGGTGGCTGAGTAGCAGGACCCTCGGCTGTCACGTATGCCTTGGTCAATCCGCCATCCACTACAAAGTCATGCGCGTTGACGAAGCTGCTCTCATCGCTGGCAAGGAAGAGTGCTGCTTGGGCCTGCTCGATGGCCTCACCAAATCGGCCGGTGGGAAAGTGGACTTCGCGGCGGAATCGCTTTGCCTTGTCGTCGCCGAGGAAATCTTGGAGCATGGGGGTGCTGTCAAATGTTAGCAATCAGAGCGTCGTGTGACTCTCGGGTGGCAGGGCAGCTTACTTGAGGGGCGCGGGGCAAAGGGAGTTGAAGCGGAAGCCTGCAAGGGAAGATGGTTAGCCAATGTCTTTTGCTTGTAGCTCTTGAGGCTCGTGGATGAGGATAGACCAACCTTCGCGGGCATGAACAATGGCCATCTCCCGGGTATAGGCAAGAACGGCGCCCTTGCTAGCGGTATAGGCGACCTGGGGTGTAGCAGCGCCAACAATAGCGACCATACTGGCTGTGTTGATGATGCTGCCCTTGGTCTTGCCATGCTTCCGCAGCGATCGGACAGCGTGCTTGGAGCCGTACCAAACGCCCTTGACATTTATATCAAAGGTCAAGTCCCAGATAGCGTCGGTACACTCCTCCGAGTCACCATCCTTGGGGTGCATGATGCCTGCGTTGTTGAACATGACATCAACGCCTCCCCAGGAATCAAGGTGCGTCACCGCTGCCTCCACTTGGTCCTCCTTGGACACATCGACGATCTTTATCTCGACTTTGCCGGTGTGGTTGGGGACGACGCTCTTGACCTTGGAGAGAGCTTTTTCGAGTGCCGCGTTGTTGACGTCGGCCATGAGGACAGATGCGCCCTGCTGAAGGAAGAGGATCGTGGATTCAAGACCGACGCCGCTATTGAATGCATTTCGTTAGCACTCGATTGTAGCTTGACATTGGGATATGGATAGAATGAGATTAATGCACGTACCCAGCCGCGCCGGTGATGATGGCGTTCTTTCCTTCAAGTCGACCGACCATTGTGATGTGCAGAGGGGGTTTTAGGGTGATGTTGTATTGCTAACGAGAAGAGACAATGCTACAGATACGAAAGCAGCACAGGCCAGCATGATGTTCTTTATAAATTCAGCCGCCATCTTGTAAGACGCAGATGCGGAACTCGCAGCAGCACTCTTTGGAGCACTGGACGCGCCGGTATCGTATCGGACGCAGGCTCTTGTCTCAAGTCCATTGATAGCTTGATCTGGCCTTGATTTGCTATTGACCCCGCCATTGGGAGCGCGGTCCTGATCGTGATTGGGCAAAGGGGGGAACAATAGCAACAGGAAGCATGTCGGCTGCATACGATGCATCTCAACACTCACCCACCGACGTAATAAGGGTCCGTGAGATGAGGGGAAGAAGACATGACTGCGGGGTATTGAGATTCTCTCGAGTAATCAGCAATGCGGTGGCGCGTGGTGTTTGTTGATGACCGCCAGTCAGTATCACGGTGTGGGCCAATCATGTCCTATTCCGCTGGCTCTATTGGGCATGCCCCATCGAACGTGAAGCAACTGCGTACTCATCCCGTTCTCCCATACTTCGATAGCTAAACATGATGATAGGTTGGCCGATGCGCGGACGTCTTCAAGGGGTTTCTATGATATAGCTTGATCATCCCCCATAGCTAGCAGGGTGCATCCCATCCTTGCTCCTCGTCTCCAACACGGTATCGAAACACGCCAATCAACAACAATGACGTCCACCATCAAGACCATCTCTCCCTCGACAAACGAGGTCGTCTGCGAAAGACCAGAGACCTCCCTCGCCGAAGCACGCGAGATCTCCCGGCGATCAGAGGCAGCCTTCCAGTCCTTCCGCAAGCTCCCCTTTGCCCAGCGTCGAGCCATTGTCGAAAGGGGCCTCGCCGGCATCCAAGAGCGCAAGTTCGAACTCGGCCGTGAGCTTGCTGAGCACATGGGACGACCCATTGCGGCGAGCCACAAAGAAATTGAGACGATGCAGAAGCGCGCCGATTACCTTCTTGATACCGCTGAGGAGGCGCTGGCCAGCTTGCCGGGGCGACCTGAGAAAGGGTTCCGGAGGGAAATCAAGAAAATTCCCGTCGGTCCTACGCTCATTGTCTTTGCTTGGAATGTTGGTAATTCCCCTTCGAAATATTCTTATGGTTGCTGATGTTTTGGCCGTGGTAGTTCCCTTATCTCATCATCGTCAACGCCCTCATCCCGGCGCTTCTAGCCGGAAACTCAGTCATCCTGAAGCCCTCGCCTCAAACACCGCTCATCGGCGAACACCTCGTCGACATCTTTAACAAGGCCGGCCTACCGAAGGATGTTCTCCAAGTCATCCAATCCGGCGATCCACAAGCCCTCGAGGAGCTAGTCAAGCTTCCCGAACTCGGCCTCATTAGCTTTACCGGCTCTACAGTAGGCGGCCTAGCCATCCGTGAGGCTGTGAGCGGACGCACCATTCCTGTTAATCTAGAGCTCGGTGGCAATGATCCGGCCTATGTCCGACCAGATGCCGATCTAAAATACGTTGCGGCTCAATTAGTCGATGGAGCTGTCTTCAATTCTGGCCAGAGCTGCTGTGCTGTTGAGCGTATCTATGTGCACCAAGATGTGCACGATGCCTTTGTTCATGAGCTTCAGGAAGAGCTGAAGACGTACGTATACATGAGCAATACTGATGCTTCCACTGCGATGTATGATGAGTCCGGATTACCAACGTTTTTAATGCAGATACAAGCTCGGCGATCCCTTCGAGAAGGATACCATGGTTGGTCCAGTCATTTCTCGCGCCGCCGAGAAGAACATCAAAGCGCAGATCCAAGACGCACTAGACAAAGGAGCCGTAGACGCGACTCCTAAGAATGACAGCTTCACCGGTGCACCCTCCTCGGGCAACTATATCGCTCCCATACTCTTGACCAACGTCTCGCATGACATGGAGGTGATGCGCGAGGAGACATTCGGCCCCGTTATCCCCGTCGCCAAAGTCAAGGATGACAAGGAAGCTGTGCGTTTGATGAACGATACCGACTACGGTTTGACCGCTAGCGTCTGGACCAAGGATATTGCTCGCGGGGAGGAGCTTCTTGAGCAACTTGAAGCTGGCACCGTGTTTATCAATCGATGCGATTACCCGAACCCTGTAAGTATTTGCTGCATTTACTCGACAAGAGTCGCTACGAGGAGCATTTCACTGACAAGGTGTGCCATAGGATCTTGCTTGGACAGGATGGAAGAAGTCGGGATTGGGCTGTACATTGGGACCTCGCGGCTTTGACGCCTTCGTCAAGCTAAAGAGCTACCACGTCAAGGAGGCCCAGGCCTAAATAGAGTAGCAAAGTTGGTTAGAGATGCACAATTTGACTACTTCTACTTACACGGACCATGTATTGCATTTCAAAAACGTGTAGTTGTTCCTTATCAGATCCGTGAGCACTTTTTCATCTTAAATCCATGTTAAGGGTCGTTGCCACGCACGCTTTCTCAAGCACCCCTTGTTCAGCATCAAGACGCCGTCACGATGCCGAAAGGGAAAATGCCCTGGCATTATTGCACCATGCAACTCTGCAAGGGCTTGGGCGGGGAGTATTCGACTTGATACATATAGATTTTATATCTCACGGGCTGGTCTTGTGAGCAGATTAACGACTGTGAGACCACGAGCACAACATCACAATGCAACTGATGCAAACTCTTGACGTGCTCATAACTAGATTCAAGAGTCGTTCTTTTGAATCGGCTCAATAAAACTAAGACTAAACAGAATTTACACTATAGAGCCCTCTATAGATGGTCGTGGTACACTTGACAAGGCCATTCTTCGGAAATCGTTCAGAGGTTGTCATCCGTGCCGTCTTTCTCGATGAATTGGAGTATCTCATTCGGAAACAAGTAGCATAGAGGATTCCATGGCCATGGATTGCTTGGAGCAAGGAGCGCAACGGGGGCGGCTCGCGGCAATGTCGAGTGATGGATGCCCGTGAATGGCGGCTCGAGTTGTCAACCTCGGCAATACGCGATGCGCGGTCGTGCAAAGGCCCCGACAATCCAAGCGCGGGAGAAGCTTGAACGACCCGAGTCCTATCTTTGGTATCGTATAGACTTCAAAGATTTCTGGTGATGGTGGGATGATGGAAGCGTTGCTATCTTAGCCCGCTTTAGATAGCTTCAACCTTGGACACCCACCCGGCGGAAAGGGTTCTGATTGGCCCTCATCGAGTCGCTCAAGTGCCCCCCTTGAGACCAGTCGATGAACTAACGTGACTGAGGCAACATGTTTAACCGCGATGAACCAAAGTCGTGTGAATCTTATCGATTTGAGACAAGGTATTTTCTAGACCATGAGGCAGGTCCATTGCCGGGGCTACCCCCATGCCGCGCCGGGGAACGAGGTCCGCGCCAACCTGTTCGTGGACCTGTTTGCATAAGATGACGGTCTCTTATCTACCCAGATGCCGGCATCAGATCATCAGCCACAACCCCCCTGCACTGGAGATACAACTCCCAAGTTTATCTTTATCCTGTTACTATCACCTTGTTCCATCACGCCCGCAAAGCCATCGTAATAATGACAAGCTCAAGCAAGGCATCACATGAAGAGCCGTCAAACCAGCCATTGGCCAACGGAGTCAACAGCATCAATGGCAAAGAATCACCAGTTGATCGCATCACAAGATTACTAGCCAACGACACCAAAGTCAAGGTAGCAGGCATAGACTGCGATGGCCTCCTCCGTGGAAAGATCATCCACAAGGACAAGTTCCTGTCGAGCCTCAAATCCGGGTTTGGCATGAGTTCGGCCATCTTTGGTTGGGACATGCACGATGTCTTGTACGCTGAAGAAACAAGCTTGACAAGCGCCGAGAGCGGCTACCAAGACTTTACCGCAATGATTGACCTAGAGTCGTTTCGAAGGCTACCTTTTGAGGATAACATAGCTTTCTTCCTTCTTCACTTTTATATCCAGGACAAGCCTGTCTTTGCAGATGGCCGTGGCTTGATCAAGGCATTGACGAATGATTTGGCCGCCAAAGGCTACGAAGCACTGGCCGGAGGTACCTCAACAATCCCACGATCCAGATATATAATGAGTACGAATACTAACGACTCCTCTTGCCAGTGGAACTCGAGTTTATGAACTTTCAGACCCCTTCTGAAGATGGCTATAGCGATCCCAATGGCCGACCGAACCTCGCAGCATTCCTCAACACAAACGCGCCCAAGGCTCTGCGTCCCGTAACAGCAGGGGCTTTCGGCTACAGCGCGACGAGGCCCATCATGGCCAAAGAATACTTCCACGCTATCTTTGACAAGAGCTTAGAGATCGGCTGCCCTATTGAAGGGTGGCATACCGAGAGCGGCCCCTGCGTTTACGAAGCGGTACGGATGGATAGGCTGGCTCCAAACGTACGAGAGCGTTACTGACTGGATCGGAAATGACAGGCCCTCACTGTTTCACCCGTCTCACGTATGGCCGACAATGTCGCACTCTTCAAGTTTGTCTTTCCTGGTGACCTTTGCAACGCTCTCGACTGACAAGATTTGGGCAGGCTCGTTTGCAAATCGATCGGCGTCGAACATAATATTACTCCATGCTTCATGGCCAAGCCTATCCAGGGCCTTCCTGGCAACTCTGGCCATATCCACGTATCCCTGACAAGCGATGGCCAGAACGCATTCGTTCGAGAGACACCTGATGCCGATGCGCCCTGGCCCGACATGGCATATCTCTCTGATACCGGCCGTCATTTCCTTGCGGGAATCATCGAAGCAATGCCCGACATCATGCCCTTACTTGGCCCCAACGTCAACTCATTTAAGCGTCTGATCGAGAATTATTGGGCACCCGTCTCTGTTAGTTGGGGCTATGAGGACCGCCTCGCATCTATTCGTCTAGTCGCACCTCCAAGCTGCAAACCCTCAGCGACACGCTTCGAGATCCGCGTGCCAGGCGCTGACATTCACCCGCATTATGCTCTCAATGCTATCTTTCGCGCGGGACTTCGCGGCATTCATAACAAGAGTCAAGTCACCATCCCGCCCGAGTCGGCACGGCCCAAAGATAGCCCGGCTGAGCGGCTACCCAATAGTCTTGAGGCTGCTGTCGAACGTTTTAGTGCCAAGGGCTCGGTAGCTCGCCAAATCTTTGGTAACGAGTTTGTTGACTTTTTCACCGTCACGCGAAGTCATGAGTTGAGACAGTGGCGGGAAGCCGTGACTGATTGGTAAGTGACACCATAATGGTAGTCGCTACAATGTACTGATCAATTCTGTTTTAGGGAGTTTACTCGATATATCGAGACTATCTAGTAAGGTGGTGGGATGAGACGATGGTATGCTGCATATGAAGGGGGCGGTTGAAAGAGTGGCGTAGTAACTACCTACGTAAAGAATAAAGATCTAACAATTTATTACCTGCTCCTACTTCTACCTCATGAACTCGAAATAAGCCAACCATGATTTCTCATAACGCAGTGTCGATCTGCGTAAGCAAGTCCCGTAACCCTCATCTCTGAAGGACTCTCAAGTGAAACTGTAATGTTGAGTTGCGAGGTTAGTGAATTTTAAGCCAAGATACCCGCTGCTGTCTTGCTGCTATTGTTTGTAGGGTAGAATCTTAGTACAACATGCATCAACAAGTCACATTTCTGAAATACAGCCGCAAACGTTTCAAATGAAAGGCATGTTATCCAGTTATCAAGGCAGAGATTCAGCTATAAGTACAATATCTAAGCCTCTAGAGGCTGACAGTTGATCAATTGTGATTGACAATGGGCTGGTAGTCAACACGAGCCCTGGCATACCACCAAACAATAAGAACAGCAAACGTGATGGCATAAACGACGCAGACGTAGTTCATATTATCGCCTTGGACGGGATACTGGGGTGGGAAAGCGTACATCTGCAGACACCATTAGCATTCCAGAACCAGATCAAGGACAAGATCAACAACTTACAACAGTGCAAAACACCAACCATAGGAGGAGGACCAAGTTACAGACCATACCAAAATTGCCCATCCAGAAAGGGCCGTGGTTCAAATTGGAACGTCCTTTGACGAGGAGACAAACCACTGGAATGCTGTAAGATGCGTATAAAAGAACGACGCATGCCGTGACCATGCTGTTGAAGGCAGTATAGGAAGCCAGGTACAGGCAACCTAGGATGCTGACAATAGTGCAGCTTGCTACGTGCGCCCAAATTGGCGTACGAAGACGCGGCTGCACCTGACTCAGATACTTGGAGCAAGGCAGGCCGTTATCTCGAGCAAAAGACCAGCAGAGGCGAGCCTGCCAGGTATGTGAAGCGATAAGGCATCCACAGCCCGTAAGCACGATCAACGAGCAAAGCACAATGGCTCCCGCTTTGTTGCTCAGTGCTTGGTCAAAAAGCTCAAGGATAGGTACTCCAGTTGGCGTGCTGCTGACCGCGTCAAAGTCCTTGATGCTAAACATCATGGCGATGCCAAAGAGCCAAGCCGTCACGAAACCGACTCCCACCGTGCCAAGAATAGCAATAGGAATAGTTCGCTCCGGATTGAGAACTTCTTCGGCCATGTGTGTGGCACAGTCAAGACCGTTGAATGCCCAATTGCAGTTGATCAGCCCGACAATGTAGGCAATGCCATCGCTCGGCCAGCCAGTGTTGTTGACGAACTGTGAAAAGACAAACTTGGCTGATTGATGGGTTTCGGCTTTGCAGGGAACTGTGAGGATGATGACGAGGAATGAAATGATCGAAGTCCACAAAGTGAAAAACGTAACGCCCGGTAGCGCCGTGCTGGAGATGTTGAACAAGGCACAGACGATGTTGACAACCTGGTACGCAACAAAGTTCATCCACGGTTTGATGACTCTGTACTATGTTAGAGCCAGGCCCATTCTAATACAATCTCACTAAATCCGGGGTGTACTTACAAGGTTGGGTGCGCCATCTGGATGCAACCCATGATCAAGCCTCCAACACCCAAGGCAATACTAGCACACGTAAAGAGGGAGCCAGCCCAGGCAATCCACCCAGTCAGATAAGACAGGAACCGACTGTAGCGTCTGCTAGCAAGCTGACTTGTCCAAAAATATTGTCCGCCAGCATCCGGCATAGCCGAGGCCAATTCGGATAGCGACACAGCGATGGCGGCACACACGATGGTGATGAGGATGATGCCGTAAACAAGTTGAACAGGGCCACCAGAGTTGATGCCCGTGACGAGGGCTGTAGAGATGCCGAACCAAGAGTTAGCGAGCGAGAAGCTAATGCCGAGGACGGAGAAGACGGAAAAGTTCTTGCGCAGCACTTGCGTATGGCCGACTGGAGTGCATACCATTCACGTCAGCACGGGTGTTCTTCAACGCGGTTTTTGCTCTTGCCAAAGGGCAATTCCTACCTGTCACCGACTTACTACGGCCGAGACCTGCATCTTCCTCGAGAGGATAGTCTTTTTTCGAAGAGGTGTCTATACCATCCGATGCCATGGTGAATGATTTGCCGAGTCAAAGGGTGGCTTCGAAGTGAATGAGGCAGGAGTAGGTAGGTAAACTAGTTCGGGTAGTTTGGAGAGGCGGCGCATCGCAGCCCAGTATCTAGATATATACGCAAGAGGACACCGTCGTTACAGGTGTCGCAAGCCAAGGCACGCAGAACTAACCCGGCTCTCCCGTGCTCGCCACCGTGCTGAGATAGCACTTGCCGTGGTGACCGCCCCCCATTCCGTGCTCATCAACATTATCTGAGATATCTGATTGCGGTATCGTGCCAGCCATGCGAGCAGAGAGATAAGCCATTGCCCATGGGGAAGCGGAGCTGGGCCTGGGCTCGCACAAATCTGGGGATCGCGCAAACGAGTTCCATTGGCCGCGCATCATGAACTTAATGAACGGAGGCCATCAGTCACCTCGACAGAAATAGGGGGAGGGAAATGGTGGTTGTGGCCAGCCAATGGGATACAGTTCCGCGGTGGATCCACCATCGTCATCCAGGGCAAAAGGGGACTAGTGAGACAGGAAGAGTCATGAAACCATCCATGATGGCTAGCCATGATAGAGCGAGTTAATGCTGGCTACCACCTATCTTAGGCCCAAAGGTTGGATACCGTGGGCCAACCGACACATGCGCCTGAAGCGATTGACTCTCTTGTGGCCTACTGATAGCTCGATATCGTCTCAGAGTTTTGGTTCATATACGCGTATGGCTTGAGTGAACCAAGACAAGCACATAATAGGACGCAGAGTGTATAGATGCCCCCAATGTCATCCAACCATCCAACTCTCTTGGTCAACCCAGGAGCATTTGTTTCGTTGTGTGTAGAGTTTCTTCAAAAAATAACAGGTAGGTAAACTATCTAACTGGAATGTCTAGCTGATTTGCCTAGGGTAATCCTTGAGGGCCTTTGTTTAACTAAATGTTCGTAGTCAAGGGGGATCTCAAGAATAGAGCCTACCCTGTAGCCCACATTTGAAAATTTAGAGGAGCCACCCGACTTGTGGCTGACCATTTGACAGGGGGCGGGCGAGCGCAGTCACGGCCGCCCGTATCAGTAAGATCCGTTATGCCAGCCCACAGTGCAGCTTACAGCGTCTTCAATCGCAGCTTACAGCGGTCTTCAAAGGCAGCTTGCAACAGCCTCCAATGGCAGCTGGCAACTAGCTTACAGAGGCAGCTTATAGAGGCAGCTTGTCACGCCATAGTGATTGGGTAGCTGTGGCTAAGTGTGGCTTAGGTGGCTAGACTATAAACTAATACACTAGCCCTCTGATTGGCTATTGATAATGCTGCGCCGTGGGCTGACAGAACGGATCTTATTGACACGGCCGGCCGTAGTATATACCACGTGACCTTACTGATACGACCGGTCTTGCCTGTACTGGTTCCCGGAGCGAGCAGATAAGATCTTGGTGGTACAGATCGTTTGGTACTGCAAGTCCTTTGTCCGCTGACTACCTCATTCTTAGATTTTTCAGTGTTGATCTTGTCGATGCTCATGATACGTGCGATTAGGAGCCCAAATAAGGATACTGGCAAGTACGGAGACACAATACCACGCCGGAATGAGTTCCCGCTTCCTCAAATTATTCAATCTTTAATCACCTTACTCGCCCTTGAGAAACACATGTGAATTTCCCTTCAAAGATTCCAAAAAGTTCGAGCAGAGGTTGTCACGGTCAAAAACTATGATGCAGCTACTGAGAATTGCATTGCGCATTCTGACGGCAATAGGGCTCTCAAAGATCCAGTATACCACATGACGGGGTTTGTCAAAGCTATTATGGATTACTGACCATCTCGGAGAAAGCTCTCAGCCAGGTATCGATGCATTTTGGGTTTGATGGAAACACGGGGAAGGAGTCATATCGAGGCTGAGCCTCTCATGTGTGTATCCTAGGCCCCTCTCGAAAGGAGGATTGCTAACATCTCATGGCTCAACCAATGGCCTCTGAGGATTTAAGCTCTTAACATGCATTAACATCTCAACTTAATCTCAGAAGGACCCCTGTAGAATCCCGAGGAGCTGTTGTTGTTTACATCTAGCATAGATGCCTCCCGGCATAACAACAATGAAGAGAGTTCACAATGAGAGAGCTGAGCCATAAAAAGGTACAGGGATCATTCTTTCTCTTCAATACTCTTCTCTCCAACATCAACACTTGAAATTGTATCAGTCGGTTCATTCAATTAATTCTCTGAAAGATACCACGACACTCTACTGACACAATCACTACATCCTTCCACTACAACCTCTTTACACAATACGCAATGGATTCATCTAACATCCAGAGGTAAGCCATTAGATCCAGATTCATCCCAGAATCTCTGCTAACATCTGTCAGAATCATGGCCTCTCAAAATACGAAGTTCCTCATCGGACCCAACAAGAACGAGTTCGGTATCAACAGCGAAATCGTTGCGGTCCAATCTTCCTCTCTTGCTAACATCATCAGAGAGCAAGAGAGTCGGTTCGATGGCAGACCAATCCTCTGGAAGCATGTCGACGTCGACACTTTCATTCGCTTTCGTGAATTTGCTTTCACTGGAGACTACAATGGTGTCGAGCCCCGTCTCCGACAAATCCCCACCATGGTTTCCCAGCCTCGTCTTCTGCGCAAGACCATCAAGCTTCGCCTGACAAACCACGGGAGAGCTCCGATGAGCGTTTACAATAGCTTTTGCTGGCAGAGGTTCAAGGAGCGGTATTCCGGACATGAGTTCAGTCCGGATGACGTTGTCGACAGTCGAACTCACGCATGCGCAGAGGTCTTCCTTTGCCACGCTCGCATGTTCATATTCGCCGACCAATACAAAATCGCCAAGCTGCGAGACGTCGCCATTCGGAAACTTTGGATCGCAATGGTCAACATTACCTTTACAGGTAATGCGATCCCCGACATCACCCAGCTCGTAAAGTACGTTTACAACCACACCACCAGCGAGAATCCTGCTGGCAAGGAGATCCGAGATCTGGTTAGACGCTACTGCATCATCAGGTTGGAGAGAATGTGGCATCACGCCGAGTTTCGGGATTTTGCCAGTAATTCAGAGTTGCTTAACGCGATCAACTGAGTTCCTCTGGTAACTTACCTACTCTTTGGTCTTGGTTTGGATACTTCTTCTAGATTCGTGTTCTTTTTAGAGGGAGTATTGGCATGCAATAGAATGCTTTCAATAAATTGTTTTTTACTCCTACAATTGACGTACTACCATCTCCGTCCTTCTTCGCTCTCCAATCATTCCCAACTCTCAAGAGCGGCATTCTTCAGTTCGTCTCCCTGGCTACGTTCACCGCCATCGTGTCTGCCTAACTACTCAACCATTGGTTTCTACGGTAACAAAAACGACTGCGTAACACCTATCGGCGCTTTGCAACATTGAGTTCTCTTTGTCGTTACTGTTGAGAACTCAATTTCATTCTTCACGTTTCTACCCAGCATTCGCTGGACAGATGTGCAGTCTGCTTCAACTCGAATGCCATAGACCACCATAAATCATGCTACCCCAAGGCCCCACAGGAGGAACCCACCCTTGAGCATGAGTTTGCCGCTGTTTTGTCGAACAACCCGCTGCTGGTGCTGGCATGATCCTTACACCCAACACTATGGTGCTCATGACAGCGGTCAACTTCCTCAGCCCCGATGGAAAGTACTTCGCATTTGACGGCCGAGCGAACGGTTATGGGAAAGGCGAAGGCATCGGCCTCGTGACTCTCCAGCGCCTTCAGCATGCTCTGAGGGATAACGACATCATAAGAGCGCGACATCACCAGAAGTTGCCAAGTGCAGGGTTATTGGATCCCTGGGAGTCTTGACCAAGCATTACAAGTCCAAAAAACGGCATTTCCTCCATACACTATGAAACCACCTTCCTTCTCCATACCATACAGAAAACGAGGCAAGGGAAAGACCAGATAAACCATCATTGAACCCTAACCTCTCTTGCCGGGCCTTGAAAATCAATATGACGTCTTTCAAGAACGGCAACTCCAACCCTTTCATATACTCCGTTGTCGGAATCATCGTCATTGGAGATACGATTGACCAAAATAACCCAATGTCTCTGAAAGTCTGCCGCAGAGTTTTGACTGCCGCTACCTAACACAATACACTTCATAGGCTGTGTCAAGTCTCGGCCTGGCTCGTCAAGGAACATAGACTCCTTGGGCGGGCCGTTGACGATTCTCCGAACTGGTGCCTCCAGTGCAAGAGGTTCTTCTTGATAATGGCTCGACTCACTTGGCGCTCGAGAAAAGGGAGAATTGATGTTGCTGAACCAGGAAACCTTTCCACCAGGAGCGGACACGTAGTCAATGGCACCGTCGTATGCCGTCCACGACCAAGAAGGAACAGGCTCACCGCGCGTGTTTGGAATACGATGCAATGTCTCTCCACCACGCTTCCAGAGTAAGGATCGATGAAAGTAGCGATCCAATACTCCATACCCTCCAGTGGTGTTGAAAGTGCTGAGAAGCCTATTCTCGAGCCCCCTGATAGCCATTGGCCGGTCGAAGGCAAACGAGAGTGCTAGCTTGGAGTAACGAACATAGAGATCTTGGAAGAACTCAATCTTTAACCCCTTGACGTACTTCTCGGCTGAGTGGGGAAAGTTGGCATCACCGAGGAATGAGGCCTTACGACTGCGGTCTTAGGTTAGAGGAATGACAACCTGGTAGTACTTCGGGGACATACTTGTTCATCTTGGTCATTGTCTCGCATCGCACGCCACCACCGCATTCCCAATACGACTGATTCTCCACGAAGTATATGGTCCGTCGTGACAAAGCTCGCTCCTGCATGACCCAGCCTCTTTGGTTGAGCTCGCTCTGATCAACGTGAGTTCCGAAGTCGTCGATATTCTCGCACGCGTAGTAGGTCGCGTCGCCAAAGGTCATGGGGATGCATCGCCTCTCAGGCCTTGCCTTGAGAAACCCGTCGTTTGTCCCGGAAGCGCAGGTTGCGGCAAGTGTACAGTATGCTGAGCTAAACACCTGCTCCATGAGCTTTGACTCAATGTTCCAGTCTTCAGGGGCATCCTGGACAATGCAGATAGAGTCGATCCAGAGATATTCTAGCCCGAGACCATGGGTCACAGAAACAGCATCAAGAAACGTTTTGGGGAGATTCGATGCTCTGAACCCCTCCTTCAGCCCCTGGATGTTGGCGGTTGTGGTGCAAAAACGCTCGCCATGGTCAATGCCCCAGCGATGGGACAAGGCCGCGTACTTGACGGGTTGGATCAACTCAACACCTCTTTCCACCACTCGAGTAAGATTGGAGTCCAAATTACTGATGTGAATAAGCCGTGAGGGTATGAAATCAAGTTGCTTGGGCATGCAGTGATGGTTACTGTCGCAACCGCGAATCCACTCCCTCAAAATTTTGAAGTGAGCCTCACTGCCAGCACCCGGAAGCTTAGAGAACCCAGTTTGGACATTCTGTAAAGAATTGACACTGGACCCTGCAGTGGGTTAGCCTTCAACAAGAACATCTAGCAGAGACTGCTCGGCCGAGGTGGTTACGAACCTGGTGCTGTACAGAGATTGACAACAGGCTGCCCTTTACCGTCATCGACTGTAAGGTACGATCCCAAGCGAGCAAAATGAACTGTATCTGAGGAATGATACGACTGATCTCGAATGCAGTAAGACAGAAGACAGCAAAGTTCACAGTTATCCTCCCGAGCGTTGGTATCAAGCCCAGCCCGAGAATCCGTGAAGTGGCACTGGATGGACCAAAGAGGAAGACCGCGACACCGCCCACAGAGCTGCGGCTTTTGTGCTGGCTGATTGAGAGTAACTCTCTTGATATCATTGAAGAAGACAGCCGCAAAGGCGTCGTCGGGTGTGTATATCCATTTGTCCGTCAGCTAGGGTGAGTTAGCTATATCGGATAGATCACAGGGCTTGTTAGGCCACACACCGGCTAAACGAAATGGCGCTTAGTATAATGACTTGTAATTAAGCGAATCACTAAGACTTGAGCTGATACGTACAGTCTCGAAGCGGTTAGCAACGTTCACATAGTAGAGTGACTGTGATGGTGATGATGACAATAATGAGGCCAGATGGAGGGACTCACGAACTAGATAAAGTAAACATTAGCTTAGATACATCTTATAGAAAGACAAAAGCTGTAAATTAACGTACGGTCTGATTCGTTGCGCCCTGCGTTAGCCTGTCGTGCTGTTGTCGTCCTATTGATGCTGCCGTTGCTCACATACTGAACAAGGAGTTAGTCCCAGTCTAGTCGACCCCAAGGAATGCGTGAGGGGGGTCAACTCACTTCCTTTTGTCCAAACGCTTCGGTCAGCTATTAGCAAACTTATGAAGTATATTGTTGTGCAATACGCACATTCTATTGAAGTTCTAAGCGTCTCATCTTGCCATCATGGAAACGGAGCTCTCCTACCCGAGTGTTGGAAGTAGCAGGGGCAAGGTGGCCACCCTTTGTGATTGGAATGGCATGAGAGGGTCCTAGGGGAGCGGAAGAGTTGATTGATGGCTTGTCTCCTACGGCTTTGATCTTATCAGCTTCCAGTTGTGTCAGAATGGTATCCAACTCCCGTTTCATCTCGGGCGCGTAAATTCGAGCCTGAACTTGTCCTATAGAGGTGGTAGAAGAGGATTGGCCGGGGGCCTCCTGGACGTTGACAACCAAGAGCTTTTCGGTAATGAGACGCAAAAGTAGTTCAAGGGCAGTCCCCCTAGGACATCTCCAGTCCTTGCGGATGTATGACAACCAGCATTGGACTCTGTGATCAATCTCAGCTGACGTGATTTGGCCACTGTCGTCTCGAATTGCCCTGTAAAAGGTTGAGTTGGCGGCATTGGTGCATTTCACCAGCTCGTCTCCGCCGTAGAGGATCCAGATCACAAACTCGAGTAGAATGCAACCCATGCTCCAAATGTCAAAACGCCTCGACAGTGGTGCCTCGGGGGCGATGTCCATCTCCGGGCCTGCATACCGCTTAGTTGACACCTTGGTGTTGGTGCTTTCCCGAAGCTGCGTCCGTACTACGTGATCCTTGGCTAATCCGACGTCAGTAATCACCATTCTTACCGCAGGAGCTGGACCGTGGCCCTTGCCGTCGCCTTGTCGAAAGCACAAGATGTTTTCGGGCTTCAGATCTCCGTGGCGGCAGTTCTTCGACTCGGGCTGGTTGTGTAGCTTCTCAATGGCATCGGCCAGTCCTGTGAGTTGCCTGAAAACCCAGACGAGGTAGGGCTTCTCCAGAGCTCGTGGGCTTTTGTCCTTGGTCCAAAACTCCCACAAATTCCCATACTCTGCCCAAGGAAACATGAAGTGATGTTTGCCCCCGCGATGATAATAGGCAATTGCTTTGATGACGTGGTCGGTTTGAAGATTTCTCATCGTCTCAAGAACCTTGGCTTCTTGGTCGGCTGGATCCGGGTCCGGGCTCAGAAGTGTTTTGACGGCAACACGTGGGTTGTCAGACTCATCCAGTGCGGGATTCTAATTGCCTATCAGTAAAACGTTCATACCATGATGGAGGTTTCAGGTACGCACCTGATTGGCCCAAATCTCAATGTGGTCGACGTGAATGCTCCTCTCTTCGACAGTGCTGTAGTTCGAAGCGCCGAGGTTTGCTTGTTTGCCAGTTGTTGTGAATGGCAGGTGATGGCGATCATCAAACACATATCTGAACTTGTCTCTGGTGAATTTCGGTGATGTGAACCACCACTGCTTGTCACAGAAGTCAGAGATGCTGCCACTGTCACCCCCGAGCATTGTCCGAACAGATTCCTTTTCAACGGGGAGCTTGTCCTGTCCAAACTCCTCCAGTTGGAATCTGGTGATGAGCTCTGGCTGTCGCATGGTGACGAGGATGGCAAAGATCTTGTGTGCCTTTTTCAGAATGAAGCGAACTAGGTCTGGTGCTGGATCTGTGCTGCACTTCCTCAGAGTCGCCTCGACCTCATTCGTTTCCCAAAGCTTATCCCATCTGGACTCAGGGAGAAACCGTCGAAGGTGGTCATCTTCGTGCGTCATGTTTTGCCATATCTTGTTGCTGAGAGAAGATGCTAGGGCAGCATCTTTAGTATCCATCTTTAGGCGAGACTTCAATGATTGAATGCGCGAGGAAACGGAGGAAACTTTGCTCACAGCAGTGGAAGCGGATGAAAAGGATGCAGTTGGCGAAGGAGGGGAAATGTATTCTTCACAATGCTGACTTCCTTCTTTACCAAAGGCTGGGCTTGCTGTACTTGCACAGCACTCGAGTGTCGTGGAGGCCTCCCTTTTCTCTCCCGGTTCAACACAGCACCAGTAGCAGAGCCTTAGTGCCAGCATGGGAGCCATGGTCGAACGGGAGGCGGCGAATGTCGCATTGACAGCTCATCTCGCAGGGAGGCAATACGCGTTCTTTAAAACACCCAATCCGAACCTTCAGTAGGTTTGCCGACCTGCAGTCTTTTCAAGATGACTGCATGTGCAAGAAAAGCGATAAAGATCGGCATTTAGCAATCCCCAAAAGGACAAAGATGATGATGTACCTGCCATTAGACAACTTATATAAAATCTAATAAAGTAACTCAGACTTATCCAAGAAGCGCACTGATGTGCATTTCATCCCTCTCTTTTTTGACCTTCTTTTCATTAATCATACCCCATCGATTATCGTTGGGAACACAGGCTACAGTTTCTGTCACGGTGTCTCGTTTTCTCATGCATGATCGCCGGCATGGCCGGTCAACGCATGAGGTGTGTCGGCTGTCCATTTTGGGATGTGTTCTTGGCACTTGCTAGTAAACAGGGCGAGAGCTGCCACCTAGAACGTCGTCATGGATGGTGTGCTTGGGTTGGAATTTGCTCATCTCCTGCGAGTCTTTGGGTTGAATCACATCGGAGTGTGTGATTACGTCCAATGACGTGGGCAGAATAACGAATTGAGCCGTGACAGCCAACATCACCACCCTCAACGCTTTGTGGCTTGCATATCATTACTCTCGTGACAGAGATGGTCTGATTCCTCCCACCCACACCTTGATAAGAAGCTGCTCAGCTCTAAAGTGCAGCCTCGAGGTCTCGCTTAGAGATTCCTCTTTGCTCTTCCATTCTTGCGGCCTAGAAGGTTCTCAGGTTGCCTTTCCTGCTTCCCATATGCGGTGGCTTGGCGGATGACATAGCCCGCAACATACCCAATCAGTCTTAGCATGTGAGATTGTAGTATACGAATGGAAGCCAAACCAGCCGCACTTGTTTGAGACATATCGCGCAGGTCTCAATGACTTTACCTAGCCAGCAGCCCGGTTCCTGGAATCTAGTCTACTGTAGGTACGCGTAAGTGCTCGCAGCGCGCCCCACGAGTTCGGCATATTTGTATCCACTAGCAATATGACGAGATGCCTGTCAGGAACGACAAGATTCAGATCAGGGGACCATTCAGCCTTAGTACTCGATCTGAGTGGATTCGACACGTCTGCTGGGCATCGTCGTCGAGATGCTGACATGGAAAAGGCGACCCAATTCCGATCCATTTGGAGGCATTGAGGCCCCCCAAGCCCCCCCCAAGGCCGCATCTGAGGAGGCCTGGTTCGCGCATTTCTGGGATTATGCCTTGCCGGCCAACGCTTGGCGCAGCTGCCTGTCATCACACCACCATCTTGGCTTGAAACAAGGCTGTCTGCCCGTCATTTGAGGCCTCCATGGTACAGTATGTGGGTACCGTGAATGGAACTGTGCTTGCATGTCAATCTTCCACTGTCGTTGTACCCGATCACTTCAATAATTAACATCTCGCATGCAGCTCGGTAAAGACTGGCCTCATCACAATTCGAAACCAATCCTGTCTATTGTTGTTCATTTTTGAGTCGAGCACTTTTCTCCTCACAGCCGTACGATTATCTTCGCCCAATCGGATCACGAAAATGCCATCCTCGGCAGGACAAACCTCCCAAACCTTGTACCAGGGGCTCTTGGACAAGACCAAGGAGTGCAAAATCACAGAAAACAAATACATTCCCGAAAAGGAACTCTTCGAGATCGTGACGCTGCCTAGAGTGAAGTCCGACCTTCGCTCGACCTGGAGCTGGCTGCGCTTGGTACTCTTTAAACGGGGCTTTGAGACCAAACTCTTGCAGGCTAAGAAAGTGATTGCTATCCTCGCCATCGTTGGTCAACTCAATGAGAGATCTCTCAACACCCTTATTGCGAACTCTCTGACAGACGATGACCTCCCCCTCACCAAGGATCCCACTTTGCAAACCCGTCACAAAAGGCCCGTCACGTTCCCTGGCTGGGACGAAGCTATAATAGATTCATTCCAGGAGAAGCAATGGATGATTGTCGCGCCCATATTGGACCTCAAAGACGGCTCTCCCATGCAAGCGAAGCTGAACCAGCGATGCGCCCTGGAGTTGTTGATGCCCAACTGCGAAAACAAGGGAAGCACTCAGTTCAGCCGCGTCTTTTTTGCTGAGATTCCTTCTGGAGTAAGTACTCATTTTCTCAAATTACTCGACGCTCGCTAACATCAACATCAAGAAGGAGGGTGTAGAGCCACGTCGTGTCGCTGTGAAGCATTTTCCATTCCTCACCAAAACTTACACCTACGATCAAGAGAAGGCAAATCTGGACAAAATCAAAGATATCAACAATGATCATTTGATAAAGAACCTAGCTTCTTGTGATGGGATTCACTGCCTCATTTTCCCATGGGCTGAGCACGGAGACTTGAAGCAATACTGGGAAGACAAGTCTGACTCTGACCGATCACTACCCGTGTTCATCTGGTCCATCGAGCAGTTAGCCGGGATTGCGTCTGCTTTGAGGGACCTTCATGGAGTCAACTGCCGTCACGGAGATCTGAAACCATCCAACATCTTCTACTTCAAAGATGACGGTGGCATCCTCAAGATTGCCGACCTGGGCGTATCCAAGGTACACAGCATCGCGACGGATCAACGCAGAGGCGAGACTGTCACGACTGCATCAACTAGAGCATATGAAGGCCCAGAGGCTTACGCGCCGATCAATATTCCAAGGTCACGCAAGTACGACTGCTGGTCAATGGCATGTGTCATCCTGGAGTTCGTCGTCTGGCTGCTCTACGACCAGCGCGCACTTGAAGGTTTCCACTCATCACGGGATTCACAATGGAACAGCTTCTACCGCCCCAAGATTCCCCATCCCACTTCTGAAGGCCAGAGCACAGAGTGGTGGGAGAATATGGAAAGACATCCCAAGGTCGACGAGGTCATCCAGCTGCTTCGCAAGGATGAACGAGTCAGGGGCACCGCATTGGAAGAACTCGTGGATCTCGTTGATTCGAAGATACTTTTGATCAAACCAGAGAATCGACTCGAAGCTGCCAAAATTGCCAAAGAGCTTCACGACCTTGTTGAACGATGCAAGATGGGACAGACACCATGGGTCAACAACGCCGACGCCCCCTCGGAAGTTCCAGCAATTTTCAGACAAGAAGCGCCAAAGACCCAAAGCGCCACTTACGAGTAGGGTGGTGTAGAAATAAGGTCAATTTTTTATTCATCCAATTTTTTCATTTATTTTTGGCCCTTTTCCTTATCAGCAAAGAGACCCGGACACCTAAGCACTTGGGTCTAAAACGCAACGGGGGTTTTGAGGCAGCCTGTCCGCACTGTATCATCAAGCCAGTTAGGTAAAGGGAGCATAATGCTAAGAAATAGTTCTGTTATAATTAAGAGAAATTTTTAGAAGATATTATGATATTTTTTATGATGAAGCTATAATATAAACCTGACCGTGTGAGGCAAGTCATGATTCACACTGTCCTGAACCCCCCACCCCCATTCACCCGGGTAGGTACGCACTCGCTCCAGGGCCAAGAAAACTCCTGTTCGCTGAGAGGCCATTACATCATGTCATAGAATATCTACCCTTCATTTTGAAATAGGAAATGGTATTAGCTCTTCGTTTCAGAAAAATATCCTCCATGCTCCTGTAGTGTAAACGGTACTTGAAAAAGCACTTTGGCCCCCTGGCCGTCATGGGAGATATGACAGACAAAGCTGGGGCTTATACCCTGACAGATCTATCTTTCGATGTGATTCCCAATCTGGCATTGAAGCCCTATACCAGTGGAGAAGCTGAGTGGCATCAGGCAAAGGACCGAGGGCCTCGATTGGAAAAAGCCAGAATCCGATGGCTGGCTGAAGGGGTAGCTCAAGCTCCTGAAAGCGTCGCTCGATATCATCTTCGTTCTCTTCCTCGTGGATTTCCTGCATGGCTTCTCTCCATCTCTCGTCCTTTTCTCGAACCCAACTGAGAGCGCTGTCTCGGCTGGTTATTTCCGGACGGTATTCTCCTCCCTGTAGACTCCATCCTTCTCGTATCCCTTCATTCAAAGGTCCCCACCCTCGGTCGACAGAAAAACTGCCTTTCTTGGCACAATGACTGTAGTGCCGGCCCCCAAAGGCCACCAAAAAGCTGTATTCAACCTCGTGGTCATGTCGAACGTTTTGATAATGCAACAGTCTCAGCCAACGGTGAATCAACTTCCTTGGCTCGAAAGCGTCCAGATAGACACTCTTCAGACAGGTTTCGAGAGTTGATCTAGGGTCATACTGCAGACGATCAAACTTGGGGATAGCTGGCATGATTGGGCGAGAACGATAGACCTCAGCCTTTTCCCTGGGCTCGACTGTGCTTCGTTTCCCTAGGCTCATGTGTTAGTCTGACAGTGATAATAGACACGGGCGTCGGCTCACCTAAGAACATGCGTTCACGCCCACCACGGTATAAGAACACAACGCGCTTGAGCCGAGTTAGAACTTCCTGTAGAGGGAATGCCGTGCGTCTGGTTGAATTTAAAACGCAGCTGTTCTCAAAGCTCAGCGCGACGTTGACAAGCCCGACACGGCGGGGATCGTGGACCCAGAGATCCTGTGCAAATTTGGCAAAGGCGTAGTCTCGGATCTCCAAGGTATCTAGCTCAGGATTGAAGTAGAAAGTCCCCTTTGTGTCCCGCCTACCCTTCCAACGGTATAGGCAAGGCAGGTGAACCCGATAGAAGCGGTGAGTGACGGCTCGAGATTCAGAGCAAACAAGGGCAAGCTTGCTGATCGGCTGATACTCTGTCAATATGATTTTGTATGGTTTCTCGTTGTCATCCTCATCGGCTTGGGGGTGGGCTTCGACATGTAACAAACGTTCATGGTGGAGTTCAAATCCCCAAATGATCTGGCGGACCTCAGGAGGGAGCCGATTGAAGTATCGAAAGGAATCGGTCGCCTTAGAACCAGACGCAGGGTTGAGGATTCCCAGGCTATTGCTTACAGCGAGAGACATGATGGCGTAGGTGTGATAAGTTATGAAGAATTATGCACATTTGGGTGAAGGGGGACCGTTTTATGACTGACGAGAGATGTCGGGAGAAAAGACGTCGTCAACTTTAGGTTGGCGACGTCGTCGAAACCGAGTTTTAGACATCGTCGATGCCGACGAAAGTCCGTCTCTCCCATGTCATCTAGCTTTAGACAAATGCATGATGCTTATCTTGGGTCGTACGGTGAATTATCTCTCATGATATAGATTTCACCAATAAGGACAAGACATCCCACAGTCATCGAAATTGCGATGATAGGAAAGTTGACACGCCAAAACTCACTTCTTCTGACAAGTATGTTGTTCCGAGCTAGGATGTCCTGCCAGTCAAGGCCAGCAAATGATGCGCTCAAGGCTGTGCCGCATGCTCCGTAGTTGACGCCAAGAGCCATGCTGTAAACGGTGGCCCAGAAGGTTCTATCACTAACGGCAGTCCCATTTCGTTCATGGATATTCTGCCAGACTTGGATTATGCGTGATAAGAGAATGGTGGCGCCGATATTGGTCCCCGCAAACTATCTAGGTCAGTCAACTCTCGAATGAATCGTCGACCAGAAGCTTACATTGCATAGGATCACAGAGATAAATCCCATTCCTCCAATACTACCAACCGTACCAGTCTTTTTCGACCAATGGTACCAACCGACTGAAAATAGCTCTACCCAACCAGTGTTTACCAAGGCTTGGACGAGGACAAACATGGCCAAGGCGAAAGGAACTAGAGCAAACGGAAGATGTGGTATGACGGCCATGATGGTAGGGAATGTTTCCTGAAGCCACCAACTTGCGGTGGAACACAATGACAGCAAGGTCGTATGCTCGTCCTCATATTGTGATCCGATCTGCCAGGATTCAAGGTCGACCGGTTTCATGGGATCGGGTAGTTGTGACAAGGGCTCAGGTCCGGAAGTGCTTGAACCGCCGGGTGAGGGATTGTTAACATAAGGCTTAACCGCTGGTATCGATGACTGGGGGGACCCCAATATTATGACAGGACCATTGTCGCCAACTCCGAATAAAAGCACCTTAGGAAGCGGGCATGGCATATCCGGAGTATTCTCCGCTGGTAGGTCCACAAGAGTAATGCCCTCAGCTGTCTCTGTGCCCCATGAGGGATGACTGCTTGCAGTGGCACCATTGACCATGGGCTCTCTATTGTCCGCAGCTCCTTCTTCGACTCTTCTCTCTGCCTGGGCGCGCTCAATCATCCCCCGATAATTGGCTGCTGTCTGGCGTGCCTCTTCTCGATTAAGCCACCCCGACGCAAAATCCCAGCACACCATGACAAACGCCGCAGGCAAGGTGACCCAATAGGCAGCATGGTCGTTGCTTTCGGCGCTTGCAGCGTTGATGGCGAAAATGGTGATGAGGGTGCCTGCCATGACGACAGCGCCAAACGTTGCGCCCTTCTTATCCAAGAAGGGATTCATGATCTCTTCAAGAGGAACACCCGGCTGGCCGCCCTCCTCCGTGTTGCCCCATTCTTCTGCTTGACGACGCACGTACGGAATGTTCGGATTAACGGGGGTTCTGTTCACGGACTCGGCAGGCAGTACGTGCATCTTGATGAAGGATGGGATGAGGGACTCGTGGGCAAAGACAACATAAAGGAGAAACGGAAACAAAACCACACCCGTGACGACGACTGGTACAATCATATTGGCAGTGTATTCGATAAACTTGATCTTGAAGGCTCCGGCAATGACCAGATTGGTCGGATTGGAAGAGACAAGAATGGCAGACGGGATATTGGCGACAGCGAATTGGCTATAAATCCACGCTCTAGGGTCCCCGATGTTCTTGGAGGCGCGCGTCATGTAGGCAAGAAACGGCGTCCCCGATAGGATGATGGGCTCGTTGCCGAAAAAAGTGCCTAGAATGAAGAAGAAAGTATAGAGATAGAAGAAGAGCTTGTGGCCAGCCTCGCCACACCGTTGCAGCACCTTGAAGGCGAGCCATCTAATGAGACCCGAGGCGTCGATGGAGACGGCTATGTAAGCCAGAGTGATGAAAAAGATCATTGTATCCAGAGGCTCGATGTGGTCGGTGCCAATGGTACCATCGTGGACTTCCTGACGGCCTATTGCTGAAATGGCCAGTAGGAAAAGGTCCGCGATCAATGGGGCAGTGATGAAGTTAAGAGGGAACCTGAAGCGCACAAAATGCTTTGAAAATGGCTTCTTCTTGGCGCCGTTGAATTCATTGTCAGATTCGTTTATATCATCAGCATCTCCGAGGATCTCATAACGAAGTCGTGAGGGAATTATCCGCAGCCTAACGAGTGACCCAAGAAACAGCCTGACGACAGCTCTCGGCACATAGAGAGGAACGTGGAATGGAAATAGCACGACGATATCTGCAGGGGTCAGTAAGCAAGTACCCGGACTCTGAGGACATACTCACTAGCGATGATGAAGGCGATCAGGGTCACAATAGCTCGCCATTGCCTGATGGCAGTTGTGTCAACCAGGCCAGACATTGCTTCAATTTGAGGGTAATACGTATCCGTTCCCTGAGGGTAACGTCTTTCTTTTTTAAATCACAAGAATTTCCGCGGCTGTAGCCCCCGCCTCAATGACAACTTCGCCTCCACCAGATAAATAGCTAAGCCTTCATTGTGTACGAGGTAAATAAGTTAGGCTCTCAACAATGACTTGACCGCCTCCCTGGAGCATGATACATCTCGTTGGTGCCTAGTCACATGCACGTCTAGCCTATCAAAACATTCAACTTGAACATGGTGGCGTTGCCAGCCGAAGCAGGCTGTGTCTATTATCACACAAATTACATCTGTTGTCTCCCAAATTCCCAACCTCTCGCCCAATCATCTACCAAACTCGGTGGCTATGATCACTCGGTTGTGTCCAAACGATGCGAGACTTGCGCGCGATGCCCAACTCAGGCCCCAAGTGCGAGACAGCGTGAGAGCGTTCGCGCGACTTCTCACCAAAAATGAAAAGGAGCTTTTTTTCAACCCCCCACCTGTCTATGTGCCATGCATGTCTCCACTTTGCTGTCATCATTTCCTGAGTTCTTGGCCTACAAGATTCCGGCAGTCCTTACGCGAAGATGAGCTATGCAAGTGGTATCTCCTTGGATCTATTACGGCTGTATTATTTCTATTGAATTGCTCCGAGGCCCCCACCCCCTAGTCTTGTTCAGCCTTTTGAACAAGCAAGTGGCGTGGCATCTCAACCTACCGCCGCTACCTATCCGCGCTATGGCTGACAAGGATCCCTTGCAAGTAGTTTGTGCTTGGTTTTTGTCAATCCTTAGTTACAGCTTTGATACTAGGACCATGTCAGTCTTGTCATTCATGCCGCAGGCGCTAATCACGCTGGGCAAACTACTGACTGGTGCTGCGCCGCGACTACACAGTTACCACGTTCCCATTGTTATATGGTTTGCAAGATGACGTGAGAAGTGACCCGTGACTTCTTGTTCAGCCGCCGCAATTATTTTGCCAACCGTTGCTGCTCTCCACAGTAATGTGCTCACAGCACTCCATGATCTCCGTGAGAGACACCTCGCCCCGAAAGGCTGAGTCTATCGAATTTCTGACGATCCTAGATGCTGTTGATAGGAACGTATTTAGTGCCCTTCAGCTTTGCTCCGTTGGAATTATTGCTGCTCCAGTCACTTTCATGATGTCTAGAACCTACTTCAGCAATCATGGACGCAACACTACACTTGTCGGGCTTTTTCTTCAAGTAGTCCCCACCCCTGACTAGTTTCGATACAGGACCACTCTCCTCTTCTGTCGAGTTTTGCCAAATTGAAACATTCAACTGTATCCGGAGAAACTCTAAACCTCTCCCCGCTTCAGACCTCCCCAATTTCCCATTAAGGCCAGTGGGCTCCTGGAGTAGGTGCCAGTCTACCTTTGCTTGTCTCTCTGTACATACTGTTGGCGAACCATCTTGGCCCTGAGCAGCAAATGGTCATTTCCAGCTTCAAACGACGTCGCACTAGCAGATTTTCTTGAGCAAAAATGTGCAGACAAAGGTTTCAACATATGCTTTATGCGGTAGGTGAGGCTCACGGTGCTCACTCCTACCTCTACATTACGGAGCCGGTGAGTGAGCCGACAAGTCACAAGAGCCTATTGGTACCAGAAGGGTAGTATCGAAATAACAGACTCTACCAGAACAACACCACGTATCGGAGGGCAGGTAGCTTTGTCAGTAGTCCTTGGTCAAGCTTAAGCGTGACACGCTCCCCAATGATGCTGTAAGCTGCTGTCCTGCTGACTGGTACACGATCGAGGACGGAGTTAGTATCTTTGAACCCTAAGGCTTTTACAGCTTGTTGCTAGATACCATCTAAGCTTTTTCTGAACATATTATTATTCCTATTACATTGTATTGTATCTTTTACATTTAAAAAATTAGACTTATGTTAATGCGCTGAATATTTTGCATGGCAGGAGCTTTTTATCTGCAACATTTTATATAGAATATTTAATTCTAGCGTTGTTGATAATCATGTGTCGGGTGCGATGCACTCGATATTCGCCGATGACCGAGGGTCACTAGAGCACTGAAGTGAATACAGTGACGCTTAGCGAGGGAGGCGTATTCTTAAGACAGGGGCTCGAGAAAGACTTCCGTCACAAGTGCCGATGTCGCTTGGCGTAAATAACCTGTTTGTGTGGCTTGGTCTAGTAGAGAGGCTAGGACAAAACTTCTGCAAGCGACCTCTTTAGCGAAGATGCGATCGATCTGGGCGGAACCAGCACGGGCTAGCGTGAGGTCCGAGAGCCCCTGACATGAGATGATGAGGCATAAACCCCGAAACCGAGACTTCCGTGGCCACACCAGTGACACCACCACGTGGGTTAGGGGTGGAGTCTATCCCGGCTCCCCTCCCGGAACATGCCGTTGCAGAAGTTGTCCGTGAAGGCGAACCCTGATGAAAACAGGCTCCGCAGGATGTTGACATGCCTTGTGTCTCAAATGCCGAATTTGCCAAGACATTACCATTACACCCGATGCGTCGTCTAATCCCTAATCAATCGTAAATACGTACACAAACTCCAAATCTCCGCTCAACTAATTACCACGAGTTCTTCCTCACTCTCATTCGATTGAGTCTTCTCCTGCTTGACCCACGAGGAATTATATTTCCCCATTTGTATGTCTTGGGCCCCTTCGTTGCCAGTCTCCATGACTTTGCCTAACTCACTCCGTCCCTTGACAGGGGTCAAGCTGAAGAGGTCTTCATCTTTCTTTCTGCCTCTGGTGCCTTCCGAGTCTCCCCTAAACCCTCTTGGTTGGTGTTGATCCGAGTCCTGTAGAATCGACGGTCCTCTTGTCGAGAGCCCAAACTTGGGGCCGATGAGTCGGAAAAGGGGCCGGAGCGTAGCCAGACTTCCCGCTGTGATGCCGAGTCCTCCTTCGACCGTCGACCAGATTGCAATGTCCAGTGTCGCGTCTAGAGTCATGTTAGTAAAGTGATTCCTCGACGCGCCATTGTAATCTGAGTACGTACAAAGAAAGTCCGGATTCTTGAAGTCCTTGACATAGCCGAAGCGAACAACGACGGCGGCGCTCGCGCTATAAAGAGCCGGGTCAGCGATGCCACCAAGCTCCAAGTATAGGGAGAGAGTACTCACACGCATGCCATAAGCATAATGGGGATGAGGGCGATCTTGCTTCGCCTGTTCATGTTCAACTTCAATATCATGGCGATTGGCAGCAATGCAAACGTAAAGTCGCAGAGGACCGTGAACGAGCTGTATATATAAGTAATCGTGATGATTATGTCCACGTCGATACAGGAGCCGGGTTGTTGTCGAGTCCAAAAGAAGGAGATGGGGCTGCACTGAAATAGTGTGATGAAGAAGAATGCGACACAAGTCAACGCTGTGACTGTCATGGCGGTATAGATGATGATGATGTCAACTCGGCGAACGGCAATTCGGAGGAGAAAGAGGCCAATCGAGATTTTGCAGGTAATCATGGTGATGCAGTACCACAGATAGCAGTGCCACCAAAACTAAATTGTGTCAATTCCATGGACCCCGGAATAGAGGGATCGTCTTACTTTCATGGCCAACTGGATATCGCGGTCTTCAAGATCCCAGTAGTGGCGCCCGGTGCCATAGCGGACGCCGAGGAGGGTGAATGCAATTAGAATAATAAACGATACCTAGGCAATAGAAGATTAGAAGAATCTAAAGACAACAGAAAAGAATACTTACAAGTGCTCCAACCATGACCCCGTCGTCGAGCCCGAAGTTCCGGACGATCCGCAGCCTAACATAACATCTCAAGGCAACAGCAATGACAGCCGTGGTGATGAAAGTTGCACAGACTGCCGTGAGCTCTGGCCCACGATTTTCGATAGCCATGACTCTTTAGCAAGATGCAACGATGTATGTCATATGCAATGTCATTTCACAAGAGCCGGATCGACGAGCATGACGTGCACCTAAATATGTACAATTCCAGGGGCAGACTTCACTAATAAGGACAAGACCATTGTCGTCTCCACTGCAATGACTCGAGTTGACCACGCACTCGGGATGGCTTTCGCGACGACGTCCCACGGCTGAGGATTCGCTTAGTAGCGATCAAACTTTAAAGCGCCTCCAAGAGGTCTAAGCGCTGTCTGGCACCAAAGCGTCTCTGTCAATTTCCGCTCAGGTCCGAGCCCGTTCCGCGTGGCATGATGGAGGGGCCGGTGTCTTGGCACCTCGTGGCTCTCAGAGCCACAGCGGGTATCTATTTACCGTGGCCTACCTCCTATCCCGGTTTAGGCCGGTCGTGACAGTCTCAAACTATTGTTGTATCACCCCACCGACGCATCCGCCTGGCGTGGGCCGATATGAACCATCAAGTATGAAAGCTAGGCGCTGCCATCAACTTACTACATGAAGAAAGGGATGCGGTCTGGAAAGGGCCAGGTGCGACTGTTTCAGTTGGTAAGAAAACAGGCCAGCATCGGCTCAGCTGATGGGCGCTCATACAGCAGCATGTAGAGGATCGGAAGTGCAGCTTTGCGTGGCAACCACGTATCGGAACGATGCAGACTGATACTTGTCGCTACACTGATTCGCTGAGACCTCGTTTCAACGTAAACATGGTTGTCCACATCGCACGTTTCTTGTGCGGCGACATGTCATATAACATTGAGCCTTCCATAGAAGGCTTCAACAAATGGTTTCCAGTCCCTGATGGCCCAGCAAGGGTGACAAGAAAGCAGTTATTAATCCATGACAGCAGCCAAACCCTGTGTCGGAAAATACCGTAATCTAAGACCCCAAAGTATAAGCTGCGTTCTCATACCCAGCCGCACGAACCCAGCGGTAATATACGACACGTCTCTATATAATAGCGATCGTAAATCCTTCTCCCGGACTGTAGTCTAGTCGTGATGGCCATTGATCTGTCAGCGGGGCCGTCTCGTCAGGCTTCTTTTTCGTATGCTTGTGAAACGTTGTTCCAGAGCATTTAAAGTAGCCAACACGTCGATAAACACCGACATCGCCCCCTACAAACTCGAGAACGAGGCCATAGACGAACCCATTTCCTCCGCCCCTGGTAGGCGCGCTTGGTGAAAGAACTGGCAAGCAGCACATATTGGTCAACTCCGGCGAGTGGAGTGCCAGTAGCCTTTGATGGATGTGGAAGTAGTTCTCCCGACTGGCGCAGGGTGGCGGCCTAGCTAGAGAAGTTGTCAGCAGCTGCGTTATGATGTCTTTTGGAGTCGTACCAGACAACGGTATGCTCGAATCCACGACCTCGTCTTCAAGCAGGGATGCACCTTTCTTGAACTCATGCTTGCTGATATCATCCCAGTCCCAATGCATCCTCCAATTGGGGTCAGGCTGAGGCGGAGCCTCCATACCCGGCGAATATCCAAATACTTCACTTCTGTACATGGGGAATAGTGGCCCGGTGAGATCAATGCGCCCACCTTCAACTTCCCCAGTCACGTCGTGTCCGCTGAGGTTGACATGAACCTTTAGTATCTTGACATGTGTGGTCGTGCCAAGATCTACCGGGCGGTCGAAAGGTCGGCTCTGGGCACAGGGGAAGTTGTAAATCTTCTCGTCCATGTATTTTGGCAGTACTGCCTTGCAATCCAGTGACGACCATGACCATGATGGGCTATGGTTCTGGCGAAAGCCGTTCTTTCTCTTACACTCGATGATACAAGCATGGCGCCAAAGGAGCTGACTAGGCATGAAGCTCTCCCATAAGCCTGCGGCGTAGCTTCCCAGCACTGGCTGTAATTGCTTTGCAACAGCAGACACAGCAGGTAGCCGATCTTGCGGGAAGGTTATGCCGAGTGAAGTGAAGAGACCAATGACCTGGCTCCATCTGTCAAGATACAGTAGCCTGTGATCCGAAAGGGGTGAAGGCTGCCTCAAGTCTAGAGGAGCCTGGTGGATATCCTTCCACACATCTTTCACCATACTCCCCCCGCAGGTCAACACAGGGTGGCTTTCCGACTTCATCCCTCTCCTACACTCCCAGACGAACTCGTCAGCAGTGCAGTGGAGGATTCGCGGAGCGAATAGGCGCTCTTGAAGGACCCATGCGCGCTGGTTCAAAGGCGCCATATCAACAGCCCATCCGGAGAGCGTGCGCATTCTGTTGCACCATTTTGGCTGCGTCATGTTCAAGTCTGTTTCCGCCATGTCAATGTCCGCAGATACGACGAGACTTCCGTATACCAAAGGCTGTGGCCAGTCTGCGCTGTGCTTGTGGAGAAAGCCAGCACTGTTGTCGATAGCTGCCGATGCAGCAATGCACAAATATGAGCCCTCGTAGATGGACCCTATCTTTGCTGACTCGCGACGCCAGTCATCCACAAGGTCCTGGACAATGCACAGCGAGTCAATCCAGATGTAGGGGATCTGTAAATGACGAGCGACAATGACAGCGTCGTGATATAGTCTAGGAAGTTCTTGGAGGGAAACTCCTTGCTTCAGAGTCACTGCCGTACTTTTGTTCAGTTGCGGCTCATGAGTATTGCCCCAGCAATGAGAAAGGGTAGCATATTTCAGCCGACGGGTCTGTTCCTCGCCGGCAAGGGTGCTCGTTTCGACCAGTAGTATACGATCTGCGGACTGAATGTCGATGAGTCGTGCCGGGGCTTGCTGTGATCGGTTGGCAGCGTCTCCTCTACATTCAGGATGGTCCTCCTCACAAGTGCGTAGCCACATGCCAAATAGCTTCCAAGTTGCCGAAGAGGGCGTTTCCTGTTCCAGATCCATCAGAGCAGTCAATAGACTCTGGGATGATGGAGACGAAGGCATCACATCAATGACAAGAGATGCGAGCTCATCACCTATCAGAGACTGATACGGCCGTGGCTGCGGTGCCGAAGCTCGGACCAGTTTCCCGTTAACATCGAAAGTCATCACTCCCCCCATCCGGAGAGGTTCAGTAGACGGAGGCGGTGCGGGGCATCTGAGGTTCAAACGGTAATGATTGATGCACCGGTTGCTGAGGTAACTAGCCCACGAGTCGAGTTCTATCGTAGCAGGGCGTTTCAGCCATTGTTCAATTAGACCATGGTTGGTCAGCTTTGATCGAGAGTTTAACGATTGAAGCAGCCAGGTGCACATGAGACAACCCTTCAGAGAGGATGCACGTAGTTCTGTGCGGACTGACTTGTGCGGCATGGAATTGTCTTCAGGCAGCTCAAGGAAAGCTGGCAAATCTTCGAATCTTTCCCCATTTTCGCGGGTGCTGACATCGGGAAGAATCCTCGTTGCTCGCTTGTCGCATCGGCCTCGCTTCCTTTTAGGCCCCTTGGGTTCTCCATCTCTCAGGTCCAAAACCCTTTGGAGTATACTCCGGCAGTCAGAGCACAAGTTTGACGCGGCCTTCATTTGAGCTGCTTCGCCGGACACGTTGGTGTATGTAATCTCGTTACCGCTTAAATCTTTCATCGCGCAAGGGAAAAGGCCTTTCAGGCTTTACAATGTCCAATGAGCGTGGACGGAAAGGGTGTGGCAGATACAATAGTCAGTTAGATGGGAGCTGATAAAGGTTGAATAAGCAACCCGGGCGGAAGGAATGGTTCTCGTCGAGAATGAGGGTGCAAGCAATATTTTCATCTCCCCATCAAAGGAGGCTATGCATGATGGCTATGTTAGGCAGCAATGGAATGACTTCATTGTTGCATGATGGGTTATAATCAACGAAGTGAGGGTCCTTATTGGTTGGTCCTGCAGGTAGGTCCCCAGTGAACCAATATGCTGCTATCTTACTGGCCTCTTTGGGCCCTCAGGCTTTTACGGCTCGTCGCTAGACACCATATAGATTTTTCGCTAGTCCGAATTTGATAGTTGTAGATTTCTCTCCATAGTCTATGCCATCTGTACAAAAAACAGCTTTTTTCCATGCAGTAGTTTACATAAAAGATTCAAAGAGATAACAGTTGATCCAAATGAATGCCGAACGCCTTGGTAAGTCGATATACCATGCGAATTGATGTGGACACCAGGTATGTTTAAGAAGCGTGCTCAGCAGCCTTCTTGGCGGCTAATCGTGCCTCCTCAGCGGCAACCATATCTGATCGAGGTTAGCTCTTTATTCTTAATCTGACATCAAAGAAAACTTACCCTTCCAGAGGTCCTGGCCCTCATACTCCTCCTTGTGCACCTTCTTCTCGATGAGCTTCTTATGCTCGGGATCATTGGGGTCAACCACCCAGATGGTCTGGAATCGGCTGTTGCCCTCCTTGAGATCATTCATCTCGAACATTGCCGAGATGATCAACACGGCGAGTGTAAGGCCTTGCGCGTAGACACGAGCTTGCACAACCTTGTTGGCCGTGTTCATCGGCGATCGGCTAACAATGGCGAACGCAACACCCATTGAAGCCAGCCATGATGCGAAAACAATGGTGTACCGCTTTTCTCGACCATACTCCAAGAATCGCTCATAGGCAGTCTGGTTTTGTCGAATCAGATCCGTGGCGCGACTAGCCTCGTCCTTGTACTGGTATCTTGGATCCTGGGCCTTTTGGTGGGCAATGCTCCATCGCTCAGCGTTGACGATGGCGCCGAATGTGCTGCTGGATGTGACGAGGAAGGACTTGAAGGGAAGAGTGAGACCGCGAACGGTCGCGTAGCGCTTGGAGCCGAAGTAAACACCAGCGAGACCGAGGGTCGCGCCAAAGACACCACCAATGACTCCGCCCTTGAGGACCTCGGCGTAGTGGGCTTCCTCTTCTTCCTTGGTAAGAATCTTCATGATGGTAGTTTGGTGTGTAGATGGGTTGAAGGTTGAAGTGGAGACGAAGATTGGAAAGAAAAGGTATGGAATTGGTCAAGTGGTGTTATGGTAGGGTATCTTGGCGTGTAATGATGAATTGTCGAGAAAAACGCGGGTAGAGGGCAAGACGTTTTAATATGAGACGAGATGACAAAAGAGGCGAAAACTGGAACCGGGAAAAAATCGTGCTGTATACAGTGTACGTAAGGTGCGATTCAAGGGCTAGTTAAGGCGTTTGGCAGCTTATTCTAACCGTTCAAATCGTACGATGGTTGTGAGGGTGCGTGTTTGAAGTCTGAGTGGTTGCGGGATGAGGATATACCTACTGGTGTTATATGTGTCATTTAACGCGCACATTTCAATCCATTTTATTTTCTATTTTTCCTTCTTAACACTGCTTTACTCTCCACCGTCGTCATTCCTCTCGTCCGTCTACGAAATGACTGATGCACGGGCTTGACCGAACGATGCCGCAAAATCCTTTACTGTCGGCGCACGGGATGCGGCGATTGCGGCGTCTTGTCTGCGGCGTCTGCGGCATCGGAAGTGTGTGCGGCATGAGCGGCAAGGTTTGTCGCCGCGGAGAGGGCCGCAGCCGCGGGATTGGATTTGTCGCCTGATTTATTGGTAATTTTCTAAAGCTTATTCATCTCTTGTCTATTCGTCAAAGTTTTCATTGCTTGTGATTGCCATTTCAGACGTGCTTGGCTGATTTGATTGGTCACGTTGCCACCACAATTCCTCTGCGATCTTGTTGACTTCACGGCTCATTTTCGTCCCGATGATTACAACAGATTCATCTAGGAAAGTTAGTCAAATCAATTCGCCTGTAAGCTGCATTGCATCCCCGAGGGCCATTGTGCTTTTAGGTAATCACCTAGATCGCCACCACTGACACCGTTATTAAGTACCTTAGTAAATGACAGTTGCAACGAGGTCCAACCCTATACCTTTAACAGGGGTTGATAAGGCGCTAGTTACCACGCTTATCGATAACATAAAAAGCTTATCGCAACTCCTTAACAATGAAGTTCCAGGCGGCTCAGGTGGATGGATGGGTTGATGTTGAATGCTGAAAATTTTACTTAGTAGGTAGACATAGAGTGATTGGTGGTCTGATTATACCCGCAACCTAGAAAGGTATTCACGAATTTGTCCAGCCTCATTGAAAGATTGTATGGCTACCCAGAACCAGAGCTTGTTTGCGTCTTCAATACTTGAGGCAATGGCTAGTTGCTGGGCAATTTAGTAAATTACGAGCGCTCCATTGTGCAGGCGACATTCTCCTTCTGATTGAACCCGAACCTACGGACTGCTAAAATCGAGGAATTATATCATTCTCCTTTCCTTTATCCTTGTAACGGTCTTCTGACCATTTGCTGAACAGCGGCCAGAAATCCACGGGTGGGCCACCTAAGATCACCTCCCCCCTGACAGCCGCGCTTCTTTCCTCTGGTACCACAAAGAAGTCGTCACGCAATTTCTGAGTTTGGGCCGCAAGCTCGCAAGCCGTTGGCCTATGATCAGGATCCTTCTGAAGGCAACGAGAAACCAGGTCCCAGAGCAGTTTAGGGATCTGGTCATCAGCTGCCTTTTCGCATCTGATCCTCAGTATTTCGGCCATCATGTATCCAACAGCAAAGACATCAGACTTTTCGCTGTACTGGCGATCAGAATCAATTTCTGGAGCCCAGTAATCACGACTGCCATACGTGCTGGACGACACCCAGGCAGGGTTCACCATTTCTTGGCCCTGTCCGAGGTCGATGATGACAAGTTCAGTGTACTCAGAATCGAACTCGTCATTAGGGCAAGGAACGTCATGAATCAATACGTTTCCAATATGTATGTCGCTAGACTTCCAGTGAGCATCAACATTTCTATCTTGACAATGGATGATGAGACTTGATACCTACCGGTGCAAGTGTCCACGCTGATGGATAACTTCAAGACTGCCAGCAGCGTCCATGAAAAGCCCTGATATTATGTCCCAGTCTTTCCCGCTGTTATCAAGCGATTTGTACAAAAATGGCCGGACACCACGCGCTTTCTCGAAGACGAGAAAGATTTCTTTCGACTCGGCGTTGAATGTAAGCCCATTGAGACGTATGGAGGCTATAGGGTCATCCGTAAACGTGACAATGGTGTTGGCGAGCTTGTATCCGATGAAAGATCAGACATGTACTTGGAAAATACCTAGGAGTTCTTGAAAGGAAGCATACCTCACGCTGTAGAAGTTCCGGATATGGGTCTCCGGGTCGCCACACCTGTTTCAGGGCGACTGGGATGACTTCGCTGGGGGTTCTGGAGCCTTGCCCCTTGCGGAACATGCCATTCGGCAAAACGAATAGCTCCGCTATGTCCAGTGTCGTCTGTTTCCCCAGAAAAGCTGATTTCGTGAAATGGAATGACCTCGACCAAACCGCTGTAGATTTTGAGATCAGAATTCTGTAGCTGCATCACATACAAAATGCTGTCAAGCGTTTCAGGCCTGTTCAGTCGGACCGCATCGGTAATTGATCTGAAGTACTTGCGAGCGGCACCCAGGCTGAATTGATTCTGCAGCTCTCGAAATTTGATTCCCGGGCGAGTTTGCAGTAGGTATGTGCGGTTCGTTGCTGTATCAAACGTGAGACCGCAATCATTCTTGGACGCAGAACTGTCAACAACTTTGTAGCTTACAATGTGGAATAACGCAGCAGCAACTTACCCACAAGGCGGCCAGGTCCCTTCTGGCTTGGCAAAGCTCATTCTTGTCTAGTTCTGATGCTACAAAAATGATTCCATCTTGGTCACGATATCCTGGAAACTCGAACTTGGCCTCGACACAGTATTTAAATACCTCTTCTTCGGTGAACAGATGGTGATCAAGCGGGCAAGTCTTTTTTGGCAGCCACAATGCCACTGGATTCTGGGCGAGGTCGCCTTCTGTGCGTAGCTCTGTGATTGGGATGTATTCCAACTCAATGAAACTATCCGGTTCCTAGGAATTAACCAGTCAGAAAGTACACATTGAACAGCTCTCATAGAATGCCAACTTACTCCATGCAAGGATCCTAATTCTCGGGGAAAATCCACTTGCGATTGTCGGTAATAGGAAGCGACGGTCTGGACCATGGAATGTACCTCAAAAGCGGGATATTCGCACAGAATGCCTTGTTCACTCCCCTCAGGGCTCTTTTGGTTCTCTGCATGGCTAGTAGAGCTTTGCTCCTCGTCATCTAGCGGAGGACTTGATCTGGCAAATCGCTGTTCTATTTCCTTCAAGGTATCGATGGGGCAGTGAAGGCTGTGCAAGCGGGGATGGTTGGTTTTAATGAACTTTGAGAAGTTCCAAATAGCTTGCCAGTCTTTACCATCCTCCTCCTCCGTGAGCTGGATGCAGTCCGGGGCGACGCGTGGGAGCTGCTGTTGACAGATGAATGACCGTAGGCTGTCGTTGGCGTCGAGTAGTAGTCTCGTTCTAGTGTAGCAGCTGTAGCTGTCTGATGACGTGCCTGACTGAGATCGCGAAGAAAGCTTGCTTTGAAGAACCTGCCACGTTCGACTGGGGTCGCTTTGATGTATCGCCTTTTCTTCATCGTCCATGTCATGCAATAACCATCGCAATTGATCCCGAACTTGGGTAGCCCAGCCCCAGTTTTCTCGGATCCAGTCATGGATGACAGGAGATTCCTGAGGGGAAAGCGTGCCGAGTTCTTCGGAGAAGGCCTCCTTTGTCTCACGTATGAGCTGCTTTTCCCAGGAGCTTAGAGACAGTTTGATTTGCAGGGTTGCCATGTTGAACAGTGAACTGGCAGTATGCAAATAAGCGTGAAACAGCCGAAGATTTAAAGTCAGGATGGAAACAAGAATTGGCCAGGCTTGGGCTTGTTCCTATAGATCCCTCAGTTGCCCAGCCCACGTGTCTGCACAAATCATTTGCCCAAACTCAGCTTAGTCACGTAGAAGTTGGGCAGCAAGAGGCAAAAGTGCATAATTGGGCGGCATACGAGACGTCAATCCAAGACTGAACCCCGCCCGCATCCGAGATACTGGTGATGGCCTAGTTTGTTCATATCAGTACCTTCTCGCCAGCTCCACCATCATGGCCGGGTCACAAACCGTGGGCAATGCGCTTGCAATTGTAGGCGCGGTCGTTGACGTCCCTAAGATTGTAACAACCATAGCTTCAGGCGCCCAGAAGATCTCCGAGCAGCGGCGATCGGGCAGAAAGAACTACGAGGAGTTGCAAGCCAATGCCCACACCCTGCGTTTCATGATCCAAGGCTTTCAAACAGCCCAAAGTGGGTTACGAAGGGAAGAGCTAGAGCAGCTCATCTCAAAAATCGAAAATTGTCTGGCCAGGTTCCCTACGCAAAACTTGCTCGATCATGCCGTCGAAGGTATGTTCACAAAGGAATATCGGCAATTACAAGAGGAGTATCGACGTTTGGAGGAAAGATTTATGCTGGTGTCCGTGGTAAGCCTTCCAATAATTGCCCACACACCTGATCATTGCCATGTACGGTCGGACGCGTTCTGAGAGCCGGTAGGACGACGTCAGAAACAGCCTCAACCAGGCAGTACCGCTTTGGACAAAGGTGCTGGAGACGACAAAGGAGGTTGCATCAATGCATTCCCCAGTCAACTTAGCGCTGGAGACCTCAAGCATCACTTGGGAGGGTTCCATCGGAAGAGGTCAAGTCGCGGGGTATGGCGACGTGGAATGTCGCAGACTTGACGATAGCACTGCAAGTCGGCGTGCGCTGCAACTATACCAGGATCTACAACGAGGAGCACATGTTCAGACCATTCACGGCATTGCGGAAATCAACAAGGAGAACTACGTTATCATGCAAGACTGCTCCGGATTAAAAATGCTTCAAAGCTGGCGCAACGACGGCAATCGAGAGCTCACCCTGACCGATCGAGCATATATCGCATTCGATGTGGCTCAATCTATCGCTTGGTTTCACGAAGGCGGGCTTGTGGTCAAGTTTCTAACCGATACTTCCATTCGCCTGACGAACCGCCAAAACCGTCGTCACAGCCTGTTTTGACCGGTCTTCAGTATGCGCGTTGCGTGAGTACTCAGGACATCGCTTGCACTCATCGATAGCTAAGGATTTTAGCTTTACGAGAAGACAAACAGCGCCCGTACGGACTCGAGATACGAGGCCCCCGAGATTCTGAAGGAGCTCCTTGGGCCTCGGGGACAACGGCAAAGGCCGCATTCCCAAGAAACCGATATATGGAGGTGAGAATGACCATCTTTATCGCGGTAGCTGTGTAACTCATCTGTGTCAGCTTGGGTATTATTATCTGGCAAATCCTTACAGACGGAGTCCCATATCAGCTTGAGAAGGAGATGAAGTTTCTTAATCCAGAAACAGTGTCAACGCTAAGACGTTGCTTGGAGAGCTCATCGATTCCGGGGGCCTTTCCTTCCGACCTTCCGTCGCCGCTGGTCGAGATTATTCAGAGCTGTTGGTCCCCTATAGATCATGAACGACCGACCGCCAAGGCAGTGGCAAGCTCTCTATTTCGAGCGATATCTTTCTTGGGCTCGCCTGTGGCTCATTCAAGACCGGACCGCATGGATCATCGTGTTGGGCTGATGACTTTTCAACAATTGAATCAGGCACGGTCGGCGGCACGGGAGCTAGTGCAGAAGGGAAGAGACAAGAAGTTGTGCGCCCAATCCGACAAACTAAGTGAGGACCATGTTAAGGTCCTTCTCCATCATGCCGAAGATCCACTCCACCCCGAATGCGCTTTCCTCGTAGGCGCTACGATCTGGTGGGATGTGGTCAACGTCTGGTCGATCGAGGACTGCGTCACACCTCGCGCGCTAGGATTTGATGGTATGTTTGCTGGAACACCTGGGTCTTCCGCTGTGGACTGTCAATAAGCCAAGGGCTAACTGCCAGCCTGTACAGGTCAACGAGCAGAGCGTGCTCTATCATACTTGCTTGTAGCAAGCGATAGAGGCTACAAGGATGCCAACCGGGAGATTTCATACGCGTATGCTACTCTCTACCATGACTACAAAGACCGAGTTGGTGTTGTGAATCATCTATGAATGAGGACTGGGGGTGCTCCCTTGTTACATGTCTTGCTTGAACGCTGAGGACTAATGAAGATGGAACTTGCATGGTATTCAGACTTCAGGGAATAGTAGTCTGAGGGAACAAATTGACCAAAATTCGCTCACATGCCCTTTAATATGGTGATGCTATCAAGACTCTTGGCTTCGCTTTCAAGCATATTGGTGAGGCACGAGCCAGTGAGTTTGACTGGGAGCCTAAGCTGCCACAACCAGGAATGGGTCTAGGTAGTTCAAGTCAAGAACGTAGTCTTTATGGCCGGCTTGGGAAGCATCTAAGTGTTAATAAGGTCTTGATAAGATCCACACATTCATAGCTTACTTCTATTATCACGCTATTGCAATCCGTCAGGAAGGATCCACAGATCTGGATCAGGACTGAGAGTCAAGGTTATAACCTGGTCAAAGAAGTGAGCCAGATTGACTGTTAAACGGTTGGTATAGTCTGGAAACCTCAACTCTATTGACGAAGATGTTCTTGAGGACATCTTACTGAACTGGGTTCATATTTCTGAACAAGGCTCATGGTACAGTTAAGGGAGCGAGATAAACTTGGAAGCCTAGTTATAGTTACTTGAATGCTCTAGCATTGTCATAGACCTATGGAAGACTACCTAGGTAGCTTTAAGAGACACAATTTAGCCAAGAAGTCTTTACAAGGGTGGACATAATGACTACTCCACCAAGGAGTTGCCTTGACGGGTTTAATGGCCGGCTACACGGACGCTTGCTCACTCCTTGCAGCAACTTACTTTTAGAGTTACAATACAATGTTACTGGCCTCTGTTCTCTGTATGACGATCAAACAACAAGCTGCGTTTGTCCCTCAAGATTACCAAGCCTGGTGTCAAGACCCCGCGTCTAAGTCTGTGAAAGTGTCGGATAGAAAGGTAGCTATGCCTGGGAGGAAACTTCTGATGCTTCCATTGTGATTAATAAGATCGCAGTGATATAACCTTTCTTTGCAATAGACAGACAGGCCTTCAGTATGTCATGTGTTGGGCCAATCAAATAGCTTTCAAAATCGACCAATCAAACTCGTGCCGACCGCTTACGTTGGGGGCTATTTAAGTCCTAGACACTCCCTGATCATGGGCCGCCAATTCACACTTCAAACAGACCAAATGGCAGGGCGTGGCTCGCTTCACTGCATCTCCGGCAGATGCCGGATTTGTCGGTTCCTCTTTCAGGCGGAAGAAAAGGTAATTGCCGGTAGGTTCACCCACCAACGTGTAGTACGTAGTTTCCATGTTGACTTGGCCTGACCTGCAGACGTGGATGGCCGCTTGTCTAGTGAATTCCCTTTCGGCTCAAGCCATATAGACGACGACCTCAAGGTCCTCCTCCGACCCTGCATCCCCGGTTGTATGTGGTATGGACAGCACACCAGTGGCCGGATCCTTAGCTATCACGTTGAATGTCTTAAACTCACTTCGCTGCCCCCTGGTGCCTTTTTGCGCGCCACGGAATACTCGTTCGAACCTGATGCTTCTGAAGAAGAGAGGCGCCGTGCGTGGACTCTTGCTCTTCTCGCCGATAGGATGAACAAGATGCACTTGTGTCTACCGATAGAACTTCGACTCCTTGTTTCACAGAACCTTGTTCGCGAATGTGCGATTGCTGCATCCCAGCAGGTGTGGGAGGCACGATGCAGTCGAGAATGTGACGTCGACATTTCGTTGGAAATCTGGGCCTAGAGGGTCTCCAGTACATTTCGTATGTGTCGAATCAAGCGAGTCAGACATCTACAGCCCGTCGGATTCGGAGTGCTGAATCGCTCCCCGCCACAGTCTTGCACGTCCTGGAGGATCACCTAGGTATTAGAGAGTTGGTATTTGGTGCAACACAAGAGTCCAGGCCAAGTATGCATCCCGGACAAGGCCTCTGGTGGCGTACTGTCCCTCTCGTTTCCGGAAGATGAAGATAGAACCCGACGTGAGTTCTTCCCAAGAGCACGACTCGGCGATAGTTTTAACTGACATGTTAAAAAGGGTCTGAAGCTTCGCCGTGTCATGTCGACAGCGGCCGTCTCTACCAAGTTATGGCGTCTACCAATGACACAACCCGAGTAGCGGGACCTCACCTTTTTCAACTATGCTCCCAATTCAGGCCGTAAACTGAACACCTTTCGGATGGTTTCTCTGAATCTCAATGCCCCTGACGTGGGGTACTCTGCATGCTGGTTCGGCAAACTGATGATGCTGCACGCACACAGGGCTGGTGAGAATTTGTCATTGTACAAAGACTTGTTGGCAGCCTATGGTCGTGCTGTCTGGATATATACACCAATGAGTTTTGGGGAACTCATCTTGAAGATATGGGGTCGTCGTGGTAGGTTGGATGGTCATATGGGGTTATTGGTAAGTTTCAACTGTTTACTTGCCACGCGTAGTCTCGCTGATAATTGGAAAGATAAGGACAAACAGAGCAAGACAGACCGTCATCGGTCTGTCCATATCAAACCAACTGCTGGTGCGAAATAGAGGTATCCGCCCAGCTTAGACACAGCTATGCGCTCTTCCAGAAGGGCCCAGCCGCCTCTTCTTCAGCCACTCACGTCTAATTGTCCATCTGCTGGGTACCACGGATGTGGGAAGTCCGAATGCTACCTTGTCGATGCCCACACTAATGTCATGCCTGAAAACGTACGGAATTGTCGAATACTTCTACTCTGCTGCGTCTCTCGAGGATGTGGTAAAGATCACGCCATGCGAGCTCAAGTTGGCGACCTATTCGCATATGAGCGGATTGATTTTTGAGTACACAAATGGGGAACGGGCATGTGTTGGTGAAATTCGACTAGATTGTCTTGGTGAGCCTCTTCTGATTCAACCCAAGAGCAGACTTCACCTCTCCTTCAAAAGGAATCGTGCCGTCGGGCCATATGCAACCAGGTCCTGGCTCCACAAAAATCTTGACGAGGGGTCTCCTGAGTTGCTCTCTTTGCCCTGGACTGGCGTGCTTGAGTGGTGGTTTGCCCATGGACATTGCAACGTATACCACCAAGGCAAAGAAAGCCCCTCTTTATTTAACTAGGTCTTAAGCAGGTGATGCCCCCTGTTTATCATATTAGGTCACCATCATCACATGTACCACAGTTCTCAGGTATTCAGAGGAGAAGCTGAGATTTATGACAAGGCTTAGCTACAAACCATATACCCATGACATGAGTGTGTGGTTACGGCTTCGATGTTCCAGGGAGTAGTCTACCATCGTTATACTCATTATGAGTCGCTATGAAGTGCTCTGCCAAAGGTACCGACAACTATGTCTTTCATGTAGAGACCTCTCCTGTGAATCTCATTGATTTCAAGACGCGTGCTTTTGTAATTTTCCCTTGGAGAAGCTCGCCACTCGAATTGAGACTCATGACATTTACTAACAGCCCTTCCACTTGCCCTGGGCGCACTGCTTGGCTATGACTGAGTTAGTAAACATGTATGTATCAAGCCTAAGTCATGAAACTTACGGCAAATGGCGAAGCAGCTACCACAGCGGCATCCGACAGCGCATCCCGTGTTGCAAACGGCGATGCACAGGCTGTAACCCTTGGGGTCCTTGCAGGCACGAGCCTGGAGGGTGGACTCGTCACGGGCCTCAACAGCAGTGCTGCCCTCGGTGTAAGAGACACCGGCGTTCCAGGCGCCCTGGATGACGGGGTCGGTGGTGTCAACGATACCCTCAAAGTCGGCGAGACTGGCCTCCTCTGCTGCGGGGGCGGCGAAGGCGAGGGTGAGGAAAGAGAGGAAGTAGGTGGCCTTCATTTTGATGGAGGAGTTGGTGTTGTTGTGTTTGCTTGGTTGTCGGCGTTGTGCAGGTCCTGGTGAGGAGGGATGAAAAGCTACAGAGATGATGGCAGCTTACCAGCTTCTTATACTTCTCTTTCCCATCAAACTTGAAAACATCAAATTTCTCGTAAGACTTCTGAGCTCACGATGTCCATCCACACGATCCTCATGTTCGGCAAGTCTGGTCCGAACAACTTCAAACCATGCTGAGCAGGGGCTTCGGACTTGCTGATGGGTCTGAGCTAACCGTGCCACAAGTCTGCCTTTTAGAAAGAGGTAAATCCACTAATAAAAATGAAGTTCATCATCCCATAGGAGCGCAAAGTTTCACTTTCACTGACCGAGCATTTGTGTCGCTTCGTCGGCGTTTACATGTCTGAGGCGACAACCCGAAGCGCTCGATCTACACCTGCAACTATTTGCCGCAGGACATACATTTCCGGCATGATGAGCTTAAGCTCATAGGACCGCCTAATTGACCAGCAAGGGCCTGTGAGGCTGCGCCGCATCCGATACGTCGCTTCGTATAACATGCAAACTAATACATGGGCTAGCTGTTTCTAGTAGTTTTTGTGCTTCTTCGCCAGGACTCCCTACCATGTCGTAGCATTCCAAAAGTCCCCGCCGAACCAACAGACACTCGGATATGCGATCTAGAACTCGATGGCATCGCCAAGTCAGCTGACTGGAGCCAAGACCATTCCACGCTCGCATCTCCAAGCCCCTAGTGCACTCATGTTAAGCGCGCAGATGGAGCCATTTCGGGATCTAAGCGATCCTTCGGCTCCCCGCTGCCGAGATTGACTGGGGTATGGGGCGACCGTGGAGCATCACCCCAGGATGCGGGCGAGCATGAAGCTTCACAGGAATCAGAGTTTGTACAAGCCCAAGGGAAACGCCAATTCTCAGAGATTCCTTCAGCCATCTGGCTTATGACTGGGAGTTGCTCCCGTCTCCCATTAAAGAAATTTCCCGTGAAAGAAGTATGCTTCTGTTCCAATGACATCCTCGGATATTGTTGGAGACCTGGCTCCGTGGTGGAAAGTCCTACGAGCCACTGGGTCCCGATGATCACTGGGTCGCCTGATGTGACAGAGGCAAGACTGCTATCCCGCCTCGGCCGTGTAGCCGGGAGCACTTAGTCACGCATCCACGGAGAGTCGTATGATATAATGGCCATAACATGCTGGACTCGTCTAAGATTAATGGGCACTTACACTTGCACAGATGCGATCAGGTCGTTTGGTTGCCGGCCCGGCCCGCTAGTCTTGGAAATGCTTGACCATACCGTTTCCGCCTATACTCTCATGGGTAGCTACGTTATGCATTGCTATTTGCTAGGATGCCGCTCCTTTGCCGCTCTTCTGATTCACTCTTCTCGATGTAGTTAGGCGATCCACCACTCCCCTTCTCAGAACTGACAACGTGACACCCTGTCTCTCCACCTGGGTTGACTTGCTCAGCTGTTTCCGCCTTGGTTGTATCCAACCTGCACCAGGGCTCGCCCGCTCATCTCGTCTACGTCGGTATTGCCAGTTCCCAGTCAGCAACTGAAAATGATCTACAAATCGCTCATTGAGCTCGGTTCGAGCCCGGAAATGACAGACCAGGGAGCCTAAAGTTGGCAACATGGTCCAGTGGGCCACAAAAATGGATAGGTGGAAATCCTTGGTCAGGAACGGCCCTGGTCTTGCAAAATTACGCGACGATGGGACATGCCCTAGACCGAAGGATTCTCAGAATCCACAAGGCGGGGGATAACGCTGTAGAGGCCCGACGAGCCGACTCAACGCTAATGGTAGAACTCCAAGTTAAACGGCAACATTCACGTAAAGACATGCCTCAGTGAATTGATAGCAAGTCTCAGTAACGTGTTTTTCGACCTTGAAAGTGGCTTCCTGCGATCAAAATCTCGGAGAAGACAACAACACGCCACTCCTGTTCATTAATAACTCTGTGGAAAAGCTTGTCCGAGAAGCCAGAGATGTTGACGTGTAGTTATCTAGTACATGAGCTCATTGTAGCTACCCACGGTCCCTCCCTTGAGTTGGGCCGCCTTGAACGAGACAGAAATGCCTCAAAGGAGTCGAAGGTAAGATTGGGCAGTCTATGACCCCTCAAAGAGTCGACAAACGGGTGACACGTTCACAGGCCTCGAATATGAACCCGGCTTAAAAACGCAGCCCCGCAACAGACTTTGATCCAAAGGCACGATTCGGTTTGTTTTGGATGAAACAACTGTGCTGTTATTCAATATTGGATGTTCAGAGACTACGCTTGACAGAGGCCTAATAACTGGTTGGGCATTTTTAAATAATGGTAACCCGTCGACACCCCTGAACCTACTCGCAAGCACCAACAACGCCTTAGCGAAAAGTGGTCCGCCTTGGTTCTATTCGTCTTCTAGATCGTAAACTACATCCTCAATGCTCAGAAGCTGTTGTATGTCGAAATCCCAAGTCTCAGGCTGGTTCAGTTCAGTACATGCTTTCTCTGAATGACTCTGAATATTAGGCGACGTAAAGAACACGTCGTCTAGTTCGTCGCCAAAATCCAAGCCGAAAGGGAGATTCGGGAAGTGAACATCTTGTATGGGTGGACAATCTTGTGCCAAGTCTAGCAGGTCTGATTGGCAGTCTTGGTGCGGCCCAGTGCTGCCATTAGACGTCATGTGGGCTTTGCTGAGTGATGCCGCGAACGATCTTGGCGTGAGGTCAAAATGTCTCTTGAACTGCCGGTGAAGATGTGCACCCGTGATGTTGAGTTCTTGAGCTACACCGTCCACCGCCCAAGGTTTTCCACTCTCGACGGCTGCAGTGATTATGGCTCGCGCGCGGTTACACAGCGTTCGGCCCAAGCTCTCCTTATCCCAGCCAAGCGTGCATGGTTGACATCTCTTGCACGGTCGGTATCCGGCATCGAACGCCTGATATTGGTTGTCGAAGAAGATAACGTTGGATCGTCTGGCGACGCGACCGGGACAGGTTGGGCGACAGAATATCTGGGTTGATCTGACTCCGTAAAGGAAGGACGAATTGGCGGCGGGATCACGACGAGAGACGGCGAGCCATCTGGTCGCAGTGGAGGTGTCGGAGGGAAGAGGCATGTAGGTGCTGATGGATGGATGGGAGCGGAACAGGTGCTTAAAGAGAAAGGAGAGTGTCCTGTTGAAGATTTGTTGCAGGAAAACAAAACAAGGGAGGGTTCGACCGAAGTCAAGACAAAGTTGTTAGGGCCATGGCTCTCATTGGTCAGTTCCACATCAGTCCCTGAGCGCCGACCTCGGTCTGCTGACCTGTGATTGGTTGGTTCGACATCACCATGGTGTTTTGAGCTTCCATAAAAGAGGACGCTGAACAAGAGATGAAGTATTTCAGAATCCTCATTATCAGTCATCATTTGATTTCAGGAACCCGTGTTTTATATTGTACATCTTTATTGCTGCAAATCCAAGTAACATCCCCAATCGAGGCTACCAACACACCTCTGTCATGGACAACCCTGTCGCCGCAAACATCCTTGGGACGGCTGGAGCCGTGTGCTGGTCTATACAGGTGAGTGGACACACCTCCTCCTCCAAGGCAGTCTAAGGCTAATACTAACTACCATCATTAAACAGCTCCTGCCTCAAATTGTCAAGAATTATCGCCGCCACAGCACCGACGGACTTCATCCTCTCATGTACCTCTCCTGGGCCTTTGCTGGTATACCGCTTGGTGTCTACAATGTGGTCCAGAACCTCAACGTTGCACTCCAGGTCCAGCCTCACATCCTCGTCTTCCTGAGTCTCGTAACTTGGTCTCAGTGCAAGTACTATCGAGACAAGTGGACACTCGTCAAGATTCTGCTTGTTTGCCTGGCTGCTGCGTCTATCATCGGCGGTGTCGAGACTGGCCTGTACTTTGCTTTACAGCATGCATGGGAGAGGGATATCGAGTGGCCCATGACGCTCATGGCGGTTTTTGCAGCAGTTCTACTAGGATGTGGGGTTTTGGGATACTACTGGGAAATTTACAAATCGAGATCTGTCAAGGGAATCTCGCTCTTGTTTGTGTTGATCGATGCTGGGGGCGACGTGGTATCGATCCTGGCACTGGTCTTTGCACCTAGGATTGACATACTAGGCATAGTCATCTATTCAGTCGAGGCCGCACTCTGGACTGGTATTGGAATCTTGGGTATCCATTTTCGATTCCGCGGTTGGTTGCTCGGCAAGATGGGTCGGAAGTCAGCCGATTTGGATGGGCCGCCCTCAGAGAGTGCCATCGAAGCTGGTGAGACAACGCGCAGCCACAAGCAGTAACAGTAGGGAAAAAAGGGATGAATGGTCAATTCGCTTGTTCCACGGACTGCCTGGTTAAAAATTCAAGATGGCAACGGAGTAGCAATAAAGGACCAACTCGAGTGCTGCGCGAGCTGCTCTTAATCAGAGTCGACGCCTTCACGAGGAACTCAACTTTTAAGATCGTTCACTGCATTCATATACTAAAATCTTTCTTTTCCTCCCTCAAATCGTGGCTCATTTCTTTTTGAAGGCTGAGGAGTCGTACAACTACTTCAGCACGGACAGTCGCACCACTGTCAACTCGTACAATATGAATCCCAACAACCAGTTTCATTGCTTTCCGGTTGGTCCATAGCTATACGTTGCGCCCTCGTTCTGGCCATTAATTTGCTGCCCGCCCGAGCAACTGTACACGTTGCCGTCACCGCCGTTATGGAACTGGCTCCCCGTGCCGTGGTTGTTGAAAGTCACCTCTCCGCCCCGAGGCTGGTTCCCTAGAGAAGAAGGGAGCTTTTTGACTTGATCTAGCGCATCTCTGAGGGCTTCAAGATGTTCCATCCCGACGAGCGGGGTCACGGCTGCACTCCTGGCATCCTTGAGCATGTCCATCATCACCGTCTCCAACTTCCTCCCGCCTTCACCTTTAACGGCTTGACGATAAGCATCAACTTCGCCCCGGCTGTTGTTGAAAGCTTGGAACAGCCTTTCGAGACATTGAATCCGGCCGTGGCACGCGACGGCTGCCTGGCGAATGGCAGGGTAGCTGTCACTGATCTGACCGTCGGTCTCTGCAGTAGTTGACTTCAAGCGCTCTTCGACGGAACAAAAGACAGCAGTCAGGGCTGGAAGATGTCTTGCGACGACTGAAAAGGCCTCGGGTTGAGTCTCAGCCTCGCCGATGGGGTGACACCGTATGACCAATTGGCCCAGGGGCGAATTGAGTGAGGAAAGTGAGGCGAGGACCTCGGATTTTGTCGCCTCTGTGTACGACATGCTGGCAAACAAGCTCCTTTTGATTGGCTGAGAGTAGGGAACACAAGGGAAAGAATGAACAATTGCAAATAATTGTCTCATTGCCTGGGCAATGGCCCCGTATATAGGGGCTTGGAGGGGGGGCGCAGTTTCGCCCAAGGCAAACTCTTCATGCAAGGCAGCTTCTTTCTGAGCATGAAACGGAAGCTGCGGTCGCCTTATTCATTCAATTATCAACTTACATTCGGCCACGTCTTGATCAGCCAACGCAGCCTGACAGCAACCACACCGAAGACGCCGTGTAACTGTGGCTGCTGACGGTGTGCCTTGGGTCGAAATTTGGTCAGCAAATCAGGCTCTGCTACCCTCCATCAATGCACATTTAAGCAATATCCGGAATCAGCTTCTCCCAGTCACGCCAAGGATCGCAATGGCCGAAGTAATGGGTGTCATCTCGGCCATCATCACCATCGTTGAAGCCTCCGTCAAAATCTACCGCACCGCTACAGACATTTCGGACCTCCCGCCTTCTTTTAGCGATGCGGCCTCACGTCTTCCTCTTGTTCAGGATACCCTTAAGCTCGCCGCTAACGGCCTTGTTGAGGATGCGCTCGAGCCCGAGTCCCATGCCCCGCTCACCGCCGTCCTCGAAAAATGCACTGGTAGGGCTGCAGTACTTCTTGATATTTTTCAATCCGTTATCATCCCTGCCAAGGCTTCACGTACCGATAGGTACATCCGTGCACTGAAGACGATCCCTCAGGCGGAAAAGGTCGAGACATTGATGGATGGATCATGGTGGACCTGCAGCTTTTGGCGACAAACCATATAGTCAAGGCTGCGACAAGGAAACAGATGGAGAGGCTAATAAGCAAGGTTAAGGTCGATGATGAGCCATACCACGCGTCAATAGTGTTAAATAACTTCGGGTCTGGAAGGCAGTTTTGTCCACAGCGGGACGGGACACCAAAACGTGGTAATGGGCACGGGAACGCAAATAAATGGCTCATTTCACGGAGGAACCTTTAGCTTCTATGAAAAGTAGCGCGATAGTACGTACGGCTGATTAAGAAATTCAATTCTTGCGGCTACCTAGTACTCAAATGACTTCTTGGGGAATCTGTGACAACACTGCGCCCATTCTGACTGAATTCGGCTTACCTGCCCTCTTCGAGATTCTACGACTGTAGCAGTTCCTACCCCTCTGCGCACGAGTTGCACCTGTTCTCATGGCGTTCGGCAGATGCACCCTCATCTCATAGGCAAGTAACTGGCGAGCAAAGGCTTTCTTTCCTAGAACTTTCGCTAGTGCTCGCGGCGAATATCTATTTTCTTGCTTCACATCCAAATCGGCCCCGCAAGTGCACAGGATGTCGACAGTCTCAGCGTCAGCGTTGTTGCTATTTACCGCATGATGGAGGGCGGTGTAGCCCCTCTGGTCTGGCAAATTGATGTTGCGCGCCCTGACTACAAGAAGTCTAAGGCCATCATTGAAACCCATGTTGGCGGCGTGGTGCAGCGCCGTGAGGCCACCTTCACCCGGTATATCGCACGAAGCGCCATGGCGTAGCAGTGAGTCCATCATTATCGGCTTCTTCAACTTAGTTGCCAGAGTTAGGGCCGTGTTGCGCTTGCCGTCTTGTTTATCAAGCTCTGTTGGATGAAGGGCCCTAGATGAGAGAAGGTCGACGACACCCGCTCGTTTTTGAAGCACCGAGTAGTGAAGCGGCGTATGACCTTTCTCATCTTGGAAGCCGAGTTTGGATCCTGTAAGTAAGAGAAACTCTATCTGTGAAATATTGGCAGTGTCGCAAAGGGCCGCCATGCCCAACTTGTCAATTTTGCGAGTGCTAGCCTCGTGCGCGCGTGTTGCCCATACATCGCCTTTGATCCGAGGTTTGGCGTATGTGGCCATGTCGGGTGTCTGGGATGTGACGAGTAATGTCTGGCTATCGTCTAGAGTGAGCATATTAGGACCTGTCCTCGAAGTAACCAGCGTCCTGACGTTGCTGGGTAAGTCCTTGATTGCATACAGAATCTCTTGCTGCGTCGTCTCGTCAAACGGGTTGGAACAATCATCCAGGCCATCGATGAACAAGTAGACGGCGCTGAAAGTCTTGGCCTGAGCTTTGAAAAGCTCGAAATATCTGGAAGGATGCAGGGTGTATGACTCGCAGCTGTGGGAATTCTCGAGCTCGCATGCTAATTCGTTGGAAATGCATTCGTGTCTTTGGTTCTGCAGCAGCTGGAGCAGTAAGCTTAACCAGATGTTTGGCGCCGAATGAGCGTTGTCCTTCCCCTTGAGGAGAAGCAGGTCAACACAGATGATGTCTTTTCTTTCGTAGTATTGCTTTTTGAGAACATCGATAATAATGGAGCTAAATGGAAGGAATGCATTAGAAAGACCTTTGAGGTTACTCTTGACTTGTTAGATCAGCTTACATGAGCATGGTATTTTCTGATTTGACTGGTACAACTCTGATCAGCAGACTCACGATAGAGGAAGGGCAGTTGATTCTTACAGATGCCTTGCATGAAAAGAATGCGTCGGGAGCTTGAACCATTTTTCCAATTTTCCAATTCCTTTTTGAACAGAACCCAGGTGCCCGTCCCGGAGAGTCGATTATTCAGGATATCGAGGTGATGATAGCGAGGGACCAGAGAAGGCTGACCCGACTGCTGCATCAGCCACCCTGCCAACCTTCTGCCTAATGCAAAACTTAAATTCCATGCTCTGAATCGCTCTATAGGGCTGTACGTACGATCCATTTTCTTGTCTTCGTCTTTAAAGCCGCTCGGCTGTTGAGTCAAGCGGCACGAAAGCGTAGGCATGTTGACTATCCTGACGGTTAGTAAGATTGGTATCGAGGAGCAACGGAATAGTTACTGATAAAATGGCAATTATTGAACTGAGAGCTGTGACCGCTAGCAGAGAACTGAGCGCCGTTGCCGGAGGTCAGATACTGAATACCACTCGAGTGGTTGTTCGCAGTCGTGGTTGGCGAGGACATTTCTCCGAAGGTGCTGCTCAGGAGCGGTGCGCAAAGGTTGGTTCTTGTCCTATTGATGCTCAAGTGTTGGTGTTGATAGCGACTTCAAGTCTCGCGGTTGTGCTTGGTACTGCGTAATATGAGGGGGCCAGAGAGTCAGAGTCTGAGAACAGAAGATGGTCTTACTACCTTGGCACCTGTTGCAACTTATTTATCTTTCGCTCTTGTGTCTGGGAAGCCAGCCTATTTCATTCGGCACCAGAAATCTACATCGCGTAAGGCTTTCGCTTCGGGTCATTCCAGAAAAAGTAGAAAGTCACCACCTACGTGACCCATGTGTTCCTTGGCTCCGCCCCTTTTAGCACTGCCTCACGCGAGTGACCCCCCCTCCCCGGGTAATACGTTACGGCGCAGCATGACAACTACCGCGTCAGCCAATCATTATCCATATCATTCCTAGAGGACCCCAAACGATTGACCCTCACCTGTTATAAACAGCTATTTTGCACCGTCTTGAGCATACGAAAGAGGATAATAAAGAGCCTTGATTTCTTACAAAGGAAGCCCCCCAAAGCGACCCTATTCTATCACCAAGAGGCCCACAAAGGGGGCTGTGATCGGTCAATCAGAGGTCGAGGCGTTACGCAACATCTCCAAATTCTCAAGTGGACGACGGTGCATGCCTTGTGTGAACCTTGGGGTGTTTGTGGAAGAGGCTAACTATCAGCTAGAATAACCGAAAGCGCAGTCTAGCAGAGATTTGACCTGCCTAGTTACTTTGCGACTAACCAAGACTCTTCCTCTCGGATCCTTCATTCTGCTACAGCCGGACGGATCACTACGCCGTGCCACACCATCGCTGCCAATTCCATCAACCCAACCTCATTTGGATCCAATCGCGCAAGAGCAAGCATGTCACTTGCATTACGAACGGCTGGGAGCTCTGGCGCAGAAGAAGACAAGGACCTGACACAACCAATGTGTGGCAGCACAATCAAGGAAAATAGTAACAACGAGGACACTTTTTGTGAACCCGAAGCAACGGGGCATCATGACGAGTCAACGTCTACTCCACCCCGGCCCTATTCACCCGACCGAGTATCACTCCCAGGATTTTCTCCCAGCCGGTACCCTGGTGGAGAGATCTACTACGCGTTAGATGACTTCGACGACATCAACCCTGCACAACACGGGGGTCCACACGCCACATCGAGAGACGTGTACCCTCAACAGTCTACATCCCACTTGTCGCGACCATCCCACTTGTCGCGACCATCCCACTCGGCACGGCCATCCCACTCGGCGCGGCCACCCCACTTTCCTCGACCATCCCACCCCGACCCACTACCGCCTCTCTTAACAGAAGACCCCAAGTTAGTTCGACTGCATGCAAGATTGCCAGATTGAAGGCCAAATGCAAGGCTAGGCGAAAGAGAGACAAGAAATTTCGCGAGAAAATAAGAGCCCGGGTTCGGCAATTAGATGAAAGTTGAACGATTTGTGAAGAGCATCCGGAAAAAGGTTAGAACATGAAGTGGGCGAGGCTACAAGGTGATCCGGATGTCCTACAAACGGTCAAAGAGGAGCACCGCGGAGAGCAGAACACGGAAAAGCAGTGGGTCAAGCCAAGAGTGGAGGTCCTGGATGAGACCAAGGTCGCCCAGCAAAAGCCGAAAAAGAGTCCCCCAGCCGATTCTATCCCGGACTGGCCCAACATACCACCAAACCCGTGGGTCACACAAAATCCCCCACCGCAAGTAGTACAGCTAACATTACCCTTTAGGGACAAATCCTCCAACGCTACTGGTCACTCCGGTTCTACTAATGAAGAGCCTCACGGTTATACTTTGGTTGGTCATGGCGGTTGTCAAGGTGAACAAGGGATCCGGAAAATGAGGATGATGGTGAAGAGGATGATGAAGAAGGCGATCAAGAAGAAGAAGACAAGGGGTCCCGGAGCTTCTTCTTCGACGAGGAATTTGCCGAAGGCTACAAGGTTTAACTTCGTCCCCAAGTTCCGGCGCGGATATAAGAGATGAGACAGGCTTCTCTCGCACACTTGCGAACTGTGTTTCCTGACCAAGATCTATATAGTTTAGACGGAGGAATAGATACGATTGACGCATTTCAGAATCAACTTTTTGCGATGGAATATTACATGTGTTCATGCCATTAGCTTACTTCCTCCTTCAACTCTGGCCCGAAACACCGTCCCGATGAAGTGGAAAGGTAGTCGGATCGAGGGCGGTCTTCTCGTAGTCGACGGCATCCCCTTCATATCATCTATGCCTATTTTAGATGTAATATTACATTGCAGGATCTAATTGGCGGTACCGGTTCGCACGAAGCAAAAAAGAATTAACAATTATCCTGAATGCTTTTCTGAATGTTTTTTGAAACTTCGAAATACGATTCCAAGGTGTTCATGCAAACTCTATATTACACCATTTTAGACATCACCCAAAACATCAAGTTAAACACGTATAGATAGATACGAAGGGCAAAGACACTCACAGTAAGAAAGATAAAATTATATCATCGTCACCCTGTGACTCCCAGTATTCCACGTTTAAGTGCTGTCAATACTAGCCCTTTCTTATCCTTTGCGACATATTTGGTAGCAAGTCTATATAGAGATGCGCAGAAAAGCCTCATAAGGCTTATGCCTACTTTTACTCCCATTTAGGATAGAGCAACGATTGTGTACTTTGAATACAAAAATGTGGTCATGTGTTCGTTTCTCTCTGTGGTAGTTCTAATCCTCAGAGATGATGGAGAGGATTTTGATGCCAGGATAGAATTGGGTTTTATGAAAGGTTATTATTGAACCAACTCATCATCATTCTTATTCGTAAATGTCATCATGTTGGCTCGTGTCAGTTGCAATGCGGATAACTATCTCACCATTAATTTTTGGCCCTCAGAGAACCGTCCCTATATCGCAGTTGTAGGCAACCCAATCTATTCTGTAGGCATTCAGTACGAGTATGGAAACAGCAATCTGTATTTTAGATCATTAGGAATAAGTTCATGGGAATGATACCATGTCTAATCTCATTACTCAGACATGCCGCCCTATGGCTCGCCATGGAGCTCGGCCGTATAAACATCTTTCGTCCGACCAATGTGATGAGGATTAAGAAGCTGTCACCGAAAACAAAACAAAGTACAAGAGCAAAAATTCACTGTTACAATTAAATATAGGGAACCATTTTGTCCTGATGTGTCCTCGCCGATACTCACCACTCATAAGCGAAACATCGCGGTGATGGCATGACCACCTAAAGCACCATGGCGGCTCCCGAAAACCATTTTCACCACCAGTTCTGATACTCAAATACCCATGCCCAATGATTTTCGTTCTCCTCATCGTCTTCAGGATCCTCGGGATAATTGATCTTTTGCTGGGTGTCGTCACCGTCGCAGAAATAATAACCGTCCTTCTCGTAATGGTAAGATCCATTATACATCTCCTCCGTGCAATGCACGATGAAGAGATTCATCATCTTCTTTCCCCTCGATATTACACGGTTTAGTTCATCATAATAAGCTTCGTCGTTGCTTAATGTGCCGTGTGAGTACGTCCTGAAACGTTTTGCCGTTGATCATTCTTGTCCATCTTGGTTCCCAGGCTTCTTGGGCTTGGTCTCATTAGCCCGTCTTTCAGAAGCGACAGGCTCAGTGTTAAAGCTAGAAAAATGTTTATGGCGCCTGTGTCTATTCCCCCTCTTCCGTTTCGTTCCTCGAGGTCGATTGCCAGACAGTGTCTTCTTGGTGAATCCGGCTCTGATCTCTCGATATAAGAGGAGACAGACAAAGATCAGCAAAATGAATGCAAAGGAACTCATCGAGGAGTAGCAATCTGTAGAGCTTTCTGATCCCTCTACTTTGAGACAGATTTTGTTGTCGTAGAAGGTGGGTAGCTTTCGTAGTGCAGGTGTTGGTGGGATGTTAAGCTAGAACCTTGAAGCAAGGTCTGCTATATATATACTCATCGTTCAGGCAAAAATAGGCTACAACATTTCGCACTCTATCACATGTGAGGCATAGAGTGACGTGTCAGCCATCAGTGCCTATTTCTGCAGGATGGCTTCTTTGTCCGTGGTGGCTAGACTTCCCCTATCAAAGGATCATTCCATGGGCACCTTTTGAAATATGCAACAGAGCCTTGCCTTGCTTTGATCAATACACTTGTAGCCATGGAATAAAGACAACACGTCAGAGCAATGAATTGACCCTATGAATAAAATTGGCCCTTGACTGCTTTCATATACTGATAGGAACCTTGAGTAATAGCGATTGAAGAACCAACTCAGAGACTAAGTTACTACCTAGGTCAAAACGGCTCTATAAGGCCAAAGGCGTTCAAGAAAGCCCTGCTTGAAGTTCAATCAACAGAAACCCAATCTATTCCGTATCAAAATCAAGTAGAATAACAAAACTCCAGCACCTCAAGGAAAACAAGGAAATAATCCAATCTCAAATCTCTTTGCCAAACTCTCGCCCCTATCAAAGTGAAGAATTGCAGCGATCCAATCAACCAACTAGTGCCACCACCCGATTTATCGTCGCGGGCTTGTGAGAAAGCTCTCCGACCGCCAGCCGTCTTGGTCATAAGCCGGCGTCTCACTTCGCGATCTCCGGCTACTCTGGCTACTGCATGCACTGCTGAAACCACTCTCTGACTGAGTTGAGGGGTAATCGGCCGTTCTATCGGTGTCGGCATCGTCATAGAAATTGTTCGCGTCCTTGCCGTAATGTTGCATTTCGCGAGTAAAAGCCGTCATAGCAGGTATCTCGGGGGTTGGTGGAATATCGTCGTCAGGCAAGGGAGTTGGGGAAACGCTTGTAGTTGCCCAGGGAGCCCTGGCCATGGCCAAGCGTCTCGTAAGATCATTACTGCTTATAGAGGGAGCTCGAGGGGCGCTGCTCGTTTTCGCATCAGCTGGGAGAGGCTTGAGAGGCGTCTGGGAAACACTGGTTCCCTTTCGATCTTCTTGGTTATCCCTGCCTTGACCTCTCAGAGACCAGGTCGGAGTCAGATCCGTGGACCCTCCAGAGGTGGCTTGCCCGATGCCAGAGCTGGAGGGGGCCTGGCCGTGAAGTGATTTGTTCTGGCCGTCCTTCTTTGCCGACGATCGAGTAACTCGGTGAGACATGGCGAAGTAGTAGTTCAGTAGAGTACTTGTTTGTCTGTGATGTCGATCTTCGTGGTTGATGTATGTCTTGGTTGGTGTAGGTCTGTTGAAAGCATAGGGTTTTCAGTGTTGATGATGGTGAGGAACTGAGCCAAAAGCCCGGCACCACGTCCGGTATAAATAGACAAAGCTGAGGCATTGCAGCATACACAAGTGGTTAACCCAGAATCCCACATGGCGTATTGCTCACGAGGATCCTTCTGCATGCTAACCTCTTCATTCATTCTATCTAAATTTTGTTTGCTTTTGTCCTTCCAGGTAATCCTTCCGTTTACTTCCAAGTAACGGCATGCAATTGAAGTTATCTTCAAAGATTTGGATGTCCCCTGACTCATGTCGCATGAGTCATGTGCGAACAGTATTCAATGAAGGAAGGTCATAAGAGCGGTGAGCGGTGAGAGTTCAAAGAACTAGTTCAAAGGGACGATGCAAACTTGCATATACTGTAAGCAATACTATCCACAATACACTGACGTGGCATTCATCTTAGGCTGTGATTACATAAAAGAACGGGAACAAAGAAGACGCGGCAATGACTCTCACAAAGTTCATTTGCTTTATGATCTTGGTTCTACACATTCTATGTCCATACCCTCCTAGACTGTCCTTCACCCTGTCCCCTTTTCATGGCCCAATGTCTAATGGTTTCTCAAAGCCGCGTCACCGCGGAGATCTTCTATCTATTCCGCTCTCAAAACGAATTGGCCAGCCAAACGCAAAGAGTACAGTTATCCACGTTCCATGCTCTTCATACAAATTCCCCGTTTCAAAGACCAACGCGGCTATGTTCATGCCACACAGTCCCATGCTCCGTTTGATCGCATTTACTCAACCCTCAATATCCTCGCCAAAAACATCCTCCAGCTTCTGTCGTGCCGATGGACGATCGTTGGCGTCCCATTCTCCCATCCCTCTCAACGCGAAGAACAACTCAGACGCGATACAGACTGCGTTGGCAACAAGATCATCTGAAGGCTTGCTGCTGACAAAGCCTCGGAAGTCAGGATCGAGGAAATATGCCATAGTCGCGCATAGACCCCAAATATCCGTCCGGGGTGACTCTCGGGCGTCCGTCAAGCCGCATGCCTCTGGTGCCCTAAAACAAGGGTCGTTGGCGTAGAGGCTTGTGCCTTTGAAGCCTCCGTATTCAAAGTTGGACAGCTGGAAGGTGGCGTTCTCGCCCCTGCCCAAGCCGATGTTGACGAGGATGTTTCCCGGGCAAACCTTGTGATGGATCACGCTCTTAGACTCCAGGTAATCAAGAGCCAGAAGCATTTGGCCAAGTAGGAGCTGACCCATCTCATCGGTGTTGACGAGTGGGCGGAAGTTGTCGGTGGGGTTTTGGTAGTGTTCCATGAGCCAAAGCAGGTCGCCCTCTTGCACGGGCATGAGAATGTCGATGCTGGCAGGGGTTTCTTGGACTTGAAAGTAGGTAATGATGTGTGGCTGTCTGTGTTAGCGAGTTGTTCTTGACTGACAGTGTAGGGACTTCTCACGTGTGATAGCTTGCTGTCACTGATGATTCTTTCCAGCATGGATCGACGGGCTTCGATCTTGAATGGGTATGAGACTTTCCTGACGGCCAGATACTGGCCGGTGCCAATGTCAACAACCACTCGGGGAGCGCCGAACTTTGACGCAAAGAACCAGTCCCGGTCAGTATAGCGGATCAAGTCATCTGCGTAATCGGGGATTTTGATGTATTTCGCGTAGACTTCAGAGCCGTCGTCATCGGTCAGGATGGTCGATGCAGGCCGCCGGGGAGGATGCGCTGGTGGGGTCTGGTGCCAGAAAATTGCCCACTTGCTCCAGCTACCAGGCTCTTCAAGGCATTCAAACTCAAGGTTGCAGTAACAATCCATCATGAGCCTGCGAGGATGCGGAGGGTTGGGGAAGGGAATGGCAGTTGGACCCGTGAACCTGAAAGCCTGGCCATCGGAAAAGTCTTCAAGCAGAACCTCTCCAGTCCTCTTGTTTAGAATAAACCGAAAGGCTCTATTAGGTTGGCCAGGCCCGTCGCGGTGTCCGGGGAAGCTTGGCTCCAGGCCAGAAGTGCTTGAGGGGTTGGATCTGACGGAAACGACTCGGATACTGCCATTCTGTCCTCGGGGATCCGGCAATACCGAGAGAAACGGCTTGTTTCCCAGGTTTTCGATGGCGGTTTCTGCAGCGAGGTTTTGGGAAATGAGGGAGAAGAGGAGGGAATGGTCAGGAAGCGCCATGACCGACTGTGAGGGTGCCACAATGTTCAACCGTTCAAGAGGAGAATAAGAGGATGTTGGGATGAGAGTGGATATTGGGATTGGAATGATAACTGTATGCATGAATGAATGGTCTGATATAAAGAGCAGGACAGGTCTTATACAAGTACGCAGCCCAGGAGCTCATATGGGTGACGCTAATCCAGGGGCTTTCCCCAAGCTCATGACATGGAAAAGGTCGCAGGTCTCTCGGTAGGCCATGTCTCACGAATGCTTCATTCTATGATTTTTCTTTGACAGTTCTGTCTGTCATATTTCATTGTCGTCACATGATCACATTTCTTTGAAGTCGCCCCTGTAACTAACAAAGACCCTAGCCAGCGAGTTTGCACTCTTAGCCCAGCCTTGTTCGGAACATTGTTTCAGCTGTCAATTAGTTTCGTGCCAGCCTTAGGAAAGGGTGATATGTGATAGAAACCAGCCACAACTGCATAATCAGATATCTCAGGTTTGTTTCATTAGCGCTCGCGTGGCTGTTTGGGGGGGAATTTGCCGTCCCTTCATCCAACTGAAGCAAGATGACCAGTCGTATTCTGCTATTTTTAGTCAATGCCGGCGAGGCCGTCTACAGGAAGTTGGCGACAAGACATGTCATGTCACTGTTGTCCGCAAGGGGGGTTCTTGACACATTGATCCATACCTTCAGCCTTGTTTTCATTACTAGATGGAAGAAAAAAAGCAGGCGATACGTATTGAGCTCTTTGAACATGTTTCATAGATCCTCACTTACCCTAAGCCCTAGAATCTGGCGCCGATGTTTTCAGTAGAGGCTATTATCAGGAGCGGATTCTACACGGCAATTCCTCAGTGGATGGAAATTTAGTGCAGGTATATTGAAGATAGGCATGACAATGTATAGTGAGTAGCAATAAATACCTCTTCATGATTTTACTCAATGGCATTTGTAAAATTGGCGAAACCTTTGAAGCAAATTGCAGCTCTCACTCGCATCGCGTACTTGGAAAATTCATGTGCTCTTCATGGCAAGATAATGTCACGATGGCATGTGAAGTAGGGAGGCAAGAAATTGTGCAAAACATGCGCAAGGCCCTTTTTCCGTTTCACCCTCAATGCTCGGATGTAAGATCTACAATGGTGCTTAGACAATCGACACAAAGCCTTGGATATAACAAGTGACAATGGATGCTCGAATTCACTTGTTGTTCGATTGAACTTGATACGATCACCCACGGCTGGCTTTGTTCACCTAACTCCAAGTAAAAACACATGTTCATTGCAGGGCATTCACTTCGAAGGCTTCATTGTGAGAAGTAATGTTCATCCCAACAATGGACACGATTACAATACTCGTGGGTATAAATCCACTCATCCATCTGACTTCAATTGAGATCATCACTCCAGGTTCATTCCGCATTCCCACATCTGAATTACCTAGCACCGCACTTCAGAAACCACCACTCTTACAACAAATCCCATCTTCACCATGCCTGACACCACCCCGGCTTATGTTGGTACCGCGCAGCAGGGGCTAGTTGTCAACCCCAAGAATCTAAGCATTGCCCTCAGCGCTGGCAATGCTGCCAAGGACGCTCGGAACAAGGGTGACAAGGATGGGAAGGATAAGAAGTGAGATGGTAGGTTTTCTGCGGACTGACAGCCTAGGTTTTAATGTGGGAAACACTGAAAGGTGAGCCAGGAATGAATTGCTTAGTTGTTTTTGCATAACATGCCAGCATCATCCTAATCTAAGATTTATCCTTACTATGTTTCCATTTTTCGCCATTTCTAAAGTGAAACTCATTTAGCAAGTTCACTGATGCCGTATTCGGCCACCAACCCACACTGAATGGCGTGGCTTTGTATTTGAAAATGTGTCACAGCCGGCATAAGAGGCGGGGTCCAATGCCGATGCAAGAGAGTAGATTTCATTCGCTAGTTATGTGCATTTAATGGAATACTCAACATGTAGGAGCGATACCCTCAAAGGCTTTCAATGAAACAAGAATTTCCCACTCGATCCACCGCCAGCGCTTTGTGAGGACTGGGATATGATGCTATGATGTGTTGATAATGTGTTCTTTGTTATATGTGAAGGCAGACCCCTGATAGGAACTGAGCCAGAAGACCGATCAACCACCAGGATAGGTACACAGAAAGCTCAGCATTGGCAGGCCCTGAATTCCAACCTAAACTGCCCCGTCGATGACATGTCCATCACTCGGACTTCGGTAGCTTGAACGAAGCCTGCAACTGTAATGAATCTTCAAGACAACTGAGGGACTCGTGGCCGTGTCTCTGTACCGCATCTAGATAGAAAGCCACAGCTTCAGGGGAAAGATTCGAGTATTCAAAACCATTCGGCAGCTAGTAAAGCAGTACCTGGTTCCACTCTGGACTGAGAAAAAGGCGTGGCCGGCGATTCTACCGCATGGGTAGCTAACAAGGAGCAGGGATGCCATTGTAGACTTCGTCGCTGCAATGAACTGTCTCCTCCCTGTACTAGCTGCCATGTGCTCCATATATTACCATGCAAAGGCATCGGGGTCTGGAGGCGTTGCGCGGCTTGTCTCTGTGGGCCCCGTATGTAAAAGGCAAGTACAGAAAACGCGCTTTGCTTGACGAACAGGTTCACCATGGCTTGTGCGGAGGTACTGGACAGCAGATGAAAGTAGAATTTCAATTTCCGCTACCCTGGCCTTAAACCCACAAGCGGGATCCAAAATTTCATCCTCTCGTAGGTGTAATCCATTTTCAGCGCGGATGTTTTCGAATGTCTTGTCGTTTCTGCCATCACGACATACACAAGTATATAATCAGTAGTGAGTCCCAGTCGCTCCGTACAGATACCCAAAACCCGCATTTTGGGTCAATAATGGTGATGATGGGGCTAGCCTCCCTTTGACCAAGAGCACCATTGGCTTGATGGTAGATGTCGTGCTCGATCGCCTTGTGTCTGTCTGATGTCCCTGTCGATCGTGTTGGCCTGAGATTCGGGAATGTATTCCTATTCCCTAGTATCTAACCGGGACACCTCCAAATTCTGCGCGTTGTCTCATTCGTATGTTCTGTTAGCATAGCCGCCAGAGTTCGACAAAGGCTTGTTGTCTGGGTTATGATAGTGAAACTTTGAAACCCAAAGGAGCACGATCCCACTGCGAGTGTGTGGCAGCAGACGCTGAGCCTTTCTCAGAAGTACCGGAAGCCATCAATCTGCTTCTCGCCTAGTTCCGATTGCCGTTGCCGCCTGTTCGCATCAAGATTCAAAATAAAAGGACTACGCCTCCGAATATCATCAGAGTCCGGTGGCGTGTGGGGAGGCATCCTTATCCCATCGTGTATTTCCTCGAGGTGGAACAGATCCTCCTCCTCCCCATCACTCAGCTTCCGGTCTTTGTCTCCAACCTCATCCCGTTGAGTGTTGTCCGTCGTGATCCGTTGACGAGCCATCAACTCTTCAAACGGGAGTTTCAAGGCGAGAATTTCCTCCTTTGTTGGCTTTCTAGTCAAGACTGGCGCAAACTTCACTGGCTCTTCATATTCGGGCGTCGGGATGACCCAATCTTCCCAGTCATCGTCGTGATCGGCCGCCCTTTCTGTCGAATTATTGGGTGTTGAAGCTTGATCGGAGCCGCTAGATGGAGGCTGTTGGGTTCCGAGGAGGCGTTGGAGTCTGACAGGTAGGGCCTGTATCCAGGTTGGCAGTGACAACACTGTAGCCATGGTTGAAGGGGATGTTAATCGTAGGTGGATGAGACGGGGTATTATTTGGGAATAATGGAAAAGACAGATGGCCGGAACATGGACCGGGACAAGAGGGGACTTTAAGTATCCCACGTCAATGGCAGAATCAGAGTTTCGAGAGGGTTCGGTTCGGGATGCCGCTGCACGAGGAGAAAGTTAAAGTCACGGCGCTCAGCGCGTTGAGAAGGGAAGTGGCCACGTGTTGATCATATCCGAAGTCACAAGTCGGCCTTGGGCCTGACGAGGAAACCCCAGTGGTACCTGTTCAGATTCACACGTAAGACTGATGCTCCAAGCCTGAGAACTCAAGGCTAGAGGGACGGCCACGGCGGTCGACTTGCCTCCGTTCTTCGTTGTTCACGACGCCACTAAGATAAAGGGCAACGTAGAGACGTTTCTTGTTGGAGACCATCGTCTTTACTATCGACGATGTGGTAAATGAGATCAAGGTTTGAACTTTGAACCGCACTACATCCTGTGTTCGCTCGAGCAAGACTACAAAGACGCTAATTACTTGATTCAGAAATTATAACGCCATGTGCTCAGGGGAAGATAAATTGACGTCGCAGCTGAGAACTTTGGGAGTCAATCGAGTCACACTGTAACCGTTCAAGGGCAACAAAACCGGCCAACAATCATTCCAAATCGACAGCGACCAGCGCCAAATCCAAATAGATCACATGTTGAAGCCATGCTTAAACCAATGGATAAACGCAATGAAAAGCCGGCTGACAAGGGTCCGTGTGTGGTCAATAGCCACGGCGCTTAGAACCTCGTTGGGGATGATGCTGTAACTTTCTGTGGCATGTTCACAGACAGACCACCTAGGCCAAGGCCAATGGCGCCCGTTTCGCCATACATGGGCGCTTAGCCTGAAAGTCGACTGAGGATTGAAAGCAGCCTTGACCTGTTCAGACCTCTCCCACCATCTCTGTCTGGTTCTCTCCATTCTTAGCTCTTCAACATACAGTTCCAAGGAGTCGCCAAGTAGATTCTGCCACTCCGTACTCATAGTCTGGGTGTCCCATGCAGATGTATATTTCCCAGTAGTTCGGATACCAGCCGGAAACTCCCAATCCATAATGCCAACGATCTCGTCCCCTCGGACGAGTATATTGGACGGGTTCAGATCGCCATGCGTAAATACTGGCTGAGGCCAAGGCCCGTCCTCCCTAGCGGCCATCTCTCTGACGTCGTTCCAATCTTCCTGACTCGCCTGCTCAAGCTTTTCAACCTCGGACGGCTGAAAGTTGTCCCTTAACCATAAGTGGAATCCTGTATCGTCTTGAAGGGGCCAAAGCGACCGCCTGAACGAGGTATGCGGCTATCGAACAACGACCCACCGGTATAGCTTTCAACTCCTGTGCCAGGAAGCGGCTGCAACAAGCGAAGTTTTTCAATCAAGAGCTTCAGCTGAGCCAAAAGCTTATCCCTTGATTCTTGAGATCGCTCGTCCCGGCCTGTGGAAATGCAATCGCCCCGAATCCTCTCCATGACAATGTATGCCCGGCCATTGCGTACAAAAGAGCACCAGACTTTCGGTACCGGGACGGAGGTGTTGGTGGCGACAAATCTCATGGTTGCTGCTTCTGTCAAATCGACAAAGCTATCCGATTTGACAATCAAGCGTTTCGAGATGGGAACGCAGGCACCCCGGCGACGAAAGAGTCGTGCTGTGGTCTTGAGACCCAAAAGAGTCAGGAAGCGTCGGAGCGGGGAGTTTTTGATGGCAAGGCTTTCAGGGCATGTATCTCGGGGTCTTGGTTCTTTCGACATTGTGAAGGCAGTCGAATTCGACAAGGAAAAGAAAGTTGGATTGGGGTCTTGGAGAGAACGCGAAACAAAGAACCTCGGCCGCGAAGCTCGCGAAGCGGGTAAACAGGCGGCGGTGTTGACGATGGTGGTGTTCGCGGTGGTGCCACGTGCCAGCTTTCTTGGCGAGGACAGCTTGTTGGAGCAAAGAGGCTGTAGCCGGGGGTAGGTTCTATGTAGATTTAATCACCATGAAGGAATAGTCATGAGGGCGGATCTCAGGAGAGGTTCGAGCCTGAAGCGACAGCACGATCGAGTCTGAATCACTCGGGACAGGTCAGACCCATCGCTGCGATGCGGCTGGTGAGAAACAGGCGATATCACCGGATACCCGCGCTTTCAATGTTGGTTTGAAAGCCGCGTCGAAGGCATCAGCATCATTTGTGATGTGATTGTCTCATGGGTGCGATGCAATGCTCAAGACGGGAAGAGATGCGAGCTAAAATAGTTAAATACTTATCGACTAGGGCATTAATGCCAACGATGAAGACAACAATGTAATTACAATACAAAAGACGAAGAAGTACATATCAAGGCCAAAAACGAAATACTAATACTAGTGAGTTGCTCAATAGGCGCATGCAAGGCGTCGGCGCGCTCCGAGCCCCCAACCTGACCTTGCGAGGCTAGCCCATACATGACTCTCGAAAGCTTCCATCGCCTCCCTCTTGTCTCCGTCCTCTAGTCCTCTTAGCACGAGCAACTACCCCTTCTGCCTCCTTCGACGCCCGAGCTTGGTCTGTACATTGTTAGCCTCGTACATTGGCAAGAATGGACTTGTTGCATACCACGGAGGGCCCCCGTCGTCTGCGTAACCCTTGTCATATCCTGCTAATTGCCTCTCATAATAATATTCGGCTTCCTGTTCCTGCTCCCGCTCCCATTCGAGCCGGCTCCATACGTTATTCATATAATCATGGTAGTCGTCTTCGTTGTCGAACTCGACCATGCCATCAGGATCGGTCCAGACCTCCTTCACCGGAGGGACTTTGGTGACTTGGACCGTCCATCTGCGTTCGCGCAGCTTTGTCGCTAGACAACCCTCTGGATGATTCCAGTTGTCGACACCGCCGAGATCCCCCGCTTTATCCTCTACTGATTCCCCGCCGTACCATCTCACATTGACTATCACGTTTTGCAGCAGCGGAAGAGCCTTAAGCCGCATGTCGATTAAGTCCAACGAGGTCGTGGATACGGGGGAGCCACTGGTGAATGGAAGGGATAACTCCAACGTGGTTATGCCGACACAGGCATCTCGTATGAGGTCTAGGTCCTTAATATGGTCTTCATGAAGCTGAATACCCAACGAAGTAGATGGGTTAGGGAGTGTAATACAGACGTGGCGGAGGAGTCCTGCTAGGAGCCCGATCTGCCCAAGGAAGAAGGCGAGGGCAGTGCCTGTAGCGTATCCTGTCGTTGCTTTGTCCTCCTCCGGAAAGTGAAAACAATTATGGGAGTATAGAAGGGGGACGGCTTCGTCGTAAACTTGCTTGCTGGTGCGAAGAAGGGCAGGACACAGGTCGATACCAGCTCCTAGCCACAGCCGTGCTGGCAAGGGGTATTCCCACTTCTCAAGGTTGATGCGTGCAGGGTAAACGAGGAGCTGTGAATAAATCTTAAGCCTAATCTCGATCGGGAAGGCGAAGAGGCTCATCATGGTGGAGTTGAGATGAGTGCAGCTCGGCCCCGGATTCTGAGCACGGCACGGGCAAGGTCGTGTGGGCAGAATCGAGTTCGGTTAGGCAGCGTCGAGAGATCGAGCGAGGATTCCACAGTTAAATGCTTGCTAGACAGCACGGTGCGATTTGAACAACGCCAACACGGCGGCGTTTCTTGAGTCCAGTTAAATAGATGGATTGGAAAATAATTGTATAAAGACGAAGGGGGTGTGGAGGAATGATTCGTCTGGGGGCGAGCCACGAGTTGTGGCTACGGAGGAAATCAGGTCTGAAAGTTATAAATCGCACTAAACCATGCTTTTAACAACGAAGGAAACAGTCATAAATTGCTCGTGATGAGGGGCCATCCACCCCTCAGATGTTATTTAAGGCAATTGATTGGAATGCCGCACCGGGTGCTAAAAGCTTACAGGAGCCACACAATTGTCCCATGACCTAACATGCATACGCTTATACCTACTGGGGAGAGCCGACAAAACATGATGACGAAGGAGCTGTAACGGAGCTCTGGGTCTCAGACGGTCATAAATCTATCCTGGCATCGATCGGCGCGGAGGCAACCCATCATCAGAGCTACACGCCCTATAGATTCAGCGCAGGGAGCTCAGTAATTTCTTTTAATGGCCAATGGCGAGATCTGGTTACCGGGTGGTACCATTTCGGCAACGGATATCACGTGTACAACCCTGCGTTGATACGTTCCCATACCCCTGACTCTTGGAGTCCCTTTCACTTCAATGAGATGAATCCATATGCCTACTTTCATAGGGATTCAGTCAACAAACACCGACCCCAGCAGCCACACGACTTGAACAGGCCGAGACTGGACCATAATCGGGGGTTGGGTTAACTGTGGGAATCCTGGTAGGATTTCTGACTGCCGGCGCAAGCTTCGCCGTGGTGATTGGGACTTCCATTGCTGTTGGCGCTGTTACAAACGCAGTTCCGATAGCAATAAACGGCACGGCTACCGGTACCGGTCCAACCCTCTCGAGTATCGGGACCGACTTGCTCTTAAAAGCCATTGGTGGAGCCGCGGGTAAACTAGTAGGAAGGGGCATCGCTGCCGGTGCAAGAGCCGTCTCACGCTTCACGCGAGGACTTCTCGAGGCTACATCAAAATTACGCATGGCAGGGGGCTCTGAGGAAGTATTTGGTTCAATTTCAGGGACATCCGCTTCTCTCAAAACACAATCAACAAGGCAATAAGAGCTCTGGGTCCGGGAAACCGGAAAATATTAGTAAGGGGTGCAATCCAAAATCTCCAGGTTATAAGGAACATCCCAGAAAGGGTGGCCGCAGTCGAGAAATACCCAGTGCTCAATGCCGTCAAGCTTCTGATCCACGAAGGAGGTCAGTAGGTGAGGAGGCTTTTGTTCTATTGACAATCTTCAAAGAAGCCCTTCAACACGTTGAAAGTCGAGAGACCAGGGTGAGAGAAAGATCGTTTGATGAAGCGTTGGACAAGTGGTATCATTTTACTACCCCTAACCACAGGAAAACTATTACGGTGCGAAAGTTGAGTACTACACATCCAACAATCAAGTCAGGAACAATAGGTAGATATGTCTTGATTTACTATAATGACGAACTTGAGTTGTTAAACCCAATCTCGTCTTATAAGAAAACTCTACAATTCACGGTCTCCTAATAGTGGCTGAACAAGATAATGATGATTGGAGGCTGCTCTCAGTTTCTGACCTTTTTCTACGTACACAACAATCTGTCTGTGATCAAAAAATGGCCCAGTTCATTTCTCCCCCAGCTCATTATGTAGCCACATTACTACTTCGGATAGTTGCATCCAGTGGAAAGACAGAATTCTCAGTAGTCACACCGTGGTAGACACGATCGAAACGCTCCTTAAGGTCCTTGGGTTTGACCCACTCATGCTCAGTGTCTCGCAGCCATAGCCGGAGAAGGTGGCGCCTGCGAAGTAGTTCTTAGTGGGTGCTTCATGTTGGGTAGACGCGGGTGTAGCTTACTGCTTCTCTTGTGTATCCGTGAAAGCCCCTCGGGCATGCAAAATACTGAGGTTGTTGGCAAACTGGATGTCGCCCTTTCGGAAGTCGAGCGTGATGGCATTCTCCTCTGCAGTAAAGTGGACGGCATCGAGCGCCTCAGCCTGTGCTTCGGTTAGGGCAGGGATGTTAGCTGAGCGCTTGCATTCCCAATAGCCCGTCAGGTTCCTCCGCGAGTACTGGATGATAAGACGCTCAGGCGCCTCGTCGGTGGCAGGCTCGTAATAAAGAAGAGGTCGGAGTTGAAATTTGTCTTGGGTGGGGGCAAATCTGGCGCCTTGTTAAACTCGATGGTATAAGCCGGACGATATATAGATGCACTTACTCGTCAAAAGCCCAAGGCTCGGACAGGGTCTTGATCAGGTCAGGGCGCTTCTCGGCCAGCACATTGTAGACGTGACAGGTACTCGCAAGGTAGCTCTCGCCACCCTCAGCGCCCTCGCTCAGGCAGAATAGAGCAATGACGTCGCCGGCGTCGGTGTGGAAAACTTGCTTCTCGGCAGTTACCACAGGGCCGGGAATATCCCTGACTTGGCAGCCATTGCTGAGATCTTTGACGTGAGCCACGAGGACATCAGCAGGCTTTCCCTGCCATTTGCTATCCTGGCGGCCCCGAATAGGCGCCACATGCGATGAGAGACCGCAGTAGATGATGACATTCTCTTCCCGGGAATAGTCGTCTACGGGAATGCCGCGAACAACCTTGAAACCCCGTCCATTGTGCACCTCATTTGAGATGTAGCGTAGGACTGAGTGGAGCCTCGGGAGGGGGAAGGTCTCAGGAGTCAATTCGCCCATTGGTTTGTTCAGGGATTTAAAGTGTCGCAGGGCATCGTCGATTTCTTGGAGGTCGTCGACAGTCAGCTGGTAGTTCCAGATGTAGACGTCTCCAATCGTCTCGGCGTCCCAGACCAGGTCCCCAGTCAATTTGGAAGGGAATCCCTTTGGAACAGTCTTATCGAGCTGCTCGGTCTCCTGTCTGCGCCTGCCACGAGCCAAGTATTGGGCGTGGTCCGGCATGTACTCGAGCTTGGTGCTATCCGGGACAGCCATGACGAAAATAATGAGTAGGAGTTTGGGAAGACAAGAAGCAATCACGTAAAGACTCGGTGATGAACAAAGGTTACGAGGTTCCTGAGGACGACACTGCCACTTCCAGAATATCATTCAATTCTAGTACTGGCAGCGCACAGCTTGATATAAGTCTGTGACTTTTTTACTACAACTGTCTGTAACCATTGAGAAGACTCTCAAATGGCGCAATCGTGGCCCCACAATGCAAAGTCTGATGCTAGTCCGTTGCAACGGAGTTTTTCGATGACTATCGACTCTAGGATGGCCTGGAGACCGGCCCGCCTAATCCCATGCTTAGTTTGTACAACTACATAGTAACTAAACATCGGGGTGTGTAAGTTCTTTTGAGATATATTCTTTTCTTAATAGAAAGCACCTCCTGTCTTCATACTCATTAGTTAATATACCAAGTATATTTCTCACCCAATTGACCAGCCTCTTCCTTACTTAACGTGCCACCCGTAACACACAGCGCAGTTAGGAAGAAGACCGATCTCCAGGCTTACCCCGAAAGTAATGCTGATCAAGATGATTGATTGCGCCTAACGCCGGCGTGGAAGTCGGAGTCGGCACTTTTAACGGCATGTTTATCGGAGTCGGTATCTTTAACGGCGTCTTTGTCGGAGTAGGCGTCGGCGTCATCGCCGGACCTCCTAATCCCAAAGCGGAAATAATCCGAATTAGGGGGGAAAACCTCACTCCTCAGAATCCGACATGCAAACAAGCCGCCGACTCCGAATCATGGTGACAAGATCAAAGAAACTGCCGGCATGCGACCCCTGTCGATCCATGAAGCTGGCATGCGATCATGCCAAGCCAGTATGTACGAGATGCCGGGAGCGTGGACGCACGGCTCGGTGTGCCTACCGTCCAAGGCCGTTCAAGCGGTCCATCGCAGGGTCCGGTGTGCTGGGCGAGCCGCCCCAGAGCTCACTGTCACAGTGGATCAGCTGCGGATCGGCTCTCGGGGAGTCTGGCATCGTCGATGTGTCGGCTACCGAGGAACTTCCAGCTCGGCCACCACTGAACGTCCAATATCCGAATCCTGGGTATTTAGGTTCCTCGAGCCATACCACCCTCTTCGATCAACTACAGACTACCGAGACAGTTCACCAAGCCGAGCAGGCTTCCGGCTCGCACCTGGAGTGTATCGACGACGCCAGCATTTCCTCAGGAGCCGATCTCATACTTGAACTTCATCGTCTCTCCAAAATCCAGTCATTCATCCAACTCTACAAATCATGGAGCGCCACTGGAACGAACCTCGCTCTGGCTGGGCCCTTGATAGAAGCTTGTGCCCCCACCGTTCAGTATGTCATGTCAAATTGTGACGGGACACGAGCAAGCGCAATCACGACATCTCGGAATCTCTTCAACTGCTCCAGCCGCCCGATCATCGTGAACGCCGATACGACCTTTGGAGACTACTGCAAGAGCTTTGGTGGAGGGAATGCGCGGTGGGAGAGCATAGGGCTGTTCTTCACCGCCGTATGCCGGGCTGCCGTCGACTTGCCCCATGCTGAGCCGCTGTACAACTCGGAACAGCAGAGACGCAAGTTCCAGAGGTTGACGCTTTTGTACTCGGACCGTTGCATGGAGTACTGCTTGTCGCTAGACTGCTTGAATGACTTGCAGCTCTTCTTGCAATACGAGAACTTTATCTCGCATTCGCAAATCGACGGCGACCAGAGTCAGTTTGCTTCAAAACTCGTTCGTTAGTTTCGGATCCTGACAAATGTGGAGCAGGCTACAAGTCATGGAGAAAGCTGGGAGACGTTATCTCTTCACTCTTTGCACTCGGATATCACCAACAACAAACCGGGACCTTCAACGCTGCGCCGCCGTTCCTTCGAGACTTGTGTCAACTCGCCTTTTGCCGAACGTACTCTGCTGATAAGAACGTCTCCATCTTTCTCGGTCGGCCGCCTCGCGTCACACGTAGATTCTGTCGCTTCTTCCTGCCGGGAAGTCACGGACAGGCTGTTCAGGAAGCTTCACGCAAACCTCAGATCTGGGAACCCGGACAGGAGCCCAACTTCACCACTGACTCGAGGTGGGCTGCGCTGTGTGGAATACTGAAGGAGGATATTCTGGGTTTGTTGGCTCAGGAGAACCATGACGAGAGAGTCCGCCAGGGACAGTATGTGCATACCCGTCTTACTTTCCAACCGCCGGGGTCTAATTTCTTGATTAAAGGCTCTTGCAGCAGGATGCTGAAGCTCAATGGGAGGCAATCCCACAAGAGTACCGTCTTCAGGGGAGCCTTAAGGCATGCAATCGGAGACCTGTGGAACGCGACTTTATGGTAAACATGAAGCTCAATTACCTCCACGTGCAATTCTTGCTTCGTCTTGCGCTGCAGCACTCAACTTCTGATCCCGATCCTGAATTTCTGGGCATCTCAGTTGAGATGCTTGGTCTCGTCGTTGAGGCAGTCATGCTGAAGGATCAGCTAATAAACTCGGGAACATCTCTGGTGTGGAAGGTAAGCCAGGGGTCCCTTGACGTAACGTGTATGATTGAGGCTGATTATGCTTGATCAGGTTGCTTACTACGGACTGGCAGCTGCTGGAGTGATTTGCCTAACATTGGTAAATCGATCATTTAATACGGTGATTCCACAGGGAGGTATCTCGAGAGTCTTTCAAGACCTCAGCATCCTCGTAGGCGAGATCGAAAGGGGAACGTTGGTCTACATCGACTCGCTCTTGGTAGAATCTCATCAGCAAGCACCCCCCGGAACTGAGCAATGGCCGAACTTGAATGAAGCGAACTGGAGCTTTTGGGACACGAGTGGCCTGCAGGATTTCGAGACTAATTTCTGGCTCAACCTTGCCGACCATCCCTTTCTTAACGAGCCGATTGGTAGATGAAGACATTACTGTTAGGTAGAGACACCGAGCTCGTATAATGAAACTATGGCGTCAGTCCATCCAAGTCTAGATCCACTCCGGCTCCGATGGCCCCCCCTTATCACATCGTCTGTGTGAGACTGACGCCGACAATCACTCCGATCAGCGTGTACACAAAATAAGGAGCTTGCGTCCTTATTTAGCTATGGCGCAATTGGTATCCTCGATGGTGAATTTGCGACGTACAATCACTTTTGAGCTAGCAACTCGACTGATAGCAGCATAGCGGTAGAACTTATAAGCTTTCCATTTCTTCCTACGATGTTGCCAAGTCTCCTATGTGTTTTGTGATGTCCTGGTACCGCAACTTTTCTTCTTCTGCTATCGTTACTACATACACCCCTGCCATGGCCTCAGACCACGAAAAGTCCACGTGCCACGATTCCAGCGATCACCCGTCCGGCTCCCATGATACTGAAGCCATGCAGACGCCCAGTGCCGACCTCCTCCGCCGTAGCCTCTCGGCTCGCCAGGTCCAGATGATTGCCATCGGCGGCACTATTGGAACCGGTCTCTTCCTAGGTACGGGCAAGTCACTCGCGACTGGTGGCCCAGCTTCCATTCTGATAGCGTACATTGTCACGGGCATCATAATCTTCCTGACTCTGCTGGCGCTTGGCGAGATGGCTACCTTCATCCCGGTTGCGGGAAGTTTCTGCACTTTCGCGGGCCGGTTCGTCGATGATGCGTTCGGCTTTGCCTTGACGTGGAACTATTGGCTCAATGATGCCGTCTCAACAGCTACTGACTTGGTGGCGTTGCAAATTCTCTTGCAGTATTGGACTGACAACTTTCCTGGTTGGGCCATCAGTCTGATATTCTGGGTTTTGCTCATTGCAGCCAATGTTATCACAGTTTCTGCTTACGGCGAGGTGAGTCCATCCCCAAGGACTGTAAATGCACGGTGGGATGCTGACGCAGCTGTGGCGTATAGCTTGAGTACTGGCTTAGTATCCTCAAGGTCACTACCATCATTGCCTTTATCATTGTTGGCATCGTTGTCAATTGTGGTGGTAATACAGAGGGCCACTATATCGGCGGCGAGAATTGGCATATTCCTGGAGCCCCCTTTGTTGGAGGCATTGGCGGCTTCGCTTCCGTATTTGTAACCGCTGCCTTTGCCTGTATGCCTCATCCAACGTACCTATCGCCGATTCTAGACTAACAAAGCTGCAGATGGTGGCACCGAGTCGATTGCTATTACTGCTGGAGAGACCAAGAACCCCACCCACAATATCCCTCGCGTCATCAAGAATATTTTCTGGCGCATCCTGATCTTCTAGTGCGTCCTCCCCTAGCCCATATGGGGCAACTCGTAACCCAAAGGGGTAATACTAATGCTCTGGCAGCATCGTTACAGTCATTCTCATTGGCCTTAACCTTCCATACAACTATCCTGACCTGAGTAACAAAGAGGTCAGCACATCGCCTTTTACTCTCGTCTTCCAGATGACGGGCACCAGAGCTGCCGCCAGTATTATGAATGCAGTGATCATGACCAGTGTCATCTCGGCTGGTAACCATGCTTTGTTTGCAGGAGGGCGATTATTGTATACACTGGCGATCAATGGCCACGCCCCAGCGGTGTTTGCAAAGCTGAATAGGCGTCAAGTACCTTGGGTAGCTGTGATAGCAACCAGTCTGCTAAGCGTGCTCTGCTTTGCTTCGAGCTATATCGGCGCTGGCCAGCTCTGGGTATGGCTTCAAAAGTGAGCACCGTTCAACGACCACGATTAGGCAAAGCACTGACCACCACTCTCTAGTCTCGTTGGCGTGTCCAACATGTTATGTTGGCTCGCTATTGGCATCACATCTATCCGGTTCCGCAAAGCCCTTGAATGCCAAAATAAAACACACTTGCTAGTCTTTCGCAACTGGACTCATCCATACGGCCCTTGGCTGTGTGTCATCCTTAATACCGTCCTTATTCTGGTACAAGGCTGGAGTTGCTTCAGTCCAAAGTTTAATGTCGTTGACTTTCTAAGTTTCTATATTGAGCTTCCATTAATGTTAATCATGTTCCTCGCGTGGAAGTATTGGAAGAAGACCAAATGGGTGCGGCTAGAAAATATAGATCTGGTTATGGACGTATATCTATCTACCGACCAAGAGAAGGCTTATATAGGCCTAAAGGGCAGGTTTCAGGCTATTTGGAACTGGATCTTATAATCCTAGAGTTGCCTTTAGACTGCAAGGAGCTACTTTGGGGGCCGTGCGTGTATGAGAACCCACAGGTCCAGCCGGGATGACTAAGAAGGAGTGGTCGAGATGAGAAATGCCTCTCAACCTTGAGCTGAACACACACACACACACACACAAGCAACAACAAGAACAGCCTGAACACACAGGACGTGTTGATGAATCGACTAGCCTCAGGACCCCTCATCAATATCTCTATTTCCCGTGAATTTATCATCTATCTAAATACCTAACTCGGGCTGTGTCGATAGAAGTCACGAGTCCAACATAATTCCATGGATCATGCGTTGGCTAGATTGCCTTAAGCATGAATCAGCGCGCCCTCGCCGTCGTCTGGCATATCAAGGCTTCCAGGCCCTGGAAGAGAAGGCCCTGCAGATGAGTCTAGCACTGACGGGCGACGAATATTGAGTCTCATGTTCAAGTCCCGGGCAGTCGTCTCCTCCAATTGCTTACTCAGATCCCGGATCAGCACCTTGTGCTTGTTGTAAACGGATGCATCTGTGCATGGTGCAGGGGTCCAAGAAGGGTATAGCTTCTGATGACAGGAGGAGACACTCATTGCTAGGGGATGCCGGGACAGAAATTGGTGGCAAAGGAAGCAGCTCTTCTTACTGGTGCCGATGAAAAGAAGGCTCGGTGTCAGCTGTGGATTATGGTCGTAAAAGGCAAGTAGCTGCATCTCCGCGTGGACAGTCAGATTGAGCCGACAAGCCCTGCGGAAGCGGGTCTCAGGGTCTCCTGTGAGCCAGAACTGTCCTAGCCGAGCAATATGATGATCATGATCACCGCCAGTCAGCCTCCGGACAACGACTGAAAGGGGACGCTGTTCCTCGTTCAGCGAGAACGGTTCTTGCTTAGGCGCCTGGAGTACCTCGATATGGATCGAAGAAAATACTTCGGGTTGCTTAATGGCCATCTGAAGCATGTTCTTGGCTGCGACGGCAAATTTCCCCAGCTTGTAGATGATGGTGATCCAGGGGGGTAGATCGTCGCCCTCGTTGCAAAAGACTTCCTCGAGATGCTGAGAATAGACCCATTTGGCTTCCGACGCCCACGTCAAGTGAAATATGAGGCTCTCGGGATTGATGTCAAGGTCCAATGTGGCCAGCACAGGAAGATTCTCAATCCAGTGTACGAATTCCCCAGCTCCGGCTGCATTTATAGACAAGCCGCGGAGCTTAGTCTCCGTAGTCTTCTCCTTAATTGTGTCTTGAATCTCTGGTTTTTGCAACCTCTCGAGGAGACCTTGAATCTTGTCTCGATTTAATGCGATGATTTTTCGAAGGATTTCTGGTTCCTTCTTCGCAATCGAAGATTCTGAATCATAGTTGTGAGTATAATGTACGTGTCTGATGTTTGATTCTTACCTCTTGAAGCAACGGCAGCCAGGTCATCGAGAATAGCCTGAAGGCTGCTGGTGAGACCTTCAGGCACGCCCAAGTTACGGGCTAGACGAATAATTGTTCCTGACGGATGAGAGTTTTCCAGACAGACTGCAGAAGCAGTCTCTCCGCCCTTCCTGGATGTCGAGCAGATGAGAGCAAAAGAATCGAGGAACTTTTTCCTGGGCCGCTCTCTGGTCTGTTTGCCGTCGTGCGGATGCCGGTCCAAGCTGTGCGCTATAGGTTCGCCCCTCACGGGATCGATGAGGGACAGGAGAGTGGTGATCTGGACGAAACGCTTCTGCGCGTTTCCCGTCAATCCCAATTCCGCTGGCATGTTGAGTCGATGAAGATGAATTTGCTAACTTATTAAATGGCGACAGTCACTTTTTTGTTCTCGAGAAAATTGACCTTGTGGGTTTGACGGAAGCATGCGCAATACAAACTTCCCATAATACGCCCGCTTTTCTAACCTCCTCCCATGAGGATCGTCTGCACCTTGGCAGACAATGCCGAAAGCCTTCGAAGATGCATTGTAGCGGGCCTGGCTTGAAAGCTCGATTATCATAGGGCCGGTGTGGAATCAAGATGGTGTGCAAGTGTTCCATCCACGGTGTTTCATTGGTAGGCGTTTCCGTCATCGATGGCGCTAGCTGAAGCATCATATCCAGGGCCTCCCGCATGTTGACCGCTCAAATGCTCCATACGTTGATGTGCCGGCACTACCCCAGGACCTTGGGTATTTGATCTAGTACTTTAATCTCCCATGTATCCTGGCATCAAGTATTTTCTGTTCTGGCAATACGACCACTTGCCCATTGTCTCGGTTCTTGGACCATCCTTGCCAGCTGGCAAGGTCTTGACCAACGAGGGCTTTTCAAGCTTGACTGATAGCCTTGTTGGAAACAACTCCGATGAGAATGCGCATCGGACCTCGAACGCATCAGACCTGACGCTGCCAACCTGATCAGCGTACCCACGATGCCTAGCTCCGAATTGACAGGGGCATCCGTCGCCGCATTTCGAGAAGGCGCCGCAGATCCCTGGCTCGTGTCGGAGGACATGGTGGATGAGCCACCACCGTTGCACAGCGAATGCAGTATCGTTACACTGGAACCCACACAGCATCTTGCGGGCTTGGAAGCCAATCAGTGGGCGGAGGGTCATGATGGGGAAGGACTAGATGACCATTTACCACTTTATCCTCCCCCTCCTCCCGCTTCTTCATCTACCGTGCCGTCTGAAACTCTGAGTCCATCCTCACGAGCATGAGCAAGTGGTGGCTTGCAGCCGAATCCAAGTCAGGGATTCCAAAGCCTTGGCCATATTCCGGCGCAAACAGCCTCAGAAACGTCATTCGATACGACAGATACGCCATCGGTTCCTCCTTGCGCGGCCGCTTCAAGTTCCTCTCTAGTTGGAGAACCGCAGTCCCGAGTTGAGACATTAGTTCCTAAGCTGGACGGTTCTCCGATCGAGGCTTCAGTTGCACGACGCCAGCGACTTCGATGCAACTGGAAAAATTGCTCGTATAGAGCCCCGGATGTGGAGTCTTTTCAGTAAGTATATATCCTCTCTACACAGATCGTATGGGTTACGTCTACCAAGCTATGATATCAGCACCGTGCAGTGGATTGCTAACGATGCGAATTACTCATTATTGTAGGCAACACAGGAGAGATCATAGAGTTTGTCCTAGCCCAGACTGTACTTGGGACGCCGCATCAAGTAGTAAAGAAATAGTCCGTCATGTTTGGGGAAGCCATCGAACATGGGCAGAAAGAACCGGGTATCCACCAATGAGTGGTACTTGCAATGAATGTGGTGAATTTTTTGAGAGATCAGACTACATACCTCGCCATAAGCGAGAGGTTCACGGAGGTAAACCAAGAGAGCGTAAGGAGGGGGGTTGAGGAGAAGAAACAGTTAAACAACACCCTGTTCCAGGTAGTCTAGTCGGGCTATCAACATCGGAAATTGTTACCTATGGCGTAGGTGGTTAGTTCATCTATAGCTCTAATAAGTTCACTCTGCCCGGTTGCCATCGTTAAGCAAACGGTTTTTGAGTTCTTCACCTGGGGGTTAATAGAATGGGATGGCTTCTAAGCACATTAGGAGACTGTTCGGTAAGTACTTGCCCTCGTGCGGGTGTCTAGGCTACCAGCTGCAAGAGCTCCCAGTGCATTAAAGGATGATACTTTTTAGAAGAATCTTAAAGTCTAAAGCCACTTTCAATCAAGCCATTTTAACATAGGAACAAAGAAATCCCCATACAACCGCGGGGATTCACTAGTTGCTACCGACTCAACACCTCATCTGCCTCCCCACCTGCTTATCTGTAGGAGACTGGACGGGATCTCGCTATCTCTAGCAGGCATATTCATGTATGCTAGAAATTTAGTTCTTTTACCTGACGTGTAGTGAAGTCGGTGCCCAGGCATCAGTAAGGCCTCTCTGTTCGTCCTGTCGATGATACTCCTCATTGTGGCTCAGGGCCTGCCCCCAAAACACAAGCTGCACAAGGGCGAGAATCAGACGCTAGAATAAGCATACATAATCAAGACTGATGTTCCGAGGGGTAAGCGGCTAGAAGTTGGTGGTGAGACGGGTATTGATGCCTGAAGTATTCACGCTTGACGGGAGGATGTATCGGGTTTGTATCGCGTAGCCCTTGTGACCTAATAACATTTGCACGTCGTTACCTAATAGAGAGGCAAGGATAACGATAACACTTAGGGTATGTTTAAGCTAGAATTTGTCAATGATTAGTTTAGATTAGGAAGGAGGTCAGCATACCTCCTGACACCAGCCACAATAGTATTCTTGAAAGCACCTGAGGTGACCAATTCAATGCCATCTCAATTTCGCCACTGCTCAGGCTTCATTCCTCGAAGAATCCCTTCAACTGAGGGAACCGACGCTGGAGATACTGGCACTCCTCAATCCGCCTCTTCCACATACTTGCATCGCGTGCACCAATTCCACGCCAGTCAAACCCGAACCCCAAGGGTAGAGGCACAAACAATGGCCCCGCTACAATAGCACCCAAAGTCGTAACAAGACCTGTAGCAAACATAGATTTAAATCTCGCCATATCCCCATCAGCTAGATAGTTGATGCGCAGTCTCGAGAAACGAACAAACAAGTCCTTCGTTCTTTGGGTGGCATGCGGTCTGGTGACCAGGAATCCAAGGATGATTGCAAAGTCAACATCGCTCCAGGAGAACTTCATATAGTTCCAGCTCTGCTTTAAGGGTGCAAAGTCTTGTCGCAATTAGATGTTTTTCCATCTGGATGACTCAAAAACATGGAGAATAGCACTCACACTCATAGTAGGACCCGCCGTAATCTTCGTCAACCAGCCCCAAGATTTCGATACCTGTAATCGTTTGGACGCATTCTGGTGACCAGGTCTCGCCATCAGATCCGTAATATTCTCCTCTCACGTCCCAGTAGATCCCTGCATTGAGCTTCTCCGCAAGTGTCGTGTCCCGCGATTCCCAAACTGTTTTAGGAACGAGGCAGAACGAAAGATGGACTCGAAAGTCTGAAGTGGGGAAGATGGGTGGTACAGATGAAGTCTCGTAACTATCCCATGGAATTAGCTGAGGCCTATCATTGGTGTTTTGGTCAGGGGATAGAGATCCATAGTCGTGAACGGGAGGTGTCTTGACAAGAAGGCCATACCACCGGCCTGATATTGGGGCCGAGCCCGGTGCACCGTCCTCGGATTCTTCGCCTGAGCTCTCTCCGATGAGATCTTTGCAGTGAGTTTGGATACATATGTGAAGTTATTCTGGACAGCGCTCACCTAACCCAAGTTGTTGACGCAAGAACCAATTAGCCAGAACAAGGAGAACCACCTGCCTCAACGCCACGATTCGAGCTTTTGCCTCTAGAGCCATGAGCTTGGCAAAGTAGCTTGCCCTGGAAATTATGGGGCCAACTGAAGTGCTTATTTGGTCAAAAGGAGCTGCAATAGGAATGTTCATGTCGGGGATGAAGTATTTCAGCATGGCCGGGGCATTGTCCCAAGTGTTGTTCAGGGAGTCGATCAAGTCAAACACAAACCCAGTAAACCACGCCAAGGCTGGAACGACGCAGAGGTTTCTGTAGATTCTCAGGCATTGAGGGCAAAGGATGAAGATGGTGGCCGTGATCGATACAAGGAAGGTGAACTGGCGCTTGGCAATTTCCAGATCTCGACGTCTTTGAAGCCGCGTTCGCGTTTGGGGAGGAGGCATGGTGCTGGTAGCTTCTCCGGACCAAGTAAAGGAATTTTGAGTGAAGTTTTAAGTTTTTGAAATGGTCGAGGAGAAGGGGGAGACTTTGCGACCTTATATTGGTGCCCGCCCTCCAAAAGTGCAGATATCGCAATGCGTGTCTGCCACACCCTCTATTGCAAGACCAATGACCGACCCAACCGGTTATCAGCCCTCCAATAAGCATTTATATCCAAGCATGCTTCTTCAATGACACGTGTAAAGTCCTCTAGGTCTTACGGCCTTCTGGCTCAGTTATCCCATTGCTGATAACGCTCCTCTAATTATAGAACAAATCAAATCCCCCTACCACTATCACATTCATTTGAAGTATTGCACTACCGCAATGGCGGCTTTTGGTACAGTGCCAGTTCGTAGGACATACCGCGTCTTTCACCATGTGGCTGTTGGACGTCTATGATTACCAGGAAGGCGCTTTTCATCACTGCCATAGTCGTTGCTTTTGCAGAGATCTGAATGAGTATCTAACCATCAATTTTGAACCTCATATCTTATCAATGTCTTGTCTCAATCATGCCTCTGCGAAAAGTTTGCATCGTCCGCCCGACAGCTGTCACCAGCCGGCAGTGCCATCGACCGAAGCGAACACCTCAGTTTCCATCGCAAATAATGCTCCTAAAGCGGAACAATAGAGATTGTTTCTTTCTTCCTTTCATCTCTTAATTTAGTCTCTTTTCTTTGTTTGCGAGCTCACCTCCTTCTCTGCTCTTTGTCCATCCTTCATTCACTCTCCCGCATATCATCCACCTCACAACACCAACCGTGCTTCCAAGCAATCTCCTCGCATCAATCAAATGGCTTCTCCCAAGATGAACACCGCCCAAAAAGTCCCGAGCCCGAACCCACGATTCGGAAGGAAGTGCCTCGAGTGCAAGGCCCGTATCGTCGGTCGCGCGGCTTTCAAGCGACACGTTGAAAGACACGCCAAGCTCGCCGAGATCATTGTACGTTCAATCCCATGCTCATCGCACTCAATGCTAACTCTTCCAGGAAAGCAACATGAACAACAACGTCAAATGGGTCGAGGACCCAGGCTTCGATATCGACCTCGTTCGCGACATGTACATGTCAACACCCGCCAAGTACCGTCACTCTGGCGGCGAATTCACGACGGGCCCCATGGCCGGCAAGGGTTTCGTCGAAGGAGACCCCAAGATCTTTTTCGCGACCGGTCGTATCAGGAGGAGCTACGAATGGGTCAAGAGGGACCTCAAGCCTGAGCGTTTTGCTTTCCGAGCTCTGCAGAACACCAACACCGGCATCGAGACGCCTGAGACGCCCGCAACACCCAGGGTTCTACGAAAGCGCAAGGCCAAGTCGCCTGTTTCGCCTCTGTAACCGATCCCTATCTTAACATGATGCGAAAGGTCTTTGCTGTTGCTGTATGAAGGGGAGATTCGCTGCGTGGTCCGGGATCTGGTTGGCACGATCGAGGGATGCATTTGTCGGAGCTTTGGCTTGTACACATTGCTGAGAATAGACGATAAATAAACCGAAACATTGCACAGTTTCCGGGCCTTCGCGAGTGAATGGAACCATTGTTCATACAGAGCGGGCTCCGAGCGTGCGCAAGAGCGACGTGCTTTATCACATATCATACCTGTTAGATGACTCAGAGCGATCAATCGTGGTAACTCGACGAAGCCGTGGTTACCTATGACATGATAGAAATAGGCGGTCATGTATCCCCCTCTTTTGGTACTATTGATTGAGGAACTCATCCTCCTCTATGAGCGTCTCCGCACAAGGTCGTTCTTCAGGAAGCCACCGCAAGATTTTACGAACGAGAGCCAATAGAAGCTCCTTTTCGACCCCCTCAAGACGTGCCTCGCGACTCTCGAGAGTTTGGTCGGGGATAGGTGTCGCAGCGATCCAGTTCCCTTCTGGTTTCAGCAAAGCTACCGTAGTGGAGAAGAGAGGAATTCACCTTCGGCGTCCCAGTACTGACGGCATTCGTCACTCCGTTTGAGAAACTCCTTCGGGGGTGGCCCCAAGAGGGAAACCATCTCGGCAAGGTGAAGTTCGTCGTTCAGATGGCCATCTTTCTCGGCGCGAAAGAGTCGACCTCCTTCAAAGAGATCCCAGATCTATGCTTCACGTCAGTGCTGCGGAATGGCAACGAGAGCTGTCCCTGTGTACCATGACTCCAACTGACCAAATGTCAATTTTTGAATCCCACTCTAAACCAAGAATGATTTCGGGCGCTCTGTAAACCCCAGGCATAACATCCCCGGTATGCTTTTGGCCAGGCTTGCCCAGTACTGCAGCGCCAAAGTCGGATATGACGAGCGGGTCACTGGTGATGGGCATTCTGTAGGAAAGGTAGATGGTGCGATCCGTAAGAACCTTTCGCGGTGATGGTTTGTCGAGCTCGGCGCGTTCTACTTTCGCGATGGCAGTGTCGTTGGCACCAAGATGGATGTTGTTTGGTGAAATGTCCAAACATCTTGTTAGCATGAGACAATCAGCAAACATAAGCACATACCGGTATGCACCACGCCCGCTAGGTGCATGAAATCAACGCCAAGCAAGACCATGAGCAGGGTCACCCGAAGAACGTCTTTGGGGAGGGACTGCTGAGGGAAGAGATATCGGTAATCCGTGAGCGTCAAGCCCAGGGGAGCAAAGACAAGGCACTGGTGAGATCCGTGTGGCCCAATTACCTTGAAGTCACCTAAGGGTACACGCAGTATGTTCTTGCCAGGGTGTTCTGACCCGTCGATGGCCTTGATGTGGTTGGATACGGCCAGCTCCTGGGCTGCGTCTTGTCCAATGGTGCAAACTTTGAGAGCAACAAGTGCATCCTCCCTGCGTGAGAAATCACGAGATTAGAAAATCATCAACCGAGGCGGGCCGTTCGAAGAACATACGTGAGATCGCGACACAGCCAGACGGTAGAGGTTGTACCAAAGCCCAACTTGGCGACTACCTGGTACCTGGAAACAAAGACATCGCCCAGCTTAACGGGATAAAATCTCCCAGCGCTGTACCCAGAAAGTGTCTCTTCTTCTACTTTGCGACCAATTGGTAGCACCTCAAAGCCTTCATTCGGAAAGGTTCGCGCATGGGTTGCCGCGGTTCTCGAGAGCGGGAGATGACGCAGGTGATGCTCGCAAGAGATTAATGGCGACCGGCTGCTGTGAGAGAGGGGTCCTTTGAAGGCCGTGGATACTGGGCCGAGTGATCTCATCTTTATGCAGCGACCGAGAGACCATTGCGCAGAACCAGGCGCTCTCATGATGTTAAGTGTTGAAGGTAAGCGGAGGTGTTGGTTCTAGGAATGCGACGAGTGAGGTGAACTCTCGTACCCACATCCGCCCAGTCAGCTGGGCCTCATCGCCAGGAACGTCCAACTCCTCCAAGATAATAATGGAGCAGCAAAATAGACGCCTCGATGAAATACAGTATGGCCGGTCTCTCTTCTATGTTTTATTATTCCCATTATTTACCCTCGATGGGGATTTACTATTGCTACCCTGCCGACTCATGCAGACATGAATGCCCTCAAAGTGAAGCCAATGCTGCCCAACAATGAGAATGCCACGGCTAACCAACCTGTCGAGCTCTGGAGCGTCTCAGCTCATTGATTCAAGATCTTATGGGTCGTTTCCATCATCGCTGGTGCTTGAAAACAGCATCTTCTACTCTTATACTCCCCCGCTGTGCTTGAGTTTCTTCTCAATTTGACCTGGACATGTTCCTAGGTTGACTCGTTTGGGTCCAGGTATAACACTCACACAGGCAATCCCATAAGCCATCAGTTTATCCAGAAGTGATGCTTCCTTTTCTAGAGAACCACTTGGCTACAAACACAAGTTTGTGATGCCCAGGTCTAGAAGGGTTAGCTTGATGTTTACGACCGAAACAAGAAGCGCCTTGCACAAACATCGCACTCGCCTCCTGTACTTTTTGCCATAATCACTGACCAAAAGCTGTGATGTACGTATCTGGTCGCGCATCATAATCATCATTAGTCCTTAGGATCACGAATCATAATCATCATCAATCCTTAGGATCACGAGATCAGCATCTGTACTCAAATTCCAAACTCTCATCTCTAAAACACGAATCTCCTCCACCTCTCAACTACCGTCAGAGCTTGGCTCAACACAGCCATCGCATCTGCCAAAGCATGCCCCTGAAGCTTATCAGAGCTCCCCCTTCTCATTAAAGTTTCCAAGCTCATTCTTTTCTCTGCTCTCAGTCATTTTCTCACCGCCTTACCAAGCCCCTACAATCTGTAAGTGTGCTCTGGTTATGTCCCACGCACCATGAGCTACCCTCTGGGGCGCGAGCTGACCTATCGCTTTCAGACTTTCCGAATTCACCATGCCTCCTGCAAACAGATCCACCAGTTCAAGCTCTCGCCCAGAGTTTGGCAGCTCGGTTGAGCTATCTCTTTCTACCTTCATTGATGAGTCGTCGACTATCGGTAGAACTCTCGCTGTCCAGTTAATTGATACGTTCAACAAAATCAAGAAGGACATGGACAGGTCGCTTGCTCGCGAGTTGGCCGAGTTCTTGCCCAAGGCATGGGGGCAGTTCGTCAGCTCAAACCTCAAAGGGCCGCCGACTGAGCACGATTACTACAAGCGGATGCAGGGAATCGAACGCAGCCAAAAGGAGCTGTACTACCCTTATTGGTTCTTCCTGGCTGCGGCCTTCGGTGCGTACCACCCGAGCCTGGCACCCATCCGCAAGGACATGGAGGCCCTCTGGGGAGTCCAGTTCCCAGATAACTACATCCACTGGCCCCTGGCATACCCACCGAGCGCCAGAAAGCACTTTTCCACGGAGGGCCAGAGAATCCTACACCTCTTTGCAAGATTCAACGTCGGGCCCAGGGCTTCAAAGCAGCCATCCAAGATGCTGGCAGACCATCTGTCATCGAAGCTGTCACACAGTATGCCCCAGCCCTGCTCAACCAAGCTGTGTCTACGGCGATGTAGAGTCTCTCCATCGAAAGCTCAAGGACACTCAGGAACAGCTACAGAAGACGCAAGGGCAACTTCAGGAAACTCAAAAGCGACTCCGGGAGACCAGCGGGGAACTCGAAGAGACTCGGAAGAAGCTCAAGAAGGACATCGAGACCTCCAACAAGGAACTCGCCGCGACCAATCTCCGGGTGGACAAAGTTGTGGATACCTGCGCCTTGGTTCTGAGCATCCTGACCCCTCCTGGAGGTGAGAAGTGAAAGCTGCAGCCAGAGCAGGATGAGGCCTGAATATGGTGGTTAGATTGAGTGTTGGTGATCTCATTGATGCGTTTGGGACTTGCTTTTGGTGTTTTTGGTCGGCCATTTCACACAGGTACAAACCAGCGAAGCATTCGGTGTCAGGGAAGGGGAATTGTACCTGTCACTTTATCATGATACCTTAATCCAGGTAGTTTTTGCAATCATTGTCAACAACATGGTCTCTTTTTGATTGACAATCATGTCTCAAGCATGGTATTTGCTCCCACGCTTGATCCATGATTTGAGGCACACTCATCCCACGTGTCACAGCCAAGTGTTGGGGCTCTGACTCCAATGTCCAAACCACAAACACCGTCACATCGCCAAGTATAAAGGTCACATGTCGCCCCCTTCAGTCCCCTCGTTCATGCCATCCATTCTATTCCCATCCTATATATGATATCCAGAAACGATGTGTTCCACATATGGAGTCTGACGTTGAAAACTCTCCAGTGTGGCCTGTCACATGTTTTCACTCTCCCGCCCACTTTTGTCGATGACTCCTCAGACGAAACACCTGGCCCTTCGACTCTGAGTTGATCGACGACTTCTCCTCTGCGTCGTCTTTCAGGCACTACCTCAAATCTGTCTAGCATGTCAGATCCCATCTCACGCGGTGAGATAGTGGAGCCGCGGAAATCAATATCTTTTCCGTCTCAAGTCACGCTATATACTCGCTTCCTCCCAAGCCTACCAGTTGTGGCCTGGGTGAGGAGGACCTGCTCACGCCCTTCGCCTCAATCAGACGCCCTTCTAGAAATCGCCCAAGACATAGTTAACCTGTGCACTCCAGGTGGTCTATCATGCCTACCATGACCACTCGCTCCAGGACTATCAACATTCCGATCCTGATGAAGATGGACGATGGAGCCCATGTGCAAAGAGGTCCCACCTCGCGAAGCACCAATCTGACATTGGCATCATGCACTGCGTGAGCTTTTGAACTTGGTCGCATAGGCGACGCACACAGCCTCGCCATGTATATACCTTGCTTGCGAACCGCGATGATCCCGTAGCCTTCGGCACGGGACTCAATATGGGGTTTTCGTTGGAAGGCCAAAGAACCATACCAATTGGAGTCAGACAGGACTTGTGTGCCCACCGAACAAGCTGATCAATCTCGCAACCTATTTACAAGATTGGCCAAGACGACCAGATACCGGGGGCAGGTCTATTGGCGTCCTAGGTTCTTCGGCGTCGGGGGCATTGACCTGCTGCTTTACGAGGTCAACCTTCCTGAGCGGATCGAAGATGGCGAACGTGAAGCGTTGTTCTTCCAAACCATGATAGTCCTTCTAGGTACAGTCCGACTCATACGCTTGGATGGTCCTCCGTGGTAGTTTCGCCCACCAAATAAACACCGCGCAGTGTTCTCGGGCAATAGATGGTCGATGACTGGGACCGTCTTCGACTCTTGTCTTCAGTAAATTCTTTCCATTCATATCGAGACGTTCAACAACGCCACCGACTGCGAAACCGGGAACAGCAACCCAGGCCCATAGGTATATATACATCCGCGAACACCTTCGCAACCTGATAGACCTCGCAATGAACAGATCTTCATGTCTGGAGATCTGAACAACCCGATCATATCTATCTATCTTGTTACATAAAACCTCCCCACGCCAAGCACACTGGGGATCCGCAACGAAGACTTGCTTGCACGAAGCGGTGCTTATCTCGGTCTTTGTAAAGACCACCCAGCGATCCGCGTCGAGGTCCTGCAGCACCAGTCAATCATGTTCTGGCCGAACACCGCTATCCGCCGAGCTTTTCAAGTAAGCCGGGACAACAGCAGCCCAGTGGTCAATCTTGTACACATTCATCAGCTGCGCACTTTGCGTTTATTGCCCACTAAGACCTTTAGCCATGCAATGACCACCTTCAACAAAATTGTCAGGCTGTTCTTGCAGCAAACCCTGTTGCTTCAGGTTCCTGGATGGACCGACTGGGGCATCATTTCATGGCGCTGAATTTACCACCCTCCATGTTCCACCACTCTACAATAAGTGTTTTGCGCCATTAGCCAAAAAGAAAGATACCATTACATATACTGCCTGCAGAACTATGTGAACAGACAAGAGAAGATCGTGACGGATTTCGGGCCGGGGCAATCTAGCCCGTCATCCCTTCTGGTCCTGGATGGAGATGAACGACAGCGTGTATACAGGCTGACAATAGCCACGAATTGGAGCACATGCGGGCTGGTCTCAAATCCTGGACTCTGGATGTTCCCTGCCGTTGAATATATATTCGACATGTCAAACGACGTGCAGTTGGATGGCAGATGTCGAGACCCCTTCGTCGGAGTTGAATGGAATGATGGAGCAATTCCCTTGATTCACGCGACGTGAAATGCTTAGGTACCTATATGAATGCGCGGTCCGGTGAATCACGGGGGAGTGCAGTGATGTTGAGAAGGACATGTTGACTGGGCAACCATGAAGCGAGGAACAGAGGCATTAGCTTGCAGTCTTCTAAGGTCGTCTAAAAATCTATGAAATAAGATATAAGATGTTTTGCAATGCTAATTCTTCGTGTCATAATATTCTCTCATTTTCTCCTATGTTGAGGCGCTTTGGCTGCCCCCACCAGCCCGTGCCAGCCACAGCTTCAACACCCTGAGACAACTACAAGTCCCTCTCCAAACATTGCAAAGAGAACTCATCGCGAAGCCCTAAATGATTCTTCTATTCGATATGCACGCAAACCTTGCCAATATGTTTCTGAGCTCCCTGCTGCATATTAGTTGTGGGTTCGGACTAGAACCTTTATGGCCTAACTCACCAAGTATTCAAATGCCTCTTTTGCCTGCTCAAGAGAGAACGACTTGGAGTCGACAACAGGGTGAATGTCGTTGTTTTCATATGCGGCAACCATTTCCTCCATTTGTGCTTTCGAACCAACATAGATGGCACGAATAGTGCACATGCTTGACAAGGTTTCCAAAGCAGAAGGGGGGGCTTCACCTGATCCGCCACCCAAGAAGCCGATCAAGGTAATGATGCCCTCGTACTTGATCGCCTTCAAACTCTGCGCAAGAGTCCCATAGCCACCGACTTCGAGGATATGATCAACACCAGACCCATTGTGAGTCAGCTTTCGTGCCATTGCACCCCATTCGGGATTCTCCCTGTAGTTGATCACATGGTCGGCGCCGAGTGCCTTGAGTTTCTCGGCCTTTTCGGAAGATGACGTGGTCGCGATCACTTTTGCTCCACCCGCTTTGGCAAGCTTTTAATCATAAGCCAAAGGTCACTTCGAAGCGATGTTGGAAGAGAGCACTCACCTGCAACGCCGAGATGCTGACTCCTCCCGTTCCTTGAACGAGCACGGTTTCTCCGGCCCTGAGCGGCCGAAGGCCATAGAGTGCATTCCAGCTCGTCAGGGGCGCACCCGTAAGCGTGCTCGCCTCGGCAAAGTTGAGGTTGCCGGGAGCTCGTACAACGCCATTCTCGCTGAATACCCCATACTGGCGCAGGGTACCATCAATCGTACCACCTAGACCAGTTGCTGCAACAACAGGATCAACGGGCCCGTACTGGTGACCTTGATTGAAAAGCGTGATAACTCGGTCGCCCTTCTTCCATTTGGTGACCCGCGAGCCCACTTCAATCACTTCCCCGGCACCGTCAGATGCCGGCACAATAGGTAGCTGGTATGGAAAGAGAAATTTCCCCTATCATCACGTCAGCGATGAGTTGCAGTCTTTTCATCAGACTAGCATGCTGGCCAGTTAGCAAACCTTTGGGATGGCAACATCTCTGTAGTTCAAGGCAGCGCTATGCAGCTTGACGAGTACTTCATTTTCTCCAGCTTGTGGAATAGGGGCGTCGACAAAGACCATGCCGTCGAGATCATGCTTGTCGGAACGGACGACCCACTGCTTCATGGTGGTAGCGTCTGCCATTGTGTCGTAATCGATGGAATAGAGTAAATTGTTTAGAAGTGCTCAAATACCAAGCAGTGGATAAATATGTCGCGTTGGAGAGAGTGATCTGACCGCCACGAAAGACTTTCGTCACAGTATTTATACGGCAGTAGCTGAGAAAAAAATGTATATGGCATGGTCTTTTTAGCCATCTGATTAACGCTCATCGCGGTGATTACTATTAAGAGTATGAAAAATGATACTCGGAGGTCTTATGTCACCAAGTCCGCGTCCGATGTTCAGAGCTTGCACGGAAATTTACACTGCCAAGTACTCAAACGACCTCTATCATGGAACAAGACCGGGCAAATAGAGTGGAAACTTCTAGAAAGCTTATTGATCCTTCTCATTCCTCACTCAATGTGTACAAATGCGCCATAATCTTCGCCCAGAGTTACACTGTCGAGACTGAGTGTCATGACCCATGTCAAGAACACCAGGCGGCCAGATGATCGGTAATGGTAGAACAAGTAGAACCACAATAACCCGCCTAGAAGAAGCAGGCGGTGATGTATGTTGCACGGGGATAGTTCGACTCGACCTGTTTATACCTTGGAAACCCCACGATCGTCACATGGAGGAACAACGTGGTCCCTTGAATGATTGCCTCGTTATGTGCTCATTGGCGAGCTACAATGTCCAGGAGTTCCTTGACTACATCTTAACACCCATGACATAATTTTCCCGCCAAGAAGCCTCCACTCTCTTTTCCTAATAGGCGAGCTGTCAAGGCTTCTCAGGGGTACCAACATCGGAACGACTCCCGTCGCTGTTGTAGGAGGACCTGCAAATCATCGCGTTGATTGATTCGTAGCACATTTCTTCCCGTGTGGAAATATTTAAATCCTCCGAACCGTACGTAAGAGCCCGTACAAGCCTCGCTACCTGACCCGATACCATTGGGGGGACGGCACCGTGACGCATTACTTTTGAAACATTGTTACTCGATTTCGGAAATACATGGGAAGATCGGGAACCTAATCCGATGGTCTAATCCGAAACCCGAAGGGCCCACGGCTTTGACCTCGAACAGCTGCCCATGTCTGAAATCCGATTCCCGAAAACCTAGGAGATATTCGTAATTGTTCCGACGGCTTCTTACTTAAGGTTTTAACCATGACCAAGTGGCGATTGCCGGGGATTATTGCTTTGTAGGTTATCATGAAGAAAATCCAATGTGTCCTAGACTGGAATATAAGAATGTAAATTCGACCTCAAATTAAACATATCATCACTTTGTATCCTGATTCCGCCATCGTGTCTAACAACCTACTTTTGTTGGCGTCATGACTGTCACGGGAGGATGTGCCTGTAATGCTGTTAGGTACACGGCAGAAAGTAAGTATTGTCTTGTAACCCCTGGATCATACCCGAGCCCCGTGCACGATCAAGACGAAAATAGCTGACAGATAGGACAGTCGAATCTGGAGTTAAGGCTATCTGCCACTGTCTGAACTGTCAGAAAGTATGCGCTCTTCCCAAATTTTGATATTCCAATATGCTCACCCGCAACACAGCGTACCGCCAGTGCCTTCAGTGTCAATATTATTATCGCATGTAAAGATTTCAAGATCATTCAGGGTACGATTTTCTGTCAAATTATGGATGAAATTAACATTATGAATGAAATTAACCTGATTCATCTCTGATAGGGGCCACCAAGTACCACACTTATGTTGCAGATTCGAAAATGCCATACCATACCCACTTCTGCGGTGACTGCGGCTCGACGCTCTTTGGTCAGCCCGAGGCCTTCCCTGACACAGTTTCCATCAAGGCTGGGAGTCTTGATGAGCCTTTCACTGATCTGGGCCAGATTGATGTCGAGGCTTTTACTGTGAGGCGCAGGGACTACCTGAATCCTTTGGAAGGAGTTAAGCAGACGGAAGGGATGATTTCGCCTTGATCAGTCTTGTCATCTACCGTACATAGCTGATTTATTATTGCTGAGACTGATAACAAAGCTTCATAACTTTGTGATATTGTTGCAACAGAGTTTTGTCACTCCACAGGGGAGCATCGAGCTCTGTATCCCTGGGGGGACGCCAACTCGATCCATCGCTAGCGTGATTTGTGCCAGGCCGCGCACCTCTTCCGCCTCCAACTCTGCGCCTGGTCCGTTCATCCACCCAAGCAGTCCGTTCCGCCTAGGTCTCTCAACGTGATATGGAGGTTGTTCTTCAGAGCTTGACGGTCTGGGCTATGTCAGTCTGGGATTTGGGCCAAGAATGTCATGTGAAAGCGATCTCCTAGGATTTCTATCATTTCGGGCGCGTAAGAGCGATATGAAGTTCTCGCTGAACAAGACTGAGTTTTCCTTTCGCTCGAGGACGTCATAAATTTAACGCAGCCCAGGAACGCGAGTCAACAAGCACGGTGAATCGTCAAGACTGCGAACAAAGAGTCAACGAGGGCCGACGGTGTCTTGGGTACATTCGAGAACCAGGTGAGTGTCGAGGAAGGCCATAGTCACTAGGCCATTATCAATCTCCAGAGCGGATTAGAGTGTCTTTTGCGGCAATCTTGAGATAGGGTCGAGGGCTGTCGCGATGCCACAGGAGGCACGCCTTATTTGAGTTGATGGATCAAATGCTGTTCCTTGGGGACTGGGCTCTAAACCAGAGCGAGACTCGTGCCAGCTATGCTAGATACCACGGACGAAGCTAACGAAGAGTAGGAGGATGAGGGAAATGGTGATATAGAAATTGGTTCAACATGTCTATTCTTTTCCTAGGCGCTCTCTCGCCAGTTGAAAGAGCTCTGCAAGCCCAGGGGGCTAACATGTCTATTGAGGAGGCCGGAAGTCTTCGCCTGCTCCTTGATCCGAACATCTCTAGGGAGAATGTGGCCTCTTTTCTCGAGCAAATAGAAGCCACGAGGGAGCCACGGGCAACACAGGTTCTGTTGGACACTCGATCTATTGCTGAGAACTTTAGCTTGGACGCAATAGCTGCAAAGAGGGAACACAACTTCGGCCCGACACGGGTTTAGGGGTAGGTGGTGAGGGAATTCTTAAACAGAATACTCACTGCCAAGATGCTGAGACGTGCCGCATTTCCTCAATATACATTATGTCATATCTCACTCCAGAGAGTTCCCACTCGTTATTCGTGAGTTGTTGATACGTTTGTAATTAAATCTCTTGAGCACTGAGTTTCGAACCACGACCTTCAAGCGGGTGTCTGAGGTTTAAATGGCATCAAGTCTAGTGTGGGCCAGTGACGTGAGCTTCCAAATGAAAGTAAATGATAGGGTTAGGCACTTGAGATATGAAGAATAGAGGACTGCGTGTACGACTCCATCCGTGTGTTATAAGAGACGTGGAATGTGGTGTCGCGGCTATATGGAACCCCGTCAGCGATGAAAGTGAACTCTTAAAGGCTGCCAAAGAAGAGGCACGGATTACAACGCAACGGGACGCCGCCCCAAAGTGGATAACTACACGAGCAAGGCGAAAAGAATCCACAGACGTCTGTCAGAGAACGTCAGAAAATATTCCAGATGAGTCAACACAGCGCCACCAGGCAAACATACTCGCCTACTTTACGACCAGCTATCATGAGGGGGAAAAAGCCAGTGTGCCAGTTCAGCTCAGAATAGGCATGGCAAGATTGAATGGGTGCCTCTATTGGGTCAAAGCGGCGTCGTGCGGACAAGTGGAAGAGACAGGAGCGCGCTTCCTCTTCCGATATACAAGGTGGACTGCACAGAGCACTGAGATGCAACAACACATGACCCGTGAAGATGCGATCCCAACACTTACTCCTTCTTTACCAACAAGCCGCCGTCGTTTGCTGTGCTATCTGGAACTCGGATGAAGAGGCCAATGGCGTATCCTCTTTTCCTCGCGCGGGCTCCGTGCAAACCGCGGGCCTCAAACTGCCGTAGCTTTTCGTATGGGTGAAAGGCATAAATCCACGCAGGGACTGCGGAGTTTACACTTGAGTCCGACAATGTCCATCGCCTGTGCTTTAAGCACATGGTGCAAAGTAAGCTCCCGCAGTAGCTCTGCGGCATGTGTTCGGAGTTCCCTGCTCAAGGGTCATAGGAGGCGTCCATTTCATCCGACTTCCACGGCTTGCGCGGATACCGCACCGCAGTCACATTCAAAGTCTTAGGCTTGATAACCCTTGTTTCTTCGCCCCGGTTTCCCTCCTCAAATTTCAACGTTTATCTTCTGGAATATTGGTCGACAGGCTACGAGGGTAAAGGGATGTTTGTCGTTGTCGTCGGTTCATAGCGTCACAACACAAGTTGGAACGGTTCAGTCAGTATCCTACCCTCTAATGTTATGCGGTGGTCGACCAAAGGTTCAATCCCGAACATGCTTCCTCTCTGCCACTTGGCTCGTTATATATTACACTTCATACACCCTGTATAAGCTTCGTTTTCCGACGAATGATTGGCGTCGTGGACCGCAACATTACGTCGATCAACTACTGTCGCCGTTTGAGTACCCCTCCAGGCGATGGAAGCCAGATCATGCGCAGAACCGCTCCTTCAATGGGGAAACTAGCTCTAGCCTTCGTGGACAACTGAGGGAAACAGCCTCTACACTTCATTGACGCAGTCTCATGTCAAGAGGTAATGTGGTTGGGCCATCTCATGTGTACGAAAGGGAAGAGCGGGTGGGATTACATTGATGGCGATAAAGAACCCCAGGATCCTAGCACGGAGCTCCATGAAAAGTGTCCTTCCCCCACCACGTCTTTCAACTTTTAGTGATTATGGATGTTCCTTTGTAGTCGTTCCCTTCGTCGAGAGTGCCGACTTCCGACATCATCCAGCTCGATCTTGATATGTCTCTTCTCGTTACCATACAGTTCACTATATACAACATTTCTAAATCTTATATACGCCCAGGGACTCTCGTTCAGACTGAATATGTGCTTGTTGGCATTTGTATGATCAACTGTCACCCCTTTTCCCTCTCTCCCGACCATTGGGATCTCTGTCGCTAAAATGACATTCCATGCGAGAACAAGGAGCGTCAGCTATGGCCAGCCTGCACTTTCAAGTATGAAAGCTCACAAGCAGCGACTTGGATCCAGTCGCAGGTTCAGAACATCCTCTGGCCAAACTTGAAGAAGGGCTGGTGTAATCAGCTCCATGGCAATGAAAAAGCCTGGAGTGGAATGTCCAGAGGATGATTCTTTCTCATCACGTTTTCCAGCTTCATTGAGGACGGATGCCATGGGCCTGGTGCGCAGCTGTGCACTTCAACAAGGTGCCAGGCTTTTGACTACATGGTCCCTTCATATATACTCCTCACCTCAAGAATCCAGCCAAGGCTCTCTGCTTTGGTCCTCACCGAACGGGGGCATACGGCTAACCCTTCTCGTCAGAGGGAACTACTGGCCCATCACACGAAACAGTCCATAAATAGGCTATAAATCATTAGCCACCAGTCATGGCCGTCTGTTGGGGGTGCCCCGTCGTCAGGCTAGCTGGCATTCGATGACTTCATTATATATCCGTGCCGCACATCCTAACACCCGCTGTTATATAGACACACATCGATGCACGATGACTTTCCGTACTACCAGGGGACATTATTACCCCAGGGCAAGCGAGAGAAACATCAAGACAGGCGATCTCAAAACATCCAGCACTGTCACCATCCATCACATCACATCACCACATAATCATATTGATAGACAATAAATCCATTCATAGCTCATAACCTTGGGGGTAGTCGAGATCTGGTATATGCTAAAAATCCAATCCAATCCAATCAACATCAGTCTTCCCTGTATGCGAACCCGTGTACTCTATGCAAGTGCCCAAGTCCACAAGCCAGGAGTAATATCCAAACGCCTTCATATCATATCCAATGTAGCACGAAATGCAGTAATTCAAGCCTTGGCTTGCTTATCGTGAATGACCAATAGGCCAGCGTCGATGCCGGCACGAGCGAAGCGGTCACCGAGAACACCCACGGTGCGCTGGAACTCGCGCTCGACACCAAGGTCGTCGACGAGGAGGTTGTCAAAGAAGGGGTGGGATCGTCCGACAACAACAAGGTCTCCCACATTGAGTCTGGACTTGCCAACGACCTCGCGGGCCTGAGCGACGGCGCGGTCGGGCAACTGGCGGATCGAGTCGACGGAAACTTCGATAAAGGTGACACGGCCCTCGAGGGTACCAGAGGCATTCTTCTTGGCGGTGCTCAAAAGATCCATGTCGCTTGCAGAAGGGATTCCGACGGCAGCCTTGCTAATTTCATTGCTGCTCGAAGGGGTGCTATCGGGGCTGTGCAAATCGGGGTCATCTTCGCTAAAGCCAAGGTGAACGACCGTGATGGACACATGAGGGTTGTGGGCAAATTGAAGAACAAAGAGCAGAGCAGCGCGATCATCCTCGCCACCGATGAAGGGTACGAGAATGTGCTGGTTCTGATCCACCGGGTTCTGGACAGCAGGCGAGCCGTGGTCGCTGTGGACGGAGAGTCCGGTGAGAGCTCGGCGGGTGAGGGTGGGCCTCTTGGAGAGGGCGTTTTCATCCCGGCTTTGGCTGATGTAGACACCAGTTGTGCAGGTTGATCGTTCAAGAGCGCTCTGGACATAGTCGACATAGGTCCTGTTGAAGAAGCGATCGTTGGGGTTATCGTTATCGGACAGCGCACCACCGTAGTTCTCCTCGGCAAGACCACCGTAGGTACTCCAGGGAATGAGCATAAAGTCGGACTTGGCCTCCTCAGCGCACTTAGCGAGAGTCTCAGCGTAAGCCGACGTGGGAATGATCGAAACCTGGCCAGCGACGGCGACACCATTGAGGCGAGAAAAGGTCTGGAAAGCTGAGAAGACGGCATCACGAGAAGTAAACTCTGCAACCTCGGTGGACTGCATGACTGACGATGTACGATCGGTAAGCTCCATGAGACGAATTCCGCGCACCTCGAGAGGGCGACGAGGCGGCTGTCGTGGCTTGTCATCTGCAGATGCAACAGCTGAACCCTCATCATCGGCTTCGTGGTGGGCAATGTTGGATGCCTTCCTAGAACCTCCGAGCAGAGAAACCAGGTTGAACAGGCCAGACAGAGCATCGAGACGAAGATGCAGGATAACCCGGTTGGTCTGCGACTTATCCAGAGCCTCCTCCATCTTGTGCTCAGAAGCCTGGGCCTCGGTAGAGAGGGGAGTTCCATCCCAGTCAATCTCGCCGCGGCGCCACTTGTCCACCTTCTGGCGGTACCACACGGGGTAGAGCCATCTGGTCAAGGGGGTTGTCGTGACAGTAGTTACCTAACAATGATTAGCAGCTTTCCGTACGTAAGGGCGCATATCTAACCAGTGCCATGACCACGAACATGGTGAATGTTCGGGGTGAGAGGATACCTGCTTGAAGTCCGATGTTCTGGAGAGGTTAGTACTACGCTGTCAACATGAACGGCCTCACTTACCAGGACAATCAGTTCGACGAGACCCTTGCAACTCATGAGCACACCAATGGTGAAGCTCTCCCGCCAAAGACAATGACACCAACGCGCAGCGACGGAACCACCAAAGATCTTGCCGAAAAAGGCACAGAGAATAACAGCAATGACATATCCCCAAGTCTTGCCATCATTGAGCAGACCCAAGTCGGTGTTGAGACCCGAAAGAGCAAAATAGAGAGGGAGCAGAAGCGATCCCACCAGATCCTCAATCTTTTCAGTCAGTTTGATGGCAAAACCACCGTCGTGGGGACATATGACTCCAATGAGGAAAGCACCAAAAATGGCGTGGACACCAATAGCAGCTGATTGCCAGTTAGCAAGAGTGCATCATCGACCAATCAAGAGCATCAACTCACCAGTGAACCAAGAGGACGCCAAGACCAAAAGCAGAGTCAATGCCGTGATTCCCTGGGATGGGCCGTTCTGGATGCTGTCGGTTCGGCGCAAGACCCAAAGGAATGCGGGCCGGATTGCAAACACGAGGAAAAGGACCCATGCAACGGCAGTCAAAAACACGTAGAGGGCTGTGAGACCATTGGCGTTGTTGACAAGGGCAACGCTCAGGGCGAGCAGAACCCAGCCAGTAACGTCATTGCCAATGCCGGCCGCCAACACTGTCACACCGACCGAAGTTGAAAGAAGCTGGAGCTCAGACAAGATACGACAGAGGACAGGAAAAGCAGTGATCGCCAGGGCAGTACCGATAAAGAGGGCGAAAGTGCCAAACTCCATATCCTCCTTGTGGCCCTCGTCGCCATACTCCTTGTACAGGCCCCAGGCCACAGCGACACCAAGACCGAATGGGATGATCATACTGGCGAGGCCCACACTAAGAGCAACGCGCCAGTTGGTCTTGAACATTCGGGTATCAACTTCGAGACCGACGAGGAAGAGGAAGAGCAGCAATCCGACGGTAGCGACATTGGTCAAGACGGGCATTGACTCGGTAGGAAAGATGTTCTCCTTGAAGCCGGGAATGCGCATCATGACCGACGGACCCAGGACGATGCCGCCAATGACCTCTGCGATGACGCGAGGCTGGCCAAACTTGGAGAGGGGGTAGTGGAGCAGGCGACAAAACACAATGATGATGATGGCCTGGATGATGAAGAGCGAGATTGGGTCCTTGGGGTTGTAGTGGATGGGGTTGAGGCCATCGATAATTCCGCCCTGAGGATGCGCGCTCGTAACGGCCGCGGCGGCCGACGTCGTCGTAGCCGACATGACGGGCGAGTGCTATGGTACGCGACCGCGATTGCGAGTCGGCAGAGCACGAAGCTCACAGTCTTGTTGTATCTCGGAAGGGTTCGATGGTAACGGCCAAGTCGGATGCGAATGCGACGCGCGCGAAAACGTGAGCGGATTGTGGCGAGACGAGGGGGAGGAGGGACACGGGGTAAAAGAAGGACTAATAATCCAAAGACAAGAAAGAGAAGGAGAAAAGGAGATAAGGATTTGGAGACGAGTCGAAGCGAGTCGGTGAGGATGGAGTCGGGCACCGTTTGGTTTTAACCTTTTTGTTTGAAGAATCCGAGACGATCAAGGTCGGCAGGCAGCTACACAGTAAGCTAGCGAGGGGTCATCTGCTAGGGGACCCCTAGACTCGACCGAACATGGTCTGGATCCTCGTCTCACGCTCCATCTCACGTGGAGCCGTTTGTCCACAGAGCTTGTTTTTCTTGCTTTTGACGTGCATTACTCTGTGATAAGCTCGACAAAGCCCGCTCCCCCCGTTGTGCCGGAGCTTGTGATACGGCGGCGACACCGTGTGTGTCGGTCTCAGCTCCGCATTTCACCACGCTTGGGGTTGTGTCTTGGCGCCGGGGCGCAAGGTTCAGCAAGCGGACAAAGTGGAGGAGGTTTCAAGGGCCCATGTGGTGCTTTGCTCGTGCGCGGATGACGAACGCCCAGCGGGCGAGACATGCAAGGTCTGGACGGGCGTTGGATGAATGGCAAGCCAAGAATTGGAGGCACGTTGTGCCCTGCTAACTCGCATGCCCACGGGATCAACAGAGAGGCGATGCCTTTGGTTGTGGAGATAAGTCCTTCTCGGCACCTGGATAGAGTGACAGATCATGGTTGGCACGGCGCGACGGGCGGCAGAGCGGTGACACACCAACCTTGTTTTTTGCAAGCTGAAAGAGACTGAAAGAAGCATCGTCAAAGAGACCCAAGGTGTTCCTCGTCTGTGTCTCGAGCGCCATCCTGCAAGACTTGACCATGCGCTCCATCCATCCCATCCAATATTTCATCTTACTCCCCGTTCATGTGAGCATGTGACTCCCAACCCCCGTCTCGAATCAAAGGGCAAATCGTCATTCTTGGAGGGAGGGGAATGAGGGTCCCCGCTAACACGCTCACGCGCCGTTGCATCTGTTTCACCGCCCGCGTCCAGATCTCCCACCTAGACGAGGGTTCCCATCTTTTGCGGCGCTTCGGTCGGGTGGTTTGACTCGGACGCGAATGCGGGGAGAGTTGACTCTGATGGTGTTCAAGGTCCGTATTCGCCAATGGATACATACTCTTGTTGGTCCAGATGCCTGGGCTTTGTCGTCACATTGCCCATCCTTGTTCCCATCCACAACTCGCTCAGACGATGCATACGATACACCGCATCTGCCCACGGACTTGATGTGCCGCGTCTCCCGCTCTGCTACTGCTACCCCAAGAAGAGGCTGGACTCAAGCCTCATTAGGCGGGGAGTTGGGGAACACCGCTTCCAAGCCACAAACTCCCCGTCGAATAAACTCCCCGACCCAACCCAATCTAGTGCCAATCTAGCATCACCATCCATGGATCCCAAGCTACCACGAGAGGTGGTTGATGGTACTGTTTCACCGTGACACTCTCCAAGCTTACCATCCCTTCGGGCCCGACGGCTTAAAGTTTTACAACATCGTGATTGGAGATCACCAGGGGTCGGTCTGGTGTTTGTGTCTCGAAGCCTCTGTCACATCGCTTCGGACTTTATGTGAGTCGCCTCAAAGAGACGGTCAGCTCGAGTCGTGGCACTATCTCACTCGAACGACATTTCTCAAACTTTGTGCGACAGTCATGCTGGGAACTGTTGATTGGTCAATCAGACAAGTACGCTTTGAAGCTATCCTCACTTCCTTTTTCGCGGTGAGCCAGGTGATTCGCTCAATAGCTCTTTGCTCTTTTCTGCTGTTACCACATTTTGCTAGTTCATGACTATTTGGCCATTACACGGCGTTCCATCTAGATCTACAATCTGCGTCTAGGTCTCGAACAATTGTGTCAGATTCATGTAACAGGCGGATCTGAACACCAGGCACTTTGACCCAGAACGTAGGGCTAGAACTCAATTTTCGAGACCAACTCCGCCCCAGATCATTGAGCGCCACTCAAGGCAACCCAACAATGAATTATGAGGCCATTCAGCACCTCTACATCTTCGTTATATCCATTGGCTTTGGTGTGGTAAAACCAGGCTTGAATTTGCCGGCAAGCCAATCGATACTCTCTACCCTACCTGTCTGTACTACACACCACGGCCGAGACCATCCTCGAGATCTTCAAGGACCCTGGGCATGATGAGGCCATCCTCACTCGTACAACATTGACAGATGTCAACAAGATAAGCATCTTACGCGGCCCGTCACGGCAGCGGTCCGCATCTCAACACGTACGAGACCGCAGATGCACCTCCGCCTATTCCAGCGAAGTACATCGAGATGGACAAATGAGGCAATGTTGGGGGCTTTCTTGGCCGGATATTACCGGTGCACAGTCGTGTATCGTCACGGCGTGGACTCCAATCACAGAGATAAGGTATAGGTAAGATGAACTACCACAGCGTTGCACTGTTCAACGACACGATAACCACGGTAGGAGATTGACTGCCGCTCAACTGATGTGATATTGCCACTCTATTTCTCATCATGGCAATCGGCATGTATGCGGACGTATCGGAAGCGGGCCGAGTTCACGCGATGATGTTGAGCAACCTGACCACTGTGGTACTCTTGCAAGGCCGGTGCTCTTGATCCAGCGACGCGGTGTCGGGCCTCCGATAGAGGTATCTTGAGAAACCATCGGGCTGTTGTAATACTAGGGATAGATTGCGGAACTCCGTCAACAGCAAGGGGCTCATTACAGCTTCCAAGGCCATGCAACCTGCCCAATCGTTCTATCTCAAGCCAGATGATGAACATGGGGACAATGTACCGCCAGCATTATGGCAATAACAATTCTTTACCAGGCTGAGATTGCTTTTCTACAACACAGAGAAGTATACCAAAAGCATCGGGTTCCATCACAGTCCTCTCGGGCCTTGGTGAGCATACACGCCCATGCAGGAGGGAATCCCAAAATAAGAGATCTTGCCAGGCATATCTGGGCAAACCAGGTCAATTGATGGCAAATCTGGGTGTTAAAGATCGCTTAATTAAAGAGTTTCCGTGTGCATGTCGAAGTACTCATTGCTGGTCCTATGTTTAGTGAGTCGTGTTAATGGCAAGCAGTAATAGAAGGATGAAACAAGAGTTCATGCATCATTAGTTGTCGCAGAAGATCAAAGTCATCAAGTCTGCAGAAAGGATTGCATGTCTTGGCTCCGCTGCTGGATCTGTTCATGCAGGACGCGCATCTCTGCGAGATCATCTCCTGAGCGATCCACAAGCGTCGTTCGGCGAGGCTGATTTAGGAAATCCGCCTTGATGAGCCATCATGAACCATCGCAAGTTGAACATCCAAAACAGCCACCAGCCGCTTTACTTTCTATTCTCAACATATCCGAATACACAATTATCTTCAGCATGTCAAATTCTCAACACCATGCTCTCGTCTTTGGCGCGACCGGCCTCGTGGGCTGGGCTGTCGTCGACCAGCTCTTGTCGGGTTACCCTACGTCAACGACTTTTGCCAGCGTGACGGGCGTGAGTAACCGACCTGTCGATGCATCTCGGACGTTCTGGCCAGAAGAATCAGAGACGAGACCGAAGCTTCGACTTGTTTCGGGTGTGAATCTACAGAGCGACGATGTTTTGGACCAACTGAGCGAGAAGATCCCTCACATCGGAAAGACTACGCACGTCTTTTACTTTGGTGCGCCATCCCTTGTGAAGGACGGCCAACGACACTGCTAATGACCTCTAGTCTTTGCACCGTACAATGACGACTTTGAGAAGGAATGCCAGCTCAACTGCGGCATGATGAGAAACCTCGCTTCTGCGCTGAACGTTCTGGCTCCTCACCTCAAGTCCTTCGTCTACTCTGGCGGCACAAGGGTCTGTCGTCGCCTCACTCACATCGTCTCCTGCTAACTCGAGTAGGGCTACGGCATCTACATCCCGGATGGCATCTTTACGCCTCCTCTTAAGGAGTCCATGGCCGACAATCTACCCGACGATTACGCAAAGACGGTTGCTTATCCTTGGTTCCGCGAGATCCTGACCGAGGCGTCCAACGGTCATGGCTGGACGTGGACAGAGGTCTGTCCTGACGCAGTTGTCGGCTTCAGCCCTATCGGATCGAACTATTCGCTGGCACTTCACTGGGCGCAGTATCTCTCCTTGTACGCGTTCAATCACGGCGTGCGCGACGCTGGCGATGCCAAGGAGGTTCAGGTCCCATTCCCAGGGAACAATAAAGCCTACCACGCGCACTTCACGCCTGTATCTTCGCATATCCTCGGTCGCATCGCCATTCATGCTGCACTGAACTCATCGTCCTGCGGATCCAAAATCATCAACATGCTCGACCGGACAAAGCCCACCACCTTTGCCGAACTCTGGCCCTCGATCGCGTCTTTTTTCGGCCTCATCGGCGTCACGCCCTCTGTAGACACCACCCCTCAGCCACCCAGCGAGTATATCGAGACACACAAGCACCTCTTCTCAGAAAACGGAAAGCCAAATGCGATCTCGGCAGGCGTCGGCGCGGGGAGCAAGCAACTCGACAGCGTGGGATGGTGGTTGACGTTTGATCGGCAATTGAGCGCCGAGCGACTGCGACAGGTGGGATTCTTGGAGGAGAGAGAGCCGGTCCGAGGGTGGACCGAGGCATTCGAGAGGTTTCGATCGGCGGGAATCATCTTTTAGGAGCGTTGTATGGCGTGCGTCAATCGAAGACTTGGTCGGAAATGCACCCAATTATGCAAGAGCTTTGCATCGTGAAATAAACGTCTCCGAGGCGTAAAGTCCCGTCCACTGCCACGAGACTCCATCGTGCCGCGGTGGAAAAGAAAAGAGGACGAATTGCCTTGTTTAAGAAGGAATGTGTTTGTCATAGTTTCGGCAGGACAGCCGTGATGCCGAACGAACCCCGGGCTTAAGTTTTGCCAGTGGCCGAAGGGGAATGGTCAGTGTGAGAACTAAGTGGGGAGGGCGGAATAAAAGGGGATAGCTCGGAGAGTTATAAGCCTTCGTGTACTTACTACTCGAACAAACGTTGAGACCGCAACGCATTGTTGGTTCACGGAGAGGAACGAGTGCAAGAAATCCATATTCTGAGGTCAAGAAATCATGATCTGATGATACGGATAGAAAGGCATGGCGTCCCTGCGGCCTGAACATATATATTTGACAGCAGTCTCTGCAATGCCGGTCATCGAAGAGAGATAGTTTCTGCCACATTGAGCCATGGTCACAAATAGTTGGTATTTTGCCAGTTGGCAGCCGTGCCATTTTTCAAATGGCCATGGTCAATGAGGACGACGACCAACAAGCCATGTCCAAAGACTTGCATGGCCAGGTTTGTTGTTAATGATTAGTTTGCAGGGCTACCTCTGATAGGCACTAATATTGATGTAGCATAAAACTTCATCGTAATCGTTGACATCACCCTTCAGATCGTGTAAGTGAAGTCTTGGCGCACGACTATTTCCCACCACCACAATCGGCAATGAAAACACGCTCGACTGTCAATTGAGCAATTTAGGCATTGTGAAATCTGATTGTACTGGCACCCTTTTATGTGATCGTGACGTCTAACCTGATCAAATGTCCACTTTCCTAATCTTAGAGATCTTTTGGCTGTCTGCTCGCTCTGGTACCGAGGCCTTTGCCTTGGGAGCACCTCAAGACGTTGTCTGCGCCACCCAGCTGAGACGTCAGTGTTGCCAATGTCCTGAGGACAATACCAAGGGAGGTTGAAAAGATAACTGTTACTAAGAGGGTCATCTGCAAGGTTAGCAATACTACCATCCCTATTACTACATTTCTTATAAAATATTTTAATCTCTAAAGTATTTTATTTCTTATAAAATATTTAAATACAATATTGAAGCAAAGTAATAATAGCATTCATATTTACGTCAGCATGCACCTGCCGCTCCTTCCGTCCTTTCCGCTCCAATTTGACCAACCTGGGGAAACCCCACAAATAGCCGTCTTGGCTGCACCCCGAGCTGCACCCGGCCGAGTTTTTGTTACGAAATCGCCTCCCCCGTGATGCCAATAGCAGATGAGCAAGACCTTGCTTGTCCCTGCTTGGTCTTTTTGTTGCTTGGTCCTCGGGATCTCGTCTTTTGTTTTCTCGGGAATGACCAGTTTGACGATCTCCGCGGGGGGAAGGAAAATGAGGGGGGTTTATTAGATGGCCAAAGGGCCCTGCTTGATGGGCTTTTTTGGTCTGTTCTTTTGACTCACGACGTTTGCAGTGTTTTGTTAGTCACTGGAAAATTACGCATTTATTAGAGCCGATTGAACAATTAGGCCAAGATTGACGTCACCGTCTAGTTTCCCTCTCTTTGTTGTGTCTTGACTCCTTTCTCTCTGCTACGACGGACGAACGGTTGGCATCACCGCCTGATTGTGTCGTCACTGACAGGCACAATCTCATCTACGATCTCGACAAGATCTCGCATCTTGGAATCACCTCATACTGTCAGACCACTCACAGCCCCCCATGTCGCGCTGGGACCCCACGACGTGGAAGTTCGACATCGATCGGCTTCTGAATCGCTTCGTTCCTCCGCCGCCGTGGCGTCACCTGCCCTACCCCGTCGCCTACTTTCTTGGCTACCGTCACAAGAAGCCTCGTGATATCGGCACAGTCGTCCCCGTGCTCTGGGCCTTTGTCGGTATCTTTTGCGCCCTCTCTATTATTGAGGTTGTGTCAGAGCGCATACCGTCGTTTAAAGAGAGGGGTGCTCCAATCATCGTCGGCTCCTTTGTATGTACTCGCCACTGATTGATGGATGATGCGGTACTGACTTGCTTCAGGGTGCGGGTGCTGTTCTCGAATTTTATGCTATTGAGTCGCCTCTTGCACAGCCGCGAAACTTCTTCTTTGGTCAGCTCATCGCTGCGATCCTTGGTGTCGCTATTGGCAAGCTGTTCCTGTTGAGTGATGACTTTGAGTCGATCCGGTGGGCGGGCGGCGCCATCTCTTGCGCGACCGTCACTGCTATTATGGCCTTGACAAAGACGATTCATCCTCCTGCTGGAGCGACCGGCCTTCTCGCCGTCGTCGACGATCGATTACTCGCGCTGGGATGGTTCTTCATTCCCGTCGTACTATTTAATTGCACCATCATGTTTGTCGTCGCGCTGCTCATCAACAACATCCAGCGCACGTTCCCTTCATACTGGTGGACGCCCGAGGACCTCAGAGGAGTACGAACAGAGGGGGAGAAACCCAGACCGCCCAGCGACATTGAGAGCAAGGGCGGTGTGGCGGAGGAGATGAGGACGGAGGATGGCAGCGATACAGAGAGGCACGAGAGGCATGATGGACAAGAGATCATCATCAAGCCGGGTGGTGTGCTGGTGCTGCCGAGTCACATCTTTCTCATGCAGGAGGAGATCCAGCTGCTGGAAGAGATTAGTAATAGATTATAGACCATGTCTTGGATAAAAGACGCCAATATAGAAAGCGCTGTTTTCCCTTCACCTCCAGTCATTAGTTCAAATGTCACGGTCAAGGTTGAAGAGTTTGTCTAATGGGTGTGTATTGCGATCAACTGTCTACCTCTCTCGCTGCTCTTTGAAGGAGCATCAATCGTCTCTATGTACATAATCTACGGCTGGGGAATTGTCGCGGACCTATTCACCCAGTGATGGCATATTGTTCTATTGGCTGCTCTGCGACGGTTCGGATTCCTCATCTATAACTGATAGCCGCTCCGGGGATAACATTGCTGGGTCCGCTGACGGAGCTCGCCCCGAAGGCCTATTATTCTGTTGGCAGTTCTGCGGCGGTTCGGGTTCCTCATCTGCAACTTCTCGCTGCTCTGGGGATAATGCTGCTGACTCTGTCGATGGAGCTCCCTCCGAAGGTGCATTGTGCTGTCGCGGCTTGAATGGATCATATCGGAATAGCCAACACCAAGCATCCATCGGAAAGTCCATCACTTGCGCGTCGGGAATATCCTCCGGTTCAGAGAGACACAAGTCCTTCGTCAGTGGCATCAGCGCCTCCGGAATTAACCTCAACATGGCATCTTCTTGATCTTGCTGCAGAGTCTCATTGTTCCACCGTCGAGCAAACGCTACATGGAATCCCAGAAGGCTCAGCTGCCAGGGAGCTAGAGCCCGCAGAATTCTTTGGAGCTCCTTGTCGAATTGGTAGAAGGAATGGGCAACCCCGAAGCTGTCCGGGAATTGTAGAAACTGCATCATAGCCTGTCGCGTAAAGGGAAGGGGGTCATTGTCAGTGGGGGGAGGTGTGGAGGTGGGTAGGACGTTGTTGTCTTGGTCGGTCATTGTGTCGCCTTTGGTGTACAAGTGGTGGAAGTGCGTAGGGAGTGAAGTAATGTTCCGAGGAGACCGAGGGTTGCTGTGGATTGAGGCTGTGGATTGAGGGAGGGATACGATAGAGACGAAGGGCAAGAGAACAAACTTATAGGAACTGCAAAGTCAAGTCAGACCTCATAAAAGTAACCTGACAGGAACTGAATTGGATGCTCGAAATGAGTAGGCTCTGTATCGAGCCTGAACAATTCGGTCAACAACGGGAAGTAGACATGGCACAATGAACACTCGAGTGACAACCATTGAACTCGCCCGCTACTATTTCAGATTATTGCATCATGTATTCAGAACAGCCAAAGTGTCAGTTGTCCCTAAATTGCTGAGCCAGGACGACTTCTGCGATCGGAAGCCGTGAGCACCAATAACACGCTGTGTAAGCTGCGCGTCTCCATCCTGACAATGTTCTGAAGTAGCTATTACTTTTAATTAGGATTCAATGCTGTTGCAAAGGTATATTGACCTTGTTTTCTTATGTGGTCCATGAGTGTTTTGTCAATTGAGCAATGTCCGCACTTGGTCGTGTCAGGTCTCTCAGTCGTTAGTCATGTCGTCCTCGTCCCCTGTAAGATCGCTATTATCCCAATGCGCGTTGTTGACATTTGGAAACTCAATAAGATTAGAATGATGGCTCTAGAGGGCTAGGTTCGTCGATTTGTATACTGAACTTGGCGTTCGTGGGTAGGCCCGTGGCGTGGTGGTGACCTGACATGGCACAACAGCAAGGCCGACTTGACATACACAGACACATCAATTGCAGAACACAAAGACAATGCCCATTACAGGAGTAGGTCTGCGAAAACCTCGATCGGGTCGATGCTGGACATTAGTCCGAAAGGTAAAGACACTCAGGTCAACAAGGATCAATGAAAACTCGTCAACATCTCCGAAGCCACAATTTAACTAACGAGTTACAAGAGAAATATCTTGTCTCTCGGCTAGCTGAATAGTTCAAGTCCCCATTCCCCTATAGTTACACCGTCGACCTGAACTTGCTTATGGGCGGCTTCAAGCCGGACCTCGGAGCTCACGGCGAAGTCTTCGTGATCCAATCGCATAATGGCTTTTTGGCTGTGCTAATAGATATGGCAGTGAGGTGGATTTATGTTGGCGATGATTCCAGTCGCCTTTCTCTCAGAGACAGAGAGCACAATTGTTGTTGTCGTGTCTTTGTTGCTGATGCTAGTGGCATCCCTTCTCCCGAAACAACGCCACAGTGACAAAGAACACACTAATCTACAAATGGCAGCGCTAGAACAGAATCCTGTAAAGTAGTGTTCGTTTTTGCAATGCCTGGGGGTGATGATTTGCCGGTAGCGATAAGAAGAGACGGGAAGATCGAGGCTTGAAGATTTGTCGAGGCCATCAAGGTGCGCAGGTCCGCAATTGGCGGTCTTAGATGTGAAGACTCCAGGGTACTAGGTTGAGGTATTTACTCTAGAGTAGTTCGTCTTGTTTCTTGAACCTTGATGGGTCTTTGTTGCGGCCCTTGACCGCATGCTCGAACCTGGGAGGATGGTTGTGTTGCCAGCGATAGGATAGCACACCCCGACAAGGCCCGGATTGGAAATAAAAGGGCAAATCGAACATTTGAGTGGATCTTTGACGCAAAAAATCATCCCATATCGACATGAGCCTCACCCTCATCAGACATGTCTGGGTGCGATCGCTTCATCTCCCAATCGCGTTCAAGAGCGACACCAGTCGCGGGGGAAGGAACTTACACCTTCGTTTCAAACAAGATACAATTAAATATATATACTGGCTGGTGATTACTACGAATCCCTCAGACAATTTCACGAAGCCGCGTATGCGCGTGTCAGAGACCACTGCCGACATACACTTACAGCTTGGATCACATCACAGTATCGCGACGCCAAAGGCTCATCTACATCACCATTGGTCAAACAGTAAATTTAACACCGTAAATAAATTAACTAGTACCAACGGTGCGACGTACTTCTACCACATAATTGGCAATGCCTTGCCTCTGGACCATCTCATGTTGCCTCCAATGAGATGCACCTAGTTTCCATATTTGGCCTTTGGCAAAGGCTCTCTCTAAGCATTATGGGCCGCATCAAATGACCGGGGAAATGATCGCAATCTTTCGGGACACTGCAGAAAACCATGTAGACCAGGTTGATGCCAGAGGTTCCGTGGCGACCCGTTTGCCGGAAGAGATTATGTCGGGATACTTCCAAGTCTATTACTCCTCAACAACCCAGATTATGAGACAAAATCTTGGGCTTCGCTACTGTCCCCTGTAATTATCGGTGAATTGTGTAGCTCAAGCGACGTGCTATTGCCCCCTCTGTATGAGCACGTCGAGATCGTCTCTTCGCCAGCGAGGGCTTGTCCAACAGCAGCGAGATCGCCTCGTGTTCAGTCGTCGTGGCTGACATTTCAAGATTGCGAATACTATCTATTGTATCGTTGAACCATAGGTTCTACTCTGCTCTGCAGGGTGAAGTGGACCCCAAGTGAGGGGACAACGGGTAGGCGTCGAATATTTCCATCACGTCTGTACTGATGAGGTCGTATCTAATGGCAACACACGACAGAGAAATTCCGATTCTCAATCAATTGAGCATAATTGACCGCGCAAAATTGTTTGCTCGTACCGGAACAAAGAGCTCGATGAAGCCCAGAACGCCAAGGTACCAACGAGTAAACGCCATCTGAGCACTACAGTCTCCCTTCCCGGCTGCCAAGTCGGGGGATGTTTCTTTGACTGCTTCTCCATACGTCGTGGCTGTGGCGTGTATGGGTCGACATGATGGTGAGAATACGACGTGCCAAATAGCGACACCAACCCACAAGCCAATGATGCGCGATCCCAGCTGTGGTATAGAGACATGCACCACACCACAGAGCTGGCGATATAAAGTGTCACTGCCCACCGAGCCTCAACTATCTCCAGGAGCGCTTCACCATCCTTCTACGGGGATTAGTCGAGGGAGATCAGAGACTCACTCGACCAGCGACGGCAGCCTACCAGGGCCAACTCAATACTGACACCTGCAAAACCTGCCTCTACAGACTGACAAATTACTCAAGTAGTGCCTAGACTATCAATGGCTTAGATGTACCGGGTTATCGGGGTCAAGTTTGATACCTAGCCAGTTACCAGCCCATATACCAGTGTGCCGCAACATGTAATAAGACTCGCTAGCAGGGCAGCCACAAATAGCAGACTGAATGCCACGCGAAGCTTGGGAGTGTCATTGATTCATCATTAATTCACTCAAGTCACTTATAATTGTCTGGGATCTTTACTATTTTTTCACGCGTGGTCATCACTCAAAGGCACTTCACAAGCCAGGTTGGAACTAGTTGTAGCGAAATGCGCAAGCACAAATTGGTATAATACTAACGCTAGCGATGCATCATAATATCCACATGATTAAACATTTAAGCCTTCTCAATGTCCCTGGGGGCGTTGGCCTCCTCGTCGTCGTGCTCGTGAGCAAGCTTGTTCTCAAGAGCGTTGGGCTGGTTGGTGCCCTTGTAAGCGGAAGCCTTGAGCATGTTCCACTTGTCCTCCTCAGAGTCGAGGTGGTGGAAGCAGTACCAGAATGCGAGACCACCGACAAAGGCGATGCAAGCGACGCTGGTGTAGTTCCAGACCAGGAGAGGGTCGGCAGAGAGGGGAACAAAGGCCTGGCCGATGGCGGCGGAAATGCAGCTCATGAACAGGTTCACACTCATGACCAGGGACTTCATGTTCTCGGGGGCCTTGGAGTAGGCGTACTCGTAAGATGTGACGTTGGTGAAGATCTCGGAGATACCGATCAGGATGTAGGGGAGACACTGGGCCCAGACGTTGATGGGGGCAGGCTCGCAGTCCTTACCGTTGGCGTGGTCGCCGCAGGGGCTCATCTTGTAGATGTAGTGCTGCATGACGGCAGAGGCAACCATGGACAGGGCAGAGATGATGAAACCAGTTGTCATACGCTTGATGGGGGTGAAGGCGAGACCAAGCTTGCGGAGACCGGGGTACAGCAGGTGGTCGATGAGGGGAATCATGATGACGATGGAGATGGGGTTCAGGTTCTGGATAACATCGTTGGGGACTCCGTGAAGCTGCATGGTGGCGGCCTGGGTGGTCAGGTTACCGGTCATCTGGTTGTAGGCGAGGAAGAAGACGGGCAGGAAGAGGAAGACCTTGCAGGCCATGAGACCTCGGCGGACTTCGTCAACCCAGGCGTCATCGTAGGTCATCCAGGCAGGGCGCTCAGCAGCGGGAACGTTGGAAGGCTTGGCGAGGTCCCAGTTGAGCTTGAAGGGCTTGCCCCGCTTCTGAACATACACAAACATGCGCATGAACTTGGACAGGACGGAGCCGGTAGGGGGAGACAGCTTGTAGTGCTTCTTGTTGATGGCCAGGACGATGGGAGCAGTCAGGAACAGGAGGGTAGGGATGAAGAAGGCCAACCAGAAGGAGTGGTACTTCTCAACGTAGACCATGCTGATCTGTCCAGCGACGGAACCAAAGTTGATGGCAAAGTAGAAGTAGAGGAAGATTCGTGTGTTTGTCACGGCGGGGTCGACAATGACGCGCTCGCCATTCTGAACCTCGATGCGCATCTTGGTGTCCTCATTCTGCTCAGCAAGCAGGGGAGAGACGTTGGCCTTGAAGAATCCGGTACCGACGCAGAGAGTGAGGAGACCGATAATGAAGGCGGCGAAAGCAGAGTCGGCCTTGACGATGACACCGGGGGAAGAAGCAGCGACGAGGATGACGTGGGCGATGGTGGAGATACCGATGGCGAGATGAAGAGTCCAGAAACGACCGATGCGGGCATCAGCAATCCAGGCACTGGATGTTGTTAGTAATCGTTGAATTGTGAGGGAGTGTATGACTTACCCAACAAGAGGCATCAGATAGGCAAAGAACTGGTTGAACAGAGAGATACCCTGACCAGCCTGAGTTCCCATACCAAGGGCACCAGCCTGGCCATCGGGGTCAAGAGGAGAACCCGTGGTGGAACCCTCGGGCAGCGGCTGGGTGACAAAGTTGGTGTACAGCACCGAAGAGCCATAGTAGGAGAAACGCTCGCACAGCTCGACGAAAGCGATGGTGTACATGCTCCACTTGATCTTTCCCGAGACACGGCGCAGCGTGCGAAGCTCCTCCTCGGTGGGCAGCTCATCGTCGGACGACGAGTCGACGGATTGCACCTCGCGGCGGACGTCCATGGAGCCCTTGGCTGGGATCTGGGGGATGCCGCGGGTCTCGGGGTCGACGAGACCTGACTGCGCGATGGCGTCGTTGTCGAGGTTGATGGTGGTTGTCATCTTGGGCAAGCTTGGGCCTTACAATTGGCAAGAGGCCGTTTGATGTAGTTGACAATGAGGAGGAATGGAGTTGTCGAGGGATGCCCTGAGGAGAGACAGATGAGTAGGGACGAGGAGGGCAGTCTTATATGAGACGAGAGTCAATGGCTTCACCTATCCCCCCTACAGATCAATATCCGACAGCACGGCTTGGCCGTTGCCACCTTGAGTGAAGCACCCATGGGTCAGTAGCGCACGCAACCATCCTTGAGACAGAGACATGCTTCGAGACGAGCACACTTGCAGTACCAAGACGTCGGAGTCGACGACGAATGCCACAAGAGGAAATGACCTTATCGAGCCAACCAAAGCGCATGCGACAAAAGTCCCAGCGTTTGGGATAAGGCCAACGAAACCCACCGGGGGTCCTTCCCCTTTGCGGGGGACAGTCCCGTCGTGGAGCCAGCAAGGGATCGGGCCTTTTTGGAGGGGAGCAAGGGTTTGTTGCCCGACTTGGCAGGTGGGAAAGTCGTCCGAGGGGTGTGAGTGTCGATCGTTGCAGCATGGGCGGGAAGACCAGGGGGAGGGGACGGTTTGAGGCTCGGAGAGTGGAAAGCCGTACGTACAATCTTGACTCTCGTGATATCTCATCTTAAGTCATCAAGCGCCGACCCGCGGAGACGGTTTAACATGGGGATTAAGCTTGTTTGTCAAGGTTTTGAGCTTCTGTACAGATTTGCAACTTTGCATTATTCTCCTTCTTCTTTGACGCAAGATTTGCAGTCTTTGAACAACACTCTGAAATGATGGCGTGACGCCAGAGATGCCGAGGTCTGCTTCCGGAAATAGACGTGGCGCCGTCCCGGATCTAGCCACCCTCGGATCCGAAAAGATAATGTTGACGCTGTGATTGGTGTCAGCCACCCGAGGGTGGATCGGGAGAGCCGGCGCTAATGTGGCGATCGTCTCCGGGTGGCTTGCACTTGGAGGTTTGGTTGCAATGTCTAGCTTTTTCACTGGCTTTGTGTCTCTCTCTAAAAGAATGGTCTCCTGATGATTACAGATCCGCGACAACGTTGTGATTTTCTGAAGTGTAAATGGCTTGGCCGATCAGTCTAAAAGTTGGCCGTAATGGCTAACAATCGGTGTTTTCCTTCACAGCACTTTTGTTCAGAGTTGGCAATAGTCTAGAATTTGGCGTCCTTCTAAACCACCTTCCATAAGTCTAGCCTCAGCGCCTCTACTCATTCCAGTCAGTCCATATCTCACGCCTAGACGCAGCGACACACGGCTCATGCACCCAAGATAGCGTGATATCCCAGCACGTCATATAGCCTGTGGGGGAGAACTTTTGCCGCCTTGGCCTTGGTGTTCTCATGTAACCGTAACCTTCCTAATCGGGTCTGGGGGGCGGCCGTCGGGAATAGGAGCTTGGCGATACGCCCGTCGCGATTTGGCGGGAGATGAGATGCGAAGGGAGATGTTTGAGTGCTGACAAAGAGTTTGGACGTGATTCTTGGCGAAAAAGAGTTAGACAGGTAAAGGAATTTGTCTTGTTGATGCATCATTTGACTCGTGAAATCACCTTGAATCCGTTATCTGTAGATGGTTGCATTTTGACGCAAGGCCCATTTCTCCCCCAGTCTCCACCGAATAAACCACAAAATCACCAGATTCCACATGGACCAACATCAAAGCTCTCAGTTACCAACATCCCCATTCTATTTTACCTCATGAAATTGAACCCTTTTTTCTCAACTTCCTCTTCTGGACCTGGGGAAGTTTGTAAGGTTCAAGCCTCAGATTGCCGCTGTCGCGTGCCTCTCTCCCCCGACGACAACCGACTCCAAAAGCCCATGATTTCTCCGCGTTTATCCATGTTCTTTTGTAAAAACGGTTTCAGCTTCCCTATTCGAACAGCGCGTTTATCAGGACCAATTACACGCGTGACGCTGCATTCCCAGGGGAGGGGAACTTTTGAACAGGCGGCTTTTCGCTTTGGTGGCCCCACGGACTTTTGAAGCCAAGCCAAGACCGGTCTCCCCCATCATGTAACCTTGCAGTGACCATCACCCCGGGCACTAAAAAAAAATCTGGGTTTTTTTGGAGGACCCTTTGTTTAGCGCGCGTATTTGTTACTCGAGGCCTCATTTTGAGTCTCTGCGCTGTGGAGAGCTTCTCGCGTGGCAAGTAGGTAATGGAAACTCTTCCCCAGATTTACCATTGGCTTTTGTACTCAATCTCGCAAGATTCACCCGCGATATCGTCATTGAAACCCAGTAAATCTTGAGTAATGCTAGATCAAAAAGCAGGTGCTTTTTCGCAGTGGCACGGCTGAGCGGCACATCCGCAGAGCCGCACGCCGCGCCGATTCGCTAGTTCCTGATAGGGCGTTCTACGGCGCTGTTAGTTCTTTGGGCTTGAGGATTCTGGGGGTTGCTCATTTTTCTTGGCTTGCTCTGCAAACGGGCAGGTCGTTCGGAGTCCGGCATGGTTTTGATTAGAAATGTTCAAGTCATCCTTGACTACTGTTTTGGCCTGTGTTTAGCCCCCGATAGACAAGAGGCTCATGATTGCTTCACCAAAGAGGAAGGTCTAGCTGCGATTCTTACCGCAGGAAGGATTCATGTGCTAGACGAGGAATTACGCTATACCAAAGTGTTATCACGATCCAACACATCTCGGCTTAAACATTTCATAACTCCGTGTCTTTCCCCCCCTCTCTCCCACAAGCGAGCCCATCAATTTCCAGACATTGCCAACCTCGCTCTCGTTCTTGGTTTCCGCGAGGGGGGAAAAATCACATGGTAGCATTCGGTTCCCTACCCTTCAGGGTTTCTGCAACGATGGATGCCCATGTCCATGCCTGCCCTCTTCCCTCGTTTAGAATGTGGGCCACACCAACCACACCACCTCAACTTTCTTAACCCGATTGCACGGTCAGACCCGTTGAATAAACAATATCTTTACCTAATCCAGAGAGATTGAGTTGGGCGCAGAGTTTCAGGCCAAACGGGTCGGCCGCTTTTGCCACTCTAGCTAGATCGAGACTGAGTACGAAGGAGCTGGGCGTTGGGGTGGGATCATGTGCTGGCGAGTTCTAGCTGCAGATGATAGAATCGCTATCAGGACTCTAGAACGTGGGATCGGCAGTCTACAGCCGTTGTTGGTGGCCCTTGCAACCCTCCATGTTGGCCTTCTTGTGTGCTTCCTCGGATTCTTCCCGCCTTCTTCCACATGGATATCTTATCCAATGACATGGATTATGGACGGGTGATCGGAATAGATCTGCATGTAGCATGCAGTTCCTTGCCACTTGACCATTCGCCTTTCTAGTTTGGCGTTGAAGTTGTCACCTGTTATCTTGGGGGCAACATCACAGGGAACATCCATATCTGATAGCGGATTCTCTCGGAATCCCCTCTTGGACAAATGGGTAGACTAATCTAGATTCTGTCGAGTCGTTCGATGCAGGTCTGCTAGTGTCATCTAGCACTCATCCGAGAACCTGGCTTGGGTCTTCCTTTTCAGCCTTACCAGAGGTGCTAAGCCCCAATATGGTCTCAACATAGTAACCAAACTTTCAAGTAGATAGTGGAACGTCTCGTCGGAATTCAAAGTCACATGCCCATGTGCTTCTCATAGTAACGTTGGCAAAATTGAAGTTTGAGTTGAATAGGGGCACTCCCGGGTAGCTGACCAGCAGACGTCGTCACTCACCTGCTAGGCTCACTCAGTAAAGGATCTTCTATTCGTATTCTGAGAAATCGCTGAACTTTTTACACATTAGTCAGATTACATAGTAAACTGTAAGGAGTATTTAGTGACTAGGTGGGCTTGCCGATGGTGTGCATTGTCAGAGCTCCGAAAGCGGCGCTACCCGGCGCCGACGAATCGTTGACCACAATCACAACCACTCAGGCACAGATCAGGAAATTGACATTCCGGGGGTTCAAATACCCTGTGGATCCTATCATAGGGGCCATTCGATTCCTTCCCTTGATGTCAGCTGTCATCAGCTGCCCTGCCAAACCGGTCGTGGTTGAAGTCGTGACCAAGAGTTAGACTACCTAGGGGAACACATCCGAAAATAACTTGCATGGCCTCCACTTCATTCGGGATTAAATCACGGAAATATTCGTCCTATTTCAAGGCTAAGCATAGGTAGGGCAGGGGTGGGGGGTAGAACAATGCCAGAGTGACTCATCGGTTTGGTGAGAACGAAGGCCATGGCCCATGGCTCAGGCACGTTGGCCAACAAAAAAAATCTCTTTCTTCATTCTATATCCCGCAATTATAGCTTTGTAGATAATTAATTCTTTACGAGGAATTCAAAAGCTTCTCAGTGATGTATTGGCAACTTGGTTGTCACTGAGGGCTAGAGCAGGATCTAAGAAAGGGCGTGAACACTCTCCTTCTTTTCATCGCAAAGCAAGAATTTATTAGGATTCGGGTGATGAATATATGTTTTGTTGCCTTTGCAGTGTTTTTTACAAGTTCTTGGTTCAAGTTGTTTGTCTTGGCTCGTATGCTTGGCGGTTGTCTTGGGTGAAGGGTAGGTTGGCCAAGCAGCAGAAATTCAACCACCACAACCCGATTCCGAGGCCCAAGCCGAGACATCCTACTCTCATTGCATTCTGCATGTTCCACAGCCTCTCTTCACGCTATGTTCACTCTGAAGAAAGTCGTGTCTTGCATCAGCAAACCGTGCGGATGAGCTTCCAGTGTGGCTTTAGCCTTTCAAGTCAAGCTGCCCTTGAAAGCGGCAAACGGCGCAACCCAATGTGATATCATAGTGAAATAACCTACTTTAGGCTTGGATAGTATTTCACTCATTTGCCTATATTTTGGTAGGGTCCTATACTCTTACGTGGGTAGTATTCTCCCAGTCGTCACCATCGTGCAACACCTCTCTCCCCTTCATATGGCCATTCTGCTTCCTTTTCCCCATTGAAATCACAGACCACCCTTTGGAGGGTTCTCTACTGTCAATTCACTACCGAGATCCCTTTTTGTGGTTCTCGCTAACGACTCCACGTTCCACGCACGCACGATCCTTATTGTGCCACCTTCTGATGTTGCCACTGCCGACGACGTTTCTCTCTATGAGGTGGATCCATGATATGAGTATGTCTCCTCAAACCGTCGAGATACGAGTGACGACTTGAGCATTGGGTTGCTAGTCTACTGCGGTGTCGTCAAAGTTGTCGGACCTGGATCGGCCTCCTAGGATCCTATGGTGACTCACTAGAGGTGCTTGGCGTTCAACCGGAGGACCAAGGCCGTTGAATCCATCATGAGCTCATTTACATTCTGATTTCGGTGTTATTGAGGATCGCTTGATACTCTCATCTTGTTTGCGTTTCCATTTCGTAATTCTCCCGCCAGTTTTAATGACAGGGTGAAAGCATTCAAGTCTTTCGGTGAGTTTGCAAAGTAGCCGATTTGACAAGAACGATGGATTGAAACTTACGATACAATATATCCTGTACTTATACATAACTTTGTTGTTGGTAATTCCACTTTTGTCTTTACCGACTTGGATATAACCTCGCGCATAGGAGCGAATAATACAGTTTTCAGAATAGTGATAGCATCAAAACCAAAGATAAAATAAGAGTTACTCGTTATTATAATCCGTATCTCTCGCTTTGACTTGGCAACCTGTCAAGTTTCAAGCTGGACACCATCATCGTACACCCCTAGTCCTCACACCTCTAGATAATGCCTCAACCGATATCTTGCCGCCGAAAATCGACTTGGCAGGTCTTGTGCTCCAATCCGAACCACTTGGTGGTCGCATCGGCAGATTTGGATCGAGCGAAGGGCCGACTGCATGGCGTTGTCTGTCGGTAGATGCTAACGAACTGACAGGGGTGGCCATCGGCCCTGCAGACCCGATCGAGGAAGTCGATGGCGCAGGTCTACGCCAAGCCCCTTGCGTGGCGTGTTTCGGTCCTCGCCTTTAGCGTCGGTCTGTATTGCGCCGATGCGACATGATGCCACGGGTAAAACCACCGACGGGAGATATCTTGTATTGAGCCTGAAGTCGGTCGGCTCGGGCGCAAACACACCGCCGCGACCGAGTCAACAATATATCAGATATTATCTGTGTATTGGATGTTATTGAAACGGTAATCGTAGAATGGTAACATTAAATATGGCCTACTGTCTAGTCTAGGTAGTTAAAGCAGTCCCGTTCTAACCTACTTTTGTCTTTCCCAAGTCATAATCTATAATAAAACAAGAACAGAATACGTTGTGCGATCAAGCCAAGTGGCGATCGAACCAGGTCGTGATGAGTCTCAAATCAAGCCAAGTCGTGTTGCGCCCTCTCCTTTCGCATTTGCATGCCAGCATCAGACCACGGAAAGTGAAACATGGGGACGCGGAAGAAGGAGTTGCTAGAACAAGGTTAGCAAGGATGCCCAACGGCGTTTACAAGGGTGCACAAACCTGCTGTCCTGCATGCCGGCCAGTGCGTTGTACCATGCGAGGAACGAGGCTAGCAAACCGAAGAAACCGGCTGCTTGCTGGAGTCCGCTCCTGGCCGTCTCGTTGCCCAGATCGCTGGCGTAGCTTTCGCATGCGAGGAGGAGAAAGGTAATGTCGACGGCGAAGAATAGGAAGAAGAAGGCGAAGCTCGATTTGAGAGTGCAGATCAGGAGCATCGTGGTGAAGATCCACCAGGCGGTGAGGAAGAAGCCCATGACTGATCCTGTGTCGCCTTCGTAGGGGCCGTCCGCACCGAGGGTGTTCCATGTGGGCGTGAGGAGGATGCCGTATGCGATCCAGAAGCCACCGTAGGACGAGAGAGCTGTAGCGCCAAAGGTGTTTCCGACAGCCATTTCCCTAAATGAATGAGTCAAATGCTATGATAGGCGGGCGCTGTTGTGAGATGCATACCACATGCCAGCGAGAAGCTGGACCAAACCGCCATAGCCAAAGGCGAGAGGAACGGCAATGTTGGGCTTTGTTTCGCCGCGAACGTGCATGTTGACGCACGAAAGAACAAAAGTGGTGACGGCAAAAGCCGACAAGCCTAGCGGCGACGGGTTGGCGAACCGTCGAGGTTCAGAGGTGACGATGCGGAATGTCTGGGTGGTGGCCATTTCGGGACGATTATCTTGGATGCAGTGTTGATGATCAAGTGTCTTGTCCGAGTCGTTATTGGGGTCAAAGATGTGGCCGGTCATTTTGCGCCGATGGAGTATCTATCGCACAGAAGAGATTTATCGCATAAGAATGATGTGTATTGAAGCGATGGAAGACGATTGAAGATTGGAATAAACATCGACACATCGCCATCTTGAATACTTATACTATCTCTACTTGTCTACGTCGGACGTCGCGAGATCATGAGATGGTCTGACAGTGGACGGATCGGGCCTCAGAATAGATAATGAGCCGGGTCAGAGTCGGGTGACATGGCGGAGAGACAAATCCGGGCCGTGAGAGATTGACTTTTTAAGGACTGGCCCAAGCAGAATGGAGTAACGGGGTGTTTATTGAAGAGGCCTTTCTAGAACAAAGCGGCGACCTCCAGAGACAGGGGCTAGGGGGGAGGCCTACGGGGCCCGCGGGTGCTTTAGCTGGGATATCCCCGACAGCGACTGCGGCAGTGAAAAGACATTTTCAGCAAAAGGATTGAGTGAAAGATGGATTCATTCATGTAGAAATCATCGCTTAATTCAAGCATATTAACCTTATCTCGACCTGTTTTTTCCCATTCATCCCAACCTGCATTCTTGCTGCATCTCCTGCTGCAATCCCACTGTTTATTTTTAAACACATCATAAACAGAAGCAAAGTTTGAAGGTGGCGCTATCAAAATCAGGCTAATCAACATCACCGATCGGTCGGTTTTTTTTTCAGCCGCGTGATGGCGCGTCCAGGTAAGCTAGCGCAGGGGTACGTGGTCTACGTTACAGTGTTGCTTTAGGCGGTCGAGGGACTCCGTCAGAGGCTTCGGCAGTTTCCTTGGTGTGGGATGCTTTCGATTGTCGCCAAGATTCTGGTTCAACTGCTCCGATATTGAGATGGCGTGAAGGGATTGCGAGTTTCTGCTCGGTGACGGACTTGGCAACTGCGCTTCTCACTGAGGAACAAAGGAGTCGTCATTTTTAACTCGCGAGCCCGTCGGCATCCTGGACTTGCGACCGTTATATCGCGGAGTTTGACGGCCGACTTGTACTTTTACAGTCCTTCAGCCTCATCGTACCTCGCACCTCGTACGGATGATCGCCCCTTGATACCTACTAGAACTATCAATTACGCTCTGAATTTTCGCTCAAATATACTCAGTACATATCGAGCAGCATATATCACCCAAATTGTCTTGGTACTTGTTAAAAGTCGCCTTTCGCCTTTCCCGTATGCACAATGCTTATTGGTCTCGATGGTGTAATTTCCGCCCCCTCCAAGTCGAGCCCTCGTATCTCCTAAGCTGGCAAGGAGCTCCAACCAGGTCACTTCGGGGGGTTCAGGCCAATTATATTTATTTACACAGGAGATGTTTTAATCATCGCAAGTACTCATATTTTAGTGATCTAACAGGTGAGATCGTTTTGACAACATACCTCAGTTATCTCAATAACACTAGGGCGAGGTACGGACCGGAGCTCCTTGCAACCTAGCGGATAGCGCCCCTCCGCAGAGGCAATTCCCGACCGCTGCAGGGCACGGAAAGAGGAAGAGTATGAGTGACCGAAGAAGAATGAGAAAAAGCATTGTATGTAGGTACCTTTTATACACACGACTGCTCTACTTTTTGGTGAGCTTCTACAAGAATTCATCAACCATAATAAGAAAACACCGATATTGATGCATGCTGCCATGAAAACCCAATGTTGAAAAACACCACAGCCGAAAACTGCTACTCTACTTTGCATGACGAGTCCTTGCTGGCATAAAACCGCCCCGGCTTTGGCCGTTTGACGAGACTACTCGTGAAGCAACAATGTCCAACCCAATCCTGGCCTTCTGTCTCCGGAACAAACACCGCCCCCCATTTCACAGGCTTCAGAGAAACCTCCTCCTGTCCAACGTCATGGTGGCAGGCTGCCGAGATTGCTGCACTGCAATTACCCACCATGGGCATTGTGCTGACGAAACGAAGGACGAAGAATGAACATATACCAGCCATTAAAACAACCCCTACAGCTATGGCGAGTACCATTGGCCAGGGTGAGAAGCCGCATGCTGTGACTTGAACATCCTCCATCGCCACGCCAAGAGAATCGTAGCTGGATATAACAAGGGGGAAAACGCTGTTCGATAAGAGCCATGAGATAACGCCAGTGGCGACGTTGAAAGGAACCGCGATGCGATACGGAAGTTGAAGAAAGTATGTGCTTCTCTGCTCACCTTTCGGCTCAGATACCCGGAGTGTCTTTCTCTGTCTGCTGAGAAGCCGTCCCACTCTTGGGCCGTATAGATGACTGTTAAGAGATTGTTGAGTGAGAATGTAATGACGGAAAAGACCATTTGCGGGAGATTGGCGACAACCACGGCTGCCAGGATGCGATATCGGTATTTTCGTCGAGGTTGGAATTGAGCGATATGTCACAACGGCTGCTGCATCCACTGATCCAAATCCAATGGTGAAGGGATTGACGATGTTCTTGTCCTTGATCAGGTCGATACTTAGCCCGAAGAAGATAATCATCCCCATCAGCGATGCTCCGAAGATCGCAAAGGTATAAAACCATCTCCTAGTACTCGCTGCATCTGACCACCGATAACGCCTTCTTCTCGCCATCATGGGATCGGGCTCATCTGTCGGCTCGTTCTTAGGCCAGAGTGCGAATTGGTCCGTCACCGAGGCCTTAGAGAGCAAGCAGAGACCCTCGGTGGTTGGATCGGGCTCGTTAAGAAAAGATTGAATGGCGTCTCCTAGGGTGATGATTGGCCATCCCTTGACCCAAAACACCATCGTTGTCATGATTATCAACTTGATCGAGTTGCAGAGAATAATGGCAATCATGATGGGTTGGTTGGCGTTGAGGGCACAATTTTCTTCAACGATCTCGCTGTGACAATGCATCACTGGGAAAAACCACGGTGCCCACTCTGTCAAGTTGTGGGCTGACTCATAACAGTAAAATCCGGACTCATCCGCAGGTCGAATGTCGTAGCATATCCTGGGCAGACATTAGCGATGTGGTATATTGATCAGGATCATACTTTCTACCATGCGTATGGAACGTAGAAGCCAGTCTTTGTACCGACGTGTTTTTCCACAAAGTACTCGTACCCAAAGGCAAATGGTTCCCCTCCCGTTTCGTTGGCAGTCGTTAAAATCACGGTTCGTCGACCGCTGACGACTGGTTTTGCGTATGCGTCGATGCACTCCTTAACAGATAAACGCTTAAACTTGCCAACGTCGCTCTCGTTAGCTGAACCGGGCCAATCCTGTGCTTTTTTGATACTGTTCAGATACTCCGTGGCATTACGAGGAAGCTCTTTCGTAAAATTCATCGGGAAGATGGTTGGCATAGGATGGACCGGGATTATGTCGGTGCTATTCCAAAAGTCGACGGAAACGGCGTATACTTGATAGCTGTTGGTGCCCAGGCTTACGAAAAAGACTGAGTTGTACCTTTGGGAAGTGGTCAGTTGTGGACTAGAAGCGATATAAGGGGTAGGAAAGTCTAACAAGAGATGAATGGGAATAGATGAGACGGCGATGAGAAGCCAGAGAAATGCCCTATATCCCTTGATGGTCCCGAGATTACGAAGACTTTGCACGCCAACATCAAGCCAAATGCCCTTGTTATGCGCTTTCTGCAAGTCCTTTCGTGTCGGTGCCGTTAAGCACTGCATGCAGTAGTTACTACCACTGATGAGCAATGTGGAGACGGCAGTTGTCCCGACGCGGATCAGAGTGTTGTAGATGCCTGCCGTGCGGCAGCTGCCAGACGTAACAACGCCGATTCCATTGTGGAAAGAATCGAGGGTGGGGATCCAGACTGCGAGTACAATGTGAAGTACGAGGGAGATGAGTGCGCCTAGAGCAAAGTATGATGCGCCAACCCGCCACCCGGTGAAGCCCTTTGTTGTCCTGGTTTTCGGGGATATCACTTGCTCTGACCGAGCTTCGACCTCAGATGCTGTCTCTTGGACCTCGCTCAAATCACCATGGAGTAATCCTGTTAGATTGGTTAACTCGTGGGATTGTCCGGCGAAGTTGTTGTAGGATGCATTATCGGATGCGGGTTTCATTCCTCTAGTGTTAGACAGGCACCACAGCTTGGACAGCCAAACTCGAGATGGATTGGGAATTAGGACGTCCTGCTAGATAAGAAAAGGGATGGTCTTGGAGATGGAAAGGGACTGAGATATTTTTAGAAATAATGCTGTTGGGCTGGAGAGCCAGGTTGAGGGGGTCAGTCGCTTACCTGGAAGCTTCTGGTCATCCCCTGAAAGGGGCTATCGCTGATTGTAATGTTTCACAGCCTTTGCGGTGTTTTCCAACATTGGGCTTTGATGTCGTCATATGTTTTAGAAGAGTCTTGTAATTGCTTATGTGTACGACCAAAGCGTCATCGATAAACAAAAATGTTTCACAGCAGAGCGCCAAGCTGGGCTCATCACAATTATGCCTTGCTCAGCCAGCCCCTCTTACGCTCTGATCAGCTGTTATTTAAAAGCCTTATATGCACAAGATGTCACTCCATACATATCGGGCGATTGCTGACGAAAATCGTGACTCTGGACCTACTAAGGGCGTGTTGAGTAGCTCAAAGCTCGCTCGCTCGCCAGATACCAAATCAAAGCCAACCTGTCCAACCAAGTGAGGTTTCATCTCGGCCGCCAAGACTAACGACTTCGATGACGCTCCTATTCGGAATTTTGGGTGTACCCGTTTTGGGGTCGCCCGGCAATAGGCTCTTGGGTGCCTGTATGGCCCACATCATCCTCATCAACGTGACTTTGTTGCTGGCCATCAAACTCATACTGGAATGTAACCACAAAGCCAGACAGTACAATGGCTCTAGAACGACATTGTTCAGGTATCTTCAAGTCACGACCGGACTTTTGACAATGTGAGTGATTTTCCCCTTGGACACGATACCTCGTTCATCTATCTTGCAACGTGAGCTGGGAGTCACTGATCATGCTGGCCTAGGTTCTGCTTCTTGGACATGGTCGAATACGCGACTCTTCTGCCTCAAATAAAGTCCGAAGCACCCTATTCACTTATTTTGACCCACTTTCAATTGGACATCGCGGGCCCAGCTAATGCCTTCTACTACTTGGCGGATGGCCTGATTTTCATGATTTTGGTTCGCGTTGGATTGAGTCTGGGCGGCCCCCAGAATCAGCATGGGACGCCATATTGGAGAATTGCGAGAATCCTTTCACCTGCAGTCCCCTTCATGCTATTGGTCCTTGTTCTTACACACATTGGATATCTGTGCGAATTCGTTAGCTCGATATGGGGTCCATCTGCCAATTTTCTCCCGTATGACACTCTTTTCACAGCCCTCCGAGTCGAAATAGCTTGTTCTGCACTCGTCCTCGGTCTTTCTTGCATGGCGTTTATCCATGCAGCGAGTATAACATTTACGCTACACGGCTTCTCAGTTAATAAGGTAAGGCTGCGGTACTCCTTTGCGTATTTCCTTGTCAACTGAACCTCGATAGTTCTCATCGGGCCAAACTTTATACATCCAGTGCTCTGTCTTATGGGCCTTACAAGCCATCTTCTACACTACCTTTGTCTGCATCTGCCACATTTACTACTGGAATTCACTATCACCGGCAGATGATGGCATTGATTGCATGAGTGAAAGTGAGACGAAGTATTACGTTGAAACTGCTCGTTGTATTCTGACTCATCTTCCTGGCTCGTATTTCTATTTCTTCCATGTTATACTTGTTGCGGGGTCCAAGTATGTCATTCTGCGTCTCTTGTTAAAGAGATCCGATGTTGATGAGCTGGTTGAGTTCTTTGTCGATGAAGATGTAGAGTTGGACACGGTTAGCATCGCCAGTTCAGAGTATAGCTAGAGCTAGCAAGAGAACGAGAACTAATTACAGTTTGGCTCCAAAGTCTTGGTGACGCATCGTTTGATAAGACAATGGAAGCAAGGGCTATATGCTGCTCCACACCTGGTAATGATCGTTCAATAGATACCCGAGGGTACTTATCTCCAGAGAGGTAAAGATGCGGACTTGGTCCGCTGTCAAGGCTTGAGGGCGAGGATTTCTGATCAACAAACAAATATGCAAGAATTAAGCAAACTCAATCTCGTTCAAGCCACCCAAGCTCAAAAGACACACTGCCCGATCACTGTTCTTCCCCACTCCGTCTCCCCAGACTACCTGAGATACACCTTTGTGGTTCCCCTCGAGATGTGTGTGCCCAAAAGTTTACCAACTCCAACCCTTTCGTAGACCTGAGCCGACCCTCCCAATGGTCGGACCAACAACACATGATGAACGATGTCGCCACTCTCGTCTACCGCTTTGCTCTTGCCAACCACAACACATCGCCAAGTGGCCGAGTCGAACGTGAATGTACTGCAGTCAATGACGGCTCTGCTCAAGAGCTCATCTTCCTCAATCAAGAGTTGACTTGCTTCCGCGGCCAGTTGCCCATCCCATTCCGCACCTTCCGATACACTCTCAACAGGGTTCTTAGGATTTCCCGTCCAGCTGACTTGGCGGAAGGGAATATCCATGTACTGGATTTCCCCGATACACGCCATCCAGGACCAAGATGGCACAGCCCTCTCGTCTCCATACGGTATACGAGATAAGCCATTCGGGGTCTTGGCTTGCCAAAGGATGGTCCTCTCAAAGTAGCCACAGATGACCCCGTAATCTGCCCGAGACTTGAAGGTCCGAGAGAGCCGTTTCTGCAAACCCAGAATCGCCTTGGATCGATCGGCGGGGTTTGTGAGCTGAAGTGCGCAGTAGACTTGATACAGGTGCTGCACAAGTCTAATTCGCTCGTCCTTGTAGTACTGAAGCCCAAGATTTGGGAAACTGGAGTCGCCGAGAAACTGCGATTGTGGACTGCAACGTATTATTAGTTTTAGATCAGTATTCGCCACAGCCCTTCTATGTCATTTACTCACTTCCGTAGCTGAGCCAAGGTCTCGCAGTAAATTCCATGTCCGCATTCCCAATAGGTTTGAGTCGACGTGAAATGTATGGTGCGTCGAGAAAGTGCTCTTTCCTGTAGCACCCACCCGCGACTATTCAGAACACTCTGCTCGACATGCCCCTGGAAATCGTCGATTGCCTCGGCAAGATATAGTACGGGCCCCTGAGAAGTATCGATAGTGACGCAAGCCCTTGGTATTCTTTCCCCAAGAAACCCAACTAGTGAGGACTCTGCGGAACTCGCCGCGATGGTGCAATATGCCGAGCTGAAAACTTCTTCCATCTTGGCAGACTCTACCTCCCAGTCTGCTTCGTCTCCTTGAATGATACAGAGGGAGTCAATCCAGAGGTATGTAACACCGAGCGCGCGAGTAACCCTTACTGCATCTTGAAAGTTGTTTGGCATTTCATCGAACGGGATTTCTTGCTTGCGATCATCGAGATTGCCTGCAGACGTGATAAACTTCTGGTTCTCTGAAAGTTTTCCCCAACAGTGGCTCAAAGCAATATACCTGTCTCTGATACTGTCCCCAATCTCCACAAGTCGGAGGCAAGGGTTCGCAACTGTACCGACATGGAGGACTCTGGTAGGCATACTGTGGATGTTTCCCTCGTGCTCCTGAACAGAGGTGCAGTTATGGTTCGTATCACACAGGTTTATCCATTCATTCAGAAGACTGAATTGCCGTTTGCTACCGCGTTCAGGAAGAATCGGTAGGCCAAGCTGGGCGTAGGATGGAGGAGTGTCTCTAGAGACTAGAATGGGGTTATTATCCTCCCACACCAGATGATGATAAGCAAGCACCACATACCTGGGTCAAAATAGATGGATATGATGGGGGAAGCACTAGGAAGGACTTGAAGTACATGCGAGGCATCGTCCCGGAACAACCTCACTGGCTCGTCAGGGGTGGGCTTGACTTTTACAAGACAGCTGAACAAGAAATGGCAGAGCGAGCAGTTGTCCGGGCCACTGCCCAACTCTTCAATGCTGCGACCTAAGTCCAAGGTAGGCAGTTGAAAGTCCAGGACAGCACAGGAATTGCAGAACCTTGATTTATCAGTCTTTGGGCGTAAGGAAGGCCAACCGAGACGCGAGATGAGGGTGCGTGCAGTTTCATTGTCTGTCACATTTTGCCACTGATCACGAAGCAAGCTCGTGCGCTGGATAGATTAGTAAAATGCAACGCCTAATAATGACAGTTGACCTCTCTTGTGCCCAACTTACCGGCTGTGTGGTGTTAGCAACTTCAGTCAATATGAGCTGAAGGTTTCACTCGCATTCTTCAAGCCTCGGGGAGGCTTTGGTCAGCCACCGCCTAGGTAGAAGCGCACTTGATATGGTATCTACTTACGTACTGAGTATTAAGAGTCAGTGTGAGTGCTCAAAGGATTTGGCGGGGAATTTAGCTTACTTCTCTTGAAGGATGTTGCATTTCATCGACCACAATGGCGTCTGACTCGCTCCTGCGCCTTGCCAGTTCCTGAAGCTCAGAATTGAACAGGTATTGGGCGTTTGAACATTTCTGCTTGATGGTATCAAGTTCAAGAAGAAAGACCTCGGTAGTCGCGCGTTCTTTCGTCGTAGGGATTAGAAGTAGCTTGATGATCAATTTGACCATGTCCCGGAGTGCCGAATCACCTTTGAGATCTTCGACTAGTATTTTGCTGATCTCTTCCTCAACATCTTGGTGTATCTTGGGCTTTTGGCCAGATTCATTCTCCCAGAATCCCGCGGCATTGTGGTCTTGGAAGAGTTTCTGGCGGAACGAGGCAAGGCCGCTTCGACCATACAGCAACCAAATGGTGAACTCTAGGAAGACGCATCCTAGGCTCCATACATCATATTTCCGTGAGACGGGACCATTTCCTTGGTTATTGAACATCTCGGGCGGCTCATAGATCTTCGTCCCGTGTCGAGTAGTTGTATGTTTGGTCCGGTCTCGGGTGTACTCGGGGTGATACTTTGCGAGGCCGACGTCGGCAAGCACCAAAGTCCCCTGATGAGGACTGCCGTTGCTAGATGCGAAGCAAAGTATGTTTTCCGGTTTGAGGTCGCCATGGCGAGTGTGCCTCTTGTGTAGCTGCCTGAGGCCATCGGAGAGGCCTGCTATTTGGTCAATGGCCCAAGAGACCAGGTCTCCATCAAGGCTGACGTTAGTTTGCCAGAGGTCTCGAAGGCTGCCCCCATGTGCCCACGGGAACACGAAATACCGATCAAACCCCTTTTTGTATGCAGCAATGGCCTTGATCAAATGGCGATGATCCAACCGCCTCATTTTCTCAAGCGTATCTCTTTCTTTGATGTAGAACTTGTTGACGTCTGTGTCCGGTGAGTCGCGTTCGTTCAACTTCTTCACAGCGACTTTGACATGTGGCTTGGCCTCTTCAACCTAGTCAAGTTATGTCAAAGGATTACCTGGTAGGAACATAGGTGGAGTATTACTTCAAACAGACTCTGATGGTCGTGATGTCCGTTGTGGAGGCCGCACCTCTTTATGGTACCAAAGTGCCCTCCACCTGCTGATTTGCCAGGAGCCTGTGTAGACAGGTAAGGGAGGGGAGACGGGGGATAGAACACATAGTCAAACTTCTCTTTTGTGAACACTGGAGCTAGGAAAACCCATTGCTTGCGAATGAAGTCGTCAAGCTTGGCTTCAGGCCAGGTCAGAAAGCAGGACAAGACTTGCTCGTCTGCATACGTGGAGGCGTCGTCGTTGACGCGCCACTTGTGCATGGATACTCTGGAGCTACCGTGGTACGGCTTCTCGAATAAAGGAAGATCGTCATCTGTGAAATCCGCCTTTTGAAGATCCTGGATGTGCTCGATAGCGTCGCAGTAAATGAGAAGTAGGAACACTTTCTTGGCCTTTTTTGCGACGTACTCCGTCAATTCGACAACATCTTGAGACATGTTAAGCTGGAGCCGGTCTTTCAATGTGAGTTCCACCCTGTCCCTCTCAGTTAACGAGTCAATATCGTCTTGGGGCACAAAGAGGTCATAGGTTTCCTGGCCAGTAGCATCACCAAATCTGTTGGCGCAACAGTCTCTGATGCTGCTGTCAGAGACAATCCCTTCTTGCTGGCGGTTAGAGGCTGCCATTGAATTCTCGAAGCGGTAGAAAGATTTTGTTTTATGACGTTTCTAGGGTTGAGTTGAGGTGGCAGATATGTCTTGCGTCTCGAGACATGGGACACGCAATACTAGTGTTGTTGAAGTCGAAGGCGACGCAAGAAAGAAGCGCGAAGGACAGTTTGATATTCACATTTCGCAGCCTTGTTTAACATAGTCAGATCATAATGTCAGCCCTACTAGGCCAGCGGAGGGAAGAAGCGGGACTACAACGGGATATCGACAAAAGTACTCGGACAGTTCTGGGACCTATGTCGCGGAAGTGTGACCTACTAATTTTGCCACCTAGCCATTTTTGTCCATTGAGTCCCGTTTCTTTCGTCCACCGCCTGCAGCGTGACGTGTCTGTAAGCATGCATGCAGTATGTCTCACCCTACCTACTCGGGGGATGTACCGAACGCTGGGTTTTCAGCTCGTACCGTTTTGGCGCAGCCTGCTGCAAGTGGGTGGTTGGGAATGTAGTCAGGTTCACCCTTTTACACGAATCAACAAAAACAGAGAAAAACAAGAGGCACATGCCAAGTCAGCTTCGCCCCGCCGCCCCTTCGTGCACGAATCGGTAGCCACTGATGACCAAGATTTGATGAATCGTCAGCAGGCTGCAGGTAAGGCCTGATTAGGGTGATGTGGGCGAGCCGAGTCCGTCGACGACGACGCCACGGCGCCGGTTGGTGCTGCCGCACTTAAGAAGTTGCCTCTTGTCTCTTGTCTCTTCGTTCATTCAGGCCTGTCACATAGAGATATGATTATCACGCTTACTTGAACAATTTATTGTACTGGCTACCTAATGTACAGGCGGTGGCTATCCTCTTATCCAAGTCCCAGGCTCCCCAAACATCGCTGGCATAAGAAAAACAAACAAAGAAACAAACTTGCGCTCCAAGTCATGGGAATCTATGAATTCATGGTCAGAATACAGAACGGTCGCCATATTTCAATTATCCCTCACGTTATACCAGTACCGCGACTCGCGCTGGTTCTAGGGTTTGAAGAGAGATCCGTTTAACGCGTACGATGTACACGTCGTTCCTCATCTCGAGACTCTCCATCTCGAAGCTGTTCCTTTGGCAGAACATTTGGAGAGTCTTGAGGAGGTCTTCTGGATTTCGGATGCAATCCGACGGAATATGTCGTACTATGGGTTTTTCGTCCATCGAGGTGGCATCCATTGAGGTGGGTTGAGTTGGGAGATCTGTAGCGAAAGGAAGCCGAAATGAGATTGAAGAACGATGACAAACTGTTGATAGCGAGTGTTGAATGAGAGAAGAAAAATCCAGATGTCTGAGAACGGGGAACGGCGAGAGCCTTGTTTCTATGACGGACACGGACTTTTCAGGGGTCCCACACCTCACGCAGCTTCGCCCCCAAAGTTGCCTACCAGAGCCCGATCGTTGTGCGGTCATTGCCACACTTCCCGAAGCGAGCTGACAAGTGTGGGTGGTTTCACGTCTTCAGCACGCCACCTGCTTGGGCTTTCGTGCACCTCTAAGCGCCAGCCTCCCAGCCTGTCTCGCACCCTTATGCCGCCCTGCATGCATCGCCCCAACCCGGGCTGCCCAGCTTCCAGGCGAGTTTTGGCAGGGAATTATTGTCCTATTTGAAGATAAGGCAGCCTGATTCCTTGTAAATGTCATGATAAGGCGGCCGATCCGATCAACCTTGCCACTCGTCTGAGAACTACACTCACAGACAACGATCTCCGCTCCTTGTACGTCACGTGTAGAGTACTTAGACCACGTCCCATTGTCCCGGAGGATGTCTCATAGATAGTTGACCTGGAAACTATAGATGACTCGATGAATGCCTGAGATCATGGAGTGTGAGGGACAAACAACCCATGCCCAGGTGTCTTAGCTGAGGGCCTGGGTCTCCAGCTACCTCCGCCTCCGCACCCATTATTTGCACTTTAAGTGACCATTATTGGAAATACGGGCTCCTGCCAAGGCTGTGAAAAGCACTGTTCTCACACCAACATGCGTGACGAGCCATTAATCAACCACTAAGAGCACTCTGTGCAGAGCCTGATTTCAAATTTCTCAGTGGCATGCGGCGGGCACGGCGATTGGCGGCTACAGACTCAGCTCTGCTCCGAGAAATTGGGGGCTGATCTGTCAAGTGTGAGTGGATATTACAGAAACAGCTTCAGCCCTCTTCTATTGGTGCTGGACTCTTGAGTTTCCCGAGGCTCTGCTACCTGTCAAAGTCACGTCGAGCCACATATGTCTTGGTCGATACTTTTAGAGGCATTGGATTTTCAAAGTTATGGTTACCAGTTTCACATCCTTCCATCAACCTTAGGGTGTCTTGTGATAATCTCACCCAGTTTCTTCTGTCTCTTCAATGTCGGTGCTTGAGGTGAGGCCGCAAACAAGGCGAATCCCAAGATGCTTCTGTCAAAGCTAATAATATACCGCCACCAGGAACACCGTTTGGCTCTTTCTGGGGCAGATACACGTCCTAAAAGCTCCCATACCAGCGGGTCGGGCATTGGGACGGATATCGGGTCGATAAACTCCCAGTCGCGTACGAATTCTGACATAGTTGGGAACCAACTTCGTGCCAAACTTCTACCAAGTCACAATGACCACGACTATTTGGCTCAGTTCCTCCCGCTGAGTGACCTAGAGTCCATCATGTCCGAGGGAGTCGTGGACGAGGTAGTAGCCAAAGCTTTGCCAGACAGAAAAGCCGAAGCAACCGAGATAAGGAAGAAGATCTGCGGAAAGCGATCCGAGCCGAGGCGAATCAAGATACTCGCAACACTCCTTCTTATTGGAAAGGCGAAGTATATTCAGCACTTCTTGACGCACGATATTTGCGATCAAAAACTGCCCCTACCCCGTGATTTTCGCCTGGCAGTCTTTCAGGACTGGAGAGCAAGCTACATCGAGAGCTTTTGCGACAGACAGTATGTGGTGCTTGCCCCTGTTTTCGATTTTAGAACCCTGGAGCATAGTGAGTTCCCTGGGAAGGCTCCTATGCCCTTTTTGGAACGTCTTGAGTGGAAATCTGGAGGCGCTCATGGAACGATATCCAAGGTCAAGATTCATCCAGCACACCAGTCCTGGAACTCCGACCAAGTAAGGCAGCCTCTCAAGGAAAGATGTACACAATTTCACCTTCGTTTAGGCTCATATGGGTGATAAAACCTGTTTCGCCCTCAAAAGGTTTCGGGATAGTACCAAATTCGAGCAAGAGAAAGCGGCATTGGAGCGGTTCAGCGGTTCTAGAACGGGGCACGAGCACCTTATTCAGCTTCTGCTATCCTATCAATTAGCAGATGAATGCTTCATGGTTTTCCCCTGGGCTCTAGGAAACTTGGCCGAGTTCTGGGAGAAGAACCGGAGCAACCCCGCCTCGCGAGACAACTTGTGTTGGTTCGTCCAGCAATGTGAGGGCTTGGCCCGTGGGCTTTGTAAGGTTCACAGAAACGATTCTTGGCCACCAGAGAGTGGTTTTTTGGAGACGCATCTCTGGTCGATTCCCGAAACCGAGGTCGGCACGGGACATCAAGCCCGAGAATATTCTCTGGTTCAAAGATGAGAAAGCATCACAGGCGCATCTCGTTGTTGCTGACTTTACCTTGATGCGGTTTCATTCCATGGACTCTGTCGACTACACTGAAGCCAGCAAAGTGGGGTTTTCCCAGACATACTATCCACCAGAAGTGGATGCAGGCTGGCATACCAGTGTCAGCCAAAGATATGATATCTGGACCTTGGGCTGCGTCTACTTGGAGTTCATCACTTGGTATCTCATCGGATACGACGCGATTCGAAAGGACTCCTTCACGGAACCCGACGGGAAATGTTTGGAGAGCTTCACGCTAGTCAGGTCAAAAGAAGACAAGAAATACGGCGTCCCCACGAACAGATTCTTCACCCAAACCTATGGGTCTGGGGCCAGGGTAAAGGACTCGGTCGAGAAGGCAAGCAGAAGCAGACTCCAGACTTTTGAGTGTTGAACTAACTATCACCAGTGGATCAGGATGCTTCATGGGCGTTCTCAATGCTCTCCGGCCATAGACGCTTTCCTGGACCTGATTGAGAAGCATATGCTGGTTCCAGTGCCCCAAGATCGCTACTCGATGGATAAGGTGCAGACAAAGCTGGCTCAGATTTTAAATCAATGTAAAAACGACAATGCTTATTGTCAGTCGAATGAGCCTAGACATGTTTTCAACCATGGAAACTTCCCTCCCGAGTTCACTAACCAGGTATACCACTCATTTCCACCAGAGGGCTCATCCGCTAACGTCCTATCCAGTCTGAGGAATATAAAGGTAAAGCCTTCCAAAGCGACCTATTCTACTTCTACCTCCTCTCTAGACAGTCGATCAAAGTTAGATTTTAATGTTCTCAACGAGATCTTTGCCGACGCGATGCCAACAGGCAACCAACCATCCAAGCCAACCAGTCGACACGATGCATTCCCGCCCATATTGGGCGCACAACCAACCGGCGCAGTCAAAATCAAACCGGACCAGTATCTCTCGCCGCCTAACACTTGGTATACCTCTGAGAAGAGGGTATCAAGTAACCACAGTTTCAGATCCGACTCGTCTGGATCGTTGGAACTTGCTGTTATTTCAGCGGGAGATTTGCAATCGAGCCCAGATGCAGACCTCCCAACGGGCCACCTCACTCCTGCTACATCCTGTCACCCAGACCAGATAAGAACAAAAGATTGTTGATCCTAAGGATCGAGATGGAGTGGACCTGACAAATGCCCGGGGTGTGTATCCTGATGATTCTCACCAGGTTTGCAGACAACCACAGCGAGGCAGCAATGAAGGCATTGGCAACAATCCGGGGATCAACTGTAGTGACCATCTCAGAGCGGAGAGTGAATCTGGAAAAGGGAGAAACCAGCCTGTATCAGAGGACCCAGAGGACCACAGGAGGTTGTCGGTGCGGCAACGCGTGAGCCTGCTGCTCAAAGGACGAAATGAGGGCGGCAGGTACAAGATCAGGCTGGCATTGAAGAGACTTTGGACAAGGATTTCTAGGTAGCTCGAGCTAGCCATAGAGTGTAGGACAGATATCGCTACGTAATCTCCACCACAGCACTCTCGGCATCCTCCCACCAGGCGGGCGTCTCCTTCCAGGCAAAGTGATTGTTCTGGCTCATCAGTCCGATCCGCTCATATGTGCATCTCCCCTTACTATGACCCTCCCGAGGTCTTAGAATCAGTGAGGAAACAGTGACCAGGCCAGGGTACTTGGAGCTTTGGGTGCTCATGGCGCCGATCATGAGGCAGTAAACCGATCGTCCTGAGGAATAGAGACCTGGTTGCCCTCGTACATCCGGGTTAAAACGTTGCTTGATGGTGCTTCGCTCACAAAAGAAGTCATCCCGCAGTACGGCAGGGACGAGTCGTCCGGAGACGATGAGTGTGCCAGAGGAGACTCGCCCGAATGCGTCATGTTCTCCAAGAGTGGTATAGCCCTTGCTTTCGACTGTACACTGGACGATCTTGAATGCGTTGTTGTGCTCCGTAAGGTCCCTACCATTTGGCCACTTGGTGGTCCACACGTCGTGGCCGCTCAAATCAGCACTGTAGTTCCAAGATACCCAAATGTTCTCAACTGATGTCCAAGACCAGCTTGGGGGTATCGGAGTCGAGGATGGGCGGGATGCGTCTTTGCCCATGCTCATCCACCCTATCATCCAGGGCAGTTCCCTCTCCCACAGGCCAGCAAGATATCTCCCTGTCTCATCACACTGCAACTCCTGGGCAAGGCCAGAGAGAGACGGTAGGCGATCAGCGTCAAAACTGAGCTGCATGAGGGAGAAGCGTCGCATCAGGGCGGCCCAGTTGCGGCGAAACTCTGGCCCATGTTTTGGTAAGTTCATCATGTTGGCGAACATGACTTTGGGGCTGTTCTCCCATGCCAAAGGTGTCAGGAAGGCCCGAGAAGCAGCGCACTCGCAGTCACACAAAGTGTTGCACTCCCAGATCAATTCCGTCTCGCCGTAGTGCACCACGCGTTGAGGGAGCAGCCGCTCCTGGAAAGTCCATGCTCGTGAAAAGAGTGGGAAATCCGAATTGGGACTGTCAGATCCCACTACTTCGTAGTGGTTGATGCTCTCCCTGGCCTTGATGCCGTAGAGTTGGCCCTGGTGGTTGATGGAGCCGACTTTTGTGGACAGATGTTTTGTAGGGCGTGATGAGAAACACCCTTCGGAACTGTCACGAGAGCGGGCCACAGATATTGTCAAGTACGAGTTTCTGTACACATCTCTCATGCGGGAGCACTCCTTCTCCCAATCATCCTTGTCCTGTTGGATGATGCATAGCGAGTCAATCCATAAGTACCGTACGCCGAGCGCGTGGCATATTGTGATGGCGTCTTGGAAAGATTTGGGCAGGTCGTCGATTTTAATCCCTCGCTTGCGGTCCTCCTTGGTGGCATTCGTTGTCTTGGCCTCGTCTGGGAGACCTTTGGGGCCCCAGCAGTGACTGAGAGCGATGTACATATCTTTGTCTTCCTCGTGTGTCTCATACAACCTGATACAACCGCCATCGCCCGCCAGAATGTCGAGAAGACGGGTGGGCAGTTTAGTAGAAAAGGACGGGGGAGCGCATGCTAGATGCTGAGCACACTCCGAAATCCAGTACCGTATGAGATCAAAGCATTGGCTTGAGTTCGACTCGGCCGCAATGCTCCTCGCAGCGCCGATGATAGGTTCAGAACCAAGCGGACAAGTCGCAGGCGACTCGCCGAGCTCAGTAAAGAGCTGAAACGATTGGTATGCGCCTTTGGGTGTAACCTCTGAAGCGAAGAATCTTGACAATCTGGTCGAGCCGTTGAATCGGAAATCCATCGTGTTCCACGCCGTCTGCAGGCTCGACTGAAGTTCTGTCAAGCTTTCGTATGTAGCAGTGCACACGTCACACTGTTGAACCGAGGCCTGGAAAATACTGATATCTGCGTTCAACGTGTAGGGGAATCGTCTGCGGGCAATATTGCGACAGAGGGTGCAACGCTGAATGAGACCTGCCTGGCACCGACGGTCGTAAAGCATCAGCTCATATTGTTGCGAGGCTGGGTCTTCTTCCAACTTCATGGGTTCCCCGGCTGTGGACTCCATAATTGCGGCGGCGGCCTATAGTAACGCCCGTAGAAAACGTATCAAGAGATGGGAGAAGTCTCAACTCATGGTCTGAGGTCGACGACTTGAAGAGCTGAAAACTCTGAGCCAATCAAACTGCAACAACACAGCGAGTCTGCATACAGTAAGCAGGTCCAGTAAAAAGTCGCTGCGACGAGGCAACTTGGAAGCCCTTTCCCTCGATATCAGACTTGCAGGTGCGGGATTTTTGGGTCAGCAAAGTCTAAAGCTATTCCAGTGACTTATGAGGCCATCGCAGGGTGGACTTTCCTATCAAAGCGACACTCCCTCGTCGATGTATTAATATCCCCCAACCCGAATGGAGGAAACCTGTATTTAACTACCGTATACCCGGAAGAGGGTGACAAATCTTCAACTGAGTTATGCTCCCTCCCCGCCACTATTCCAAGTTACTCTAGAGGCCGTCTCCCATAAGTCGAGTATCTAAACGAGTTAGCAATTATCAGGCCAATCAGTCATACAACACTTACATCGGCCAATACGCATGAAGGCTCTTGTCAGCCATCTCCTTCCTGACCAATGCGAGATGGACAATCACCTCTTCCTTGGTCCATCCAAGCACCCTAGTTAATGCAGCCATGGCAAGTGACTCAAGGCCCTGGAACGCATCCATGCTAGTGTTGTACCACTGACCGAGCTCCTTGTACTTCTTGTCCTTAGGCCAAGGCCCGGTTGGCCACTTGAAGGTAGTCTCAACAATGTCCACGAAGCCCGTATCTCGCAAGATGTCCTTGTTCTTCTTATTGTCTTGGAACTTACGGCCAATCTTTGTGGACGCCTCGTCCAGGAGCCTGACCAGCCGTGAGAGTTCATGGTGCTCCTTGAGCGTGCCGTCGTCAGATTTTCCATAGAGATCGATCTCTAGGAGCTCGACGTATCCGCCGGGGGTGAGGTGGTCAGTTGTTTCTGAGGGCATGCTCGTGATGCTGGGTGGGCTGGGGGCTTACTCGTAGATGTTGCGGATGTATTCAGGCCAACTCTTGATGCTAAAGGTCATCATCCTGCTATGGACGTAGTCAAAAGGCTCAGAGAACGACCATGGCTCTTCAATATCGTCGACAAAGAACTCGACATTGGGGGGCACGCTACGAATCTGTCAGCTCGGCGCGTGATACCAGGTCTAGGGTGTAAAGTTCAACCATACAAACTGGGTTGAATCGGCGAGAGGTCGACGCCGATGACCTTAGCTTCGGGATGTTCATCGCCAAAGTCCACGGCCCAGATTCCCGTGCCAGTGCCGATATCGAGGACCCGCTTAACCTTGGAGTCAGGATCGTTGGGTGGTGCTAAGCCAAGTCGGTCTCCTAGGGTGAGGGTGACTAGGTGGTGCTGCAAATCTGGCTTCAATAAGCGATTGCGCAATATGTCTTTAGAGGGCGGTTGGAAATTACCTAGTCTCTCACACTCAAGATCGTCGTTAGGCATGTTGTATTCTAGACGTCGAATCAGAACTCGGTTAATGAGATCAACACCCAAGGTAGCCTTACTGCCGTCTTTGTACCGATGGTAAGTCCTCCCATTTTCCTGTCGATAGCTAAGGATGGAACTCCTGATACTTGAAGAAGACGAAGCAAAGTCCTATTCAAAAAACCATATCAGACCACGGACTCCCTCAACGGGCAAAGGGAGACTAGTTGGAATCCTTACCGTGCCAAGCGAAGAGTCTTGCTCATCGACCACCTGAAACAGATTAACTCATGCCTTGAGTGAAGAATATGAACCATAAACCTCGTCATCAGGCTCAATTACAGGCCCCGGGTTGACGGTTGTTTCGTTGCACATGGTTCAAACAAGGCCTTCTTTTCTTAATCGCGCAATGTGTCGAATGTCAAAGGACGGTTACCCCTCTTTCTTTCTTCTGCGGCACGGCTCGGGTTTTAAAAGAATTCAGAACCCCTGCTCAAAGGTATGTTATCCTGCACAGTCGAACCAACAGGCCAAGATGCATGTGGCTAAGCGAATCATACGACAGGGAACCATTCGGGGAGTCGGGGTTGAAGGGGTTGTTTTCCCTCTTGGGTACTTGCTATATAGCGAGGTGGGAGACAAGTTATATAGGTATTGAAATTAGCCCTAGCACATGGGAGCATGCTTCTATCAGACATCTTCAAATTTCGCTATAGTACGGCGTAAGCTGACTGATGTATCTAAGCCGTCTGAATGTATACTTCCTGCATATCGCTCAAATCAAGACCGTGAACTTTCTCAACGCTCATTCTGCGGCAAACCACTTCTCAACTGCGCCCTGAACAGTAAGCGGGTTGTAAGTAGGAAATGTTTGCTTAATGGGTTCAGGGGCATGAAGGTCAGCAAGGCCGTCATCAACAATAGAGCCAAGTTTTGCCAAGTATGCCTTGAAGATAACTTAGCCATCGAACTTGCTATCCTTGAACTCGCTTTCAGTAGGCCCAGGGAGCAGTGTGCATTTCCCACGGTTCAAAGAAACCCTCGAGTCATAGGTGACGCTCACCTGGACGCCTCTGACCTCTTCAATAATTTTCACGAGATCGTTAAGCGTCAGGCGATCTGCGTAGCCACAATATCGCCTCTCCCACTTAGGAAGATTCAGAACTAGGGAACCGAATTCCCCGACGTCCTTGGTGTGTGTGAATGCAACAGTACGGTTGCCGTCTCCAGGGATCGCGGCAGCATCTAGTCCAAGATGGAACCAAACAGTCTAGCACTCCATGTGGGATGCTATTCGGCGGTATACGAGGTAATCTAGGAAGATACCCGTATGAATGAGGGTGAACTCAGAGGTGATCCTTCGAGCCGGCGAAGGGTAGCGATCTTGAATGGGATTGACGGGCTTCGACCCACGTGCCTGAAGATGAGATATCAGTTCAGTCTCCTGTTAGGGCCCTGAGGATATGGAATGGCTTACTCTGGTCCGATCTGGAACCCAAACTCGCTTGGGATGAATCGTTTGACCGGTGGTGTAAGCTCCGCAGCCTCGATGAGATTCAGTTGAGACTGGTGATGAACCTGAGTATATGCGCCGATCTTCGAGACGACAGTGTCAATATTTTCTCGCTCAAGAACGCTCATCAGGTTTTCGACACTGGAATAGTCGATTACCACCGCGGCAGGGTCCTCATGCTCGTGACGACTGAGGATAACCACATGGTGCTTTGAGCCCTTGCGGATTGCTTCGACGATGGATTTTCCGAGACCTCCAGCTCCTCCTGCCACGGCGATCCTGGCCATTTGATGGACTGTAGCCGATTTGGTGTTTGGTGTAGACGAGAGAGTAAAGATAGGGAGATAGAATATGAGATAATGGGAGAACTCTCCGGTACCGATGCTTTATGAAGGCTACAAGAGATTCTGAGTTAGTAAGGGAAGTATACCGAATATTGATGATCGATGAATGCAAGTCTGGTCAACACGAAAAGCAGCGCTAGATGCCAAGTGGTCCTATGGAGAATCTTGGCTTGCCACATCAGTGTCACGCCCAAACTCCGTCTCCGGACGCGTGTCTCATCCTTCCAGACTGAGGCAAAAGCCAAGGTCTGATCAACTTGGCTTAGCAATTTTCAAGTAAGGTCATCAGTGTAATATCAAGTCCGAAATGTGGAATTAAACGATCTTCGGGCTCAGTTAACCCATCAAGGGCCGGACTGCAACTATAATAAAGAACAGATCCTAGTCACAATCATTCTTGAAATATCGTTTCGTCTAGTAGAAGCAGTAGGTTAATCACGTGTCAAGAGCCATCAAAAGGGAAATAGTTGCCTTCGAGAGGAAATGGTTGAAAATAATCCTTCTGCAGCTAATATCTACTAGAGCGGTCGAGGGCCAGAGCCCGAGCAAGTGACAGTCCGTATCATGTCAGACAGACAGAACCGACAAGTTCTACTCTGCGATAACTCCGTATGGAATCTCTGACCCGGAATAGTTGACGGTAACAGATCCCTCAGCCACGAGGCTTTGCGAACCGTATCGCCCGCTGATGAGCCTCTGGAGACTGAGAGTGAGCCAAGGCGCCGCACTCGCTCCAATCCTCGAAGACCGTCACCGGCTCAGTCATCATCGATGTCGCCGCTAGATAAATCACCGTCGACAGACAAAGCCCCCCGTACCCACGCGATACACCATCGCCGATTTAGGGCCCCATCGCTGGGGACGCGGCCAGGAGCATTAGCGATAAGTGCCCTGGCCTCGCATACAACTCCGGGGCGAGTGTCTCTTGGCTCTCCTGGTGGCTGCCCTGCTACGCTCAGGCCTCCGGTTGAGCAGCTCGGGGCTTTACAGCCTTCTGATGCGAGGATTTCAACTGAAAAAACGACGCCTACACTACGCTTGTCCTCTGTTAGCGAGGCAGAATCGCTTCGCAGGGCGCTTGCAGCACAGCAGCCGTCTCCCGGGGCCCCGGATTCCGATTGGAAGTCTGGATCTGGGACTGTGCGGTTTGATTTCCAGCTTGCACATGCGGATAGGTGGCTCAGTACTCAGACAAGTTCTGAATTTGACCATATGTGGGGGTTCGGTGCTGAGGGTGGCGGGGGCACGAGGACGAAGCTTCTGATCGACTTTTGACAAATGACAGCCAGGAGTCACCATCGTAGGATCAGGAAGATATTTCATAAGCTTAGTTTTCCTTAGAATTTAGTTGACTTGATTTCATTTTCAGCACGGGAAACTTTGTCAAGTTTTGGCCGGCAGCGCTGACTGAGAGACGAGAGGAGGTTTTTGACATCACATATCTACAACCATCCCCATGAATGTTTCCAGAGTGAACTTTGGACTCTATGGTCATGTGGTAGGCTATGGGGATGAAGTTGGATCTACGAGAAAGTGTTCGTCGGTGGCTGGAGACGAACCACGGTCACCTGAATTTCGTCCCAAATTGATCTTGTATGCAACAAGCATTGAGTCACTGGCTGGCTGCTTGCGCTGATGGCACGCCCTGCTTAAATGATGGCCAGAATTTGCTGGGTTAGACATCATAGCTCCGCCATAATAGCCCTGACGGTTCATGTCGGGCGGTGCCATTCGAGGTAAAGCCAGCTAGGAGAGTTGACGTTGGTATCGGTTGATTTAAAGTTTCTAGCGTGGACTGCCCATTCCAAGAGGAATTTAGCACAAGAAGGACGCCGTATCCCCTCTGAGCTCAGCCTGATTGCCAGATCGTCCAGATACTTCACCCTCTAAGCCTGCCCCAAGTTTCTGGCTTCGGAGGTGAGTATGCCTATAAGGCTGATGAATGGACGGTTCGGAAGACCACGACTAGAAAACCAGAGAGCAGATTATCACGCCTACGGAACGGTGAATAAAGTGCACCGCACATATACGAGGTCAAAAATACTGAGACAGTTGGGTCTTGGGTCTCATATGTACTTGTTATTCCTCACCATTAGTTCACCCCCAGGGCCTTTGCGTTATTCAAGGGAATGACAATCCTTATGAGCGGGTTAAATACGTGCTATAAATGACAATTTCGGACATGCCTTTCAAGGATTAAGCGAGGTGATATCTGCCAGTCACGAGGAAGGGTGTGGAGCTGCAGGTCTCATGACAAATCGACAGAGCCAGGGGATACAACCCCCGGTCGTAATCCATATTCGCCAGGTTTACTCTTCAGCTGAATAATAACAGTACTCATCAGAACATCTCGCACTGTTCCCCTCCTCCTGTAGCCTGATATCCAGAATATTCCCTCATCTTGCCTCTTGATAGAGTACTTGCTCGAATACCTGAGGCCCATTTATGCTACAATGTCGACTCCCGAAGAAACTCGGAACCAGATCGAGGCAGTATTGTTCCCCAACAGCTCCACTCGAAATCTTAAAGCAATCATTGGCTGAGAACTATCAACTTGTGCAGGACCCCGATGTTGTTGAAGCTGGTGATGATGACTCGGCCATCGACTCAGAAAGGTATCGTAGCTCAGTGATGCACACGCCTTTTTGTTACCCTCTGTTTCACGTATGTTGAAGAGCATCAAACTGATGGCTTCCGCACAGTCGTCATGAGTCAACCGCCTCCATCAGCTCAAGTATTCTAGAGTACCGAAACATCCGAGGCCGAACATACCAGTCTTCCAAGACTACCGAGTATTGGTATGCAGTCGCACGCTGCATTGTTCTCAACTCGAAGTAATCAAGAGCTCACAGAGATCGCAGGGCCCCAAACGACGACAAGCACTTGGAGGGTTTTGAAGTCGCGTATAGCCCTGAACCAGCGCTGAAGTAAATGAATGTCTGAACTAATGGCCGCCTTGATCACAGGCACGCATGGATGACAATGATGCTAAATGATAAGCTGTTCCTCGCACCGATTGGCGAAAACCCCGAGGTTTGGCCTCCTGTCTCTATATGCAAGTGTGATCAAGCTGACCCTTGCTGCAGCGCATTCTTGATGTTGGAACTGGGTCAGGTATTTGGGCCATGTAAGTACCTCTCGTGCAAGACCTTGAGTCTTCTCTCCAACTATTTCCAGCGACGTCGCAGATGAATATCCCTCCGCCGAGGTGATCGGGACCGATATTTCGCCCACCCAACCAGGCTGGGTGCCGCCAAACCTGAGCTTCCAAATCGATGATGCTCAGCTGGACTGGACTTTTGAGCCTGAATCATTTGACTTCATTCATGTGCGATATATGCAGGGCGCCATCGATGATTGGCCCAAGTTCTACCGCCAAATGTTCCAGTTCCTCAAGCCCGGCGGTTGGTTCCAGCATATGGAGCCTGATATCGAGTTGCGCAGTGACAATCCCGACGTGAAGGTTGACGAGAAGCAGTAAGTTGGGCACTCAAAAATCTTGGTTGATTCTGTCTCTCTAGAGATACTACTCTCTACCAAAGACCTCTCCGATGCATGTGCATTCCCGTGGATACAGGGCTAACAAGTCGCCTAGCATCTTTCAGCGATGGGCTCAGTTATTCTACGACGCCGGTGACAAGCTGGGACGCACCTTCAAGTTCTCCGACGACAGCATAGATAGGTGGGCAACCGAGGCCGGTTTTACCGGCATCACCCATAAGAAGTTCAAGATACCGTATGGTGACTGGGCCAAAGACAAGAAGCTCAAAGAGCTGGGCAGCTTTACTGGTTTCTACCTTGACTTGAGCCTGGACGGGTTTGCCGTCTATCCGATCGGCCAGATACTCGGGTGGAGCTTCGAAGAGGTGCAGGTTCTTGTCGCCCAGATGCGTGCTGCAGTCCGGAACCCCAAGACTCTTACCAACGGTGACATGTGAGTGCTGTTGGAAGGAAAGTCCAATGACGGACAATGTGGCTGACCAGTTGACAACAGGCACCTGGTTTACGGCCAAAAGCCAAAGAGGCCTGGACAGACAGCCTCAGCGGATGAGGAAGCAACACAGTCGCCAGCGGCGTGAAACGTCATTCGTTTCAGTGCTGGTAGATATGGGGACGATCCTGGAATAGTTGATGCACTTCTTGAGGTCCCTGAAACACTTGTTAGACTTATGCCAAGGTCTATTGTCCCCCATAGACTGGTTGTATTCTAGCCGGAGACAGCAACCTTTCGATCTATAGGATGACTGAGACTCATTCATTATCCAGCCATAGAGAGCTTCTACTTCCCCAACGACCTAAAATTTCGCTAATTTATATATTCTTCTCTCTGAGACCCTACATACGAGGTTGTGCGTCCCCCCTTTGGCGTCAAGCACAGTGTTGTAGATGAACATCCTTAAATGGCGGATAGAGTGGTGCATGATCGGAAGAGGCCATGGTATCTAGAAACGAAGCGAATTTGTTCTGGCCGGGGGTTTCAGATGCCTCGGGGGCCAGAGATTGGACGAGCGAGCGCCTCCGCCATGGGTGACTTGAGGAAACGATTCTTGGCCATGCGGCCGGACGCCTCAAAATGAAGCGGTTGGGCGAGTGGGCTGACATCCACGGGTCCCGAGCCATATCTCTTTCGTGCAATTGTCATGTTTCTCGATGAAAATACTGGTAATATTGGTTATACTGTTTCAATTGTTTCCTTGCTGCTACTTCTTTCCCATGCAACGATGGCGTATGACTGACTCTTGTATCATTGTCAATTGCTACAAACGACCCGATTAACAATGTACCACGCATCTCCATTCTTCCTTCATTAATAATTCCATTTATCCCGGATTCAATTAGCTGCCGAGCGGGAACACGGTAGAGTCCGAGCCAAGACCCCTTCTCCAGTGACAGGAAGAGGAACCTAAATTCCGGTGGCTTAGTCCGGGGAGTTTCATTATTGTACATGACCAATTCCAATCTCCCTACTCGGCATCCCACATCTATTGCACCCACGCATTTCTGCTTCTGATGGCATCATCATACTAACCCCCTCTTAGCCTCATGTCACTCCGTAGTCAACGCCCAGGCTTCTTGCCAGGGCACAGCTATTTCTGGTAGGCGGCTTGTTCAGACGGCAAGAACAGCATACCGCACACAAGTCCTAAGCTGCAAATCTGCTCCTTTCCCTGAGCTTATGGCCCCACGTGTACAGGATAAGAGTGCCACCAATACAAACCGCACAGAGGGCCCCAAGGACCGACATGCCTTTGGACAGGCCAAGCCCCTGGTATAGCGGATGCGACCAAAGAATGCCACCACAGGCAACTAATCCCTTGATGAAGCCATTGCCAGCAAAAAGTGAGGCAGCGTACGTAGGGTATGCGAGGGTGATGTACACAAAGATGCTTTGTAAGATAACGACAAAGCCAGCCGAGGAGAGAAGTGTGCCAATCGTTGGCACAATCCAATGAATCGATGGCCTAGAGGTCCATCCGAACATAAAGATGCCGACCGGTACCAGGAGAGAACCGATTACCGCAGGTAGAAGGCGTCGTTCCGGTGACATTGGTCGCCCTTGCTTAACCGACGGATTGACTTTGTAGTAGACAAAGGCAAGATACGGAATACCAGCCACGATAGTTGCGACAATGTTGCAGATGAGAACCAGGCCAACCTCACCCGGGGCCATGCCGTAGATATCTCCATACACCATGGGGAAGAACTCAAACATGGAGAGAAAGATGGCGTAAGTGAGGCCGGAATAGACACTCGTGAACATGATGGATGGATCCAGAAGGTTGATCTTCCAAGGGATGACAAGATACCCATAGAACCAGGTCATGAGTGTGACATTGCTGGATTCAATCTCAGACCTGGCAACATATGAGTCACTTCCCGTGAGGTTGCGTATCAACTTTGCTCTGCGGTATAGAATCGTAGGCGCTGAAGTTTCGGGGAGGAATAACTTGATCTCGGTTAGTACACCTAGAGCATCCGCCCTGGAGAATATTATAGGCTTACCAGAAGAGCCAGAGCCGGGCTCACAACGATCAGGATCTCCCATAAGCCCCATCGCCAGCCTAGTCGGGGAACCGTAAAGCCCGCCATGATGGTGCCAACAGATGGACCTGCAAAGGCTGAAATGGCCCAAGTGTATAGTGAGTAGGGCTTTGTAAAGGGGTCCGCGATGTCACCGAGCGAAGCGCCGCCGGTGGACAAGATTGGCGAGCCAAAGAAGCCTTGCAGAAACCGAAAAGTAAGAAGCATTCCGAAGCTGTTGGACAGAGCCGTTGGGACGGATAGTATCAACAACAACACCAGCGTAAGAGCATAAGGGCCGTTTCTCCCAACGGCTGGGATTTCCGACACGGGAGACCAGAACAGAGACCCGGTGCCGTAGCCCACGACAAAGAGACCCAGCCCCAGGCTTGACGCTGTGGCTGACACGCCAAACTCGCTCTGGACCCCTGGCTGCGAGGGCGTGTAGATGGCCGATGCCATGTAGACGACGAATGCCGTAAAGTTGATGGTCAAGACGACAAGGGCTTTCTTCCATGTGGGCCAGTTGATGGGGTTTGCTGGATCTGACTCGCTGTACCAGCCGACAACCTTGAGTTTTCTCCCACCATCACTGTCGTACACTCCTTTTTCTAATGACGAGGCATAGTCTAACTCGGGCTGTGGTCCCGAAACCATGATCTTGTTTTCCAACGGATCGACATCCTGCGTTCCGTTGCGTAGTGTCGGGCATGAAGAATCAGGGTTGCTCGCGTTGATGCTGGTAGGCGACGTGCTGTTCCCCGAAGAAGCCTGAAGGCTATCGAAAGATCGATCCCATCCAGGGATACCAATTTGAGAACGGAAATTATCCTCCTCTTCGTAGAAGCGATATCTGTCTGTGCCAAAGAACCGTCTTGCAAGCCACCAGATCGGTGAATCTACCGGTAGAGGTAAGGTAAGCATGGTAAACTGATGGCGAGGCTTATCGAGACGCGTAGGAAGGTAAGCTTTTATATGAAAGACGAGTAGAATAAAAGAAAATAATGTTGATTAATATCCGACTTTATGCCAGGATTGGGCGGGCAGTTGAGCAACTTCGGCTCCTCTGGTGGCTAGAACATACTCACCCAGAAAAGAGCAAAGTGCTGCTATTTCAAGTCTCCAGCGAATAGCCACAGCCCAGTCTGTGGTCCCGAAGTTTATAAATCAAGGTTTGAGAAAGACCCATCATAGGGGAGCTTTCTGGGCCATTGTCCCAGTCTCGCTCGCACGTCAGGTATGGGGCGAGGCCCATCTCGCCTCGTACTTGAACAATGATAAACAGAGTGATTGGTCGCATGCCGAGTTTTAATACCTAATTGATTTGTAAGTGGTCGATGTATTATTAATACGTTGTTATTTTTCTTGCGGCTACGTTGTGTTAAAGGTCATGCTCCTCCTTGTCACGTTGCGGAATATAGATTCCGTCATGTTGAGACATGGGCCACTTGAAGATGCACGTTCAGAGCAGAGTTTTCATCCTTGCATCGACCCTTAAAAAGGAGCCTGTTTCCCAATTATGTTTGAATTGCAAAATTTGGTCTTGGTTGTCCTAAGGGTGGCCGATTTGAGGCCAGCGCATGAAGGCTCATCAGGGGCATCATGGCCTGCAAGCCCAGAATGATGAACGAGAGATAACGGATTTTTTACGCCCAACTGCTCATTTCCAAGAAGCAATAGAAACCCAATTGCAGACCTGCCTTACTCTACACAATTAGTCGCAGTAATGCTTTGTATACTCCGTCTCAAGACGTGATCTACACGCGGCCTGCGACTTCACGTGCTCAGGGCAGTTCTGTCTTCGGTCCAAGTCCTTTTATTAAAGTTGGTCCCCGGGTTCTTCACTGACACAATACCAGTGACATTTCAGTACCCACTAGTGGCCACCGACAATATGAGGATGGTTGCTTTCGCCATCGATCTCGATCTGTCTGGTGCCGTTTCCACATGGTGTGACAAAGTATGGCATGGGTTTTAGCCTCGTAGAGAAATCTCAACGCACTACAAGACCCCATTCGTTAGATTGCAGTGAGGCCGAGTCCCACTCAATCTTGACTGATGGGACAAGGCAGAATCAACCCAGATGCAGTGAAGCTACTTCACCTAAATGCTCTAGAGGTTTGTTTGCCCCTTCTGCAACCAAATAGCCCCTGGCAAGTAAAGAAATTCCTCACAATAACAAGGTTAAAACCCAAAAGCAATGCACTGTTCATTCACTTTCTCCCCGCACTTCTATCCCGCTTTGTTTTAACAAGTTGTTGCTATGACTCGATTCTTCGTTATCCTTTTGGGATTTTTATCCTTTGGTGGGTATGGGCACACTCACCATACTGGTCATGCTCGCCCATGCCGCCCGAGCCGCCTCTAACCTCTCCGTTGCGTCACCAACGACCAAGTCTTCAGGTTTTGTCCATCCGGGAGTGTTGATGAACCGTGCTCAGATAAATGTTGTCGCCTCCGAGATATCCGGGGGCGAGGAGATAAGGGTTTCCGCTTTATCTGACATGCTTCAACATGACCTTGCTTCCAGGACTGCGGCAACCCCTGTGGCAACGGTCGCCTGTGATGGAACAGCTTCAGGGAAGACAAACCCGGCCGCTTGCAGCGACGAGCGGAAGGATGCCTCGGCCGCCTACCTGAATGCACTGGCGTGGATCGCATCTGGCGACAAAAGCCGCGCCCGACGAGCCATTTCTTTCATGAACGCCTGGGCAGGGAAATTGAAGGCCCATACTGGATCCAATGCGCCAGTTCAAGCAGGATGGGCTGGAGCAGTTTGGGCTCGCACTGCCGAACTCATCAGGTATACAGACGCGGGTTGGTCATCATCCGACATAACCAAATTCTCGACTATGCTGAGGGACGTTTACCTTCCGGATGTTATCGTGGGTGCTCCAAAAGGATACAATGGTAATTGGGACCTCGGTAAGTTCTGTTGCACCTGTTCAAGTTTCTTTTGTTTGAGGTCTAAGTGCATTCACAGTCATGATAGAGGCCGCGCTCGGCATCTCTATCTTCCTCGACGATCGAGCCTCATACAACACGAGCCTCGATAGGTTCTTCGATCGAGTTCCCGCTTACATCTTTATGAAGAGGTGAGTCTCGAGCTTCAGGTTTTCAACCGTCCCCGCGCGCAAAGACTAACCATTGAAATAGCGACGGAAAGTTACCCCATGTTGCAGCCTCCGATACGAGTTTGACCACCGACGCAAAGGTGATCCGATACTGGAATGGTCAGACAGATTGGACTCACGATGGTGTTAGTCAAGAATCTTGCCGAGATTTCGAACACACCGGGTACGGACTCGCCTCAATCTCACACATAGCAGAGATGTCGCGACTTCAGGGACGCGACTTGTTTCAAGAGGATGTCGGTAAGCGACTGCTTGCTGCCCTTGAATTGCATACGCAAGTGAATCTCAAATCAAGCCAACCTCCTTGGCTCTGTGAAGGCGGCTCATTGTCAACCTATTTAGGTCCAGGTAAGGGCTGTAAATCCCAGTCCGGTCCATGATGCTAACTTGATTGTGATAGTGTCCGAAATAGGTTACAATGCGCTGGCCAACCGCTTGGGTAAAGACATGCCATACACGAAAGAATATACCGAGAAGATGCGGCCGGGGGGTTATCTACTTTTCTTTGGCTGGGAGACTTTGACTCATCTGGACCAAGCCTAGCGTAAGCACCACTAGAGCCAGGGGGGTCAGAGCGAAATCATTGAGGGGATTTCTATGACGTTTGGCAATTTGTCACGGCAAGAGATACTGAGTGTACAAAGATGGATGGTCTGCAATGCCCTGCCAGAATGAAAACTCAGACTCCAAGTCCTGTCCCAGCTGCTGTCCCCACGGAGCATCAGGCTGCACCTGTTCTGGTATCTGGGGGACCGCTTCAGTGCTCGGCTCACTATTAATAAAGTCGAGAAATCGCTGGATGATCTGCGTCGCTTTTGAAAGGATGGCGTAGTTGGGATCTTCGGCCTTTACCACCGTGCCTCTCTCGACTTCGGCCACTAGAACAGCCAAGTCCTGCAGTACTCTGGACCTGGAAACTCGGAGGCACGGTGGCGTGGGGCTCTGGTTAAGCATCGCCATTATAATTATGCCAGCAGCAGGCAACCCATAGTGGGCAATCTGTGACATTTTAGCTCACGTTGGGCTCTCGAGCTTTCAAACACACCTTCCAAGTGAGTCTTGTCCCCGAGTTTGACAGCTCCTCCCGTAGGACAGTAGCCTCGACTGCCAGCTTGAGCATCTCGATTGAGACTTCAATAAGGGGCGCTGCCGGCTCGGATAGACGATCAAGCGCCAGGCGGCGGATAAGAAACGTTGTGTGCAAGTAGTTAAGACGCGTGCTGGCCACAAAGTCGCGTTCAAACGGAACGTCGCTATGCTGTTTGAGGCTGGTGCAGAGACGAAAGTGCGGTGGTAGAGCGCTCCATTGCGAGTCTGCCATTTCTTGCAAGGCTCTGTACAATCTGGTTAGGTATGCTTTCAGCGTCGACGTGTGTATATCAACTCACTCAATCTTCTGCCGACAGTCAGTGCGGCTGTTGTCAAACATGAGCTCCATCACCTCTTCTTTCACAAAAGCGCAGAGGGCTGACCAGCGTGTCTCGGCTCTATAGTTCATAACCGAGTCTGGATCCCATTCACGAGTACCGATTGGCTCAAGGGTCGCTGTGGTACAGTCCAGAGGTAGGCGGCTATCAGGAAGCTGGAAACAAGAGAATCTCTTGCTCAGACGTGGCGGCCGACCCAGAAAAAGGGAACCGTTTTTGTCTGCCGAGTAGATACGCGCAAACGCGGCTTTTCGTAGTTGAATGAGAAATTGAGGTGTGTCAGACTTGGCGTCCAAGTTTTCGTGATATCCAAGTGCAAAGACGGATGCCATGACGTCCCCGAGCCTTCGGTATAAGAAGAAACCTTTAAAGTGTTAGCATTAGCACCTAATAGGAACATATATCTTTCGCTGACTTTGATCCCCGCTGGTGTATGTGTAAGTAATCGTGTTTTCGTACTGAATCACATGCTGCAGGTCGTTCAAGCAGTCCAAGGACAGACAAACGTCCAGAGAGCAACCGACCAAGGCCAGCAGCTTATTTTTCAGATCGCGCTGGCTATTCTCTGTAGTATAAAGAGTAGGAAAGAAGGGAATCTCGATCAAAGCCCGAAGAACCGCGCTTAAGAAGAGGCCTAAAGTCTCCCAGCGTGTGTTTTCTCCTGTGAATTGGGCCACGTATTCAGAGAAACTTGTATTGCCGTCATATTCCAAGGGCCGGGTTGTGTTCGCCAACATCTTTTGGGCCAGTTTTAGGTGCCAATCTGGACCCTCAAAGGTTGATAAACAGGAGTAGTTGGATATTTGGGCACAAAGTGCCACAAAGGGTTCTGCAAGAGGCAAGTTTACACCCATTTCGATCCAAAATGAGACGAACCTCTCCATAGATGATAGACTATACGTTTCTAGGAGTTGTTTTAATAGCCCGGCTCCTTTCCTCGCCAAAGGGTTGTCATCCAAGGAGGGGCCCTCTGGGCTTACGGAATTTGGGGAACCACTATGCCCTGTTGCAGCTGTCGGAGACTCATCTGGCTGGTCAGGGAATATTTGGTTGAAGATGGTGACATGGCTTGAAAGTCCGATATGTCCTGGATTGGGATATAGGTAGGTCTTATGGGCGACAGGAGCTTGAGGGCTGGTTCGAGTTGGGGTGACATCTTGAGAGGCATGACGACTGGTAACATATTGTTTAGTATCGAAGCTACCGAGGCGATGGTGAGATTTACCGGGTAAGACGACTCTCTTGTTGTCGCGGTGAAGAATCACTTGCACGCTTTCTCTTGAAGGGAGATACCCTGTACGTGCATAATCCCTGCTTCTGCTGACTCCGACACCGGGAACAGACCGGACGAGTATGGTCGCATGCAAGCTTGGCCCTTCTGCAGGGATCACACGCGGGTTGCCTCGATGCCATGTTTCGAACTCGGAGAAGGGTTGGGTATCGGAGAGCAGTGTCAATGGAGCGGAGAGAAGACGGACGGCGTGTTCGGAGCGGAGAATACGCAGAACCCTTTGTCGGTGAAGTCACGATGATAATGTGGGCCTGTTCTCCGTGTGACCCGGATCCGAGACACCAACGCTAATTCGGGTAGACTTTCCTGTCCTGCCCTTGATGGCGCCAATAACCGCTCCCAACCGACCCGCTATTACAAGCAATAGGGCGCAAGGGCGCAAATACAAGGTCGTTTCTTATCAGGGCAAGGGACTGCGAGGGCGGACAAAGAGGAGAATAGAGTTCACTTGGGCGAAGACGGAGAGTATGCTCGCTCACAGACAGGCGGGGCTGGGAAAGTCTGTCAGTGAGAAGGATCGTAGGTTGGGGATTCGATTCGTAATCAATTCAGTCTACAGATACACGGAGATTATCTAGTTACCAAGTAAAAATACTAACTATCTAATATCTGCTCAGAGCTTAGATCCCCTCACGCCGCGCTGCTTGATCTCCTCGACCAACTCCACAACCCTCTCTGCGCACCCGTAAGATGCCTGATATCCCCAACCAGCGTGTCCATAGTTGTGAACAAGCCAGGTCGAGTCGTCAAGCTTTTCAGTCTCAATCCTAACTCCATCCTTTCGCAATGGTCGCAAACCCACACCATGTCGGATCACGTCCAAACCCTCAATGCCCTTTCCACCAGCAATGCTAGGGAAGATATTGACAACGCGCTTCATGATTCGTAGTGCGATGTTGGGATCGGGGTTAGCGTTCCAATTGCCAATGTCATAGGTTCCTCCGAGGATGGTGCCTCCACCACCGGCTCTTTGCATCACATACAGGTCCTCGGTAGATCCATCATCTGTACCGGATACTCCCAGCATGACGGGCCCTTGGTTGCGAACCAAGACTATCTGGCCTCTTGCAGGTGTGAGTGTGGTGTCGTTGACGCCGCCCAGCTTGAGAGAGCCCAGGCCTGTCGCGTTGATAACAATCGACGCTGGGGAACCGGTGTGGCTCATTGTCTTGGCGTCGCTGATGTCTGAGAGAACAGCCCTCTTGACGACCACACCATTCTTCAAGCATTGACCCAGCAGCCACTGGAGGTATGTCGCAGTGTTGATACAAACACTTGTAAACTCACTGCCAGATTGATATCCTTGAGGCAGCTCGTCCGCTGTCAACTCCCGGAAGTCGGAAAATAGAGACTTGCACCAAGGATCACGGTCAAGAAGATGATCAGTAGGATGGACAGAACCCTTCATGTCCTTGTCTCGTCTGAACATTCGGGCCTCTGCAGCAGCTGTGGTGAGACATTGGGTTGACGGGCGAGGAGAAGGTCACTGACTCTGAAAGTGAATACCAGCTTCCGGGACCTCCTCGGCCAGTCTTTTCAGCTCTGGCCAAGTTCTGGTCTCCCATCGCGAGTTTTCCTTGCTCGCCATCCTACTCAACTAGGTAGCTACACTGTCCTAGTCATGTAATGATCACACTCACGGCAAGAAGTTGGCACCGGCCCATGGCGAGGTATACTCAATATCATAGTCGCCGGGCATGTGCTTTGCAACAACAGTGACTTTGTTGTTCTTCGAGAGTAGAAGGGCGGTTGTCAAGCCGCTCACGCCGGCACTTGTAGTGAGTCAGAAACATGTTATTTTCTAGAGATCGGGGTGTCTCACCCTACAATCACGATGTTTTGAGACATGTTGAGTCGAGATTAAAGAGTTGAGTTTGTGTTTGTCTTGATGAGTATTTTGTTAATAGTTTCGAGTGATATTCACAGATATTCGAGCTTCAGGCTCTTGTAGAGGCGTACATCTCGAAGTTGTTGCCTTTTAAAGAGGGAAGCCGGATACCATCGGATCCGCCTTGTTTGCGCGACCGGAGAGTCATTTCTCCGATCTCGCCACCAGAGATCCAGTCGGTTAGGCTTATTCCCAACTGAGCATCCTTGCAAGACTACTTATTTGCTTATCATGTCAAACCTAGACTATTCAGAACCAGAGCGAAACCTGCAGCTACATGATTGTTTCACCCAGCGGTGAACGGTCCAGGTTCACCGACCATTCTCGGTCAGACTCAATGACCCCAACTCCCCCAACCCCCGCAAATAGCTACCCCAGATTATGCCCTGAGCAATGACAGCATCAATTTATCGAGGCCTGATTGGCCTTGCCGGGATTTAAATCCGAGATCGACAAGTTCCGAGGAGCTGACCCTGCCTACCGAGGCAACCCCTCAACCGCGTCGATCCATTCCGCGTCTCCCGTTGCTCTTTAAACAGGCAACGGAGCGGCGTGAACCCCGTTCATAGAATTCCTCCGTCTCAGCTAAATCTTGCAGCTTTGCCCTTGATCGTTAAAAATCTGTGAAGCCATCATGGTCTTTCATCCGCCGCCTTGGGTTCCCCCTCTGCCAGGTCCGTAAGCAAACACATCCTCAAGAGACTAACCCTAACAAGAAGTAGAAATCCCAGACTCCATCACCGTTGATGAGTTCATCAATAGCGAAGCATATGGGAGAAAGTCCTTTGCGACTTCAAAGAGCCCTTACACATGTGGTGTAACTGGTCAATCTCGCAGCGCTGCAGATGTTGCCGAGCGCGTCGAGTATCTCGCTCGAGGGCTTGCCAAGAATGCCCACCTTGACCCCCTCGAAGGGACAGAATGGGACAGAGTCGTGGCCCTCTACTCTTTAAACACCGTAAGTCTGCGCACAGAGTCATCGCATAGCGTCTAATGGGCCAGGTTGATTACATACCCGTCACCCACGCTGTCCACCGTCTTGACGGCATCGTCACACCTGCAAGTGCCGCTCACTCGATTTCCGAACTTGAACATCAGCTACGGTCTTCCGGTGCCAAGGCATTGTTTACTTGTGTTCCGTTACTCGATAATGCGCTGAAAGCAGCACGAGCCGTCGGGATCCCAGAGAAGAACGTTTTCCTTCTTCCAGTACCTGGAGTTTCAGCACCCAGTAATGTGAAGACTATTGAAGACTTGATCTCTGATGGAAAGGCCTTGCCGCCTGTGTCGGTTCGGAAATGGATCCCAGGCCAAGGGAAGAGACAAGTAGCCTATTTGTCTTACTCCAGCGGCACATCTGGGCTTCCGGTACGTAACATTCCGATATTCCGATATTCCTAGTCTAACAAGCAGCAGAAAGCGGTCATGATCTCTCATTACAACGTGATTTCATGCATTCTCATGATAAACACGTTTGAACAGGGGGATAATCGAAAAGGCGGTTTGAACACTCAGGTCTCTCTCGGTGTGCTTCCCTTCAGTCACATTTACGGTCTCGTAGTTGTAGCCCACGTCGCGCACTACCGAGGAGATGAGGTCATTGTTCTTCAGAAATTTCAGCTCGATCAACTTCTGGCGGCCATTCAACGATTCAAGATCGAGGTGCTATATGTTGTACCACCCATACTTGTTCAATTTCTAAGCAACCTTGATAAGTGCAAGAAGTACGACCTCAGCAGTGTTCGCCTTGCTTTCTCAGGAGCTGCTCCTTTGGGCAGTGAGGCGAGCCACAAGATGTTGGAACTCTTCCCCAAGTGGAAGATTAGCCAAGGCTACGGTATGTGCCGCCCAAGATGATTATGAACAACTCTGACAGCCAATGCTAGGCCTGACGGAAGCCTCGCCCTCAGTTTTACACAGCAGCGAAACAGACTCGTTGATGGGGTCCTCCGGTTCTTTGCTGCCTGGTGTCAAGGCCAAGATCATCGATCAATATGGCAAAGAAGTGACTGAACATGAGACACCAGGTGAGCTTTACGTGCAATCACCCAGCGTGACTCTAGGATACCTGAACAACGCCAAAGCAAACGCCGAGACATTTGTGTGGGACAAAGACGGGCGTTGGCTAAGGACAGGCGACGAGGTGCTTGTGCGGAAATCTCCCGCCGGCTTTGAGCTTTTTGTGGTTGTGGATCGAATCAAGGAACTTATCAAAGTCAAGGTAAGCTGAAATGATCCCTTTAAAACGTTGTCTGACTCTCTCAGGGTCACCAAGTAGCCCCGGCTGAACTCGAGGCCCATCTCCTCGACCATCCCCATGTTTCTGACTGTGCTGTAATTGGGATCCATGACGACAGAGCAGGTGAAGTGCCGTTGGCATTTGTTGTGAAGAGCAAGGAAGCCAGCGGTCTATCAACAGAAGAAGTCGAAAGGTCCATTCATGAACATGTGGAGAGCCACAAGGCGAGACACAAGTGGTTGAAGGGCGGCATCAAGTTTCTAGAACTTGTTCCCAAGTCTCCTAGCGGGAAGATCCTACGGCGAGTGTTGAGGTCACAGGCTCCTCCCGTGAACAAGAAGGAGCTGGCAAAGCTCTAGCTTTTCAGTCAAGGCACTTTATCCCATAGATTTCATCACTGTAATAGAATCATCTGGATATAACCGCTACGTCGTGCAATTTAATTTATCAGGGACTATTTTGACCGTACCACGTATCATTTTCTCGCCCGCTCCATCATATCACGCCTTCCCATTCGTCTGTCCCTTTTCAAAGTATGATCGAACAGCACCACCAAAACGCTCCATCGCTCGGTCCAAGGTATCCTCCTTTGCCGCCGCAAATGTCAAGCGGAAACTAACCTTTTTCAAATCCTTGGCATCGGGTATGAACCAACTAGCCCTGCTAACGAGCACACCATTCTCTTGTGCTCGGGAGAAAATATCGGCTTCAACTTCGAGGTATTTCTGCCATGGCTCGGTTCCATTGACTTGATTTATTGTTGGGTTGCTCTTGGACAAGTCAAGGTCAATCCATAGAAACATGCCAACTTCTGGGACCTGCCACACGCAGTATTCAGAAGGAAGATGCTTTTCGCAAGCTGCGACTAGTACATCTCTTCTTCGGCGGTACTCAGCAGACAGGTTCATGAGCCATCTGATGAAACCTTCGTGACCCCACGTCACATCCAACAACTTGTAGGCCATGACCTGCGAGGGGCCACTTGGGCAGACAACGCCGACTTCTGAGTAACATATGAACTTCTCGATGACTTGAGAGCTTCCTGTCACCCATCCACAACGCAGACCTGGAGCTAGGATCTTGGAGGTTGTGTCCATTCTGAGGACGCGACCAGAGACGTCGAGTGATAAGTAAGACACCGGGAGGCTCTTGATGTAATCGTCCAGATCGGTAGGAGGTGCAACATCGGAGTCTTTTCCCATCTGGAAATAGAAGTAAGGGTCGTCTTCAAGGATGAAGAGGTTGTGCTTTTCAGCAAGTTGGTATATTTCCTTCCGTCGCTGCAAACTCTGCGTTGTGCTTGTTGGGTTCTGTCCACTTGGGATAGTGTATAGAACAAAAGGCTTTCGCCCCTTCTTCGAGTCCCAAGTGTTGAGCTTGTGGTCCAGATCCTCAGGCATGATACCTTGCTCATCCATCTCAATGCCCAGGATCTTCAACCCCTGGGACTGAGCAGCAGTAATAGTGCCTGAGTACATGTACCCGTCCATAAGAACGGTGTCACCAGGGTTTGTAAAGATGCGAAAGGCAATCTCCATGGCAGAGGTGGTGCCGCAGCTGAGAACGGTCTCCCAGTCTTGGTAAGGGGGGTTGTGTAGTAGCTCCGTGTGCTCAGTAAGGTATCGAAGAAGATGAGGAGATCCTGAAGAGTAGCCATAGTTCATGGCGATGCCAAGGTCGTAGTCAGACTCGCCCTTGGTACAGCCCATCCGGACACCTGACTCAAGAGGGCTCTTGGCACCAGGTGATGAACTATCGGGACAGAAGAGGTCCATAGATTCCCAAGGGAAGTATTCTGCGGAAGGCCGAGCAACTCCCAGACTGATCATGTCAGGATGGTTGAAGGTCCTGGATGCGAGCTTCAGGGGTGAGATGATTTGGTTATGGCTGTCAATACTGAAGCGTTCGTCCCAACGTTTGGCCTTGGGTTTGTCTTCAACATTCTTAAGTTTGTAAAAGGTTGATGATGCATAGGGCGCAGTGACCTTTGGAAGGGGATCAGAGGATGCCCGGTTTTGTTCAATCTGGGCAAGCTTCTTGCGCAACATGGTGGCGGATAGTGGGTAAAGGGGAGAGAAACAAGACGGAGTTCAATGGGTATACACAGATTGATGAAAAGAAAACAAGGGAAGCAATACCGCCATTATTCAATTTATATCCCCACGGAGTGCCACTGTCTTATCACGGGGTCTGGACACCGGAGCCGGCGTCGGAGTGTCGGAGTGAAAGTGGGTCCGGAGTGTCATAGTCGGAGAAAACGAGCCTCGGCGTAGAGATGGATATCGGCTATCGGGTTTGTCTTGATCACCCTTCCCCATCTTCCGTCCAACTTAAATACGCATGCACCACTATGGAACCCCTGCTGACACTCACACTTCACTCAATCCTCAACTCTCCCATCCGCCATCATGTCTTCTTCATCTATCAAGCTTGCGGAGTACCTCTTTACTCGTCTACGCCAATTGGGCGTTGATTCCATCCACGGAGTCCCGGGAGATTATAACCTCACTCTCCTCGACTACGTTAAGCCTTCAGGCCTGCGATGGGTCGGAAACGCCAATGAACTCAACGCCGCCTATGCCGCTGATGGCTATGCGAGAATTAAAGGCCTTGGAGCCGTCGTCACAACCTTTGGTGTGGGCGAGTTATCTGCAGTCAATGCCATTGCTGGCGCATACGCCGAATTTGCTCCAGTCGTGCATATTGTTGGGATCCCAGTTCGGGACGCTCAGCAATCCCGTCGGCTAATTCACCATACCTTCAACGATGGTGAATATCGCCGCTTCGCAGCTATGCACGCGCACGTCACTGTGTATCAGGCCTGCTTAAACGACCCTCGGACAAGTGCGGAGCAGATTGATGAGGCTCTCAGGCAGTGTCTACTACACAGCCGGCCCGTCTACATCGAAGTCCCTGTTGATATGGTGGCCAAGCCTCTATCCAAGGAGAGACTAGATTCTCCAATCGTCCTCCCGGAAGCGCAGCCCAACAAGGATGAAGATGAGGTCCTTTCCAAGATCATGAACAGAATCTACAGCGCAAAACAGCCTCTTATCGTCGTCGATGGCGAAACCAGGCCACTTAGAATCTGCGAGGACGTTCAGGCTCTCATCAAGCACACCAAGTGGCCGACATGGTCAATGCCTTTCGGCAAGGGTCTTACAGATGAGACCCTAGACAATTTTCATGGAGTCTACAAGGGGTGCTTCGACGATCAACCCGTTCAAGACTTTTACCAAGGCTCAGACTTGGTCCTCTTCTTTGGACCGCATTTCAGCAACACCAACAGCAGTAATTACACCACCATTCCAAAAGACGACGCTGCAATCCTCTTTACGATCAACGGAGTGCAGATTGGCACTCGACTATTTAGAGATGTGTCGTCTAAGAACATTGTCTCTCGCCTAGTGCGCGATCTGGATCCCAAACAAGTGCCATCCTACACCCCTTATCCCAAGCTGCCTCGCGACATCCTCCTCCCCATTCCAGATAAGCCGACAGATGAGATTCTCGCTCAAGACAGGCTGTGGAAGGCTCTAGCAAACGTCATTGAGCCTGGAGATATCATCCTCGGCGAGACTGGTACTGCTGGCTTTGGTGTTCGAGAGATGGCCATTCCTCAGCACACTAGAGTTTTTACGCCTGTGACTTGGCTTTCCATCGGCTACATGCTACCTGGTGCCCAGGGAGCTGCCCTTGCACAGAAGGAGCTTATCGAGGCTTCCAAATACCACGGTCTTTCATCAGCAAAGACCATCCTGGTAATCGGCGATGGAAGCTTCCAAATGACTGTCCAAGAACTCGCAACCATGGTTCGGCATCATCTCAACGTTGTCGTCTTTCTGATCAACAACGACGGCTACACCATTGAGAGATGCATTCATGGACGTAATCAAGAGTACAACGACGTCACGCCTTGGCGATATCTTCAGGCGCCATCCTTCTTTGGGGCCAAGGAGTCAACTTATACTGGTTCAGCAAAGACTTGGCGTGAACTGAAGGAAGTGCTAGAGCACGAGGGGTTGACAAAGGGTAAGGAGCTTAGGATGGTGGAGATCTTTTTGGATAGGGATGATTGTCCCAAGGGACCTTTGTTGAATTACATGGAGGCACAAAAGAAGGGTAAGGGAGTATTGAACTAGGCATGCATAAGATAAGATTATAGACTATTTTTATTCAAGTTCATTCCCCGTGGTTTTAGGCGCCGATCTCAAGTACTGATGAATTCTACCATCTTCTGAGGGCAGCCCTGTCGCCTTCTACCGTCCCGGCCAACGTCTTTGGCACCCATCCCTCTGTGTACCCGCCACCAAAGTCGACAATCCAAGCATCCTGGTTGATATCTATCAACACGTTGTCCGGCTTAACATCTCCCCAGATGATCCCAGCATCGTGCAGTTAGGTGATGCTCTCCCGGAACTGAGCTACCCATTTCTCGCGCAGGGCTGTCGAGATCTCAGGCTTCACAGCACAAGACAGCGTCAGATTTTTGCAGTGGATGTAGGTAAGTAAAAGACCAAGAATTGCGCCACTGCCATCCCGCACTAGACCATGGAGGCGTGAGACTCTGGTCGTACTCTCAAGCCGTGCCTTGTCGATATTCTTGTAAGTATCCAGCTCGGTCTTGAGGAACTGCTTGTCGCCGCGATGCACGAGCTTTAAGAATGCAGCGGTGTCGTCCTTCAGGAGAACCTTGCGTGGTGTGTGATTAGGAGGCCCAATAGCCTTTTCCTTGCAGACTCAGATTTCAGACGGTTTGAAAGTGGTCCACGGCGTGCAGAGTTCGTCAGGGAGGAGAATTCCAAACATAGAATCATGATCTTGGTTTTCGCACTTCTCTGGAACTAGATTATCAGAGACCGCTCTCAAGGTATAGATGAAAGTTTCGGGGTAGAAAAAGTCGTCGAGGGTCGACTGCTGTGTCTTGTCTGGAGGTGGTAATTCCCTGAAAAGAGGGAACAGAGGCTCAGCAGCCCAATCCCAAAAATCCTCAACAGTAAAACCATCCAGCTCGAATTCTTCAGCGACTTGTAGAAAAAAGAGGTACCGCTCTTTCAGCTTGGGTGATTCGGACAAGTTGTCGGCGAACAAACGCAGGACAAAGCGTTTGCCACGGCACATTACCGTCAGCTCCGAATCCGTGTTTCTAATGCTAAAGCTGAATCTAACAATGCTCCATTCTGGTGGTGTCTGCGGCAGAGACATCGGATCCCCGCAAGTTTCAGAGGTAGGGGTGCTCATGGTGCCAGCGACGTCTCTTTCGGATGGCCTTGTTTTGCTGACGATGGGCCATTGTGCTTCAGTGCTGAAAGCGGGGTAACTTATGGGTTTGAGACAGTTGACTAGGTATCCTTCGCATGATTGGTGTTCAGCTCCCAGTTTACATGCGCCCAGAACTCTTCGTTGTCTGAAAACATGATGGCCGGAAAACGGGCTCAGCACGTCGAGGTGATCAGTCAAAGCAAGCAATCTTTTAGCTCAGGCATGATGCTTAATAGCCTCGGTATTCACACTTTGCATCAAACTAACAGCAGATAGAAGAAGTTTTAAACTTGATAGCCATAAGATCAGAGTATAGACTATTCTGGCATTATAGCTATTGTCAATTCTCATGAACCCTCTCCATATATTGGCGCACTCCGCACGAGCCGGGGCAACCTTTCAGGTACAGTACCGCCTAATCCATGTTCCAATGAGTCTATATCAATAATTCTAGCGTATTTCAGTCAAGTTCTGTTGTCCGGGTCACGTGTCCACTGGGAGGCCGACCATGTACGTCACAACATAATACACAGGTGACAGACGAGGTGGTAGCAACCCCGCCCAAACATCACCACTTCTCTCCCTTCACGATGGGTTACGACTGCGGTTTCGACATTTACCCTCGACTGGAGGTGACTGTCGAGAATAAAGACGCTTACCAACAATTCCTTGACGACATTATCGCCATCTACGAGGGCGTCTATGATGATGAAGGAAGACGAGATGACGGCAAAATTCTCGAGATGCCAGGGGATACTGAGCACTCCGACAAATCCAACATTTTCTTCATGGTCGGCGAGTGTCCTTGTATGCCTGCCAGTCCCGACCGATGCAACTACTTTCTCCGCTTCAGCTCAAAGATCAGTGGGGGCCTGACTGCCCCTGCTGAGCCGTACATTAGAAGCGTGTACAAGATTGCAAGGAAGCATTTTGGCACCAAGGTTCATTTTTGGCATGAGATGCAAGAGACGGGCGATCAGCGGCAATGGGGCTGGTATGATTGGCAGCAAATCCACGACGCAGATGCAGAGCTTAGAGAGTTGGAAAGGGGAAAGGAGTCTACCTGAAAAGTTGCGACTGGGAAGCGAAGGGAGAAGCGGTATCTATGTTGATCAGCGTCATTAGTTGATGTCAGGGGCCAACACCTTCTATTAGAGATCCAGCCAGTGTTACGCTGTTGTTGGGTTTGCAAGTTTGGTCATTATGTAACGAAGAACTCTCATATCGATGTTAGGGGGTTTCGGTTTCTCAACTTGTCACAAACAATGTCCTGATACTATTTGTCAATGGCTCACTCAGTGAGCTCAGATGTTCTCTACATTTAGTAGAAACTAGATTATGTACAACTATTATTTATCCAGTACAGGAGAAGAAGAGTTTTCGGCTTTTTTGTGTCTTATCCAGTCCCCGGATATCAATGTGCCTCAGCCCTGATAGTCTGCTGGGTGTTCTTCTCCATAGGAGGCTCAATCTCTCCATCAGTCGACTTGTTCTCATCAAGCTTGGCCTCATCCACCTTGGTAAGATCGATAGTCTTGAGGAAGAACATGACGATGAGCATGGGCGCGAGGGCGGCTGTGGCAGCAATGGCGAGAAGTTGCTGGGTCTCGCAATAGGACTTGTCGATGGCGGCGCGAACGGGGGTACCCTTGGCAAACTTTTGGGCGGCGACGATGGACTTGTAGATGGGCATGGCCTTGGCCTTGGCGTTTTCGGGGAGGTACTTGACGAGCTTCTTGGGGAGCATGTTATTCCAGATGGCACCGCTCACACTGGAAGAGTTAGCATCGCTCTTAGCACGTATGGAGAGGAAACTTACCTAGTACCGATGGCACCACCAAGGTTCATGGAGGCGTAGTAAACGCCAGTAACAACAGGAACATCTCGCTTAGCTACGAGAGCCTGGATGGAGACCTGAGCGGCAGTCTGATAGAAAGCACGGCCGACACCGACGAGGGTCTTGGCGGTGATGAAGGAGGCTTCGTTGGCACTTCCTCCGTTCTTGTTGACAAAGTAGATCTGGAGACCCTGGCCGAGAACAACGAGAGGAACTCCGATAAAGATAAAGATCTGGGTGCGCTTGCTGTACTTCATGAGGACACCGACGAGGACGGAAGCGATCTGGAAAGCAACACGGAGGGCGTTACTGTAAATAGTCAGTATAGTTCTCTTGAAAAGGGGTGTTGGAGGGCTTACTCGATACGGGTGGAGTGGCCTGGGCTGAATCCACCGGCCACCTGGAGATAGCTGGGGAAGAAGATGGTGAAGCAAGAGTAGTGGAAGAAGTCGAGCATAGACAGGATGCAAGCCGCAATGACGGTTCTCTCCTTGATCATGCGGAAAGGCACAAAGGGTTCCTTGGCGAACTTGGCGTCCCAGACGAAAAAGACGGCGACGACAACAACTCCGATAACCAGCATGGCAATGTATCCGCCCTGATCCCATCGATCGCTTCGCTTGGCGCCAGTGAGGGAGAGGGGAATCAGAGTAAGACCGAGACCGACGACGAGAAGGAGAGCACCGAGGATATCGAGATCGACCCAAAAGAGGTTGACGAGACGCTTGCTAAGAGGCTGAGACTTGTCGGCAGCATCCCAAGCACCTTCACGGCGGTAACCATTCTTGCGGGCCTTGCGCTGGAGGATGTACAGAGTGATGATGAGGGGCGCAGCGCAGAAGGGGAGGATAATAGCCCACATTCCGTATCCCCATCGCCAAGTCGAGTGCTTGAGAACGCTATCGGCGACAATAGATCCAAGATACAGAGTAGGAATAGAGGCGACGGATTCAGGGAGCGATGTCCAGAAACCTCGGTTGATCAGGCTGGTTGTGTCGGCGATGAAGACTTGTTGCATGATGACGTATCCAGTGTCACCGATGGACTCGAAGATTCCTCCAGCCTGTATTTGTTAGCGGTGTTTTGGTACATTGACAGGAGGGCCTACAATGTAGGTGGCAATGTTCTGGCAGGCAGCGTACATGACCTGCGAAAGGACGAGGAAGAGGATGGAAAAGGTAAGACCCTCAGCACGACCAAAGACCTAGAATTGTTAAATGACGAATTGTAGTTTGGTTTGAGTTACTTGCATTGGAGAACTTGGCCATGATGGGATATGTGACGAGACCGATAATGGTACCGACGACATTGGCAGTGGTCAAAGCAGAATGCTTCTTAAACTCGGACGTGGCGTATGCATCATACACCTTGGTCGCATACTTGAGGAACGAGGTGATGAAGGTGGTAGCAAACAGACTGTGATTGTTAGTATAATCCAAGATAGAGTTGTGTCCAAAACTCACCCCGTAAAGGCGACAATCAAGGCCCTCCGAGACCACGTCTCGGCCAGAATATCCGTATTGGTCGGAACATGGCGCTCCTCAGTAGTAACACCCTCTTCCTTTTTGGCCGCCTCGAGATCGGCCGAGCTTCGAGGATTAGACGCAGTATCTGCAGCCATTGCTGAAGATTTCTGAAGGACAGAAAGAGGAAAGAAAATTGAGTTGTTATCCTTGCTGTGGTTCACAATCAGATCCTTCCAATGCAACGCTACGGGGCCAACAGCTCAAGTTTATATCTGTTCGTGTCTCGGACCCTCGTCGTCAACAGCGGAGGATTTCCGCCTAGCCCACATCCCGGTGCGGCGACAAACCGAGATCGGGCCTCGCTCACATGTCATGCCACTCTACCGTAAAACTCTGAGCGTGGGGTTCTGCACCTTCTATGGAGTCATCTAATCTTATCAGATCACAACCTCACTGGCTGCTTGACGCAAGGATCGACCAGACTTTCCAAAACACGCGGCGTGCGTAGGGGTTCCACTGTGGGCTGACCACGCATTCTTCTTGGCATTAACCGTGATCGACACCTGAAAAACCGTGATCTAACCGTGATCCAAGGGAAAAGGCCTCACCCTGTCCCTGCCTGTCTTCTCCGCGTTGGGAATAGCTTCACGGACGAGGGAACCCTGAACACGCGACATTTTTTAATGCCCACATGCAAACGGTCAGATCTGGGAGCTTGGCGTGGGAGGTCTTTTGAGGTTTAGATCCTTGTAACGAACCCGTCCTGCTGGTTCAGAGCTCGAGGTTCGAAGAGTCCACCTATGACGGGCCTGGGAGATGAGAGAGCTTTGTCTCATTCACCCCACTGTCGTCGGGTCATGGCGGGCTTTCGAGATGCCCTTCACGATGCAGCTCAACGGCGCGATCTCGGCTGTTCTTTTTTGACACGAGACACAGAGCACATGGTCACTGCGGATGGAATCACCTGTAGGTGTTACCAGTCTGTTGGAACAAGCTTTGACTGGGGTTAGCTCAGCTCTGTCTCAACTCATGTTATTGATCTTGTGTGCGTAAGAAAAAAGTCTTGGTGAGGTCGCCGAGAGCTTGGCAGAACATAAGACCACTTGATCTGACTCGCTTGCCACGCGGTAGATTATCAGCGCAGTTTATCAATCGCATCAGACGACCTTTGTTGTATGCCAAGAGGCGGACTCGCAAATCCATCGTCAAGACAAATGTCAGACTGATCATCCGGAAACTCGGTAGTACGGGAATATCCTAGTTCCGGACAATGACTCTTCCTCCGTGTCTCCGATGATAGTCGGCGATCAGTCAGAGGCAACCAGGTCATTACCTCCGTGGATACGTAAAAAAGAGCACCGGCCAAGGTTCGGAATTTGATAATGGAAGTCTTACAGGGCTGACCCATCGTTCTAGAGTTTAAAAGCGCCACAAAAAAAAAAAAAGAAGAAGAACAATTTTCGCTTGCTAGACGAGGGAAGACATTTGAGGTTCATGCAGATTGACCGTTACCATGGCGCCACTCGGAATAGCCCCCCCGTTCTCTTGCGTGGGTAAACGCTTGGACTTGAAGTCTTGGCAAGCTAGAAAAAGTTCCGTACTTTGTTCTCATTTTAGACCTTGTCTTATTACAGTATAATAATCGTCTCATTGGCTCCGGTCCGGTCCGGTGGGTGTCACGCGAAGGGGTGGTCTTTTTAAAAGTCGGGCATTCCCACCTTTGGGCTCGGGTTCATTTGAGAGAGAATGTTTGCTAGCATCTTAAAACCTCTATTAAATATTTCTTTTACACAATAATTCTATAGACAAAACAAATTCGGTATGTCGCTGAACTCCGGATGATGATGCTTTATGCTTTCGGGGATTGTATATATGTTGCCGACGTGGCAATTGAACCGTCTTCCTCCACTTGAGACCATTTACAAAGAACAATTCTATCAGCCCAGGTTGTCTGGGCACTTGGCGCGGATTTGGGCTCCGTAGTAGCGGAATACAATGGGCACTGGCGCCAACAATAGCGCTAAGAATGCGAGAATGCTGTTGCCCCAGCCTAGGCCGACATGGTTGTACATTGACAGGCCCGCGAGTGGGAGCATGGCTCCGGCGATTGAGCGGAGGACTGTCACAGCTGCGACGACGGAGGCTGCGTAGGAAATGTAGGAGTCGATGAGGTAAATCTGGAGACACATCTATAATAATCGTCAGCAATGTTCTTGAAGTGAATGCAAGCGACTTACCATGATGCCCATCAGACCGAAGCAGAAGAAGGCGACGCCAATCATGGGCACGATCCAGTGGGTGTTGTTCTCGGTCGACCATCCGTACCAGAACAGCGATGCGACAATGATGATTCCGTTGGGCGCAATCAGCCAGACGGGAAGACGGTCTTCGGGAACAGTCTTGCCATTTTGTGCGAGCTTCTTCTTGATGATGACATCGGTGATGACTCCAAACAGCATGACACCGAACAACATGCCAATACCGGTGGGGAGGTAGGCCAGACCAATTGTTCCAGTGCCAAAGCCATATTGCTGCGCGAAGACGAAAGTAAAGGTACTGAACATAAGGTAGAGCACGCCGTAAACAATGGCGACGTAGAGAGAGAGGATGAGAACCGGGAAGTGGGTGAAAAGGAGCTTCATCGGGCGAATAATAGCATGCTCAAACTGTTTCCTGCTGGTAAGGTTGGGGTTATGCAGGACCGAGTAGAGGTCCTGGTTACCAGTCTCCTTCCTAAGACGAGCGGCCTTCTTCGCGAGGAGGGTTGGATGGTATGTCTCGGGGGCTGCAAAGTAGCAGACAACTGACAGAGCACCGGCCTATCTCGTCAGCCTAGGGTACTCTCGACGACAAAATAAAGCACTTACAAAGATGGCAATGACCCAAAAGACCCATCGCCAACCGAGATCTTCAATCATGTACCCTCCCATCAGCGGTCCGATGCAGGGTCCCAGCAACGGCCCCATAGCCCACACAGCCATGGCTTTGCCACGTTCCTCAACAGGAAACATGTCAGAAATAGTTCCACTACCATTCGTAACAGGTGTAGAACCAGCGAAACCCATGAGGAAGCGGAAGACGATGAGCATGGGCATGTTTTGGCTCAGGGCAGTGATGATTGTCGCAATGATGAAGAGGACGTTGGCAATGTTGAAGACGGGCGCGCGGCCGTAGATCTCGCTGAGGGGTGCGGCTAGGAGGGGTCCAAAGGCGAAGCCGAGGACGTAGACGGATACTACAAATGTTGCAATGTTTTCGTTGTCGTCTTTGAACTCGCGCATGATGTCGGGGACGCCTGGGGCGAACATGGAGGAGCCCTGTGATGTGTTAGAGGGGGACTTGGTGGTGGTGGTGGTGGTTTGGGGGACGTACGAGGGGTCTATGAAGCTGTTAGTATTGTATTTCGTTTTGGATGAAGAAGTAACTCACGTCAATAGGGTCATGAGTGATAGAGCACCGATACATCCCCATTTCTTCTTTGGCGCCCAGTTCATAGGGTTATTAGGGTCGTCGTCGCCATCCCATCCAACGGCATTGGGATCTTGAGGCTCAGAGCTCGAGGCTTCACCCTCTTTGTTATCACTCTGAACAGCTGCTTCCTCGTCTGTTTGTCGCTTCCCCGATTCGCTGGCAGGGACCGAAGGAGTGAGTGTTCGCTGGCTCTCGGGACGAGCCATGTCGTCGAGCTGGATGCTCTTGGGGGACTCTTTCTCAGCCATGATGAATTAACGAACTTGATGATTGTCACAGACTGTCAGAACTCAAACAGATCATTCAGATTGGGAATGCGAAAGATATTTAAATGCTCTTCATCTTGCATACGCATCTCCTCGTCCACATGACACCACGACCAATCGCAACCCTGACCGAACGAGAGCGATACCGAGACCGAAGGGGGTGGGCGCTAGCACCTGGATATTGCAACACCCGACGACGAATTATGCTTCATTCCCGGGTTGTCGGACCCGTCAAATAACCCGACGACACCCTTTTCTGGACGTTTTCTGGGGTTGGCCGGGGATGAAGAGTGTCGGCGCCGACTTTATGCTGTCCCCGCCCGGCACCTCCAGCTTCCGGGCGGAGAGTTGTGCAAATCATCCGGTTTTATGCATTGTTTATGAATACGTCTCCGGGTGAGGCCCCTTTCCGGGGCCGAGCTTGTGAAGCGCCACGTTCCACTTTCCAAGATTGAATCAAGATTTCTTTCTCGGTTTCGCACTCTTATAGGGAAAATTTACGGGTGTGGCGCATCCTTACGCGTATTTTTGTTCAAGTCAGGCGATGCAATACAGATGTGCATATCCCGAGACCGAGATGGTAATCTCGTCACTACACACCAAGATCTTGTGTCGTCAGGTTCTAGATGTGACACGTCGGCGCATAACATCTCGTGATATTGCCGTCACGCTCAGAAACAGAGAACAATTCCGGCTGCCTGGCTATGAAACCTGTCATCCCGTGTCCACGTGCAGGGTAAGTGATCCTGTTGAGCTTCAGAGCGGGAGAAGGACGATCGACCCGTATTTTATGCTTTGGATCTAAACGTTATCCGCTCACCTAACCCATTTCTTAACATCTCTTGACATGGATATGCTTGTAGGACCATGTCGACATTGTGGCTGTACTTGATTGTGATTGAGAGCGTCGTGTTTCTCTCATGGTGAAGGCTGTGCATTTGCAGCTCCACACCCTAGATCCGTCAACCTTGTAGCCTCAGTACTTACTCCGGAAAGAGTTAAGGTAAAGATGATGCAATACCCCTATTTAGGGCTTAAGTTAACTTGTAACCCCTTTAGGGTACTTGCTTAGGGCTTAGGATACCATGCTCTTTCTGTTGCTGAAAACTCCAGCGCCGCTTCACCCCCCGTCCCGACCCGGCTGTTCTTCCTCCATCAACTCTAACCCCACGCCTTAAACCAACTTTAAATAGCGGTTCGGAGCGACTGTAGTTATGCTTATCAACCATGGACCTGTCTGTGTTCCTGATTCGTGGGTGAAATGTTTAACAACAGCCCTAGGCGTTACTTGCCCGACGGTTTAGCCCAGTTGAGGTTGGCCTTCCGAAGGACATCTGGCGACTGCATCGCGCAGGACAGTGTGCCTTACACCATCACACTTTGAGACTAGAACTTCTTGAACAACACAGCCACCAAGGAGACCACTCTTTCCATGACCCAGCCGTCACCCTTCCCGAACGAAGCCTCAAGTCGAAACGAAATCCCTCTGAATATCCAGCGACGTCTATGCCATCGCATTAGCCTCCGTTTCTGTCCCAACATTGTCATTCTCGACATTAATAATCTTGACCACTGACCAAGGTATCTTGAAGGTAGCTGATGAGATCCTTGTCTCATCCACCGTTCGGGGATAATGGTCGAGTCCTGGACTGGCGGATTGGATCCATATTCCCGGTTGGGGAAGACAGCTTTTACATCTTTGGTTGTTGGTCAATTCTGGCCACTTTTGGAGAACTCGTGTTTGGGTACTCTGGGAAGTAGATGGACAAACATGTTTAAGAAGTAGCATGCATTTCTCAGTATTGATTTCTACCACACCCACTGACCCTGCCCATTCTCTCTGCCCACCAGGTAACCACTCTTTGCGTCATCAAGTCCAGACTAGCCGCGATTATTCTCTCGACATATTTGCCGCAAGGACACCTCGTCAACCACAGAGTGCAAACCCAAGTATTGAATCGCATCTCCATGAGAGCGGATTTCCTGCGTCAACAGCTCTTTGTTTACTGCGAACTCGTGGCGAGCATATTTATAAGCCACCTTCTCCCAACCATTAATCACCGAAGGGTGCAGCTTAAAGTCCCATGTCCCACGCCAGGATGTTGAAGCATCTTGTCGACACCAGGTGAATGCACAAGCCTCTCCTTTTGCTCCATTCCATAAAGTCATGATCTCAAGCTCTGGCATACCAAGTGCACACTGCGCTGCGGCTTCTAGAATTCTTCTGATCGAGAGCGGATTGTTCTTGTCCATCAGCCGGGAGGTCAATGCGAGCGAGCGTAGATGAGGCCATCGCCAATGCGGCTGGCAAGCGTCGAAGAAGTGGCAGGCGTCAATAAGAAAAGCAACTGAGAAGTCCTCAAGTTGAAGGCTTTTTTGCGCATATGCAGCGCCTGCCTTGGGATGTGTGATTCGGACTCGGTCTGGGTTGAGGAACGAATTTATCCCTCGAGAATGCTGGAATAACTCGAGGTAATTTTCGTTAAAGTCTTCGAATATTTTGACCTTCTTGATGCTCCTCGAAAGTCTATAACAAATAATTTTTTCATAGCCTGTAGTTCAGATGGTCAGTCACGTAACTTGATGAATCTAGATGGGTTTCTTACCAGAGTCCCATGCGTCTTGAGAGACCCTTTTAGATAATTGCCACGGCTCATATATAATCTCACCTAGCTGGGGAAGTTTTTCCCAAAGGTATGACAAGGTCCAAGGAGACAGCTGACGACGACACTGTCAGCGGAGAAGGAACTTTGTAACAGCTTGAACCAAAGGGATCTCTTTTTGAAACTTGAGAGTAGTTGGTTCAAATGGCCGTCGTAAGGCATCATCATTGGGTGTGCCGTGCCGAAATCCATGGATTGGCAGATGCATCGCAGTCGCAAGCAGGCCACTTTGCAGCGGACACTCGGATTCGAGCTCATCTTCACCCGGAGCTCCAAAGTAGCACCCCCTGAACCAATGTTCTGAGTCGCTTGGTGAGTATGCATTAAGCTCCAGTGTCAAGCCCCCTCTGTTCTGCTTCCAGCTGGCCAAGATGAAGAACAACCTCGTGATTGCTTCTGCCAGGATTTTTCGATTGACATAGATCGATGAAAGCGACTCTATCTTCCAGCAAGATCGGCAAGTGTATGTTTTCAGCTCGATATTAAGCCAAATGTGCTTGACGAATCCTTGCTGTTGCTCAGAGAGTCGCTCAAGTGAGTCGAGGCATGATTGATGAAGTTTGAGGCGGCCAAAGTTCTTCTTTTCTATGACACTTTGCCATTCCTTTGAGACTGTTGCATAGGGGGCGATGTTGTCGTGACGTGTTAGGAACTTTAAGATGATGTCGCGCACCTCAAAGGGTAATGAAGACCAACCCGGCATCATGTCGACGCTTTGACTCCAAGCTGATGATGAGTGTTGTCAAGATCACTTCAGGCGTAACAAGGCAAAGAGCAAAGGAGCATGGGGGAAGCAGGAAATTTATAAACCAAAGCCTTGGTAATTCGCTGAAGGCATTTTGTCAAAGTATAGGCATGTGTAGGTCTCTATGTAGTGGCATTTGAGAGACTGCTCTGCATGTCGACACTACGAGAACCAAAGTTCATTTGGCGGACCTCGAGGCGCATGCGGCGCAAATTGTACTCGAGCATGATTCAAGGGTTGTTCATGCTAGTCTTTACATGTATAGCCGAGTTCCTCTCGCCAATATATTAGAAAAGATTGTTAGATTAAAATATGTGCTGTATTTTGTGGTCATCGGAGGATCGTCCGTCGGAAGACGATCTCGGCCGGCCAGCACGGCCCCACTTTCGGGTCTGGCTTGTCTTTTTGAGCGGTCTGGCACCAGGATTCGCTACGAAATGGCGTACGAGTACCTCTGGTTTCAGGGCCGCCTTTGGTCACTTGCGAAGGAATTGCTACAGCTGGAAAAGGTGTGTCAACGATGACACCGAAACCTTCAATCTGTCCACTCTGACACCTTGGCTACTCGCGATGCCAATGTAGGCAGACAGCGCCTCAAGGTATGACTCTTGTCTCGCCGAGATGACGATACTTGTAGGGCATGAGCCACGGACTTGGGTAAAGATATCCCCCACCTCCAGAGTCGGCATCGTGACACCAGGCCAGCTGAGGCCATCCTCTTCTAGTACCTGCTGCTTTAACGCTCCACCCGGCCAAGGATGCAAGCGGCATCGAGAGACTGGCTCCCCACAGTCCCGCGAGGTCGCCGGTATCGATGCGTTGAACGGCTAGTCCAACACAAGACAAGACGAGAGAGCCTCAATCTCGAGCATTTGCCAATTGACAACGCGAGACGCGTTCAATTTGTGCTTCTCCATAGCCCACGCCAGCCAGACCAACTCCTGTATATTCCGCGTCGTATCGCATCGTTCGGGGAAGGGAGATCGGACGACATTCAAGGCGGTAAAAAATTGTCGGAGTAATTGCTTTGGCGTCACCAAGCAATTGACGGAGCTTCCGTTTGATCCTGTTTGAGGAAAGTGTGCCAATCTCAAAAGAGGTTCCCTGAATTGCCGTGTCCGGAAAATATATTGTCCGAATACTTGACCTAAACCATGCCTCTTCAGCACCCACCACTATTACGGTACAGGCGCAGCGCGGTTACTCTCGTGATGGGTAAGTTGGAAACATGCGTCTGCCGCTTTCTTCTTCACTCTTCCTCCCTAGTGTGCAAATTTTCTCAATCTCAACTTCAAAGTGCCTTTTAGTATGGATTACTGAGCCACGCAATTCATCCCCAGCAGACAATCAGCTTGCTTACCCTGGAGCTTTGGATGGGGATTTTAGATTCCATGATCATGGACAACAACGGTTGCGAGCCCAATCAACGCCATCGATGGGCAACAATTGAGCCGAGATCGATAAGTTTTGATCCACTCTTGCGGTAAAGATGATCGGAGGGTGTCGTGCTTGTGTTGAACTGGTCGCCGTCATTCAGACTTGGACATGCTTGGCTTGCCTTCTGCCCCTCGCCGAGATGCTCTCCGTGTGAATGGACGTCGCCATAAGCTTTGCCTGTCTCTTGCATCTTAACTCCCGTCGGCAGTGCCCGAACCTGTTGGTGAAGAACCCGCAGAGGCAAGGAAAGGGACCATGTTCCTGGTCATGATCCTACCGTGACCCGCATTTCATGCTTTCGATCCAGTGTTACCCGCTCCCCTAACCCATTCCTCTTGGCATGGACATCTTTGAGTTGAAGATGCCCTTCGGTTCACCTCTAGCTCTACTTAGTGAGTGGTAGCTATGGGAACTTATCTTCTGTCATTGTGAGATCGTGAGTCGATGACACCCCTGTGAAGCAATTGTTTGCTGTCAAAACACCCATCTCACGTCAGCTCCCTCTAACCCCGACCTTTCTCGGTACCAAGCAGCCCTACAAGACCTACTCCGTACGCTAATCCGTACGGCGCAGTCCTGAATTTCGAAACAATCCTCATCTCATTGGCCAACTCGCACTTTCTCGATCGTCCCATCCCGAGTCCAGTTAGAGTCTCTCCTCCTTCGCGCCCACGCTAACAAGCTGCAGCGGGCGTTGCATCGCGATGCTCAAGCTTCAAAAGCAACTCCCAACCTGCATTTTTCTTTTTACCAAACAATCATGTTTCCTCTTATTCCACGCCTCTAGACCATGGGCGTCCTCAATCAAGGATCCCTCCTGCAGGGCCTCGTCGCCGATCTCGTAGACGGCAACTACACCACCGCAGCAGTCTGGACCACAGCTCTCTTGGCGGGCGCCCTCGCGCTGTCTCTCCTCCTCACGCCGCGATTGGACCCCCGCGAGCCTCCTGTGGTGAAACCCACCATCCCTCTCGTAGGACACATCATCGGCATCATACGGCACCAATCGGACTATCACAGGATCATCCAGTGCGTCCTGCACTTTCTGTATCACTCCTCTGGATGCTGCTGCTGACGCCTCAGAAAAGCAATACCAACCCTACAAAGCCCATCGCCACGCTTCCCATGCTCAATGGCAAGATGTACACCATCTACGATCCTCACCTCGTGCAGACGGCGCTGCGGTCGAGGATCGCCTCTTTCGAGCCGTTTGTGATTGACTTTGCGCAAAAGACGTTTAGCCTGAGCAAGGAGACGTTTGCCAAGGTTCGAGGCCCGAATGTCTTCAACGACTTTAACGATGCCATCCACTCGAGCTTTCAGGCGCCCATGCTGCACAAGATGAATGTCCACTTCTTGGCTAGCATCTCTGCCAAGATGGATTCGATTAGTTTCGGCACAGTGCGTGTTGATGAGGTCAACTCGGGGAGGGAGGAGCTTGTGGATGGGGGTTTGAGGGTGGAGAATTTATATCTTTGGTGTCGAGATGTTATGACTCTGGCGACGACCAAGGCTCTGTATGGGGATCACGATCCGTTTGGGCCTCAACCACATTTGGTTGATGAATTATGGTAAGTATTTTCTTGCTGGGGTTTCAATTACTGACAAGAAAGGCTGTTTGAAGAATCTGTCCCTTACTTTCTGCTGTCTCTCTTCCCATCCATCACGATGCCCAAGGCATATCGGGCACGGTCAATGCTGCAGGCTCTGATGGGTAAATACTACACAGAAGAGCATGACATCAACGACCCGACCACGTCTCAGCTTGTCAAGAATCGTGCAGGCGCCCTACGAAAGCATGGCTTCACCGGTAACGAAGTGGGACAGCTCGAGGTGATCCTACCAAATGTCGCGACTCTCAACGCCGTGCCTACGTTTTACTGGATGCTTCTCTTTATCTTTGAGAGACCTGAACTAGTGACTCGTCTAAGAAAAGAGGTCGAGGCTGCAGCAGTAGTATCCAACAGTGAAGGAAAACGCACCGCAACCTTCAATATCGCCTCGTTCGACGCAAACCTCCCTCTCCTCATCAGCTGCTACCGCGAGACGATGCGCCTCTCGAACCACTCGGTCAGCATGCGGCGCATCATGCAAGACATGACCATCACGGGCACCGACGGCCAATCCTACCTCCTCAGGAAGGGCGTAGACCTCCAGCTCCCCGCGGGCGTGACGCACCACGACCGGAGCGCCTGGGGGGAAGACTTTGACGAGTTCGACGCGGAGCGGTTCCTCAAGAAGGCTGGCGACGCCGAGATGGAGCGGAGGCGAAAGGCGGCTTATTTCCCGTTTGGCGGGGGGAGACATCTCTGTCCCGGGAGGAACTTTGCATTTGCAGAGATTTTAGGCTTCATGGCTGTTTTGGTGCTAGGGTTTGATGTTGAGCCTTTGGGTATGAGGTTTGGTGAGATGAAGATGCTTGGAGGACAGCTTGCAAGCGGGACGGTAAGACCAGAGAAGCACGGCAAGGGACTTGGTGGGAAGATTACTCGTAGGAGTGGTTGGGAGGATGTTGAGTGGAGGTTTGAGTGCTGATCATTTTGAGTGAGATGCGAAGCCATCTTTCATTTCATCATCAATCATGACCGCTAACTAATGCTAATACAGTGCCAAACTTTTTCTCCGAGAATATTGTTTTAAGGTACCAAGAATACTTGTTCTCGGTACCTAAAGGCCTCGTGTTTCGCCTGTCTCTGATGTAGAAAGACTTGTCGCTCCGACATCAGAGACCTGATTTCTCACATCTCTACCCAAAGCCTCGTTTCTGACAGAGACCAAAATCCCTCGTTTCCCTTGTTTTCATTGTTTTGTGTGTGTGGTAAAAGTGCAAATAAAAACAAGGCAGATTCCCATTAGTACAATCGTAAAAATAAAAAAGCCGGTGGCTTGAACGAGCGTAAAAGACTGGCTGGTCGTGTTTTCTTTTTCTTCCCCCTCTCTGCATGCCCTTCACAATGTCTCAACGCCCGTCACCCTTGGATTCAGAATGAGCATGCCCGTTGGGCTGATAGCGGCCACACCCGTCGGCGGGGTTCCCCTCGGGCCGCGGGTCGTCTCCGTTGCGGCATTGTGACAGATCGTGCAGTGGCGCATCTGGCACATTGGCGGATGGTGCTGGCCGCTGCAAGGGAGACTCGTCGGGCGGCGGCGGTTGCGGTTGCTGCTGGTGGGGGACCACGAGGACAGGCTGGTACAGCACGCGGTACGAGGGGCTGTGAAGCCAGATATCCTGAGGCCAGTGGGTTGCCGGGGGTTGCTGCTCGTCTTGCTGGATCGTCATGGTGGTGCGGTGCTCGTAGGGCGGGCTCGGGACGTCTGGCGCTGAGATGGAGAGGGTTTGAAGGCCATCGAGGTTGAGATGATGCTGCTGGTCTGCGGAAGGCATTGTTTGAGTTGAATCTAGCTGTTGAGAGTTGCGTGGATGTTGGTGTGTCGGGTTGAAGCTGTCGCGGATCGAGTCGTCTTGTTGACGCGTGGGATTCTGGCACATGGTTGTTCGGGGTGAAATCACTTTGAACGTGCGTTGGTTCCCCCTCTCTCAAGATTCACAGGCAGGGAAGACGCGTTGATATACTCGGTTGCCTTCCCATCAGGCTCTCGTCTTGTGCGCCCTGCTTGATCAGCAGGCTCTCGCCACGCTGCAGAAGCAATCAACTGCAATGTATGCCGACGGAATTACCCATCCATAGAGGCCACGGCAGAGACGCATCATGTCTTGGGCCCCGTAAATAACCTATGGCCACGCGCGGAGTAAGTTCCGATGCGTTAAGTGTATGCATCGTTGTCGACTCGAGCGAGACGTGTAACGCGAGACGCGAGACGACGGTTTGCGTGGTGGTGGGTTGCTAGGGGTGAGAAGGGGGGGAGAGAGGGGTTGGCCAGGCTCTATATTTGGTTGTTCTCGAGTTAATCACGTAAACCTTGCCAATAGAGCCCAGATTGCAGAGATTAGCGAGTCACGCCTTGCAATCAATAGTCTACCTGCGAGAGATGATGTCTCACTGGCGAGGGGGAGACAGAAATGATCTGCTCGGCACCGTTGAAGGCCGAAGCCACCATGCGCCCGGAAACGGCAGCCAGCAGCAAGCCCGTTGTTGTCACTCACATTGTTGTCTCCTCAGAAAAGGGTAGAAGAGGGTTGGCTACCTGCAGCGGCATTCACCCCCAAAATATGCAGCCCTCTTGATCCGGATAGGGTCAAGCATGCGAGGGCGTGTCAGCTTCCTCAACGTGGTTGGCCAGCCAAGGGTTACCTTCCAGGTTTCCGGAATGGTACAGAATGGCGTTGGAGAAGCGAGCTGAACCCAGGGGTTTCAGAGGCTTGTGTTTGGTCATGTTTCCCGGAGATGCGAGGATGAAGAGTAGAGTGTGTACGCCATACCACAAGGTGTCACCGCTGTCTTTGTGCGACGTGATGAGTAACACGGCTCTTGCGTTGCTTACGGTCGGCAGTTGCACGCGGTCGGAATTAATGACAAACACCGCTGTCCGGTAGATGATGGTGTGGTGAGATCGCGATCGAGCCTAGGTTTGGTCGATGCCAAGTCTCGGTTGAGTGTGGATTTTCAGGGTCCTTTGATCGTGAAATTATTTCCAGAACGTGGTTCTATTCCGTTGTATGACCCGTACAACGAGATAATATCGTGATGGTCTGACTCGTGAGATGGTTCGAGTGTTGGTGAGACTGGGGATATGCACAGTATCCGACATGAACGAGAGGAGTTTTTGACTGCAAACATGTGGTTACACTGCGTCATTTTGTAATTATTTTGAATCACGGGTCCTCTTTAATTAATACCCATCAAATGAGTAGCAACTGTGTCCCCAGCCAATTGACAGAATTGAAGTACACTTCTGCCAACTCTAGGGTAACCAAAGCAAACCTCGAGTAAGCTTAAAAGTCTATGACGAAACCACCCGCGCACTACGATCGAAGCCGTCCCCATCATGGCTGCTTCCGCGTCAGCACGGGACGAGATAAGACTTTTGTTCGCAGCTGGTCGCGTTTACTCAAAAGTCCGAAGTCCGACTTTGTTTGTTGGTGTCGTCATAGACGCCTCACAGGGCATCCACAACGTCGAGATAAAAATGCCGTGTTGGTTAGCTACTACCAGAATGTCCATGTTCCACGACACTTCAGACTTCAATTGCAATGGCTGACGAGAGACCTACTCCTCGGGATGAGGATATTCCGGGCGGTTTCCCCATCACGCCCAGTGTCAATTCGATTGATCAGTTGACTCCGACTGGTGATACGGCACACCGACTCGAAGCCGGCGTCTCGGGGCATGGCCCGGCCACCTCCGGTTGGGGGGAACCGGTGGCCATCGGGGCTTCGGCCGGTGGATACTCGGGTACACGACAGCAGCCACAGACGCCGAATGTGCACCAGTACTACGATGTGATTGAGGGGGGCCAAGATGAGAAAACATGGCACACGCACGAGAAGCAGGAGTCACAGAAGCAGGCTGTGCGAAAAGATGATCATGTCTCAGACTCGGCTGCGGCTGTTGGCATGTCGAGAGATGAGAACTCATCCTCCAGCACCATCCTACCACGCGGGGTCTCAACCGACGAGAAATGCAAAGAGACAGCCGTTGCGGGCGAACCTTCACCAACCGACGCCCCATCCTCCCCCGACGAACCAATCTTTTCGCCCATCAAGTCCCAGTCAAACGATCCTGAAAAAGAAAGACCCAATCTCGAGAGAAAGAGGACAATCCGCACCGAAGATGACCTCTTCCGCGTTCTATCCCGTCGCAAGACGTCTGCGAGCACACCCGAGGAGGAACAAGAAGAACACGAAGAGCTCAACCGTCTAATGTCGCGCATCTTTGGCCAAGCCCGGCAGAAGCAGAGCGAGGGTGAAAAGACGCGCCACAGCGGAGTCATCTTTCGCCGTCTCACCGTCCGCGGAGTCGGCCTCGGCGCAAGTCTCCAGCCCACCGTTGGCGACTTTTTCCTCGGCCTCCCTCGTACACTTTCGAAGTTGTTCACTCAAGGTCCGAAGGCGGCGCTCGCCAAGCCACCTGTGAGGGATCTGATCAGTGACTTTGATGGGTGTGTGCGTCCCGGAGAGTTGCTCCTCGTACTGGGCAGGCCCGGGGCTGGTTGTAGCACGTTTCTCAAGGCGTTTTGTAACCAGAGGGCTGGCTTCGAGGCTGTTGAGGGGGAGGTTACCTATGGAGGTACTGATGCAGGAACTATGGCCAAGGACTTTCGCGGAGAGATTATTTACAACCCGGAGGACGATTTGCATTATGCTACCTTGTCGGTCAAGAGGACTCTTCAGTTTGCGCTGCAGACGCGTACGCCTGGAAAGGAGGATCGCCTTGAGGGCGAGAGCCGTGCAGATTATGTCCGCGAGTTTTTGCGAGTTGTTACGAAGTTGTTTTGGATTGAACATACTCTTGGAACAAAAGTTGGCAATGAGTTCATCCGTGGTGTGTCTGGTGGCGAGAGGAAGCGAGTCAGCATCGCTGAGGCCATGATCACCAGAGCTTCAGTCCAAGGATGGGACAACTCCAGCAAAGGTCTCGACGCGAGTACAGCTGTTGAATATGTCAAGTCGATTCGCGCCATGACAAACATGGCCGACACATCGACCGCCGTGTCTCTCTACCAAGCTGGCGAGACTTTGTATGACCTCGTCGACAAGGTGCTGCTCATCGACCATGGCAAGTGCCTATACTTTGGACCCTCAGACAATGCGAAGCAGTATTTCCTGGATCTTGGGTTTGAGTGTCCTGAGCGATGGACTACAGCCGACTTTTTGACCTCTGTCACGGATGAGCATGAGCGCAGTGTTCGCAACGGCTGGGAAGATCGCATCCCTCGTACTGCAGATGAATTCGCCGAAGCTTACCGTCGAAGCGACGCCTACCAAAAGAACTTGGAGGACATTGACGATTTCGAGTCTGAGCTTGGCCATCGAGCTGAGGAACGTCGCAGACACGAGTCGGAGCGAACCAAGAAGAAGAACTACGAGATTCCATTCCACAAACAAGTCCTGGCTTGCACGCACCGACAATTCCTCGTCATGACGGGTGATAGGGCTTCGCTGTTTGGTAAATGGGGTGGTCTTCTCTTTCAGGGTCTCATCGTGGGAAGTCTTTTCTACAACCTCCCCGAAACAGCCGCGGGCGCGTTTCCTCGTGGCGGTACCCTTTTCTTTCTCTTATTGTTCAATGCCCTTCTTGCTCTTGCTGAACAAACTGCCGCGTTCGAGTCTAAGCCCATTCTTCTCAAGCACAAGTCCTTTTCCTTCTATCGACCATCCGCGTTTGCTATAGCGCAGACGGTCGTCGACATTCCCATGGTGTTTATCCAAGTTTTCCTGTTCAACATCATCATCTACTTCATGTCCAACTTGGCCCGTACGGCGTCGCAGTTTTTTATCGCGACGCTGATCCTATGGCTTGTCACTATGGTGACGTATGCTTTCTTCAGGGCCATCTCGGCGTGGTGTAAGAGTCTTGACATCGCGACTCGGTTCACCGGTTTGAGCGTACAGATTGTCATTGTGTACACAGGCTATTTGATTCCTCCTGACTCGATGCGTCCTTGGTTCGGCTGGCTGAGATGGATCAATTGGATTCAATATGGATTTGAGTGTCTGATGGCCAACGAATTTACCGGCCTCAGTCTTGAGTGCGCTCCGCCGTACCTGGTCCCGCAAGGCCCCAACGCGCAGTCGCAGTACCAAGGTTGCACCCTACCGGGCTCAACCCCCGGAGCTTCTTCCGTTCAGGGATCAGATTACATCCAACAATCCTTCAGCTACACTCGAGCTCACCTATGGCGCAACTTTGGCTTCTTGTGGGCCTTCTTCCTCTTCTTCGTCTTCCTCACAGCTCTTGGCATGGAACTCATGAAACCCAACGTCGGAGGTGGCGCCATCACCGTCTTTCAGAGAGGTCAAGTCCCCAAGGCTGTTGAAGAGTCAATTGACACTGGAGGTCGGACCAAGAACGAGAAGAATGACGAAGAAACTGGTCGGGTTGTTTCCCTCGCTGAGGGCGTGACTGCTGAGAGGACAAAGACGGATCAGCAGCTCACTAAGGAGGTTGGTAAGAATGAGACCGTGTTTACGTTTCAGAACATCAATTACACAATTCCGTATGAGAAGGGACATCGGAAGCTGCTTCAGGATGTTCAGGGCTATGTTCGTCCTGGAAAGTTGACTGCCCTCATGGGAGCTTCTGGTAAGTCGCTGACTCGAGAGTACCACCACAATGACTAACAAGTTGCAGGTGCTGGAAAGACGACTCTACTCAATGCTTTGGCTCAACGACTCAACTTTGGAACAATCACGGGCGACTTTCTCGTTGATGGTCGGCCTCTTCCCAAGTCGTTCCAGCGAGCGACCGGTTTCGCAGAGCAGATGGACATTCATGAGCCAACCTCTACTGTCCGTGAAGCATTGCAGTTTTCAGCTCTCCTTCGACAACCCAAGGAGGTTTCGACAAAGGAAAAGATGGACTATTGCGAAACCATCATTGATCTGCTCGAGATGCGTCCTATTGCTGGAGCTACAATTGGTATTGTTGGACAAGGTCTCAACGCCGAACAGCGAAAGCGATTGACCATCGGTGTCGAGTTGGCTTCCAAGCCTGAGCTTCTCATGTTCCTTGACGAACCTACCTCTGGTCTCGACTCTGGCGCTGCGTTCAACATTGTCCGGTTCCTCCGAAAGCTCGCCGACGCGGGTCAAGCCGTCCTCTGCACCATCCACCAACCTTCTGCCGTCTTGTTCGAGCACTTTGACGACCTTCTTCTTCTCAAAGCCGGCGGTCGCGTCGCGTATCATGGTCCTTTGGGAAGCGACAGTCAGAACCTCAACTACTTTGAGTCCAACGGAGCTTCCAAGTGTCCACCTGATGCCAATCCCGCCGAGTACATGCTCGACTCCATCGGTGCTGGAGATCCTGATTACAACGGCCAAGATTGGGGTGATGTATGGGCCAACTCGTCCGAACGCGAAAAACGAGCTCGTGAAATTGAAGAATGATTGAGCATCGTCGCAATGTCGAACCATCCCAAAGCCTCAAGGACCGCGAGACGCCATGCCTCTGTCCACACAAACATGGCCGTCGTTCGCCGCTCCTTTGTCGCGTTTTGGAGATCTCCAGAGTACATCTTTGGCAACTTTATGCTGCACATCCTCACGTTCACTGGCTTCACCTTACAAGATTGGTTTCGCATCCATCGACTACCAGAATAGGCTGTTCTCCATCTTCATGACCCTCACCATTAGTCCGCCACTCATCCAGCAGCTACAACCCGTTTTCCTCAAGTCACGACAGATCTTTCAGTGGCGCGAGAACAATGCCAAGATATACAGCTGGTTCGCATGGACTACTGCCGCTGTTGTAGTTGAGATTCCTTACCGCATCGTCGCGGGTGGAATTTACTTCAACTGCTGGTGGTGGGGAGTCTTTGGCTGGCAAGCTTCGAGCTTCACTTCGGGTTTCGCGTTTTTACTGGTGATACTGTTTGAGCTGTACTATGTCAGCTTTGGACAGGCCATTGCCGCTTTCGCCCCGAATGAGCTCCTTGCTTCTCTGCTGGTCCCCATCTTCTTCCTCTTTGTCGTATCCTTCTGCGGTGTTGTTGTTCCTCCTGCTGGATTGCCGACTTTCTGGCGAGAGTGGATGTACTGGCTTACGCCTTTCCACTACCTCCTCGAAGCTTTCCTCGCCGCTGCCATTCACGACCAACCCGTCGAGTGCAAGTCAGGCGAGTTTGCGCGTTTCCGGGCACCATCGGGTCAATCATGTGAAGAGTACGCGCGACAATACATCCAGCAGGCGGGTGGCTATGTGCAGACAGGCGAGGGAGGACTCTGCGAATTTTGTCAATACGCGACTGGCGATGAGTTTGGTGCTGGGTTCAGCGTCTACTACAGGAATATCTGGCGGGACTTTGGAATCTTTTGTGGATTCATTGTCTTTAATTATGCGATTGTGTATGTGGCGACGTGGTTGAGGTTCCGCGGGAAGAACCCGTTCAAGGGCCTGTTGCAGAAGAGGAAGTCTTGAGGGATGGCGGTGTTTATTGATCCGTATGATGGAATTAATAATTTGTACTCTTTTACCCCTTTAGCCTCCTCTTCTACGGAAGTTACACTTCGTGGCTGAACTCGCTCTTGTTCCGTCGCCTGACATCTGCCCCTATGCCTATGTTCTCTTTGACCCATTTCGAGTTCCTCTCTAATAGTTACTGGGTATGTTAGACACGAGAATAAAGCAATAGACTCCCAAGAGAGCCTGGGATCGTGTTGGAATCGTGTTAGATGCACCTCTGCCTGCCACGCCCCTTTCACTACCAAGTGGAGGTGCAATCATCATCAACAACAAAGACTGCAGGGGAACGATGGTATTATAAACATTCCGGATTCCTCGTATAACTGGATATGAACGATTAATTTGGCCACATCATTTGCACGCACGTTTTCTCCGACAGAGGCTCCTGGCGTTGTTCGGGTAGCTCGAGGCCTTCGTTAACCATGCTCATCACTTGAACTTATGAACGATCAGGCAATGCTTGCGGCGGACGCGTGTTATAAATACTTTTCTGCAAGTGCCGGACTTAGCGGTGCTATGCCAACATCAGAACCAGCTGTCCAACAGCATCACTGCTAATCCGAATGGCGGGTCGATCTGTGCGCTTATTCTCTCGAGGCATTATTAATCATGTAAGCCGTTCGATGTAACGTAGATACATATAAATATCCCATCTGATGGCATTCTGAAACCTTACTTAACACATTATTCTGTAATCAGTCAACATGTCCGCCACAAATCACCCTGTTATTCTCATCTTTGGTGCCGGTGCCAACACTGGCTATGGTGTCGCAGATGCCTTTTCTCGAAAGGGTTACAAGGTAGCCATCGTTTCCCGCGGTGCGTTGGCACCAGTGTTTGAAGGAAGAGACTTCCTGCATATCAAGGGAGATCTTGCGGATGCCGCTTCAGTAGAGGCGGCTTACCAACGCACCGTTGATGAGCTTGGAACCCCTAGCGTCGTTGTTCACAATGGTGAGTGATGCATCTTATACTGAAGCATCAGTACTGACGATATATCCAGCATATGCCAGCACCATGGCGCCAGATAACCCCGACCCAATTCAGCTTCCAGTGTCTGGCCTGGTAGCTGACCTAGCCATAAACACAACAAGCGTACTTCAGGTTCTTCAGCTGGCGATAACAGGCTTCGCAAAACTACCCGACTCTGCGTCTCGCACATTCATCTACACCGGAAACAAAGCCAACCTCCAGCCTTTCCCTCCATTTCTGAGTCTTGGCGTTGGAAAAGCAGCCTCTTCGCACATGATTTCATTTGCTGCCAAGGCATATAGCCCTCGAGGCTACAAGTAAGATATTCCATATGTGAGCAGAATTGATCGGGCATTGACACGGATAGGTTCTACTATGCGGACCAGAGAAATGAAGATGGTTCGCCAGTGTTCGCGGCCATTGATGGGAAAGCCCATGGAGAGTTTTATACCGAGCTTGCAGAGTCCAAGACTCAGGGTCCATGGCTGGCTTCTTTTGTCAAGGGTAAGGGATACGTCAAATTTGAAGAGTAGATGAGAGAGTGGAGGTATGAGAAATAGGCCAATGACAACCTCTGGAAGCATTAACTTAGGGTGTCTGCTTTATACTTGCAATCATCTGGTTCTGCAGTCATTACCACTTTGCCTCTATCCTGCTGTTTCTCTTCAGCGTAGAAAGCCACGAGACCATACAATGACCAAAACGCAGCTGGATGGAGTCCTAGGTTTCCATTTACAGCGGCTTCGTGATTACGAACCACCTCAAGCCACGAGAAAGCCGATCTGGACTTGTTCCGGCTTAGATTCAATCATTTTCTGAGTAGCTAGCTAACCTTTACCATCTGCACAAGTGCTGAATCGGCTGTTCGGCAACGATTGAGTCTCGCTGCCGCCACTATTGATCCCCGGGGTCTCGTGGCGTTGTTTAGTTGTACACCAGCCTATCATGAAAGTAGCATCCCAACAACCAGTTCATGAGACTAAACCCATCTCGACGACACCTAAGAGCTGTTGCAATGCAACCGCCTCCTTTAAGAACCCTCGGCGTTCCCTTTCTTCATTGTTTCTCGTACTCGCCTAAGCCTTGCTCAACATGGCTGGCGAATTCGGAAATCCTGACAGAAAAAGCAGCTTGATCGAGCCCTTGACGACAATATGGACTATACTTGACGGTTGTCTATCGCCTGTGGCATTAGTCGACGACAATCACACCACTCTCGACTCTTCCTGTTACCCACCTGACTACTGGACAGTCTGGGAGAGCTTTGGCTTCTACTCACCTGGTATCTGTCCTCGTGGATATACCTCAGGATGTAAAGTAACGGATTCGGCGTACGGTGGGACAGTGCGCCCGACTGAGATGGCGGCGATATGCGTTCCTAGGTCTGTGATGCTCCATTTCTGTACATGATAGCGGCCTCACTGTGCATATAGCTCATACTCGTGCTCCGACTACCTCATCTACGCAAGCTCCGTCTCTGGTAACGACACGATCACAGTCCCCGCATTCCAGATCAGATGGGCTGAGTCTGACTTCTCTGCCTTCGAGACCTCGACTTCAACATCCAGCAGCGTCACTTCAACTTCGAGCTTTAGTCCGACGTCACATCCCCATCCTACAGGCCTGTTCACAGGTGCAATTGTGGGTATAGCCCTCGGGTCTGCAGCTGTTGTCGTCATACTTGCCGGATTCTTCTTCTTCTTGTTTCGTAGAAGAGGGAATCGTGGGACTGAACGTAGTAGAGACGCTACTGAACAAGACCACCCTAAAAACGGACTACCTGAACTGGAGACACCGACTCAACATGCAGAATTGGCGGCGGCGGTAAAGGCATTGGAGGGCAGACGGCCAGTCTACGAATTGGAACGAGGAGAGGATCCCATCATTACCGAATTGGGGTAAGCTGATGGGCTGCCGCCAGAGCTGGCCGCTAATGCTGGAACAGGGGGTAGGCATGAATTTGGCACGCAAGAGAGATTTATCCCGGAGCTGGAAGGCAACAACGGTTCTAGACACGAATTGTTTTCACACCAATCAGAAGCTGTATGTCCTGAGAAAACAAACAGACATGCTCTATCCCGTATATGAACCTATGATTAGGATGAGTATTAGGGGTAGAGTGAAACGAAAAAAGACGCACAAATTTGGAATTGAACCATCTCAAGACATGTCTACGTTAGAAAGAACAAACAACCTCCGAAACAAAAAATCGACTTTTGGTTGAAAACGTATTAATTCGGCGTCCACGCGTTGGTCGTCCAACTCTCGGGGCTGATGTCTGGCCAGTACAGTCCCTGTGCATTATCATGATACATCGACGCATCGATGAACTGCAAATCCAGAACAGGTTGAGACAGGAGCTCCTGTAGTGAAGGCTCCGACAATGCCATGCCTGCCGTGGGATTGGCTGCCGTGAGTGCTTGACTGACATCGATGCCATCTAGTTGTATGAGGTTGGCATCTGGTATAGTAAAGTCTCCTCTGCGTGACTGGACTGCCGCCATGCAGATTTTCATGGCATCTAAATGTCGACAGAACTCCTCGGCAGCAAAGTTGCCGTTTCTTTTCAGCTGAGCCAGGAACTGAGCGGCTGACTCGAACTGCTCCTTGTCGCTTCGACACTCCTTGCCGTCGAGAAGACTCGAAATAGCCAACACAGTGGCGGCAGCAAAGAGATATTGGGTATAAAAGTAGTCAAACGTAGCAAAAGATCCATCAATCCAGCACTCGATTAGTAGACGGCACGAATGCCGTGCACATCTCACACAAGCCTCCGACAAGGTGACAGCAGAGGCAGGAATCTGGGGTTCTGTCCTTGGCTGCGTCTCCCAGGCGGCGACGTGAGTTCTTAGGACATGGAGAAGAATAGGTCGAGTGGAAGTGATGGCGACCTGTCAGTTGTAAGAAGAAAGTAACCCGAATTGGAGGAACGCAGCCTTACCTGGTTGAAGTAAAGGTGTAGGGAGAGAGGCTTGGGACTCGGTTCAGGGCCGTCCGTTGACTCAATGTGCAGATGAGGTGGCAACTCTTCCACAAAGGTACGCAGATCTCTCAGAGCCTCCTGCACTCTCTGAGACAAGGTCTTTTGCTGGGGCCTTCGCGTATAAATCGAGTTGATGACGCGCCAGGCGAGGCGAGCCAATCGTATACTTGCGATAAAGTATGCCGAGTCTGCAAAGTCGTCCGATGGTGTATCCAAAACCGGGTCCGAAGGGAAGTCAACCTCAATATCGTTGTCTTGTATCGCAACTGGATGACCGAGCCTTGATGCCCACATGCGATCGAAACTATATGCAGTCCACCACACTCGATTCCTGTGTTCTCTGGCAGCAGCATCTCTCAGTTGGGATTCGGGGACGTTGAGGTGCAGTCCCATGACTACAGATAGGCGAACTGAAGAGCCGGCCAGAGCGTATGCCGTATATCGACGGTTGAGTGCAAGAGAGTAAAAGGACTTGATACGGTTAGCCTACGTTGGTAGAGGTACATGTCGAGCAACGTACCAGAAGCAATCTGATCTCGATGGCATCAATCCTCGGTCGCTCACTGATGATCCGGAGCACACGAGTCGCACGAGCAAAGTAGCACATTCCTGGAAAGTTCTTTTCTTTTGCCGCCGTCCTTGTCGAGTACATCTCTCCAATGGCGAACAAGGCCCATAGTTTACTCTTCAGAAGCGAATCGGTAGAATGTGGGTTCTGGATCGTCTGCTCGAGCCCTTCGAGAATCTGACTTTTCCGGACAATATGATAGCAGCGACTGACATACTTGAGGGCGACATTAACCAACAATCGTGCTCGAGAGGGAATAGGCCAGGGACAGTCGGCATCAGAGAGTGTAAGTAGTCTATCATCCGGTGCGTAATTGACTCTGGGAATATGGCTGTGTCCAGGCTCCGAGATGGCTTGACGGAAACGCGTGGCAAAGGCGGCATCTGATGCTTCACCGATCAATACCGGTGTGTGAAGAACATTCATGTCAAAGAACCAGGGGCGTTCCTCCAACAGGGTCCCTTGAAGGGTCGAGGTAGGCTCAGCTTGGCCATTGGTAGGGGCAATTGGAGCCTCCGGTGCGCCGAGTTCAGGCCGAACTTTAGTATCCGCATCCCGACTATTACGGAGCCGCTGATTTTCGGCGACAAGGTCATCGATATATATCTACCACGTCAGAGAGGAAACATGTCAGGCCATGAATCAACTTACTGTTGGCTGACCTTTACCCACCTTTTAAAACTCCCTTGCTTGCCTGTCGGCAGTTCTCGCACGGCTGTCCTCCCGAGCACTTTACCTTTCGGGCGTGGCACCGACGGCAGCTGTTTGGGTATGAATCAGCAAGGGTTCACGGGCGCACGAATGTCTCTTACGCTTGATTTTGGCTTGCGCTTTGCCAGAGATGCTGCTGGCCGGGAAGAGAGTCGATATCATCTTTACCTTCCCTCGGACTCACGGGACTCTCTCGTCGAGTCATATCGGGTCTTGCTTTTCGCCTCTTATTCGAGACTGACTGATGGGTCTTCAGGCGTCAACCGCAAAAGGAGGCGGAAAGATGTTCAAGTCGCCGCACGAGGTGGGAAAGCTGGGGATCGTCGGTAGCGGCAAACACTTGATCTTAACAAATCTGGGGATCCGGTTTCTTCCCGATTGGACATGCGTCTAGTCGATCTGGTCGCAGCCGTGATGTCGTGTGACTGCGAAGATCTCTGGAAGCGGAATGTGACGCCGAATATCCGCGGCAGAATGTTTCCCCTCGCCGGAATGACTAAGCCAAATTCCGACCGGACCGGCAAAACCTGCGTGCCGCCGAGGACATACCGGCTACTTGACCCTTTAAATCGGCATCTCGACTCTCGATGCCGAGGTCTTTGTCAAACTCATGATTTGCCAGGGATTTTTACCAAGTCCGACACCGCAAGATAGAGTCATGAAAGGCCCACTTATCGTGATGCCTGCTGATGCAACGCGAAAATTCCTTCACTCGGGTAATCATGATTTCGAGGTGGTATTTGTACTCTGTGGTCCTCGGCTTCTTTTGTAACTGCATGTTTTGGAGCCTCATTGCAATGCCCATCGGAAGTCGTTCGTTCGTTGACAGATGCTATTGCCGAGGTGTTGATTTCCCGGTTCGAGTTCCTGTTTCAATACATTTTGTTTGTCCCCTGAATTTCTGCCAAGATGGCGAGTGAACCCAAGTCAGGGGGATTGACTGGTCCCCAACCATCAGTGACGCCTCTGCCTCCTGTCGGTGCCATTGACGATGATGTGGCTGAGATCCCTTCTTGGAGAAAATGGGTCATCCTGTTTGTCGTCTGTTGGATGCCCCTTCCAATGACATTTTGGAGTACTGCGATTATGCCTGCTACGCCTGAGGTTGCTTCAGATTTGGACATTGGCGTGACCACCATCAACACGGTCAATGCTGGCGTTTTCGTCGCCCAGGCCTTGTCTGGCCTGATTTGGCTTCCAATTAGCACAATAATTGGTAGAAGGTCAACATATCTTGTTGCCAACCTTGTCCTGTGCCTATGCTCAATTGGGTGTGCTGTGGCTCCCAACATTGCAGGGTTTGGTGCTCTCTGGATTCTTGGAGGCACCACAGGGCCATTCTTTCTTGTCGCTGGACAGACCATTCTGGCAGACATTTTTGAACCGGCAAGTCTTCTTCAATCTTCTATTATTCTTCAATATTAATACCACTGTAGACTGTTCGCGGGACGGCTGTGGGCTTCTTTCTTGGCAGCTGCGTTAGTGCAAACACCATCGGTGAGCAACACTATGGGTCACGCGACATCACAACTAACCACCCACAGCCCCACTGATTGGTAGTATCATTGCTACATTCACCAGCTGGAGAGTCATTTATGGCGTCGAGGCCGGCATGTCATGCTTTGGCTTGGTCCTCACCTTTTCTTCATCCCTCGAGCAAGTGAGGTTGGGAACCCCAAGACTGCAGAGGCTATTCGTCCTAAGACACGAGGGGATATGATTCGGACATTCAACCCATGATTGTGTTTCGACAGTTTAAATACCCCAAGGTGCTATTGGCGGTACGTTGTAACCTGCTGATGACAAGACGTTTTCTGACGCATGCTAGAACATCGCTTGTGGCCTGCTGGCGTTTAATCAATACGGCCTGTTAAGTTCGGTCCGTCCGTGTCACCCTCGATTCAATCTGAACTCTCCTCTTGAAAGTGGTCTCTTCTACCTCGCTCCTGGCGCCGGCTTTTTAGTCGGCAGCACGCTTGGTGGCAAGGTGTCCGACATTGTTGTCAGGAGATACATCCGAAAGAGGAATGGGCAGCGACTACCAGAGGACAGACTCAACGCCAGTCTTCCTTTCATTCTTTTCGTACTCCCTCTAGGCACTCTTCTATATGGCTGGAGTGTACAGAAACGCATTGGAAGTATGGCTTTGCCCATTGTGGGTTCCTTTATTCAAGGAACAGGACTCATGGCGTCGTTTAGCGGGCTGAACACATACGCAGCTGGTAAGTCAGGAAGAAATAGCCTAAAGTATCGAGCTAATACTGTTATAGAAGTCCGACCGGTGTACAGGACGGCGGTCATCACGGGCAAGTATGTTGTTCAGTACAGCTTTGCCGCGGGAAGTGTTGGCGGCGTCGTTCCCTTGATCAACGGCCTCGGTGTTGGATGGGCTTTCACAATCAGTGAGTATTCCATCATTAATCGAAGCTTGGAATACGTGCTAATTTGATGAAGCTACATTCGCTACCCTTATTAGCGGCACGCTTGTTGTGCTGATATCCAGGTTCAGCAGAACATGGAAGCAATAAATATTGGCCAAGGGCTTGACAACTCACGATCAAGCCTGTCACCTCGCCGGACATGAGAGATGACTGAAACACGGTGCGGCAAAGAAAAGTCTGCTTGGCCTTTGCAAGTTCGATACACGAATCACGAAACGAGTGCATCGAATGGAAGGCAGAGTTGGAGAAAAACGGCCTAAGAGAACAGCATGTAATGTTTGGATATAGACTTTGCATACATAAAAGTGATTTAATTAGAATAGACAATTAGAGGAGTAATCTTGTAATTATTTGGGTTGTTGCACAACAGCAATGAGTATTGACTGGTATGCAAGCCAACACTCGATCTGGAACTCAAGTTAAGGTGACACTTTTTTAAACTCGACCTGGGACAAAGGACGATGTCTCATCATATTGCTGACTCTATCACGGCTAACTTGGACGTATTTTTACGAAAAGATGTATTAGAATGGAGGTGGATTAACTGCCGTGAAAACCGAACGACCTAGAGTAGAAATGGTCAAGCACTAGCTACTTGGGAACTACTCAAGAAGTGCAATGACGGTTGACGCGCTTCTTGGTTAGTGTGCTCTTGCCAGATTTACCAAGAGCTCATAGGCTGCCTCGTAGATCCAGTCAATCGTAGCCAACATCTCAAATTACAAGGGCAACCGAAGACTGAGTAATAATATGGAGACGGGATTACCAAGACGCCCAAAAATAGAGCCTCGCGCTTGAAAATCCGATGACCATTCTATTATGTGGGGAGGCTAACGTTCGCTCGCGCCCTTGGCTTGACATTTTGGAGTCAACTTTGACATTTTTGACATGCGGTATTCACGGGGTGCATTTCCGGGCTCTGTCGGCAATAAGCGGGTATTGTCCAGGAACCTTGAGTTAACCTCTGCTATAATATGAACTTTCTGGGCACTCCGATCAGAGATTCCACACAGACACGATTATCACAATGACCTCTCTTGATGCGTTGGACCAGAGCGCAGACATAGCAGCCATCAGTGCTTCCTTCAAAGCCGTCTTTGACAAACTTCTCGAGTCTACACAGCAAGTTCATAATGATCCCCTCCTACGGGTTGCCCAACCAGCAGACCTCCCTCTCCTCAAAGCGCTCAGCACTCCCGGACAACCCAACGACATAGACCAAGCCATCCAAGATGCCTTCACAATCTCTGACTTTCGCCTCCGCATGAACAACCCCCGCTTCTTCGGTTTCGTCCCCAACCCCTCGCCACTGTCCTGGATTGGCGACTGCCTCTCGAGCGCCTTCAACTCGTTTGCGGGGTCCAGGCTGCAGGGCTCAGGAGTTGCCGTTGTTGAGCAGACGTTACTGCAGTGGCTGGCGGGGCGCGTGGGATTGCCTGATACTTCGGGCGGAATCTTTGTTTCTGGGGGTCCATGGCCAATATGACTGCTATGGTCTTGGCGAGGGAGTGTATTCTGCCTGCTGGGCAGGAGGGATTGGGCGTTGCTTATGTGTCTGATCAGACGCATCATTCTGTGACCAAGGCGCTGAGGATCATTGGCATCAAGCGAGATCGAATTCGTGTCATTCCATCGAATGAATCCTTTCAGATACAGATTGCGGCCCTCAAGGACGCAATTCAGACGGATCGAAAGGCAGGACTCATTCCCTTTGTCATAATCGGAACATCGGGCACGACCAATACCGGGAGTGTTGATGATCTAGCGGCCCTTGCACAAATTCGAGACGAAGAGGGCGTATGGCTTCACGTCGACGGTGCTTATGGCGCATCTGCCTCACTCGCCGCGACACGAAGCTCGGCAGTCAGCGGTCTCGGTCTTGCAGACAGTATCTCCTGGGATGCGCACAAGTGGCTCTTCCAGACCTATAGTTGCAGTCTGATCCTTGTCAGAGACAAGATCAATCTGGTCAAAGTCTTTACTAATGACGGCGATTACCTCCGCGACGCACTCGATGACGAAGAGATTCCCAACTTCTGGAACTTTGGCATGGAGTTGACGCGGCCGTCGCGAGCTTTGAAGCTCTGGTTCACGTTGCGTGTGCTTGGAGTAAAAAGACTTGGCCAAATGATTGACCATGGGTTCCGCCTGGCAGAGGTTGCCCAGGAAGAGGTGGAAAAGCTTAAGAATTGGGAGGTTACAAGTGCTGCGAGCATGGCGATAGTAACGTTCCAATATGCACCACCGGGCAAGACGGAAGAGGAACTTGATGACCTAAACACGGCAATTTCGAGAACTTTGGTCGAAGGAAATATTGCTGGAATATTGACAACAAAGCTAAGAGGGAGGGTAGTTCTGAGGATATGCTCGATTAGTCCGTTGTTGAGTGGTGATGAGATGGTGGGGATCATCCGACAAGTCGATGAAGTAGCGAGACAGTTGAGTACTTGAGTCTAGCTCACGGAGATCGGGGTGGACTCGTGGAAAGTTTGGATTTATTGTGCAATTGTAGTAACGGGGGACTGCGCTTCTTGTGGAGGGATGAATACCTAACACGAGAGCGGTCGCCGACTCAATGTCTCTACCACTCACACCAATCATAGAACCTGCTATTCGCTGCAATGTGAATACATGATAGTCCTCCATTATATCTCTCAGTCTTCTCGTTCGGCCGTCTCCTGGTCCCTTCGCTGGATAGGCTCTTCGTCCTTGTTGGGCATGTACTTGAAAATGATGGGCAGGACCGCGGCAAGGATGGCGGCGGTGCCGAGAACAGCATTGGAGGCCGCGAATCCCTTGAGGTTGCGGGGGCCTTCGGAGGCGGGCCACAGGTAGCTTCCGTAGATGTAGCTCGTGTGTCCGAAAGAATTGACAAAAGCAATAGCGATAGAACGCTTTCGCTCTGGCCTGGCCATGACCTCGCTCGTCCAGTTGAGAATCAGTGGCACGGTTGTGAACATGCCACCGATGAGGAAGCACATCATGACGTACTTGACAGTATTGTTCCTAACAACAATGGCGATCAGGCAAGATAGCGCCGATATGGAAAGGAGACCGGTGATGTGCCATCTGCGATCTTGAGTCTTATCCGAGGTCCAGGACCAGAATAGCTGGAAAACAGCACCGCAGGCCCAGATGGGGACTGTCATCCATTGGGCGGTGACACTGGTGTAGCCGAGTCCCTTCAGCATGGTGGGGATAAAGTAAGAGATAGTCAAGCCCAGAATGTTGCAGGTATAGAGAACCAGAAACAGCCAAGTTCTGCCGTCCTTGAGAGTTGCTGCAACGGCCTGGAAGGGTGTCAAGTTATCCTCCTCGGGCTGAACAGAGGCGCTCTGGTCGTGCATGATGCGGACGTGGCCAAGAAGTCGTTGCTCAGGAGTCAACATTTTTGAGTTTCGGGGGTAGTCGGGAAGCACAAAGTAGAGACCGAATCCACAGGCAACGGTGACAACGCCTTCGATGAGGAGAAGCCATCGCCAGCCTGGGATTCCACGGGCTCCCTCTAGTCGCGAAATAACGGCTCCGGCCATGATGCCACCGAGGGCGGGTGCAACACAACCGGAGGTATAGAAGATACAGAAACGTTTACCTAAAAGGTTAGCCATAAAATGCACGTTGTTGTAAATAGGTGTTGTTGAATGCTTACCAACTTCCTTCTTGGTGTACCAGCAGGTCAGGAGGAAGAGAGCACCAGGAAAGAGACCAGCCTCGATAGCACCAAGGAAGAAACGGCCGGCAAGGAACGAAGATGGGTTCTTGCTCTGCGACATTCCGATAATCACACTGCCCCAGACGACACAGATTGTAGGTAGGTAGATTGAAGGCTTGATCTTCATCAAGAGCATGTTGGAAGGCACTTCGAATAGGACGTAGGCGACGAAGAAGAGAGATACGAGCAGGGAGTATTCTGGAAGCGAAGTGTGGTTAGTGACAGTAATTGATGGTCAAGGGTGTGACTTACGATTCTCGCTCAGGCCTAGATCTTCACTCATTCCTGCAGCATTGGCATTGGCCTTGAGATAATGTTAGTTGGGTACTGAGGTATCTAATTGGGGCACTCACAATGTTTCCTCGGTCGAGGTACGCAAGAATGTACATCCACCAGAGAAGCGGAAGCAGGACCATGTCGGCCTTCCTGACTAGTCGTTTCTCCTCTGAAGTACCTGGGACATAACTCTGGAGGGCTGCGATGATTTCGGCATCTTCGAGGGAAAGCTCATTGGCGGCAACCTTGGTCTCCTTGAGGCTGTAGTTGGAAACGCGATCATGAGCCTTGGGCCCCTGATCCTTGGATGTTGTGTGCTCCATCGCTTAACAGGACTCGCCACAATTAAAAGAATAGGATGAGAGCGTGAGGCAAAACTGATCGAGTCTGGTAGCAAAAGCTTCGGTGCCAGTTGCAAGATGAATTCTGGAAAATCCAGGTGGTTGATCAGGTTATGTACCCCGTGTGGGAGTGTTTTTGGCGAGGGGGAGAAGTTAGCCGCTACGCAGGATCATGAGGGGTGACATACTAGTCAATTAGTCTTGCCGGGTTCAACCCCAGATCCCGGATAAGTTATCAAAGACGGGAGATAAGCTGGGTTTTGCAGGATCCGCTCTGCCAAGAGTCTATCCAACTGTCTCGAGATAAGCGCAAACTGTAGGTAGCTGTTGAGAATCACCAGAAGTTCGAGCCACGATTCCAGCTCGTTCGTATACACAAGTAATTCACCACTCCTGCATGGATATCATGGTATAATGATATAGATGCATCTTACGCTCACCTTTCTTTTTCTCTCGATCAAGAGGATTTGCGGGGAAATGATGAAGGATCGCCATGGTCACTCAGAGGCAAACCCTCATGGTTCAAGTCCGCTTTGAGTTGCGGGGTACCCGGCACACTACCGGCACGCATGCTCGCAGCGACGGCCCGGTATCTTGGTTGGCGGTCTGGGGTAATGCGGCGCTAACGGCGATAGCTGCAAGAGCGATTATGGAAATGGCATGGATGCAGCTGGGATAAGGTTATGGTGTGTGGCAGGAGTCGAGAACATGCCTGAGTCGAGGAGCCTGGAGACGGCCTTGGCCAGAGCCGGGTGTGCCGGTCAACGATTCGTTATTACGATCCTCGTGAACCTTGGCATTACGCTTCGGTACAGGAGGGGGCAAGGTTTTGGTTATGGGTAAGATGCTCAAGTTCCGGTCTTCAGCATTAGATTTCATTGCTGTCGTGTGTTTGTCATTGTGCTCTTTGCTATCATACCCCACGGAGACGTCATTGATGCCAACATTAGAAAGGTCCCGATGTGTTGAATGATACTCTTAGATGTCATCATACGGAGAGCATTAAATCGGAGCTCTTGAGGCTCTTTACGCTGTGTGTTGTTTAGCTCTATACAATTATTCTCCGCCTAATTAGCCAGTTCTACATGATCTTCCAAGCCTATGATGAACTGGCCTTAGATGCTGCCACAATCTGGCGTGCCATGTCGGGAAATGTATCAGCCGTGATATCCATCTTGCCAAAGACACCCTCGCAAAGTTCCTTCTCCCAAATAGTGCAATAAGCGGCCTTGAATCTGTAGACAAACTCCGATCAGCAAGAACAATTGTTGGGGAGGAGTGCAACTTACCCTGCCAACTGAGCAGCAGTCACATCCCAATTGTGAGCGGCCGCAAACCATTTCTCGTCATCGCCCAAACGGTCCAGCATAAGTTTGTACACCCGGGGATCAGGCTTTCCGATTTTGAATCCGTCACAGGACACAAAGTTCTCCTTGGGCATATGGATACCGTTGTGCGTGAAGTAGCCGCCAACACGCTCCACATCACCGGCTGTCAAGGCCCAGATAGTGAAGCCGTTGTCCCTTAGTATCTGAAAACACTCGGCAATTCCCGGGCGTGCTTCCAACTTCATGTACTCCTGGAGGATATACTTCAAGTCGTCGTCGTTGGCGAACTCGTGTGGCTCTTGCACGCCCGCCATGTACAGCATTCGGTAAAATATGCTACTAAAGACATCTCTGAATGTGATGTAGCGACCACTCATACTGAGGTAGGTATACTCGCGCTCAGTCACCTCGATCCAGAGGTATCCAAGCAGGCGAGGCTTGATACCTTGTTCGCGCAGCTTATCGCCCAGTCGGTGGTCAAGGGCGTTGAACATGGCATCGTACGACACGCATGTGCCGACGATGTCAAAGACAACGTGCTTACTGGCCGGAGACATGACTGATTCGGTAAAACTTGGAGTGAGAATATGGTGTTTATGGTGAACAAGGGGGTTGGGTAGGCAGGTAGATGGCTAACTCTAGGCTTCCGATAAAGGCTTGGGCACTTAAATGGCAAAACCAGCTGACGATTATAGTGCCTGCTTGTGCCGGTGACTAGAAAACTAACCGAGTTGCACAATGGACTGACTGTTACCGGCACACACCCGGCACACCACCCCGCAGAAGGAGGTGGATCCCAGTGATTATCATTCATGAAGTTGTGTCAACGTCATTTATTTCTGCATCGTTCGCCTCTGTTATCTAGATACGGTCCTATCAATGTTGATCCGGAAAAGATTCGCGCCTTACCCTACCTATCTTTAAACTCGCCGAGTATTCATGTCATTGCCTGATAAACTCAACAGATACAATCCCAAGCTTGACCATCGAGTCAGACAACCGTCAACATGACCAAGCATGAAATGGCGCCAGTCGCCAACCCTGTCCCCTCCTTTTGGAACGCAGAGCCTCGCCCCCTGGATGATTTCCGGAGTACCAAAGACCTTCCGTCCGAAATTGACATTCTCATTATCGGCTCTGGCATCGCAGGAGTGGGCACAGCCTACCATCTACTTCAAGACAGCTCTTTCAAGGCCTCTATCGCAATCCTCGAAGCTAGGAAACCAGTTTCTGGCGCTACTGGGCGAAACGGAGGTCATGTTAAACCAGATGGGTTTCTCAACGTGCCCAGAACCGCCAAGATCTACGGTGCAGAGGCAGCAGCTGAGCTGGCCAAGTTTGAAGCCGCTCATGTGTACGCGGTGAAGGAGCTTGTTGAAAGGGAAGGCCTTGACTGTGACTTTAACGTCACAAGGGCTCTGGATGTTTTCTTGGACCCTAAGCATGCAGAGCAGACGGAAGAAGCATATAAAAGGTTGGCAAAAGCGAAGGTTGTTGATCTACACGATATCGCTTTCACGCCCAAGAAAGACGCAGAAAGAGTAAATTTCACCCCTTATTTGCCGCTTTGCAGTAACTAACAGGTACAAAAACAGGTTTCTGGTGTCAAGGGCGCGCAGTGCTGCTTTTCCTACACAGCCGCCCACTTGTGGCCATCAAAGATGATCCATCAACTCCTACAACTTCTCCTCGACAAAGGCGTCAAGCTATACTCTCACACGCCCGTATCTTCAGTCTCGCCAACCCAGGATAGCAATGGATCATGGACTGTGACAACCCCCAACGGCTTGATCAAGGCTCGGAAGATCATCTACGCTACCAACGGCTACACTAGCCACCTACTCCCCGAATACGCGCGCTGCATCGTGCCGATTAGAGGAATCGCCTGCCACATCAGCAGCCCCAAGGGAGCCGACACACCTCATTTGGTGAATACTTATGGAATCCGCTTCGATGCCCGTAACAATGATTATCTTATTCCGCGGCCTGACGGCAGCATCGTTGTTGGTGGGGCCAGACAGCGGTTTTGGCACAACAAGGAGCGATGGTATGGCACGACACGAGATGATGAACTCGTTGAAGAGGCTGTGTCTTACTTTGATGACTATATGCAACGGCATTTCCGTGGCTGGGAGAACTCGGGTGCTAAAGTAGAGAGCATCTGGACCGGAAGTAAGTTGGAACTATTGCAACTACCAATGGCTACTAACACGAGCACTAGTCATGGGCTACAGCGGAGATTTTATGCCCCATGTTGGAGACATCCCAGACAAACCTGGCCAGTTCATCATTGCTGGTTTCACGGGCCATGGAATGCCGCAAGTTTTGCTTTCGAGCAAGGGCATGGCGGCCATGGTGCGTGACGGTGTTCCATTTGAGAAGTCGGGTCTGCCTCGTATCTTCAAGACCACCAAGGCCAGGATATTCTCAAAACGAAACCTCATGGAAGAAAGTCTCGAGCCGTTGTGGAAAACGGGCAGGGAGTCTAAGCTATAGATCAGTGGGAAGAGATGCGGCATGGGGCTAGACGAGCGTCAGAAAGTAATATCAATTCAGCCCTACAATCATTGTATTAATTTCTCATCATGCAAATACCCTAGAGAATTTTCTTAATTCCAATGGTTTGCTAACCCGTAACCGTTGGTTTTGATGCGGTAGGATTAGTATGCCAAACAATAGTCTTCTATCTATTCAGGATTGCCATTCTGTGGGAGTCTGGAACAGTACCTGAACCCCCTACGCCCAACCTCTGCCTTCATTCAAGCACCCAATTGTGCCTAACCGCACTTGAAGGTTGCCATTGAATCCAGTGATAGTGGTTTGGATAAGTGGGTGTCTCAATTAGGCAGAATCACCGTCGATCTCCGGCACCGGCCGGCAAGCGACATTTTCCGGCACGAAACCGGCACACAACACCAAACCTCAAATCGTAGGAATCTCCCTCTTTCAACATCCCTCCACTATACCAGGACCTTTGTTTACCAAGCTGATTGGCTTGATTTGCTCAGTGTGCTGCAATGTCGAGACCCACCGAGGTAGATCAGACTGTGTATGACCGGCAGCCTCCGGCGTCACCTCAGCCGGCACGCAACGAGATAACCGTGGCAGTTGGGAGGAAGCCAAGGGCTGCACGAGCGTTAGTGTTCACATGACATGTTATTGCGTTCCATGGCTGATGAGACTCACAGGTGCGACAATTGCCGACGCCTGAAGGAGAGGTGCACTGGCGGAGTCCCATGTGACGGATGCATCAAAGCCAAGCGCCAATGTGCCTTTACCAACGCATATAGACGATCAAGGCGGCGGCCAGAAGTACAGAAGTTGGCGGAAACTATTAATCCAAAGGCTTTCTTCGATATCGATAGGATCCGCAACTTGGAAAAGATTGTCCAGCATTTTACGAGTATTCAAGATTTCAGCCCTACTAAACTTGCGGAGACAGTGACATCTCTATCAGCAGACTCACCTCCGTCACGGGACCCAGCGAACCTACAGTTTGACGAGGTTTCTGACGACAGTCACAGCAATCAGGCGACAAAGGAGACAACTTCTATGCTAGGTACGGGGCTTAAGATACCCAAGGCATGGAAACTGTAGCTCATTACTCCACAGCCTATGAAGAGTTCTCTCATTCCGACTTTACTCGCCAAATCCAGCAAAAATTAGGTCCTGACTTAGAAAGACCCAACACTGTAAGAAACGCCTCTACCTGTCAATTTATCATTTGCGGAGCTAACATGTATTGACACAGGAGTCCACAGCCAGCGTGGCCACTGCAGAACAGTTATTATCGTTCCCCTTTGTCGTCCAAGAAGCAGTATCTCTGTTCCCACCTGCCGAAGTCGCCACTACATTGCTGGACATCTTTTTCAACGTAGCTCAGACGAACTACTTCTACGTAGACGAAGATGTTATCCGGATCCGGATATCCGAGATATATGCCCACCCTGCAACGCCGCTCACGATCGTCGACGCTCCATGGGTCTGCACGGCTCTCATGGTGTTTTGCGTTAGCACCCAATTTGCACACCTGGTCAAAGGAAGACAGTCAAACACTGGAGAAGTTGATGTGACTTCAGCGATTGATGACGCCCTTGCATTGTCTTTCTATCGAAAAGCAACTGCTATGGTCCCTGATCTGCTGACCATCGGGAGCCCCCAATGCGTGCAGGCCTTCATCTTGATGGGGGTGTACACGCTCCCGGTTGACCCCGCAGGATTGGCCAGCAGCTATTATAGCATTGCCATGAAGATCGCGATACATAACAACATGCACTTGAAGAGCAAGTCCAAGACACGAGATGCCGAGATGCGTAACCGAATTTGGTGGACAGTGTATACCCTGGAGAGGTGAGCCAGCCTTTTTCATCGCTTTACCAGAAGTAACAGAGCAGATTCTCGAGCGAAGATGTGCACCTATCCAACTGCACAAAGTATCTGACTACTCACAGGCGTGTTTCCATCTTGCATGGCCGGCCTGCATCAATCCAGAGATCCCAGATAAGCACCGAACGACCCGTCAATCGCCTTGAACTACAACCTTCCGGAAGGCCCAATACATTCCACAACGCGATGGCCCAGAAGGACCTGACTGAGATCATGGAAGATGCTCGCGACAACATGTTAGTCCTTTCATCCCAGATGGTACTGCCAAGCTAACTGTCCAGTTTAATGATCAAAAAAGCAACTCCAAGCTCGAGCATACTAGTAGCCAATGACGCACTCAAAGTGAACCAAGCATTGGAGACATGGTGGGATAGTCTCCCAGAAGAGACGTACTGCAAGGACTTGACACCAGGCCAACCTCTCTTTCGATCCAACATACACCTCGCACTCACATATCATCTTGTGCACATCTTTATCGGTCGATCCTTCATGTTTGACGATTCCAATGCTGATAAACAAGGTTTGCACGGATGGGTGAACGCTCGCAATACTCTGATAAAACGCTGTATTGAAAGCGCCATCACCTCCGTCCAGCTCTGTCAAAAGCTCCATGATGAGTTTGGACTTTCCAAGTCGTCGTATACCGAGTTCACTTCTTGCTGTGCCGCAGTAGTAACTCTGATCGCTCAACGCATCCTCAGCAAGACGGTAGAATTTGCTGAATTTGGCGACATTTGTGATCAAGGAATCACACTACTGAAGATCATGTCTGGCGGCGTCTTCGCCAACACAAAAAGCTCCGAGAAGCGGGGCTTGGAGATTTTGGAAATGACATTGGCCAAGTTGGGAGCAAGTCATGGTGAGAGCCCGTCACTGGGTGGTGCAGGTTATGATCAGTTTCGCAACTGGGTTTCGTTGCAGGTCGAGCCTGAGCAGATGCTCGGACAAGAACAAGCAGTGCCAACTATGGAGTGGGCGTATGGGAGCAGCCCGGAGCAGGGATCGTTTCATTCAGAGATGAACTTGATGCCCGAGTTTATGCCTACTAATTTTGCTGAGCTTGCGTCGCTACCAGGCTTGGAAAACTACTTTCAGAGTTCGATAGGATGAGCAAAGAGGATTTAGACCACTGCGAGACATAATAACATGGAACATACCCCATGATTGAGTAATATGTATTATGGTTCTCCTTACAAGACAAAGAATGCTGCAATGACTCGACAGAGATGGCAAGGTTGCAGGAGTGGGAAGTGCAGCGTGAAAGAGCAACAGTGGATCCTGGAGAAACTGACGTATCATCTGTAATGATCACCTGCTATGAACAGCACATCTTTGAAGTCTATTAAATATATACATTGCTCATTAATCCCCGGGGTATCATCTCTCATCTCTCACTCCCTTTCGTCGCCACCACTTCGACTACCATGTCCTTCTGTACATGTATCCCAGTCCCATTATGATCCATGTCCTCACGGTATGGACTCGATATCACGGTACGAATACCTTCATGACTATGTACCGGCCTGGGCACCACGTCAAAATCGCCACCGTCCGAAACACCACTTTCGATATCGGCTAGTTGATGCGTCGAACTCGTTTCGTCATTCTCCTTTTCCCTGTTTGTTCTCGATATTGTAGCCAGTCGGATAGCACGGCTTGGTCGACTGATGGGTTGGCTACTATTACCGCCGTAGTAGGAGCTGAGGAAGCGGGCGGGGAAGATGTTGCGGATGACAGGTCGAAGTAGGGGGAAGCAAGCTATTGGAAGTTAGTCAAGAAGCTCAACATAGGTTCAAGGTTAAGAGCTCTCACCAGATACAATAGCAATGTTGATCTCGACTGATCCCCAGACGCAGTACATGCCGTAGTCATGGGGCATTTGTGTTGACTTGGGGTCATAGCTGAGGGCCTCGACAATGGCGAATACCGACGCGAGACAAACACTGGAAAAAGGTCAGTCAGATGCGGCGACTGAATAGTAACAGAGCTTAGTAGTCACGTACATGGAACCAACAATGAAGAGAGCAGCCACAGCAATCTTCTGACCCATGCGCAGGCGAAGTTTGAAGACCTCGATGATAGGCAAGACCAAGATGGCAAGGTCCATCAAGAAATGTGTGAGGACAGTGCTAAAGAAGAATTCCGTATCCCGGATCCTGCAGACGGCGTGAGGAATCGTCTTATCCCAATATGCCTGCACTGGGAGGCAGCGAAAGATGGTCATGAAGGTTCGAACAATGATCCAGACGAAGCACATGGTGATCATGATCTGCATTGGGAGTCGGATCGATGATAGTTGAAAGATTCGCCAGTAGAGGAAGAGGATGGCCAATTTCGCAGAGGCGATCGCAAAGGCGTACGTCAAGGAGTTGAAGAATCCGATGAATCGTCCATTGTGAAGGATCAGGTCTCGTTCGGCTTCGCTGAGATCGTCGGGCATGTATTGACCAAGATACCAATGGATGGTCCCTGCATGGAATTGTTAGACTCTGGATGATGTGAATATCGTGGGTGGTTTGTACATTCTAACACGGTCGCCGAGTAGAGACATCCAAATATCTGGCATGTCTGTTAGCAGGTTGATCGTGTCTGAAGCATACGGGAAACCCACATAGGTAAGGACACAAAATGTATCATCCCACCACCAAGGCTGCTTCGTTATCCGCCGGGCCATGAAGCGCATCACCATGGCCACCGACGCCGCGACCCATGTGATGGCCGTCGACCAGTAGATGTTGGGCTCGAGCCCAGCCATGGTTGAGACTGCAATCCCTCGTGAAGTTGAAGCTTTCGTCGATAAACACAACAATGACGAGAAGCACCTCCAACCGGTTTATCTGGGGGTCCCTCACCTTTTGGCTGAGGATCAGCGCTTTGACTTTGCCCTGGCTGCGTGGCTGGCCTATCAAAGACACTAGACCCCCATCATTGGACCGTTGACGTGAGGGCCTGACTCGACGCGACAAGCCACCATGGCTGAAAGCAGAGTGGCAGCAATGTCCCTACTGGCCTTGGCGGGCTGGACTCGAGCTGCTGTGCTTGGCTGGGCTGTTTTCGGGACTCACGTTTGAGCTGGGGAGTCGATAGCTAGATCGAGACCGATTTGCTGGTTCGGTTCATCGGCAGCGACGGCTTCACTGTAGACCAAGCCATTCAAATGCCATGGTTAATGCAAGAGTCATGCAGAGGCTTTTCTCGAGAAATCCCTTTTGCCGGGTCTCAGCCACGTCTTTCTGACCGATCATTCTGGACGCGAAAAGTGAAGCCCCTTTTGCATCAAATTCAGCCACTGAAGGACACGCGAGATAAGAAGCGCCATAACAGGTGCCGCGTCTACCCCGGCAGTGTGTTGGATCCGGGGTCTGGGAAACTCTAAGACGGACCCGCGTGGTGGTCCGCATCCAAAAACCCCAGGTTATCGCTAAGCCCTGATTTGACGGGTCTCGAGCCTCCCGATAGCCCTGTGAGTGATAACAACGCGGCCTGAAACCATTTTGATGTTGGTTCCTGGGACTCGAGTCAGTTGAGCGGGAAATCGGGATCTGAATACAGTGCCTGTTCTCAGCTGAGCTGGTGGTGTCCTGCAGGGCGACGCAAGATGCAGGGACAGACAGACCGCGTAAACGGCCACGCTGCTGCCGTTGCAAAAGGTATCCACTCCATATCTTCAGCTCCTCGCTTTGATGTCATTCTTGAAGAAACGCTCAGATCCTCTCAAACTCCACCGTAGCATTCCCCCTTTGACCGTGCACCACGGCCCGGGCTCCTGGTTCTTCAAAAACGCATCGCTTAGGTCTCTTGACAGATCTGATCGAGTCTAGCTTGGCCTTCGACCCACCAACGGTGAGGCAGCTAACGCGTAGTGGCTGCAGCGGATTTTGATAACGTGCTGAGGTGGACGATTAGCCCGCTGTCTAGGCGCACCTCAGGCCATCTGGAAGACCGTCCACGCGATCCGTCTATCAGTAAAAGGATCGCAGAATGTCATTCTTTCTTCAGGGTCAAACGGCGCCGATCAAGGAGGGTGACATGCTTTGGGGGTCCGACAGATACGACGCGGCCGCCGTGGCTTTTCTCCTGTTGCAAGTCGGCAGGCAAGCTAAAGCCGAATGGCTGGGCTTAGCGCGGTGCGGTGGGCGGTCGCGCGGGTGGTGGTCCGCAGTGACGGGAAAGCAAGATTGCGGTTCGAAGGCTTTTCAGTGGTTCGTGATACTATTCCCGTGTGAGTGATAGTTGAAAGGTTGAATCGACGCGGTTCGTCTTGGGAGTTCAGGGGTGATCATGGCAGTGACAGCTTTCAACGGAAACCAGTGTCGGCTCGCTTGGACCCAGGGGTTGCACTCATCACATTTGAGCCAGACTACCGGATTTGGAACTTGTCAAAGTTGACTCTAGCTCTCCCGTCTCTATTTCCGCCCTCTCTCGCTTGTCGGGGTGAAGTTGGCGATATTTCCGCTCTTGGCAGTTTCCCATGTGGCTTATGGGTCAGTCGCTCAGGGGAATCATCCTGCAAGAAATCGTTAGTGCCTAAACCCCTTGTTAGGCGATCTTGCATTTCCTAGAACCCATTGGAGATCCCATGTAATCATGCATTTCATCAGACACGTGCGGTTGAGGAGCCGAACAGTTCATGGCAATGATCCGTCAAGTGGAGTCAGAAATGCCATTAGCATTTCAGTAGTCCATGCAGTAAAGGCGCGTTACTCTATCGTATCAACTACCAGAATACTTAACAGTGTTTACAGTGTCTTCATCCTAACCCTCCTAGATACAGGTTACCGTTATCGGATGGGGATAAAGGGTCTGAGCGTTCCATCAGACATGGCGCAAGCAACTGTCACGACCTATGCCTCGCAAGGTTAACTACGTGTCTCAAAGCGCACCCATAAGGACGACTTAACTCTCTCTGGTACCTACTACTTCTTGCACATGGCGTAGTGTTTCCCCACAAACCCAACTGATCAGGGCAGATTGGTCCAAACTGAATAGAGCTCAAGCTGTCAAGTCTGATATTGGCTTTTAGAGGCTCGTGCCACTTGCTGTCGCTTTCTTTCCCCACCTTCTATGATACTTCCTAATATTTAGCTTCAAGGGGATGGCGCTGGGGAGTGGAAGAGATTACTACGGTGGAACGGGTGCACAAGGTCAGGGGCTAACTTGATTTCACAGGTAGCCGAGTCAATATTCCAAAAAGTTAACAGACCGGAGAGGGGTCATTACTGAGACCTTGGCATGAATTCAAGGGTAGTTCGAGGGTCACGGTTGCAAGTAAGTCGTGGAGGAGAGAGATGAACTTGGTCGACGCTGACTCTTTGGATCTGACTCCAGTCGTGGGCGCAACCCAGGGACAGACGATTCTGTACGACTGAAGAATACCAAATGGTAATCATGGAGAAAAGTCTACTGAAATATTATTAGAGGCTTTCGTTCAAACCGTTGTATACAGCTTGGCCTGGCTCTCGAGCGATTTTGAGAGCGCCCCAGCTTCCATGTATTGAGCCTACCCTGAATCTCTACATGCCTTCATCGGTTAAGAATCCCATCCCTCTCCTCGGCCACGCTCTTTGATTAATTTTAGTCCTATTCTAATGATCACTGGAGTGTTTGGTTGGAGTGAAGTTTTTCCTCTCTGGATTCTCGATGCTGTGATGAATACGGGTGAGGGAGAGATAGATATTGGGAAACCCAGGGGAAAACTCGTGAGCGTGAGCAGGGCAAACACCGTCAAGGACACGAAAGAATGAATCTGGCACGAGGTAAGTAAACGAATAACCACACTGAAATATAACTAGTTCCGAAGGTAGCTATTTGCTGAGTCTTGTGTCACTCTTGTGAAGATACGGGCTCGACGAGGCCGCCATTCTCTGTATCCACTACTTCTGCGTGTTGTGTATGTTCCGCTTGTGTGTACCTGATTTTGTGCCGTGCCTCTTCTGTATGCTGCCTCCCCCACGTTCTACACCTACTACATCGCTACTTGTCGTCTCTTGCCTCCATCTTATAGAACTTCTTGGTGACTTTTATGGTTTGCTCAGGAGCATTAGTCTCTCCCACTATGCCCTTTTTCGACGACCAATGTAAGCCAGGGCATCCGTTCATGCGGGGTGAATTATAACGAGGCTGCTCGCCGCGTAGAAATCGCATGTGAGGACGAGCCCTGTTTTCTTTCACCCACATGCCGAACTCCGTACACCACAGCATATTTTCCCCTATTTGTTGCATTTTGCGGAATACACAGTCTGTGATCCACTGACAAACTGTATAACTATATCCAATGTGGTTTTGGGTTAACACTTGTAATAACTTTAAGGAGAAGGATGGTCTCGTCATCCGCCGACTTTCCAAGCGGCTTATATCACCATACTCTCCTTAGTCCTATCAAGTTAGACAACCCCGGAAGCGAAAGCTCTGACAGAATTGCTTTCACTACGAGCGTCGACTGAGGGATGATGACGGTGATAATTGTTGAACCGAGCTGGGGTAGCGCAGCCATGATAACAGAAAGGATTTGAAGGGGTGTTTGGGGGTGACCACCTTGTATTTTTGAGCCAGAAGAGTCGACCTTTTCTATGCACACAAAAGCGCCATTAATCCTCAGCGATGCGGTGGGGTCCTTGGCCAAGCAGTCATGGCTCATCCAGATCTAGGGCTCTCAGAGCGAGGACGTTTTTAAGAACGTCAAGGACTCTGAAAGCTGTAGTCATTGATTGGAACAAGCAGCGCGTTCCATGAGATACTGATTCTGTTAAGCACTATCAAGGAGGCGCCACCTACACACTACCCAGACTCGGAACGCTTAATCAGTGTGAAAGGGCTCCCACCACGCCCACCGTGGCAGACACAGACACCAGTGAACCGATGTACATGAGCTACCTGGTTGAGACGCATTTTTTCTGGTTCCATGTCACATTTAGGTGCTGGAGCTCTATCCTCTGTCTAAGAATCTTGTTTTGGGCGTGTCTCTATTGTGCAACCATGACCAGGTGGGATTCTGTCATCAGGTATCATGGTGGACGAATCTTCGTAACACAAATTCAGACGGAGAAAGGGCCTCAATGCGCCTGCTGACTTCCAGGACGAGCCACGTCGGTAGAGACACCCAGCGGATAACTTGCCCCCTGCTCCATCACAACAAGGCGCGCCTCAAGAGTCTCATCGGAGACTGGAGCGATGGCTTTGCGCAACGCTTTTGCATCATTCATCAGGGGTTCCTCATCCGCTCATGGAATCCATCTCTCGCGTTATGGGTGTCGCCTCCTCCGACACCCATGGGGCGTCAAGTGGTAATTTTTGGACTTTGAGCGCATTCCTTCTAAAACGCCTCGTCTGGGCCACATCAGAGACATGACCATCTTCCCCCATTCTTTGCCGATTTCTTCCCTCTTCTTTTGGCTGTTTGAGATGCTTGGCTGCCCATGTTTTGTTTGCAAAAACCAATCACGAGCGGTGGCTTGGACCGTCAACGTCAATGGCTGGCATGTGGCTCTGGATTTGGCGATTTCCGAGGTGAAGGTTTCCACAACGACAAGTCCCGTCAAGGGAGATTGGCTGATCGGCATGTGTTCTGCGGACAGGGATAATAAGCGGCCATTTCCCTGTAAAAATGAAGAAGAATTTCTGTTCGTTCTCTCGCTGTTGTTCATCGTTGGCTGCTTGTTCACAGCTACGGATACACGAACACACTGATACAATGCATTGGGCAGCCCATACACATTTGCTGCTTTCAGCCCTACTCAGCCATGGCTTTACGGCACAAGCACAGCAGGGTGATGCTGATGCCGATCCCTATGCGCCCGTTTACACAGTTTGTCCATCGAACTTGAGAATCCGCGATCCCTCAGATGTATGCCATGTACGATCATCTTTTGGGCTTCTAAACTGACTATCCTTAGGGTCTTTCCAAGGAAGAGAGCGCTTGGAGACAACAACGAGGAAAGCAGATGATCCCAAACCTGGAGGACTACCTGAAGCTGGCCAACATTTCCGACTTTGACGTGTCAAGTTTCATCAAGAAGCTCAAGCCGACTAATGCTCCCGTTGTTGGTCTTTCGGTCTCTGGTGGCGGCACACAATCTGGTCTCGGAGGTTTGGGCATCTGGCAAGCGTACGATGCTCGGTCTGATGCTGCCGTCGCCGCCCGCACTGGAGGGCTGACACAGCTTCTGTCTTACATCACTGGCCTGAGTGGAGGTGGTACCGTGACGGTGTCTTTGCTGTAAGGTGCTTGGCTTCTGGTCGTCGACAGACACTGATAAGATGCGATAGTGCGGCAAACAATTTCAGCACAACCGATGCTCTACGAAAAGCCACCAACTTCTCAGCGGCTTACGCCTCTGGACCTGATGGAGACCAGGAAACCTTCCTCAAAGGAATCTTTGAAAACACTGGAGCCAAGGCCGAAGCCGGTTTCCCCGTCTCTGTCGGCGACACCTTTGGGCAGTTCTGGGGCACTTGGCTGCCTGAGGATCAACTCTTCAGTAACTATTCCGACATTGCCGCTAACGGCACTGCTTTCAACCTCGGAGACGCACCCATGCCAATCTTGGCCCTCGCAGAAGTCATTCCCGGCAAGTCCCCAGAGATCGGCAAACTCATGTACCCTGGCTTCAACAAGACAAACGGCTTCAACCTCACTGCTTACGAAGTAACTCCATTCGAGTTTGGAAGCTGGCTTGGAGGCAGAGTCCAAGCCTTCATTTCAACAAAGTGGCTTGGAACAGCCATGTCTAAGGGCAAAGCGCAAAACTCGAGTGAGTGCGTTCAAGGATTCGACAAGCTCACTCTCATGCAAGGGACGACGGCTAATGCGTTCACGGCCTGGTTTATTGACGCGTTTTATGACATTCCGACTTTTGCAAAGCGGTACTTGCAAGAGAGGCAAACAGTGAATCCGGATATCAATGATATTCCTGTGCCTGAGGATCAGTATGATAATCAGCTTGTTCAGCTTGTGAATGAGACGGCCAAGTACTTTGACCTCACATTCAACGAATCATTATGGTCTACGTTCCCCAATCCATTTGAGGATTACAACAATGACATGAAGGGCGTCTCGGAGCTACTTCTCGTATGTTTTCCACCATTAGTTGCGAAGTACTTCTAACAGTATTAGGTGGATGGCAGCCTCACGGGAGAGACCAACCCTCTTCGGCCTCTGATCATCCCTGATCGCAAGCTTGACCTAATTATCGTGTACGAAGCTTCCTCGGATTCCATCAACGATTGGGTCAACGGAACCAATCTGATTAGTATGTTTTTCGCCTCTTCATGTTGAGAGCCGGTACTGACTGGTCACAGACACTGGCCTTGCCGCAAAGGAGGGTAACATCCCGTTCCCCGATATCCCAGACGTCAACACCATGGTCGGCCTGAATCTCACCAAGCAACCGACTTTCTTCGGCTGCAACGCCACAAAGGACACGCCGCTCCTTCTCTACCTTCCCAATGCTCCATGGACCGGCTACACCAACTACTCCTACACCCTGGATCAATTCACCGACGAGCAACTCGACATTGCCTTTGACAATGCGTTCCAGGTCGCCACTTACGGAAACGGAACGGTTGATCCTGACTGGCCGGCTTGCCTTGCATGTGCCGCCATCAAAGGAGCTCTTCAGCGCACAAACACCAAGTTGCCTTCTCAGTGTCAGGAGTGTTTTGCTAGACATTGCTGGAATGGCACGACAAGCTCTAGGGAGGTTACGGCTGCCGATTTTGACCTGAGACCACGCTTGAATACTAGTTTGACGTATGAGGAGTGGAACGAGACGGAATGGTCTGCGGGATCGACGAACAGTACTAATGGCAAGGATGATGATTCGGCGGGATCTAAGGTGACGGGAAGCTTTGTTGGAGTGTTTTTATCTATCTTTCTGATGGCTGCTCTGCTCATGTAGAGATTTTAAAGTCGCTTAGCGACTGGAAGATTGGAAGTAATACTTAATACCGATTATCTTGACATAAGAAGATGATGCTATGTCGATTCGCATTACACATGCGTACCTAAGTGCAAGTTCTTCCAGTTACTGAATAAAGAACGTTGTGGAATCCATCAAATCCTCGCAGTAAAGCTCGTCTACCATCTCACCACCCATAATACCCCCGACATATGACCCGCCAACAAGTGAGTATAACTTTCTGTTTGTCTCTGACCCAGCTTGCGGTATAGTGCGTAGGATGAAGGGCACTGGTGACCCAAAAAGAATGGCAATAGTGTCTCCAACACAACTTTCCGCCAACAAGGTGCCCACAAACCCGCTCTTGGAGACGAAGAGAGATCGTTTTCCAATGCCCTGATTTAAACACAGCTCGTACTCGTTTTGCTGGTTCTTGTTGTCCGGGTCGGTTTTGGTGGCATCTCGGTTTAGGAGGCTTAGGTACATGTCCTCGTAGGACGAAGGAGCGGAATCGTAGCCAGACCTCAGGCGCTTGTTTGAGATCAAGATTCTCCATAACGGCTCCTTTGTCTTGAACTGATCTATAAAGGGTGCGATCGTGGGGTTAAGCTGACAAGGCCGTTGTCCGGCTTCGGACACCAAGGACTCCAGGGTCGGCAGCTTTTCGATGCATGAATCGAGGGATGTGCCCAACGATATGACCTGATCGATTGTGTCGATAAAGAGCCCCTCCGCCTGTAGCGTCCTTTCATCCTCCAGCCTCTTTCCGTTGTTACAACCCGCCCCAGCCCCAGAGGCACCAATTCCTGCTGGAGGATGGAAGTGAATACCGCTTGTCTGCGTTGCCTTGCCGGCTATCTGGCGTGAGAAATCAGGAACCCAAGATGGAAGATTTGGCTGCTCGACTGTTGGTGGAAGAGAATCGATGCGAGGAGCGACAGCGGAAACACCTGGAAGCCATACTCCTGATAGGAAATGTGGGCCTTCTCCTTGAGAGAAGATGTGTGCCATGGCATCTGAATAAACTGCCGCGGTGGGCTTGTGGTAGTCGACGGGGATATTCGTGTCGGGCCCATCCGTTTTGAGCATTCCAAGAAGCCCATAGACCCTATCCCTTGGGTCGGTAGCTTCAGAGGACCTCGAAATCATCAATAACTTCCTCAGACTCTCCCCGCCCTGAGTCCGCATGGCCTCCTCCCTGAGTTCATTCAAGACATCGAGCTTCATCAATGCAACCATCTGAAAGTTGCCGTCGGCGGCAGCGTTATTGCCAGCACCTCTTTCTCGCTTTGTGTCTTGTTCACGGATCATGCCCAACTCCGCGAAGGCATCTCTTGCAATGGCCACCCATCCTTTGATGAAGAGCGACCATGGCGCAGACTTCCATCCACAAACCACCAGGGGGTCTTGCTTGGCCATGGCTAGCTCTTGAAGAATCCAAGTTCGTGAGAACCACGGGCGGCGGTCCACGACGCTAATGAAGAAGCTGCTGCATTCTCGCATCAGTCTCAACTTTTCTGTGCCCTGTTGCCCATCTGGCCCAGCAATCACTGGCAGCGCATCAAACACAGCATCGCTGCCATCACCTTCTTCTCCAATCCATATCACAACTCTTTCAGCTGATGCGTAGATATCCCGCATCATTGAGACTTGCTGGCCTCGCTCATTCAGATCTGCTTGGTTGATGCACACGGCATCCACCCAGAGGGTGATTGGCTGCCCTCCAACAGGTGGACGCAAATGTCGCAAAGCCGAAACGAGGTTCGCCGTAGCCGGAAGGTGATGTCCATCAAGAACTAGGACATTGCTCGAGTCATTGGGATTTGAGGGCTTACCCCAGACATAGGATAGCGCATCGTAGACCGGGCGGGTAGTTAGGTTGGAGTTGGATAATTGACAGTGAAGCGGCGTGTCCGAGCTGCCTGGTGGGAGCGTGAGAAGACGGAACCCGCCAGGTTGAGAGCCAAGCGGAACATAGCGAAACCCGTGAGCTGACATTTTACGCGCTTGGGGTTGAGTTGTCACGGAAAATAACTCGCGGGTTTTGTTTCAGACAAAGATTTCTATTCGCACAAACCCCTCACCACGTGCTCGAGAAGTCGTAAGCCGATCCTGGGCGCTATTGGACATTGATCCAGACCTGTCGCCTTACAGGAGAGCCCTCGATGCGTCTCAGCGTTCCTCAGTCAGAGCTGATCACCACGTTTCCTTGTTGATCCATGTCGAGCCCCTCTGGTAGACATTCCATACCTTCCACATACACTCCTTCGACAGCAAGCAAATTTCCGTCACCTTTGCTCCACCTGTGTCGTAGAATTCCCGATCGCGTAAAACCAGGCATGGAGTCTCGAATGGGGCCAAGATATCCGTCGTGCGCCATATTAAACCAACGCGCTTCATCGTGAGGATCACGACCGTTGCCGAGTTGGTGCCACACGGCGATCTCGATACACCAACCCTTCTTCTCTTGTCCGTCGTATTGCCGGCTGATCTTGACACAGTCCTGTGAAGGCCAACGTATTCTCTCGAGCTCTGGGACACAAAGTGGTAAGAAATGGATGTGGCGCTCGAACCAACAGTTACCTCTGGTCCAGTGCTTCCCGATCTGTAGGTGTCGGCAAACGCGCCACCTAGCCTGCATGAGGAACCTTTCCAGGCTTTTGGTGTCGTTTTGAGGGTGTAGTATCTTGTAGCGGACAGAGAGGAGCAATTCGCTGTTGATTATCCGTGGACGAACGGCCATATCAACCGACGTGCCAGTCTCCTGGCACAGCTTGTGTGTATCCAGTGTGATCGCTTCTAGTGGCATGCCGTGTTGATGACCGTAAAGATGGAGGTTCATAATGAACCTCACAGCATGGTACGTGAGGCAATGATCTTCGCCTACTGGGAACTCGAAACACTCTTTTTCCCAGTCTCGATGAGGATGATTTCCCCAGTCTTGAGCAGGATGAAAGCCAAGATACCCTTTCCACTGCTTTCGGCCAGAGCAGTCTTCCTTCGGAGGTACATCCCATCGGTGAAGCTTCGCGCATTGAAGACAACAGTAATAGTGGGGGATATCCTTTTCCAACTTGGATAGCCAATCCTTTCTCCAGCACCAGTCCTTTCTGCGCCAGTACCAGCGGTTCGTTTGGTGAAGATAGTCCCTATAAAGAGATCGACAGGTCAACGCAAAGCAAATTTGCGTGGGTTCATCAAGATGCCTGAAGATGATATCTATCAGTTCATTTGGAGTCCCGAGCAGGCAAGTCTGAAGGTGTGTACTCCCCGAGGAGTGGATGGATGCTTGGTCGGGAGCCATTAGGAAACGCGCCATGGTGCTAGATGACTCGGAGACGAAGAATGGTTGTTGCTTTTGTTTTTTCTTTGTGATAAATGAAGAAAGAGAGGTGAGAGGGGGAAGTCAAATCAAGCTGGCATCCGTCGGCGAATGGCAGTGCTTCTGCAGTCGCAATGATCCACTGCCGATATCTGGTGACTGTGATTCACGGACCAGCTGCTGTTCTGTCAAATAGTGTGTTTAGAAGACGCGTGGGAGATTAGATTTGAAGGCGGTGATGTGTTGGGATTTGTGTTTGAAAGAAGAAAAGTCGAGGGACCCTCGAGTGTGCCGGTCTCAGTTATATAGCTATTCATCTCGCACTGAAGCTTGCCCAGGCAGCTGCTGTGGGTAATACCGCAATACACCTTTGCGTTCGAATTGAAATTCCTTTCTTTTTATCTTGAATTTCGGCAGTCTTGTTGAGGTGCTATTCCTGAAGAACAACCAACTGGCAGCAATCAGCGTTACAACACCGCTGGGGTATTGTCCCACGTCGCTGTTGGGTACTTGATCCCAGCACAATTGCAAGAAACTTTGAAACACGAGCCGAATGGACATGAGAGGACAAAGGAGTTGAAGGAACGGCAGCATTTTGTGGTGTGTTCTGCCGTTTGGGAGGAGCCCTCTAGTGGAAAGGAGCATGAACAAACAAAAACGACGGAGAGGGATATTCTTCTCAGGCTGTCACCATTCCACCATTGGCAGGCCCAATCTCTGGCCAATAGTGTATAAATCAAGTAGCACGTAATGATACGTAGGCGTTCCTCGAGAAGGACAATAGGATATGTAGTGCAACAACGTCAGTCGACACCCGAGCCCTCCGGCTCATAAGTGCCAGCCCGATTTCTTGTCAAAGAGTCTGAGGGGTTGAACGAACTGCAGGCCGCTTCCGAAGCGGCGCTTCGGGAGGGATCTCAGGGTCCACCGATGAGGTACAATGTGTGCAGCCTGATATTTGGATGGGGTGATGCCCTGTGACATGGTAGGTCGAGTCCAGTCCAGTCGTCAAAGTGCAATATTTCAGCCTGCATGTAGTGAGAGTGGGGGAGAGGACAATGTGGCTTTGCAAATGCACTGAGCCAAGGTGTTGGTCAGCTTGAAGAACAATTGCCTCAGTCCAGAAGGAAACACAACGCGCTCAGGGTGGCATCTTAAGTGGCTTGTGTCGGGCTAACAATAGGCAGTTTGCTCGAGGAAACACTTAGCTACTAGCTAACAATTTTGCTACCTTGCTACCTTGCTGCCGAGCCCCAGCTCCCTGATAATGATATCCGTAGCCTTCTCGCCAATCACATTGGCGGTATTGTTCGTGTTCGCTCCCACGTTCATGGGTGGAATACTCAAGTCAGCAAGCTTGAGGCCCTTGGTTCCCCAAACGTTCAAGTCCTTGTCCACGACACCAAACTTCTCACGGGGGACCATCTTGGATGTTCCGATCGAGTGCCATGCGGTTTCAACTCTTTCACGGATGAACTGCTCAATGGCCTCGTCTTCTAGAGAGTACTCCACATCCTTGACATTTTCCAGTCTCTCGCTGAGATCGACACAAGCCGCCTTGGAGCCAGGGGGGAAGTTTGGATGGCCAGCAGGAATCTCGCCTCGATACAATTCGGTTCGTCGCATGATCTCACGGGATCTCTTGTAGGCCCACAGTTGCTTCTTGAGATCAACGTCACCCTTGTCTGTGAGAAAGCCAACGTTGAGGTCAAGTGGATCGGTGATTTCAGGTCCAGTGATGTGAAGATGGCCTCGAGAGTAGGGGTACGCAGTGTAGTTGGCGATAGTCATGTACTGTCCCATCGGAACAGTTGCAAGATCGCCATAGAAACTGCCACCTGTCAGCCTAGCTCTGCTCATTGTTCGACCGACGTACGCTGAGATGACGGCTGTGAGCGTCAATGGACGGTTCGGAACATCCTTGAAGTCTTTGTACCACGCAGCTCGGAACTCGGGACCAAGTTCATCAACCTGGGCCTCTGTGGGTCGCAGCTTGGACGAAAGTTCGACTGTGTTCCACCTAATCTGTGGATGCTTTGAGTCAACTAGTGCCTGTCGTTCTTCTGAATCTCTGAAGATCCAATCAGCAGTCTCGTGTGGCTCAAGACCTGTTCTGTATGGGTAGAGGATGATGTTGTGGTCCTCATATTCGTGACCGACATCAGGGAGATCGACAATAACAGGGACGCCGGCTCTCTTGAGGATGTTGGGATTACCGACACCTGACCTCTCAAGAACGGAGGGCGTACCACAGGCGCCGCATGAAACAACCACGAGCTTGCGAGCCTTGACAATGCGCTTCGGGTGCTGGGTGACAGCAAGTTGGAGCTGGAATGCCGGGTTGGGGGTGTATTCTACTCCGACAGCTCGCTTCTCGTCATCCAGCAACACTCGAACAACCTTGGACTCGACATGAATGTGAAGGTTTGGGTAATTGCTCCCTTCAAGCTTGTCGTGCAGATACTTTCTCGCAGTATCCTGTCGTTTGCCATCCAGCGAAATGTAACGAAGCCAGCGCTCGAGCCTGTTGTTGCTGTCAAGATCCTGTAGGTCCTTGATTTCAGGCCATCTGACGGCTGCTGCAGCCTGGAGAAAATTGTCTTTGACTTTGGTGTTTTGAAAGGTGCTATCGCTAACATGGATTGGTCTGTCGAACCCGTGAAGTTCTGGCTTCCCTTTGCCATGGTACGTCTCAAACTTAGCACGGTCAGTAGCAGAACTACTATGAACAAGTCCAGCCAATGGTTACCTTCTTCAAAAATAGGAGTATCTCTTCACCCGACCTTCCAGGCGTATCCCAAGAGTCAAAGTCAGATCGTTGGGCGCGGGTATACATGAGGAAATTGATCGAAGAGCCCCCACCCAGGACGCCGCGTGAGGGAACAATGCACTCTCGGCCGGCCAGTTGTTCTGCTTTCTTGGCTTTTTAAAACATGGTCGCTTGGCTAGTAGGTAGCAAATTGTCAGGATAGAATACGGGATTCTTAATGTTCTGGATGCCTCGATTGTCGGGGCCGCCCTCGATGACGAGGATCGAGAGATTTGGGTCGGCTTCTGCTAGACGTCCGGCCACGACACAGGCAGCGGTGCCACCTTGAATGAATCAATATTGTATCTCCCTTATTAGACAGAGGGACATCTCACCTCCGGCGATGATAACATCGACTTCATCGATATCGTCGGCGAGCTTCGCGTACAGACCCATGTTTGCTGCTCAAGGACTCAGTCGCAAGGGCGATATCCTCTCTTCTCTCGACACCTGGTCGGGGCCCTCTCCCTTTCTTAAATAAAGCCGCGCCTGCCCTGCATATGAATCACAGCTTGCTGCATATTTGCCCCTGCTTCCCATGCCGGATGCTCCTTACATATCACATACACTTAGGTGTTTCATATGGGGTCGCACAAATTGAATTCCCTCGGTCACGCCGCATGCATGGGGTATGAGTACCATCGTTCCGGCTCATCCTCGTCTGCAGACACAATCCATGTGATAGCGAGTAGCCTTGGCCTAGTTGGATGAGTGGATGTTGATCCAGACCTATGTGCATACGGACCACAGCAGATCCACTATCATGGTGGTGAACACACTCTAGATGTTTTATTCCAGATTGAAGCCCTGTGAATATTTGGTCCTATGGCTCTCTCAAGCCAATAACCACGGTAGGTACCCAGTTCTCGCAATGGTAACTAAATCGCCTAGCTATTCGACAGAGGTAAAGACGAGCCAACAGGGATACCTACCTTGTCACGACCAGATATGCACCCAACCTCTATAACGCACGTGACCGCCCTATACCGGATAGCTTATATTAATTATTATAAGACCACCTAGAAGTTAGATTACTATAATCTAAGGATTACTATAATCCTAGGATAATTATAATCCCCTTATAATTAACTTAATATATAATATATACTTATTATATATTCTTATATATTAGCTATCTTAGCTATTAATATAACTTAAGTTATATTTAATACCTTTAAGTATATTATTAAATATAATTTTTATTATTTTTTTAAGGCTATAAAACATTTCTTTGATCTTTATTTTCCCATTGCCCACGTCCAGCTAAACACAACTCGCCAACCTACTTAGAAGACATTGTAATTTGATCCTTTCTCTCGAAGGCTTCCTCGATGGGTAGGGCCGGGGGCACCTTGGCCCTTTTCATGCTCCTGATGGGAGTCTTCATGGCAAACAGCTGGTCAACCTCCTCAAGGCTACGACCCTTGAGCTCCGGGACGGTAAAAAAGGCAAGTACTACCATGACCATGCAGATTGAACCGTAAATATACCCGACCTTGCCTTCTAGATTTGCGTAAGGCGGGTTAAGTAAATACGGCAACGTGAAGGATGTAAGAAAGGTGATGATGACGGAGACGCCACAAGTGAGCAGACTGGTCTTTTCCTTGACTCGTGCCGAAGAAACTTCCCCCAAGACCACATAAGAGCTGTATTTATCGATGTGTTAGCCAAGCAAGTATAATGTGAAATGCCTGGTACACAGGGGTAGAAATCGAGCCAGGACATATTTCAACTTACATGGGAGCCCAAGAAATTGCATAGCAGATATTGAAAAGCATCAAGGATGCCACCTGCAACATCTCAGAGTCTAGCCGGTAAATCCAGGGTCAGGATCGAACGTACCATGGTGTTTTTTGCTGCTCGAGTCGGTTCGTGAATCGTAGATATGGAACCAGTGATGAGGAGAAAGGTCCCCATGAGGAAGCCCCCGGTTAAGAGAATGGGTCTAAGAGCAAGGCGCGGTCAGAGACGTTCTTATCTCATCGCACTCAAGCACTCACCTTCGGCCTAGACTATCGATGATAAACCAAGTAGTAAAAATGGCACCAAGCCCAAGAACGCTGGATATGACAGAAAACATGAAGGCCTTGTCCACGAACCCGTTTCTCTGGTAAAAGACGACGCCGTATTGTCCCATGAATGCCTGGCCTGTGATTTGCTGGCCAACCATGACGACCATAGCCACGCCCGTTCGAGCCCTGTTGTTCTTGTTAAACACTTCACTCCAAGTACCCTTTCCTGAGTTGGCCGATATAGAGCGAAGGCTCTCTAACTCCTCTCGGATCGAGTTTTCCGAAGCTCCCTTTCCACGCAGCCGTCGCAGGGACTGGTTTGCCAGATCGATCCGGCCTTGAGAGAGGAGCCATCGGGGAGACTCTGGCGCGAAGGGAAGTAAGCCAAGTATAATTAGGGGGGTGATGAGCTGCAAGCCAGTTGGGATCATCCATGATGCGTCACTCGGTATCCCCTTAGTGCCGAAGTTAACCAGCGACGCAACCAGGCCGCCTAGTCCAATAACCATCTGCAGAGTCGAACTGATGAGACCGCGTAGTTCCTTGGGCGCGCACTCGGCATGATAAATAGGCACGACGACGATGCAGAAGCCAGTGGTGGCAAAGTTGATGATGCGTCCAGCTGTAAACTGCACCGTTGAGTGCGCCGAGGTCTGGAGCGTGCATCCGACTAGGGAAGTGATGGCTAGGACAAGGATGGCCCTCTTGCGGCCCCATCTCTCTGACAGCGGACCACAGATGATAACGCCGACCAGCTTGCCAATAAAAGGGGTTGCCGTCATAATAGAGGAGAGGTATGCGGGGAGGGCGTATATTTGGGCATCCTCGTCCCACTCGCCGAATCGTCTGGCGAAGGCTGCACGCCACGACAGCCAGTTAGCAAACATAGGTATGATTAGAGACGGATAGGGATATGCTCACGTTGCATAGCCTGGACGCCGGCAAAGGTGCCCACGTCAAAGCCAAAGTTAAACGCATTCAGGGCCATGTAGCTATTGTACACCACTCCACATTAGATAACTGCCTCGTTCTGGTGCAGAGTACAAGCATGAAACGCACATGGTAACGAAGATGACCATAGGAGTAAACTTTCTGAGCCTCTCGCGGACGGAGAGACGGCCGTCGTGGTCCGAGGCATTGTCGTCGAGATCTACTGCCATGGCGTCAAATTCACAGGAGTTCCATCGAGAGTAGACGAAGGATAAGTGAAAGATGAGGGTAGCTCAACTCGGTGGATATTGCTCAAGTAAATGAGACGGGTTGCTCGCGTCTTCTTAAATAATTGAGATGTCGGGCAAGTTTATGAGCAGCATAGTCAATGCTTGACAAGGTCAAGTGTGCTGCTCCTAGAACCAAGATAAGCAGACCGACCCAATTTAGAACTTCGCCTCCAAGATTAATGGAGCCAGACTGCTGAAACGTTGGTAAGGGTGCAATGTCGCCATTTTGGTCCCTGCTTGCCATAGACCAAAATTGTGTTTAGGATCTCGGCTGCCCCATAGGCCCCGGATCGCGGTTCTATCTGACTTTGCTGGTGCTGAGGCCTTGGGCGGATTTCAGGATGTCGGCCCACCGAGGCATCACGGAACTCGTTACAGCTCGGCATGTCACCCTTGTATCATGACAGAGCTGCGACACCCCCCGCTCATGCGAGAGTAGCGCATATTGCGCCACCACTAGGTCGTCGGCTTGATTCTCAATTGGCACAATAGCCAGGCTCTCGCGAGCGACATCCGGCCCAGTGCACACCATACACTGACGGCCCTTGCACTCGGCATATCCTACTAACTCATCTCTTCTAACGTATTCTTCCATTCCGCAGTGTGGACCGACATTAGTCCAGCACTTAGCATCCATTAGTGCAGCGATAAACCGTGGCGTAATCAGGCGAAGAACTGACAATATCGGCTTTAGCAGAGAAGAGTAGAGTTTCTAAATCGACATATAAAGGAGATATCTCTTTACCCAGTTGATTGTTAACATCCTCATCCAAACAATTATTCTCTCAGACTAATACTGCTTGATATTGCAATCTCCACAACAATGGCTTCCTGTTATGCCATGATCTTGGCCGCGCTTAGTGCTACTGCCCTTGGCTCTGTGTCGCAATTCCGCGTCTTTGACAGCACAGCCTATCTCAACACCACGATTGGTTACGGATCGTCTCATATCAACTGGATCCCCAATTACGTGTGCAGCCCCTTGACAAAGGGCGGAGTGTTGCCCTCGGCGGACGAATGGAAGAGCATCGTGCTAGACTGGAACATCTACCCCGGCTACCCGCTGGTGCTCGATTGCGAGGACCTCTACTTCACCAACGAGACAACCGCCGACGTCAATCTAGAGGTTCTCTCTGCTCTGCAGACCTGGGCGGCGGAAGTGGTCCCCAAGCACCAGATCATCGGTTGGTATGGGCTCTCTGGGAACACCATCCCTCCACTGCACGACCACTACAGGCGACTCATCGCAAACCACAGCGATCACGCCTTCTTCCCATCAGCGTACACTTTCACCAACAACTTGACGTCTTGGAACAACTCATTGAATACGGTAGTCAAGAATATCAAGACCATCAACAACAAACTCCCCGTTGCCCCTTTCACCTGGCCCCAATACCACCAGAACTACAGCTTCATCCCGGTAGAACTGTGGAACAGCACGCTCAACGCTCTGGTGGAGAGACATGACATCAACGGCTTCATTGTTTGGGGTGGCAAGAATCACCATGTCTGCGACGATAGCTGTCAGCAGATTGCTGGCCAGCAACCTTGGCTCAATGCCACGCGGACTCTCTTAAGAAAGCTCTACGGTCTCTATGGCGGCGATGAGCACAAGCGAGGTGCTACAGTTTTTACAGGTTTCTAGGGAAAAGAAGAGGCTGGGTTACACCTGATGTGACCAGCTGAGGATGGGCTACGATGGTTTTGGAGTGGGCACATATGAATGTGCCACGTGAAGATGGTCGAAACCAGTTTATAATATCAGACAGTAGCCTATGTGGTGATTACCTTGAGTACTATACAAGAAGTGTAGATAATCATGGTATAAGTTGAGAAATCTAGTCGAACAGACATTTGTGCCAACGCTATACAGATGCAAAGTCGACTGCAATATCAAGCGAGGTCATTCATTGTGCATTCATCTACATTTAGTTCTTCGCACTTTCGCCCCTCTTTACACAGATGTCTTTTATGTAGGCTGAGATATATCCAACTGCTTTCGCATGCTTTAGGATCAGTTTTTAAGACGCTGCCTCTTCTACAATAAAAACACGTGTTGTCCCTATCTATGCATAACCTATCTATTTGCACCGTTATCACCTATTTCGCTATAAACTGCGCCGCACATCCCGAAGGATCAGGAACGACAATAACCTCCGCAAACTTTGATAGTCCCTGCCTGGTCCACTCAGCCATGAGTAGATCACGATACGGCGTGAGGTTCATTAAAGCCCCCGAGAGGATTAACGAGCTAGCGGTGGGATCGCATATCTGTTGTTTAGCAAGCGGCTTGATGACTTGGACAAGGCTTTCTACTGCTGACATTAAGATCCCCAGTGCCTCTGCATCGGGATTCGCGGCTCTGAAGGCAAGAGCTGTTACCACGATTGCCAGATCAGAAATCCGTTGCTTGGGCTGTGTTGTCGAATACAGGACGGTGGCCAAGAGCTCAACCTCATCACAGCCGAGTCGGCTCAAAATACCTCGTTCAAGGTCGCCAACCCTCCGATTCCTGTCACCCTGGCTGAGCTCCAATCTGGTCAACACTGCCTGGATAGACCGTTTGCCAATATCGAACGCGCTGCCCTGGTCGCCAATAAGGTGGCCCCAACCGCCTGCGCGTCCAATCTGAATAATCTGTCCATCAGATGCTTTTCGAAAAGCGGTGGCCACAGACCCAGTGCCTGAAATCACCGAGATACCACCCTTCACTGAGTCATTGATGGTAATGCACGGGCTAAGAAGCAGGCTATCACTCGTGAGCTTGAGACTCTGATCACTCAGTGACACTCCAAAGAGCTCCTCTAGTCTATTAGCCAGACGCCACGGCTTTGCGGCATGGTGAAATCCAGAAATGCCGGCCCAGACCTTGGTGAAGCGCGGGGTGCCAGCGTACGGCTGCCATTGAGTGCCAACCATTACAGCTATTGCTTCCGATGTAGCCCGCTGAATATGTTCCAGAAGCTCGTCCGCCGTCATGCAGTTGAAGTTGCACGCGCCACTCGAGCCACTGGCAACAATTGCGGACCTTGTGGCGATGGAAACCTTGCAATGAGTGCCTCCACCGTCGATGGCGAGAAAGAGTTCGGGGTGTAGAGCCACCTTCATGTCCTTGGGCTGCGGTACGGCCGGGCTGGGGAGGTTGTTGATGAACTTGTGAAAGTCACCACCCACCTGCTCGAGCTGTAACCTCGCCATGTCCGGAGAGAGGCCCGACAGGGCCACTGCAGAAGCTAACTTGACGCTTCCACCACATTTGGCAATGAGGTAATCCAACGCAGAATCACTCGCGGCGCTGTCTAATGCCCTCGTTGAGATCACACCGTTCTCGCCCAGGATGTGAATCGGGTTCTCCTGGCAGATCTGGCGCACAATCCTCCTTCCTCGGGCCCTAAGTTTGTGGTTATTGACGCGGACATCAATCATGAGGCCGCGATAGGTCTTGCCCAGCCTGATCATTGAGCAAGTACTGATCATGTTCAAGATCTGCTTGGCCGCGCTTCCAGCCTTGAGCCTCGTGCTACCAGCAAGCAACTCGGGCCCAACCAGGGCTGAGATGATGTACTTCACCCCTACCGCCCCGATGCCTGTGGGATACGTGCTGCAGATCCCAGCTGTGAGAGCACCTCGATCCCGCGCCACTCTGAGTGCCCCGAGCACAAATGGTGTTCTCCCTGACGCTGAGATTCCGATGACTGTGTCAAGTGAAGTCACCAGCAGAGCCTCCATCCTTGTGGTCCCGTCCAGCTCGCAGTCCTCGGCGCCTTCCTGAGCCTCAATGATTGCCCTTGGTCCGCCCGCGACTAATGTCAGGAACTGATTCCGATCGACCGAAAAGGTGGCTGGCAGTTCTGAGCAATCCATAAACGCCACTCGCCCGCTGTTGCCAGCTCCAACATAGACCAGTCTGCCCCCAGCCCGTAGTCGCGGAAGCAGGTCGTCTATGAGTGCCGCAATTGTCGGCAGGCAGCGGGCAATATCATGAGCCACTCGCATCTCCTCCATGTTAAAAGCTGTGCAGAGTTCCAGGGTGTCGAGAATGTCAATCTTGTCTTGTACCGAACTTGGGGATTCCGTCTGGAGGAGGTCCAGCCGCTCCAGAGTCGCCGGCAACATTGTGGCATGGATTCAAGAGCGTCTTTGCATCGGACTTGCTACGACTAGATCATGGCGCTCTTTATGTGATGTATTGTTTGATATGCACTGAAGAGTCCAGGATGTCGGTAGACCCACAGTGACGGATCTCGGCATGAGTGCCAGAATGCGCGTGGGATTCAAATGGGTTGCATCAGACCGAGTCTGCCTAACTCCTACGGCCCGAAGCTGCAGCCGATTGGGCTAGTCTAGCGTTAGCGTTGGAGAGACAACCTCGGGGGTTGGACTTGACTTGGCAAAAGGGTGTCCGGATACGCAGCGTAAACTGCAGGGTGGGGGGGGATTCAAATCCATACTAGGCTGATAACGTCAGTTCTTGATATGTTGGCATCATTTGTTCTCGGTCCATGAGTAATGAATGCTCGTTACCGCACCGTGAATGCAGTAAATCCCCTTCAGCAACTGTGTTTCTTTTTTAATCCCATTACCTACACATGCCTACACAAATGGAGTCGAGAAGCTGCCTCATGTGCCGCAAGCGCAAGGTGCGTATTAGTGGAATCCACGTCGCGTAGGTGGAATCATCCTAACCTGCGCCATAGGTCAAATGTGATCGCACAGCAGGGTCCTGCCATAAATGTCACAAGTTTGGCGTGCGCTGTACATACTCGGCGGGTGCCGGCACGGATATCGCCCACGGGGAGGGGAACTCGCCCAACTTGTCCACTACACAGGCTGGGCTGAAGCGGCGTCGCATCCTCCGGTCATGCAAAGAGTGCAAGCATGCCAAGTCGAGGTGCTCTGGCGGCGACATGTGCCAGCGATGCACGAAGAAGAACTTAACCTGTTTATACGATTGTGCAATTCCGGCTCCCCAGGAACAAATGCCTGCCAAGCAGTTGCACTCTATTCCCACATGGCTGACGGCTCGTGATCTGCCTTCGGCCGACTGTACGCGTGAACTAGTCGACATTTATTTTACTCGCATCCATACTGTACGATGTCTTGGTTTCTTGCACATCCCCAGCTTCATGGCGCGCCTAGAAGATTTGGCACAGCTGCATAGCGGTAATTCAAAGCTCATCCACGTTATGTGCGCGCTGGCCGCACCGTTCTACTACGCAAAGACTGTGGGTGCTAGGGAAGACGCACACGATCCCAACATCCGTTTTCTTGAAGCTGGCAGGGGCTGGGCGAAGACGGCCATGGAGTCTGTCTTTTCCAACCTTGGAAATCCCGACATTGAATGCCTCATGACTGAGGTGCTACTCCACGAATACTTCCTACGGGTTGGTGACCATGCAAAGGGGTTCCTTATCTCTGGTGTCATCGTCAGACATACCCAAATGCTACAGCTTAACCTCGAGTACGATTACGACGTATTATGTGAGCGAAGCAAGATCTCGGGGGCAGTTAAGGAGACCCGACGCCGGCTCGTCTGGGCATGCTATCTGCTAGATGCCTTCATCGAGTGCGGAATCGACCAGCTGCGTTTTCATCTCTTTGAAGACGTGCAAGTCCAACTGCCATGCCGAGAAGAGCTCTTTCTGAGCAGCAAGCCCTGCATCGTCGAGATGTTGCCCAGAGGGAAACTTCTCCCGTTTGCTTACCCGCCGCTCGGTGTTTCCGCAGCTGATAACCTCGATATGCGCGCATTCTATATTCGCGCCATGGCCATCCGATCCAAGGTCCTGAAATACGTCAAGAATCTGGAGGGTGAGGTTCCATGGCAGCTTAGGGAAGGCTCCAGGTTCCATGCACTGGCCGATGAGTTGCAAGACCTAGAGGCCTCTATCCCTGAGGACGTCAGGATATCCTCGGAAAACACGTACATGTTCAAAGCGTCCGGCCGCCTCAACCTCTACTTCGGACTACACATTCTCATCGCTCAGACCTTCAACGACCTCTACCGAGTTGGAGTCTCTCAGCTCGTCTTCCCCAACAGTGCTACGACATGGATTCGGCATAATGCTCCCCGCGAGTTTATCGAGCAATGCCACCGCACGTGCATCAGCAAGGCCATCTACATTGCCTCACTGCTGAAAGATCTTTGGAACCGCGATAAACTAAGTATGGTTGACTTGGCGTTCGCTGTGCACGCGCAGGTTTGTAACAGCGTGATTATCGCAAGCCTTGTTTCGTGGCAAGGGCCTGGAGCCCTCTGTCTAGAGTATTCCAACCGGCAGCTCAGAGATATGCTACATACCAACGTCCTTATCTTGCAATATTTACAGCGATATATCAAGGTGGACCTGTATCTTGAATCTGCCCAGCAAGCGATCAGGTGCTTCGACGGCATATTCTCTCCAGACCATACAGAACAGACAGGTAGCGCACAGACGGACGCCGGTTCAAGCAACAAGGAAAAACCGCCACAGTTTTCGCTACAGTACATCTTGAATCCCCTTGGCGTGTATCCCTTGGCGGGGAACCAGGCACACGATCGGCACGAGCCGGAGGCAAATGGAACCAGCGACTATGCGACGTGGGAATCTTTCAACATCGGAAACTCTGGGTTAGTTAACATTTCGCTGTTAAATGGAGGCAGCATTATGAGCGCTAGCGATATGTCATTAATACAACTGCCCCATTGGGGGCAAGAGATACCTGTTTTAGAGGGGATAGAATATCCAAATATTTTTAACATATTTGAGGGCAGTAGTGGAATGCCCTTGAGCTATGAATTTAGCTATAGGTAAAATTACTTATAATAGCTAAGTAATATAATAGAATATTTCTAAGGAATAAACTAGGTAGTTATATTAGTTATTATTAGTAGAGAATTATATAACGTACTTGATAAGCGAGTGAGCTACTTTCCCTTATCCCTCTAGATAGAAATCGCAATAAAAATACCATAAACCATTTGATTAATTGCTTACCTTCCTTCCTCTACTGTTATTACTCCTCTTTTCTGCAGTCTAGTACTTTTTGCCCTCCGGCGCTAGCTTAGTATCTTATTTGCCTATTAAAGGTCTTAGACCTTATAATAATCGTAGGGTTCCTAAGGGATAAACTAGTTATATTAGGTTTATATTAGTAGAGAAGAATATTATATAGCCTTAAATAGGTAATATAAATTATATTTAATAATATACTTAAGGATATTAAGTATAACTAAGTTATATTAATAGCTAAGGTAGCTAATATATAAAAAAATATAATAAATATATTTATATATTAAGTAAGTTATTAAGGTCTATATAAGTAAGTTATAATTACTTATTATTTCTTTAATAAGTAAGGCATATTAGCTTATATATATAGTAATAAGTTATTATTAATTAAATAATATTATAGGGCTATATAAGTTATATAATTAAGTCTTAGATTAAGCTATAATATAAGGTCTTCTCTTTTATTAATCTTATCCTTAAGGCTACTTCTTATAATTATAACTACTTTTCTTTATAAGTAATTAACTTTAACTTATATTATTACTCTTATTATAATATTAATAAAATATTAGGCTATAAATTAAGAAATTTATTATTTCTTTTTTTTTTAAAAATCACTATATTCTTACTATTAGTATTAATTAGTTTAGTTTTAAGGTTATATCTTATTTTTATTATTTAAAATAAGGGCCTATTTATAGATAGTTTTAGGTTTTAAGAAATATAATTTATATATTTATTTAAGTTATTTTTATAATATAATAGGTATCCTTTTAAACTCTTATATATAGTTTTTATTTCTTTTTAGAGATTTGTATTAATAATATTAATATTTTATATTATTAAGGAGGCTTATTATATAGATATACGAGAGGCTATTACTTAGGAGCTATTTACCTCTTACTATAAGGCCCTATAAAAAGTATAATAAGATTTAAATAAGTTATTTTCCTAGCTAAAATTATATTATAAATATAAATATTACCTAGCTTTATAAGGTATAAGATAATATATAAGGATTAGTTTTTATAAAAAAGCTTAAATAATTAAAGTAATAAGAGTCTTTACTTATAGAAAATATTTAAATTATAATTTATATTAATATCTTAGATTTTAATTTCCTTAATAATATTATTATTTTCTTTAATATTATTAATAAAAGTTCTTTAGATAATATTATAAATTAATAGGTACTTTATTAATTTTTATATATTTTTTAAGTTAAAAGAGTTTTTTTATTTAATAAAATATATTATTTTATTATTAATTTTATTTTTATTAAGAATAAATTCTATAGTATTTTTTTTTAACTTATTAATTTCTATATTAGGTTTTTATTTATTCTTACTTAGATAATATCTTATATTAAGTTAATTAATAAGATATAAAGATTAAATAAGCTTAATCTTAGGTAATAAATCTAATTTATAATTATATTTTAAGATTTCTTTTTTAATTTTATAATATTTAATATATTTATAATTAAGTTTTATATTTAATTATTTTATTTTAATATTTTTTATTATAAAAATAAATAATATCTCTTTTTTAAAATATTAATCTCTTAATATATTTTATATTAATATAATTTATTATTTTATTTTTAATAAATTTAAGTTTTATATATATTTCTTTATATAGATTATATAATTAATTATAAATAATAATAATTTTAAGATTAATAATAATATTTTATAATTATTAATAAATATTTAATATAAATCTAAGATAAATATAAGCTAATATAATTTTTATATATTTATTTATTATTATATTATAAATTAATTAAATAATAAAAAGATTTTTAATTTAATTAATTTATTTATAATTAATATAATTTAAAAGTATTATTTTAATATTTAATTTTATATATTTTATTTATTTATTAATCTTTTTATAATATATATAAAAAGCTTATAATTAATTATTAAGTATTTTATAAGGGTTTAATATACTTAATAAGTATATTAATTAAGTAAATAAAATAATTAAAAATCCTTTAATTTATATTATTATTATTTAATTAATTAATTCTTAATATATTAATATATTTTAATTAAATAATAAAGGTAAAATACTTTTAGCTCTTTATACTTATTAAAATAACTTAAAATTTAGCTTTTAATATATTATAAAGATTTATTAAGTTTATTATAATATATTATATAATTAATATATTAATTTTAAGAATTAATTAATTCTTAAAATATTAAAGTCTTTTATAAAAAGAATTATATATAAAATAATTCTTATAAGTAAAGATCTAAGACCTTTATATTATAACCTAATATATAATATTATATATATAGGGATAAGCCCTATACTTTCTACTAATTAAGAAAGCAATTACCTCTATAAGTAAGAGATTATAATAATTACTTACTTAATTACCTTAATTACTTATATAATTACCCTAATTAAAGCCCTAAAAATATTAATTAAATATTAGTATTTAAAATATATAAAATATACTTATTTATATTTCTTATATATTAGCTACCTTAGCTATTAATATAACTTAGTTATATATAATACCCTTAAGTATATTACTAGATATAACTTATATTACTTTTTAAGGCTATATAATATTCTCCTCTAGTAATATAAACTAGTATAATTAATTTATCCCTTAGGAACTCTATAATTATTATACTTTAATAAATAAATAAGATATTAAGTTAATATTAAAAGGTAAAAAAAACTAAATTTTTAAAAAATATAATAATAATAATAAAAAGAAAAATAAGTAATTAATTTAATAAATATAAATATATAAGTAGTAGCTAAATTATTAAGAAATAATAATTAAGAGAGATTACTTTAATTAAGTATTTAGCGCTATAATATATATAATAAGCCTAGGTATAATATAATAATTATAGGGTTCCTAAGGGATAAACTAGTTATACTAGGTTTATATTAGTAGAGGAGATATTATATAGCCTTAAAAGGGTAATATAAGTTATATCTAATAATATACTTAAAGGTATTAAATATAACTAAGTTATATTAATAGCTAAGGTAATTAATATATAAAAAATATAAATAAATATATTTTATATACTTTAAGTATTCTTCTTAAGATTATAATATAATTAGTAATTTAATACCTTAGATTATAGCTCTTATTATAATCTTAGGGAGAGGATTATAAATAAGATTATAATCTTATTTTAATTAGGTAAATAAAATAGGGTATATTATAATATATAATAAGAGACCTTATTAAATTATAATATAATACCCTTTCTTTATTAATCTTATCTATAAGACTATATCTATAGCCCTAATAAGACTTCTATAAGTTATTAAACTTAACTTTATATTTTTCTTTTTTATAATATTAATATAATATTAGGCTATATAACTAAGTTAAAATCTAAGAAGCTATTTAACTTCGCGAAGAAAATATTTAAATATAATTCTTTGCTTTATTTTATTATATTAAATTCCTATCTTATAAATATACCTTATACTTATTATTTTAAGTAAAGAATTACTTATTAATTTAATAACTTTAATTAATTAACTTATTATTAAAAGTATATTTATTAGGGTTATATTTATAATAATACCTATATTACTTTTTCTTATAGTTCGGGTTATTTATTAGTCTTTTTCTTATTAATAGTTTTTCTAGTTAATAAGTTAATTAAGTAATAAAAGAAGCTTAAAGTAAAGGAAAAAAAAGCTAATAATAAGGTATTATTCCTTTATAATCTTACTAAGCTATAATCTTCCTTTACTAAGGTAATAAATTAATTATAATATATCTATAAGATTAAGAAAAAAGTAAAGAAATAAGGCGCGGATTTATTTAAGTATAAAATATAAGAGCTAAATAAGAAAGATAATTTTCTTTTAGTATTAAAGTCTTATAAGAATTAAGTAATTTAATATTTCTAATTTTTAGGTATTTATAATAAAATAAATTAATTATCCTTAGGTTTAAATAATAATTTTATTAATATTAATATTTTATTTAATCCTAGTATTATTAATAGAAATTCTTTAGAAGGTATTATATATTAATAAGGTATTTTAGGGGTTCTTATATATTTTCTAAGTTAAGGTAATCTTTTTATTTAATAAAATATATTATCTTATTATTAATCTTATTTATATTAAAGATAGCTTTTATTATATATATTTTTCTAGTCTATTAACTTTTATTTCTAATTTATTATTAATTTTAACTTAGATAATATCTTATATTAATTTAAGTAAGGAAATATAAAAGATTAAATAAAGCTTAACCTTAGGTAATAAGTCTAATTTATAATTATATTTTAAAATTTTTTTTTTAATTTTATAAAGTCTAAATATATTTATAGTTAAGTTTTTTATTTTATTATTTTATTTAATATTTTTTATTATAAAGTAGATTATATCTCTCTTTAAAAAGGTTAATCCCTCGATTTATTTCTTATTAATATAATTTATCATTTTATTCTTAATAAATTTAATTTTATATATATTTTTTATATAAATTATATAGTTAATTATTAATAAGGATTACTTTAAGGTTTATAATAATATTTTATAATTATTAATAAATATTTAATATAAATCTAATATTAATATATATTAATATAGTTTTTATATTTTTATTTATAGCTATATTATAAGCTAACTAAGTAATTAATAGCTTTTTAATTTAATTAATTTACTTATATATTAATATAATATTAAAGGTTATTTTAATATCTAATTTATATATCTTATTTATTTATTTATTTCTTTATAATAAGCTATAAAGAGTTTATAATTAATTCTTAAATATCTTATATAGCTTTATTAAAATTTAAATTATAAATAATAATTCTTAATTAATAATAATTTTAAGTAATATATTATATATCTTAATAATATAAAAATAAAAAAAATAAGTAAATTCTTTTATTATTATTTATTCTCTATAAGATATAAAATAAGAAAATTTTATAAATCTATTTATAATAATAAAATATTATTATAAAAGTTTTTAATAATTAATTCTTTTAATAAGGGTAATTTAATAATAAAATCTATTATAATAACTTCTTATAATAGCTAAGGTATTAATAAGAATTATAATTTATTATAAGGTTTATAAATATAATATTTTTAAGTTAATTATTATTTAAATAATAATTATATATATTATAATAAATATTTATTAATTTTTATATTTTATATTAATTAAATTTTATATATTATATATTATAATATTATAATATATTTAATATTAATATTATTTATAAATTTATCTTATCTTATAAATAATATATAATAATTTATTATTATAAATATTTATTAATAATAAATATAAAAGCTATTTCTTAATTTAAGTTTTTTTTATATCTAGGTTAGGTTTATAGCTAATAATATCTACTTAGCTATTTTTATTCCTTTAATATAAATAATAATATAATTAAATTTTAAAAAATATTTAATATATTATAATTATTTTCTACTAAGTTCTTAGGTTATTATAAAATAAGAAATATTCTTATAGTTAATATAAACCTTAATTTAATAATAATTTCTTAAAAAAATAATATTAAAATTCCTTAAAAAGTATAATTATAAGAAATTTTATATTGATAAAGTAATTAAATATTATATAAATAGAATTATAATTATTAATTATCTTTATATATTTTATTATTTAATTTAATATTAAAAAATTTTATTTTTAAATTTAATAATTAAGATAATTTAATATTAATTAATTAAATTTTACTTAATATTAATTCCTTAATTTTATTAAAAGTATTAGCCTTATCCTAAATATAAAAGTTTTATTTTCTTATAAGTTCTATTAATAATATAGCTATTTTCTTAAATACCTTAAGAAATTTATAATAATAATTAATAAATCTAAGAAAGGCTTATATTTCCTTAATATTAATTAATTCCTTTTAATCTTTAATTACTAAGATTTTCTTAGGGTTTATTTATATCTTATTATAAAAGATAATATATTTAAAAATTTTATTTCTAAGATATAAAATTTATTTTTCTTAGGTTTTATTAATAAATTAATATTTTATAATATTTATAATACCTTATAGATATATTTTATATATTTCTCTTTTATTTTAAAAAAAATAAAATATTATTTAAGTAATATATAATAAATATATATAGATATTCTTATAATATATTATTATTATTTATTAAAATATAATAAATATATTAATAAATATAAAAGGTATAATAAGGTATTTAAATAATCTATATTTAATATAAAAAGTAGTTTTTTATTTATATCTTTCCTTAATTTAAATAAAGTTATAAGCTCTTTTAAGGTTAAATATAATAAAATATTTTATTTTAAAAGTTAATCCTTTAGCTTATTAATAAGAGGTAATAATATATAATTCTTAATTATAATAATATTAAGTATTTAGAAATTATTATAAAATTAGAATTTATTATTTTTTTTAAAAATAAATATAATAAGGTATTTAATAAATAACTTATTTTCCTTAATATATTTTTTTATATTATTTCTTTAAGGTATTTCTTTAATATTAAAACTTATATTTTATTAAATAAATAGAGTTTATTAAAGCTAAGTTATTTCTTATTAATAAATTTAATCTTAAGGTTATAAGGTATATATTTTAATAGACTTATTTTAAGTTCTTTTATAAAGAATTTTCTATAAATCTTTATATTATTAGGATATATTTTTAAGTTATTTTTTTTTAAGTTATCTTTTTTTAATCCTTTAAGGTTTTTCTTAAGGTTATAAAATTATTATATAATTTATATAATTAATTATTATTATTATTATTTTTATTTATTATAATATTTATATTTTATTTTTATAATAAAGAGATATCTTATATTTATCTTTATTTAATTTCTCTTTTATTAATAAAAATTTAAAATCTTTAATCTAAGTTATTATTTAATATAAAAGATATCTTATTATAAGAGAGTATTTAGCTAATTCTCTAATTAAAATATAAGTTATAATATTATAACTATAAGTACTTAAGTATAAGATTATAGCTCTAATTTAATATAATATTAAATAAGATTTTTTAATTTTTTTCTTTAATAAAAACCTTAAGGTAATTAATCTTATAATTAATAATTTTATTATTATAATTAAAAGGTATTTCTTTAAGGTTATATATTATATAAGGCTTTTATTTATACCTCTATAGTAACTTAAGCCTATTTATTATACCTAGGTTAAAATAATTCTACTTAGCTCTATTATTTACTATAATATTTAATTATTATCCCTTAATTTATATTTTTAATTTTAAGTATTATTACTTATATCCTTTATTTATAGAGTAAAAGGGCTTCTAGGGTAATTTATTTCTTTATTTATTTACTTATTACCTTATATTAAATAAAGTATTTAATTTTTTAACCTATAGAGAATATAGCTAATATAATATTTATATTTACTCTTATTATATACCTTATAATTATAATTATTTTATATATTATTTTATTATTTCTAAAAGCTATTATTTATTTATTAATTAGCCTTATTAAAGTTATTATTATTTTCCTTTTTATAAGGTAAATCTTATTAAGTTATTATATTTAATATAATTAATATAATCTTATAAGATCTTATTAATAAGTCTTTAATCTTTTTTAAGATATAATTAAATATTTTAATATTATTTTTTTTTTTTTATTTATATAAAGAAATTAAATCTTTCTTTTATTATTTATTTAAATTAATTATAAATAATAAGAATATATTATTTATACTATAAGTATATATCTTTAAAATAAAGTATTATTTCTATACTTAGGTAATTTTTATTAAGGTTTTATATTTATTTTATTATAGTCTTTTATATAGCTATAATAAATTATTATTTAAGGGTAATAAATCTATTTATTTAATTAATAATAGATATTAATTATATTAAGACTTTTATTTTAATTATAAATATAATATTAATATATCTTATAGGTAAAATATAATTTATTATTAAGTCTTTATAATTAAATAAGGAAATAATTATTCTTTTATTTATTTAGATATATATATTATAATAATTATCTTTATAAAAGATCTATAAAACTTCTTTATATTTAAAGTATATTAATTAAGTATATTTATTATCCTAAGTATTATAATATAATATTTATAATAAATTTATAGCTATTTCTTTATAATATACCTTAATAGGGATATTTTTTATATCTAAGTTATTTTTATTATTTTACTTAGTTACTAAGGTTTTAGGGCTTTCTTATATTACCTTAATAAGCTATTCTTATTATTTTTAAACCTTATAGTCGCGCTATTTATATTTCTATATAGCTTAATATAATATTTTATTATATCTTATTTTAGCTATATTAATTAATTTATATTAATAATTAACCTTATATCTTTTTATTTTATACTATAAGTATAATTTATTATTTAGCTAATATAATAATAAAATTAAGAAATAATTATTTTTTTTTCTTAATATTTTTATATTTATAGTAATAATATAATATCTAGGAAATACTAAGGTATTCCTTATATATTAAATAAGTTTATATATTATCTTATATTCTAAAAGGTAATTTTAAGTACTTAGGGTCTTATATTATTACTTAATAAACTATATAAATATAGACTTCTAATATTCCTTTAATATATATATATTCTTATATAATATAAATATTATTTTCTTTATAAATTCTAATATTATTTATTTTTATAATTAAAGAATTATAAATAATTTTTTTCTTTTTATAAATTATTATTTATTTTTTAATATTTCTTAATATAATTATTTTATATATATATTCCTTAATAGCTATAGCCTTATTATTTTAATTATTTTATTATTCCTTAGGGAGTAATTATTAATTAATATATATTATAGTCTTATTAATCTTATTATTAAATTATTTCTTTTATTTATTTTATTAGCTTAGGTTAATATTTTAAATAGAGAATATATATATAATAATAAAGTTAATTTATATATACTTCCTTTATACTCTAGGTTTAATTTATTATAATATATTAATAATATTTATATTTATATTTTTAATTAGGTTATTTCTTTTAGGTATTTTTAATTATTAGCTTTTCCTAAGGACTATAATAATTTTCGCGTCTTAGTCCTTTATAGGGTTAATAATAGGTTCTAAGAGTAGCCCTTACTTTATATTATTAATAAAATAAAGATATCTTACTTAAGGTAATTCTATAATAATATATTATTCCTTTTTTTATAGTTTATTATTATAATAGAATTATTTAATTATAAAGTATACCTAGTTATATAATATAATTACTTCCTTAGGTAAAAGTTTATTTTTATTATATCTTACTTAGGCTATATTAAGGGTCTTAATTATTTAAAGGGCTATTTATAATTCTTTATTAGCTTTTATAAACCTTATTTATTTATTACCCTTAGGTAATAGCTATTAAGGTTTTTATTAATAATATTTTTCTTAAATATTTTATTATTTCTTTTTATATTTATTAGCCTTTTAACCTTTTTTATAATAATAATAATATTTAAGGGTTAAGGTTCTTTATTAAATTATTCTAAGTTCTATAAATCTAAGGTAAATATTAATTAATATACCTTATTATTTCCTTCCTTAATTAATATTAAAGTAAGGGATATTAGTCTTATTATTATTAAACCTAGGGTTTTAAAGTTTCTTCTAGGAAAATTATTAATTATTAATTTTTATTATTTAGCTAATATAATTAATAAGGTTATTTAATTAGTCTTCTTTATAGAGTTTAACTTATTTTTTTTTTAAATTTATTAAAAAATAAAGATATTAAGGGTTCTTAATTTTAATTAAGTTTTAAGGTAAGCTAGAGGTATTTAATATTATATTTTAATATAAAGTAAGTTTATTAAAATACTTTAATTTCTCTTTTTACTTAGGATTTTTTATTTATTATTTTAAAGGCTTATTAAAGTATAGCTTTAAAAGCCTTAAAGCTTATATAAAAGCTTATAATTTATAATAAGTATTTATTAAGTAATTTAATAAGGTATTTTTTTATAATAAATTTAAATTAAGCTATAATATATTTAATAAGATATCTAATAATATTAGACCTTATTAAAGCTTATAGTAAATTAAGTTAAATAATAAAATATAATATATAATTATATAAGGAATATTAATAGTTTATATATAATATTATTAAATTTTTCTAATTATTCTAGCTTTAAGATTTCTCTTATATCTTTTCTTTTTATAATAATAATTATTATATTATTAATAATCTAGATATTCTTATAAAATTATTAATTTTAAGCTTACTAAGTAATAATTATATAATTAATAAGTCCTTTAAGTTCTTTTATCTTAGTAATTATAATAATAACTTAGTTATAAAATTATTTAATTTCTTTATTATTATTATTTATTTCCTTATTATTATTAAGGTTAACCTAAGCTAATATAATAGTTTATAAGTAGAACTTATTAATAGTTATTACTAAGAGTAGCCTAAGTAATTATTATATTTAATATTATTTAAAGTAATATAAGTAATTCTCTAAATAAAAGCTATTAATATATAATAATTATAAGGTTCCTAAGGGATAAATTAGTTATATTAGGTTTATATTAATAAAAGAGAATATTATATAGCCTTAAAAGGGTAATATAAGTTATATCTAGTAATATACTTAAAGGTATTAAGTATAACTAAGTTATATTAATAGCTAAGATAGCTAATATATAAGAAATATAAATAAGTATATTCTATATATTTTAAGTACTCTTCTTAAGATTATAGTATAATTAGTAATCTAATACCTTAGATTATAGCTCCTATTATAATCTTAGGGAGAAGATTATAAATAAGATTATAATCTTACCTTAATTAGGTAAATAAAATAAGGTATATTATAGTATATAATAAGAGACCTTATTAAGTCGTGATATATAATATAAGGACCTATTAGGTAATAATTAAGACATCTAGGGAAAAATATAATAAATAGTTTTAATTAATTAAATAATTATAGTATTTTTATTATAATCTTTAATAAATAGGTTAAGATTCTTATAATACTTATATAATTATATTATTTACTTATATATATATTATACTTACTATCTTAAATAAAAAATATCTCTTACTTATATATATATTGCCGGGCTTATATATTATATCTTATTTATATAGCTAGCTATGCGTTAATTACGTGGTCTTATTTACACAGCCAGCTATGCTCGTACTGCTCGCCTCGGAGTTGCTCTGCTCCATGAGTGCTTCTCCGGAGCACTTACGTACAAAAGCCGATGCTTTAAGCCTTGAAACATGCTTTGTTCGCTTATGTCATTTGAGTAATCGTCCTAAATCGTCTGACTATGCCTACTGCCAAGTTCTCAAGGCCTTGTTACGTGGCTGTATCGGTATCCCACTTCTCACCGACAGAGCCCAAGGGCATCTTCGAACACACCGTGAGTTAGAGCACAAGTATAAAGAATGGGGGAGATGAATTGTCTCGTTTGAAACTCTAGAGTAACAAACCCCATTGTTTAGACTATAGACCCCACCGAACTCCCAAGATGAAGGTCATCGTCGTCCCAGGCTCTGCCCAAACTTCCCGGTCAGCCATTCACACACTTCTCAATGACACGTTGGCACCCGCTGTTGTCGGCGTCTATCGCAATCTCAACAAGGTCCCTGCCGAATTCAAAGACCATCCGAGATTCGAGGCTGTACACGGCGACGTTAGCGACGGAGCCAGCCTCGACTTCTCGGGCTGCGATGCTGTCATCACCATGACGCCGCCTAAGCTCGACGGGTCTGATTTCATCGCCTTTGGGAAGCAAATGGCGAATAACGTGAAAAAGGCCGTTGAGAGATCGGGGTCTGTCAAGCGAGTCGTCTACGTTTCGAGCCAAGGCGCTCAGTATTCTGAAGGCGTGGTAAGATCAGTCCTCGTCTTGAGATGGTAGATGTTGCTGATCAAGACTCTGCAGGGAGAGGTTCGCACGAACCACAACTGCGAAAGAATTCTAGAGGGCTTGAATTGCTATGTTGTCTTGGTCCGAAACTGCTTCTTCATGGAGAATTGGAGCTCTGCGCTGGAGACCATCCGGGCTGATCCTCCTCATTTCTACTCCACCATTGCACCACTTGACTACAGTCTGCCCATGGTAAGACTAACCTCTCAGATTTTAGGTCTTCCTGCTAAAGTGTGGTTTGTTACAGGTCTCTGCTCGAGATATCGGCAGATGTTGCGCTCGTGAGGCTTTGGGAATTGGCGCCCTCCTGCAAAAGAGGCCCCGGATCGTCTATCTCCACGGACCTCGAAACTTCTCGGTCCGCGACGTCCACGAGGCCTGGGAGAAGGTCACCGGAAAGAAGATAGAGGTGAAGGTGGTTGAAAAGGATGACTTGAAGACCTTTTTTGAGAACTCGCCGCTCCCTGCCAACCTCGCGGATGACTTTGTCGAGATGACACTCACGTTCTTGCCTGGGGGGCTTCTCGAGAAGGAGATGAACGATTTGGCCAACGCGATCCGTGGTCAAGATACCTTAGTTGATTCTTTCACGCATATGTGGAAGGAGAGCTAGAAGGGGAGGGGAAGGTAGGGTAAATAAAGGGGGAGCTGGTTATATGTACATAAATACAGCTGTAGAAAGAAACGTCGAAATCTCGTGTCCGAGACTTGTCGAAAACTTAGCAATTTCTTCCCTCCTTGTATTTCAGCTGAAAATGCACCGTCTCGACCGAGGACCAGTCCTTGGGGTTCTCGGGGTCGCCAAACACCTTTAGAGCACGTAATAACAACTTGTACGAGCCCGCCGGCACGTGAGAACCCGACTCCAGCATACCGCTGAAATACTCTGTAAACCTTCTGCGATCGACGTATCGCATGGGATAGCCAGGCACCTCACCGATGATGCGTACGCCTAGAACCTCCTTTGTGCCTGTGGCGTGTGGATCCGTTGACACGACGTCGAGGCGCATTGTTTCTGTGCCCATGGCAAGCTGGACTTGCAGGGCGGGAGTTGTATCGTCGTCGGTAACGTTACAAGGGAGGGTGAACTTGTGGTTTGGGCCAAGATGGGTGTCGGTGTCGCTAGACGAGACGAGATAATTGTCCTTGGCATAAATGACATCGAATGAGCGCATGCTGGCGGCAACCCCAAGATATGGAAGGCTCAAATTTTGCCCAGTAGAAGCGTGAACGGAGATGAACCCGCTGTACACGGGCAGCAGTTTTGCGTCGAGAGGCGAGAGGATCGGTGAGACTGCCACGGTCCGTTTTCCGCCCGCGGGGATTGTGACCACATCCTGGCTGAACTTGAGCCTCGCTTGAGCAGACAGCAGAGCCGTCTCGTTGTATCTTGGAACTCTTGCGAGCGATGGGTCGAAGCCTTGGACTGTGGCCGCAGGCGTGTTGGTCAATCTGCAGGTAACTGCTTTAGAATGGCGGTTGTGGATCGTGAACTTGGACTCTTTCATGTGGTCTGTGTCGTTGAAGGAGATGCTCGAAACGTCCAGGGTTATCCTCGCATCAAGGGCCTTCTGGGCCTGGATCAATCCAGCCCCTTGCTGAGCTAAAGGCGCCATGAGCTTTTCAGTCTGCAATGTATCCTTCCACAGGGTAGGTTTGCTTGTGATGGAAAGCAACTTTTCAACGTCGGCAGGGGCAAGCTTCTTCCCGTGAGCTTCCATCAGCAAGGCCGCAAGTCCAGCTACAAAAGGTGTAGCCATCGAGGTTCCAGAAAGGACAGCGTAGCCGCCTGCGCTGACCGGAAAGGTAGACAAGATGCTGCCGCCGGGCCCCGAGATCTGAGGCTTCACCTGCAGGTCGAAAGTTGGGCCCCAGGAGGTAAAGTCGCTGCTGAACCCGCCAGTCCTGTCATTGGGAAAGTAAACAAGGTCCTGGGTCGAGGTCGAGGTGTTGCGGAATGTCAGGGTGATCTTGTTTCCCTGGGACATAGCCTTGAGCCATGCTCGGCCTTGTTCGTACGCGACGGAAGCACGACTGGGCCCATGGACTGTGGCGAGATTGGCATCGAGCTTTTGGACGAGTCTACTCACGTTAGATTTGAATGGATTCAGTAGAGCAACCCAAGACTCACCCTGGCCGGTTGCTGTACCACAATATGTGACGAGCTCCCAGAGACTCAGCCTTCAACGACTGATCGAGAAAGGCACAATCACCATATGGAAGAAGCACAATGTACTCTGAAAGATCGGGCGTGTCTTCTGGAAGCCCACTGCACCCTACCGAGCCATCATCCGTGCCATAGCTTGGTGACCAGAGCGGCAGAATCACATTATCCCAATCGCCTTTTCGCATGGAGCCGCCAGCCCAGTGGAATTTCTGCACGGTGGATGAACCTTGAGCCTTCCATATCCCGACATTGACAAACTGGGGAATGACGGTGCTGTCCACCGATCCGACGGCGATGACCCCTTTTCCGCTTGCGGGCGCAGATGACGAAAAGATGCCCGTCTCTCCGGAGTTGCCAAGGGCGACAAAGACGGTGGTTCCGTTCTCCACGACGCGAGACACGGCCAGAGCCCCGGGGTCGTCCATCCATCCCGAGTTCCAACCCAACGAAGCTGTAATGATATCGACGCCATCCTCGTGGGCCTGCAAGAATCCGGATACAAAGAGATCGGTCGAGCCAGCACCAGCGGGGCATGAGAACACCTTGTACATCCCCAGTTCAACTCCAGGAGCAACACCCGTGAAGCCGAGTGGGTTTTCCCTGGCCGCAATGATTCCAGCAACATGCGTGCCGTGTCCGGTGCAATCCCTGGGGTCGTCATCAGGCTTAGAAACACCCTTGCCATCTTTGTCGCCTGCTAGATCCGTTCCGAATGAGATCAGGCAGCCAGGACCGAAGCAGCCTCCAAGAGCAGGGTGGGAATAATCAACGCCGCTATCGACGATGCCGATACGAATCCCCTTTCCAGTGAGCCCAACCTTCTTAAGCTTATCCACCTGAGTCATGTAGAAGATGGAGTCCACGTCTTCTCGGCGCATGTCGCGTTTCGACAGTTTCTGCGAGAGGAGAGCAGCCGCAGTCGCATTGTCGGGAATAGAGACCACTTCTGCCGAGTTGGGTGTGTATTTGTGGACGGGCCAGAAGCCTCTGACGGCTAGGACGTGGGAGACGGACTCTTTGACAGTATCTTGGGTTGCGTCGCAGTAAAAGGAGACGCCCCTGAATAAGCTATAATCGAGATATCTTCTCGGGGCGAGACAAGGGAGGTCACGAATACCGGGCTCGTGGTAAAAAGAATTCAAATCCTATATAATCACCAGTCAGCCATTCTGTTCCTAGTCAAACCCCCAAGAGGTTGGTTGCAGAGCAAGTTGACCAACATAGCCAGCAGCGAGTTCCACGATGTAGGCGCCCGGCACGATGTCTTGTCCCAGTGCTGGAGATAAGAAATAGAAGAGCCAGGCTGCTACTAGTAAATAGCGAAGTTCATCCATGACGGTCGACGGTGGCAATGCAGCTCATTGGGCTTGACGCCGAGCAACGCGGTGAGCAGCGCATTTTATCCAGCACCGACACTTATCGTCGCCGTGTACACTTCCAGTATGGACAGTTAGTTGCTGACGACTTCAATCACCGTAGCATGAACATTATGCTCGGGTGGGACCAGGACGCGCGTTTATACGAGATGAGAACGCTCATCAAGGGGACACCATGGTGGTGTGTCCATTGCGATCATCGAGCCGCGCACTCATGGTCTGGACCATATAGAGCATGGACGATGCATCACTTTGCTCTGGAGAAAAACAATGGATAAAATGTTTTGTCAACAAAGCGCCTCATCAGAGAAATTAAAAGACTTGCGTGCCATTATCTGGGCTCATCTTGCATCTTGGGTGGGAGAGGGAGAGTGGGAGAGGCCTTGGTCGCCATCAACGACCCCTGAAGAGATTTCGCAGCGATGCCCGGTCACGTTTCAAACATGCTACAACCAAAACGGTCAAGACATCATCACTCGTGTCGAAGCATTTGTCATGTCGGCTTTCTTTACCTAGTGTGGGCATCGCTTGAGAACACACGGGACCAGGAACCAGGCACAAAGTGGTGCAGTTTCACTCCCGTCGGAGATTTCAAGTAATCTTTCCGTCCGTCGAGAGTGTGTTGGCTCATCGTCGGCTGGCCTTGACGTCGGCAGGTCGTTCATGCCGCGGAAATAGAGAATCGGCATGGTTGCATGGATGTTGAAAGATGCATCTTGACCTTGTTGGAGGCTATTCCGATTAGGGCATTATAAATCGCCAAGACCAGCTGAGGTGGTTTGTGCTGAGAAGTTGATGCCTCAGGTAGCAACCCGCATATACGGCGAAATTTGAGAAGCCAACCTCTGACGAGGCCATCCCGCCTTCACATCACATCATATGATGCCACTTACACCACTTCTTGACTCAGCAGAACCACTAACAATGTTAAAGACGCAGTGCAGTGTCATGCGGGGGCACACACAAAAGCGGCGTATCGACCGGTGGGCCAAGACAAGCACTGGATTTCCGCTACGAGAATCATTAATAATAGTCTTAATACCACTTCGGAACCCAGGTAAGGCCTGTCATATAACAGGGCCGGAAGTGCTGCACCGGCTGGAGCTATCATGTTGACCGTTCCTTTTCAGAGTACACATAAAGTACCGTCGCGTATCGTATAGCTAGCTCATCGGAGAAATTTATCATAGTTCCGTGTGAATGAGAAATGGGACTCCGGATATGCGGGTTTATCTTATTAGAGCTTAAATCGATATTCATCCAATTATATATCACGAACTACCCAGTTCCTTAATGCCTGTTCATGTAGCAATAGGGCATCCCTTGCTAGACGGGCCTCTATATAAGTGCTGATCCTAGCCGATAAATTATTTGCTGCGTCCTGGCCGTTTAGTGTAGACTGAGATTTACAATCAACATCTAAGGTTTACTCGTGTCAGAGCTCGACATGGCGAATAAGTCCCAAGCACCGGTCGAGCTCTCTCAGATGCTCGGCCCTGATCTCCTTGGCCATGTGCGCCGGTTTTGGTTTCGGCACATCACAAACCACGATCATTTCATTGTTCCCGATAAAGAGGAAGCCCTGGTCTGGTTTTCACAAAATGATAACTTTGACCAAGAATGCATGTAAGTCTAAGATCCTATCTTCACTCTAGTATACACCTCACTCACTTTTCAACTTAGCTCAAACTTTGGACCTGTTCTTGACTTTTTGAGTTCAGGAGTCAACGCAATAAAGATCGATGAGATCCTGCGTGCCACTAATCCTACGTCGGCTTTGGACTGGATGAGCTTAATAATACTTCTCGATCAGATCCCCCGCAATTGCTACCGAGGTGAGAAAGCCGCTACTGCGTATCGTTTCTTCGATACACTAGTGCTGGACCTCGCTTTCCGTGCTATTGCGGCAGGCGTCCCGGAACGCCCCGAGATACGATATCGGCATACCTATCGATTCTGGTTCTACCTCCCGCTCGAGCATTCCGAGAACCTCGAGACTGTCGAGAGCGTCGTCAAGGAGCATGATCTGATGTTTGGCGACAGTCGCCGGCTGATGGATAAGCATGTTTCTGCGAGCCTGCAGAGCCCCGAGGCCTTGCACTGCCGGGATATTTTGATCAAGAGGCGCGAGAGTCTCGAGGTTTGGGAAACTACGCTCCGAGGAATTGCGAACGATCACATCACTATCATTAAGGAGTATGGTCGATACCCCCATCGTGATCGAGCGCTGAGGCGAAATGTAACAGAGGAAACATGTTAATTTGAGCATGCCTAGCATTAGACGTAGCCTCACAATCTCGCAAGCATCTTCTTATCAATTCGCAAGAAATGAAGTATACCGAAAGCCCACCTCACACCGACCTGCAAAGAACATTTTACTGCGTAAGGATCGAAGACTCTCAGTAAGCCAAGCATCGTTGTAGTGTGCTAGCCAAGAGGCATGGTGCTTTCGAAAGTATTTCCATCCATGCGCTGATTCCTCAGACCGCGAACTATTATCGAGTAAATTTTCTTTTACCACGAGATTGTCCTCGAAGAGGCGAAGGCAAGCGGGTATTAATACCGAAGAGTTTCATTGAGCCATTGTCTCTGTTCTCGTTCGCATGCACCAGATCTTCATTCTTCAACACCTCGCAGACTTACTTTCTCTCTCTCTCTTTGTATACCTCAATCGCCCGTAGCTGGCTTCATTTATCATGTCAGACACTACGCACCTCGACGACCTTGTGGTACCTGGCACGGTCCACCTGGTGGATCTGGACGGAAATCTTGCAGCTCGCCATGATTACCGCGGTGGACACAAAGATGTGGTTCTGTTCCCACAGCCAACATCAGAGTACGACGATTGGGAACGGAATCGCAAGCGGCTGGCTGCGGCCTTGGTGCTTTCTATCGTCTTCAGCGGAAACGGCATGGCCGTGCCGAGAAGCAAGAGCAGTCATCTACGATCCCGAATATTCCGCTCAAGGACCTCATATGAAATAAAACAATGGGAGATGAAAATAACAGCCGGCAATTGACGCATTCAGGAGCCCAATGCATTATCGCTAAGTGGCTGGATTGATGATGATGATGGTCAAGGGTAAATGGCACAACGATCGAACCGTCAGACTTATCGGATCACGAATAACCAGCCTAAAACCGTTCAGATCCTGTACGAAATTGAGAGAATATTGAATCAAGGACCAAGGTTAGGTAGCCTTTCTGCCCTTCGTCAAGGCTTACTACTGTGAGACTTCTTGTGCTAAGCCCGATTGAATTAAATGTGAGCCAAGACTTTTTGGTGGGGCATCAAGACCATCCTCTATTTGCTCTATTATACTTTAAAATTCTAAGTAATTCTATAAAATAACTACTAAGCTCGGGAAACTTATAAATATTACAAAATAAGTCTTTTTAAATGCTTATAAGTCTTACGTATTAAATTCTTTAAAAAAAGTATACCCTTAACTCACGGCTAATACTTGCCCTTATTTTCACTCATAAAATATCCCCATCGACTCCCGGCGTCAATTCTACCAAGTGTTGGAGAAGTGGGATGCTGCATGATGGTTACACAGGCAGCCAGCTCAAGGGAAGATGTCACCACATGATACCTTGATTGTAAGAACAGCGTTACAGATCTGTTGCAGGATCAGCAGGTCTAATATTTTAGCCTTGCCCCCTCAGATACAAAGACAACGAGGGAGAACAAAAAAGAAGGAGATCAGTCACAGATATGATTATCATCCTAAATAAATCATTCTCACTCCTCCTCTATCTTCTGACCATCTGTCCCCATGATTATACGAACACGCGTGTCTGACACCAAGTCCCCGAAGACTCAAACCTAGTAGGAGCCAGATTCGTATGCCCCATGGCAATTTAGAATACAAGAGCAGGTGTTCATGTCTCTCGCCCTATAAAATAAAAATAAACCACGACAGTCTTCATGAAAGGGCATGAGGTCGAGCATCATGAGCCATCTCCGCCACCAACTCTATCGCCTTATCGCGCCAAGTGTCTCGCTGTAAGTCACAACCCTCCAACGCACTGAATCTCATGTTGACCGGTGAATCCATAGTGTAAACTGGCCAAACAGTGTCGAAGCCGGGAACTGCTTCTGCGTTAGTGATTTCGATTCTGGATTTGCGTACCAAAACACGAGCTGTGAACCACTATGCCACAGGCTTTTACGCAACGTACCCTGGTGGAAGTTTGGAGATCGCGTGGTAGCAAAACTAATCCACATGCTGCACATTAGTCTGGCTAACTGAACGTGCTTCCGCCGTTGGATTGGGTCTCGCGGAAAGGGATCTGCTGTCCATCCATAACCTATCGTGTTTCCAAACGTATAGGGGGTTTCTAGAAAGTGGGCAGCGCCGAGGACCTTCGGATCTGCGTTAGCCGGCACGGTGTCGAAAAAGAAACTATAGCTCGGTATTCCGTAGCGAGCCCATGCCTGGCTCGCAAAGCGTCTTCCTGCGGTAAACATCATATCCCCCATCCAAAGCGAAGTCGAGCCATAGAGTGCGCCTAGATCGAGCCCCGGGTTCTGCTCCACCGTTCCTAGGCCAGCGGCAGAAGGGTTGTCGATCTCGTCTTGATATAGTTTTGTCCAGTTTCGTAGGAGGTCCTCGCGGATTCGACCTCCACCCCACGCAGCCCTCATGAAGGTCTGGAGGTCTCCTTCGGTGTTGATGGGTGACTGCAGGCGCTGCAAGATGAATGATGTCCCTTCATTTCGTGTAGAGCCTGTTAGCAGTGGAACTCGAATAAACTTCCCTTTCTCAAGAGACAGTATGCTCGTGTCTGGCAGCAGTTCGCCGTCGATAACGAAGTACGGCGGTAGACGGAGACTGAGTTCATTCAATAAGTGGGCCGGAACCTCACGAAGACAGTCCAGGGTATTCGCAGAGCCCAGACAGCCCGTGGCATTCAATACCATAGTGAGGTCGGCTTCCTGCTCCGTACGGTTACGGTTGACGACGTCGGCAGAGAACGGGCCTCCGCTCTGGGTGATGGCAGCACTGAAGAGCCCATCATCACGGCCACCATATGCCAGTAAATGGAACCCAATGGAAATTGCGCCTGCTGATTCACCCATGACTGTGACCATAGAGCTGTCGCCTCCAAATACGCCGATGTTCTCTTGGATCCACGCTAGGGCCTGTCTTTGGTCATGGAGACCCAGATTGGCGATGTTCGCTTCTCGAATAGCCGAGCCGGCGAGCATACCGAATAACCCAAGGCGGTAGTTGAAACTGGCAAAGATGATGGGCGCACCCATTTCCACCGATCGTTGGACAAGAAACGAGCCATTGGATCGACCATCGCTTGCGCTGCCTTCCTGCCATCCACCACCATGAATCCATACGAGAACTGGCAACCTATCGGTCGCTTCAGTGCCGGATGGACGTATGACGTTGAGATGAAGGCAGTCCTCACTCATGGGGTCGGTGGTGTTCTGGCTAAAACCTTTGATCCCGATGGAGTTGCCGAAACAACGGGGGCCATACGAGCTGGCATCCATGCTCCCATTCCAAGCTACGGGAGGCGCGGGCTTGTGGAAGCGGCTATCTCCTGTCGGCGGTGCAGCGTATGGAATGCCCAAGAAAATGTCTTGGTGGTAGTCATGGTTGTATGAGCCCACCACAGTGCCGTTGTTCAACTGGACGGTTGGCGGCTTACATGCGCTGCAGGCATCGCCGCTTAACATGGCAGCGGCGTTGGCGCAGATCGCCCATGCTGTGCAAAGCAACGCAGTAGCATGGCGTCGCATCGTTCTTGATATTTTGGAGGAGAGAGATTAAGAATGGGAGTTGGTACGCTATCGAACAACGTGGTAGAGAGGAGCTCTTGATACAGTTGGCCGCCCTGGAGGCAACCCACAAGACGATCGTGGTAGAGAAGAGCAATAAGATTTCGAGGGTTGGAACTCACTGCCTTGGTAGCTTCGGCAATGTGGTGGCTTATATAAGGTCTCCGGTTATCCAACTCTTGTCCTATCTTGATTATCAAGAAAAATACGTGTGCCGAGCTCTCAAGGCCTTGTTAAACCGCCATCACAGCTTTGACTAGCAAGGGGCGGAGTTAGGAAGACGAAGAAAGATCTATAACGCCGAAACTCAACATGACAAACGACTGGAAAAGCGAGCTAGAATGATTTTAAGTTTAACGTAGCGTCATGGCAGTCCCACTGCGACCAGGCACCCTTGCTTAGTGTCACGTACCTACCTAAATGAGCTGAGCCAGGTTACGTCGTACTTTTGCCGGATTCGGGGAGGGTTATTGTTACCCACAACCCGGCTTTCGCGTTCGAAAAGTCCGAATCCAATATCCATCGTAAAACAACCCAGTGCCGAGCATGTCCCTGTGTGATGCCGCCAACGGGGGAACATTCCACCGGCTTGAGCTTGCATTGTCAGGCAATATCATTGCAGTACCTCTGCGTGTCGAGGATGTACTGTAACCCTGTCGTAGTCTTCACCGCTTCCGGTAATTACCGTCGCCTGATATCGGCCATTTGACAAATTGTTCCGACTCCCTCTGAGACTCTCTGCCCTAGTCTCTAGGTATGAAGAGTCTGAGATTGTACATAGCGCCTGACTTGGTGTAGGTCCGCAAATATGTAATGGAGGCCGATTCTAAGCATCATTATTAGACTTGTCTAGAGTACGACGTATCTCTCGCACCCGCCTCCCTTATCCTCTTGACTTCCGTCTTTACCCTCAACTACATTTATCAACTTAACAATTTACTTTGACTGTACAAGCTTTGCTTCAAACCCTCAAGTTCCGGCAGTCACCATGAGCTCCTTTACTTTCTACGATGGCACAATTCCCCATGCGACTGCCGCCATGAACGTCCTCCTCCAGCTCTTTGATCAGATAGAAGCCCATGCGGCTAGCTCTGATACTTCTGTCGATACCCTTATTTCGGCTCGACTCACCGAAGACATGTTTCCATTCCCTCTGCAAGTCTTCATCGCCTCTGAGATGGCCCTTCGGCTGGCTGCCAACCTGCGGGGTGTCGAGCCTCTAGCTGATCCGTCTGGCCCAGAAGGGCTCGAGACCCTGGAGGATATGCGAAGACGTGTCAACGCTATCATCCAGTTTGTGGGAGAAGCCGATCGCGAGGGACTTGTTGGGTCCGAGACGGAGGTGACGTTTAACATGGGCCCTACTAAGCAGTTCACTGCGAAGGCTCACGGCTACGTCAATGGTTTTGCCTTGCCCAACCTGTACTTTCATACAGTCACGGCGTATGCTATTCTTCGTCACCATGGGGTTCAACTTGGCAAACTCGACTACCAGGATAGTTATCTCAAGCGGTATCTATTCTAGATATAGAGGGATAAATCAGGGGCTACAAGGATGAAGGTTGAAAGGGGAGATTATAGGGGGAGATTAAATCCAGCTTGATAAACTCTCAACTTGTTCTCTAAAACGCAGTTTCAAGTAGCTTCTATTAGACTAGGGTTTGCTAAGTCCCTCCTTTTCATTCGTCGTATGGCGGGACGGTTGAGTCTAGATAGATGCTATTGAATGAGGATCAATCTAAACAAGGTCGCCAGGAGCAAGTGCAGTCGATCGAAGAAGTCCTCCGATGAGTAAGCGGCTAATTCTTACCACTCGGCGGCTTCGTATTTTGGCTTTCCGTCGTGGTACACAGTACCGAAGCACAACAAAGTCCGCAACAGAACTCCGAGCCACATCAGTAGGTCTCATTCGCACCATCACAATATGTCATGTAGTGGTGATTATCAAATGTTTGGTAAGCCGGTTTCTCGGCTTAGAAATCGAGATCATAGGAGACTGTACTTAATAATTGTCTTCTCTTCTATTAAATTATCATGATTAACGCAGGCATCACATCTGTCAACTTGATTTGAAATCACTCTGTACTTGCGTGAAGATGGCTTGCAGATCTTATTTTGTTCCCCTCCTCATAGCTTTGTTGAGCTCTCTGGTCTTTGGCGTTAGTGTTCCTTGGCAATCTGTTGACGCCAGCCGAAACCCCAGAATCCTTCTGCAGCGAGCTGTTGATGCGTTAGGTGGCAGTGATACTATCTCCCAGATAGAGACTGTTATACTACAGGGACCACAGTAGGGTTTGCTACATCAGAGAGGGACAGCATGCTGACAATAAGCAGGGTCTTCCGTACCAAGTCAATTCCGGAGGCTATCTCTTTGGATCAAATCGATACCGTCGTAGTTACTTCCGGCGGTCAGAACCTGACTTTCAACTATGACGAGCCGTTTGTTAGACAGCGCATCGACCGCAAGCACACTCTGGGCCGTACGTGGAAACTGGCGCTATTTGAAAGGCTTGCTGACTGAGAAACCGCAGCACTTTGGATCTACGGTCGCGCTGATCTCAGACCAATGGAGTACTCCTTTCTGGTCGAAAACGGGAACCAGCCGTTCGCTGCTGTCGTCGATGGTAGCTATAATATCTTTGCACCTGACGCTCCGCCTTCTGGTTATCTAGATGGTCTGTTCTAAAGTGTCTACTATGAACTTGGGCTAATGTTGACCAGGCCAAATCGCGGGTTATTTAGTCAAGGACGCCTACCGGTGGGATCCTCTGTTGGTTTACAGGGTATGTACTTACATAAAAGCGACGACATGTCACTGAGGCCCAAATCTTAGATTCTCGCCGACGGCGACTTCACATTTGTTGTAGAAACCGTTGATGGTGATTTTGAGTACCCAGCAGGTAGGTCAAGTTGACCCATTTCGGACAGTGTTACTGACCCCAGTAGTTTACGATGCCCGTCTAGGACTTTCAGTACTTCTCGATCCTCAAAGCTATCTGCCATACTCCATTCGATCCTATGAGAACCACCCCTTCTTTGGTAATTCGACATATGACCTCCGTGTCTACGGTTATATGACGTACGGGGGCGTCCTATTTCCGACTGCTTACAAGACCATTTATAACTCGAACCTTATTATCACTGATTGGCGAGTTGAGAATGTCGTAATTAACCCCAAGTTAGACAACGACTTCTTGAATGCGCCAGCTATGGATCGGTCCGAGTTTGATACCCCAGTGTATAATGAATCTATCACTGCTGAGGTGGGCGAGCGGTACGCCAACTACCTGTGGGATGGACCATTCAACGGTACGGCCGATGAGCTTGTCGCTACAAAATGGGATGATCTGCCTGGTGTTTGGGCTCTCAAGCTTCCCGAGGAGCGGTTTTACCGGCAGCTACTTCTTGAGCTGGATGACGGCGTTGCTATCGGAGACTGCCCTCCCCAACAGAGCCGCATCATGATAGAGTGGGCGCAGAAGAATCTGAACAAGACAGTCAAGTATATCATGGTAAGCAATTTAATCTAGACATTCCTCTTTCAATCTAACCTGAACAAGCCGACACATCACCATCACGATCATGCTCTAGGCCTTCCAGATTATATCAGAGCTGGTGCAAAGGCTATCGTACCTGACATTGCTACTACCTACTACTCTAAGGTCCCAGACATAAGATTCGAAACCTATACGTAAGCTGACCAACTCGATCTGAGAAGACATTCCCTAACTGTCAAACAGACGTGACAAACCCTACATTCTAGAAGGCACAAGCTTCCAGGCTTTCCTCATCCATATGAAACAGGGAATTCACGCTGAAGATCACATGTATACGGTCATAATTCCTAGAGAGGTCACAAAGAACAGCACTGTCGTCGTGTTTGACGCTGATCACGTTACGCGAGGGGATGAGATTCTAAGAAATAACGACCACGCGGAAATTTTCGAGCTTATATCTTCCATGAGGGACTACAAGGTGTCTCGGAATGCTAAGTAAGTGTTTCCGGGATTGTAACAAATCTTACATTGCTAATAATTTCAGAATCGTGCCGGTTCACGGGCAAGAACCTATCGTCCAGTTCGTCGATCTCCTCAACGGTACCGGATTCAACTACCCGTCCTTTTCACCGCTTGATTTTGACATGAGGGGAAATGGTGGATCTAATTAATCACTACCCTTCATCCGGCCTCACGCATTTCCATTCTAGGTGGCTTGCTAGCTACGACAGTGGGAGCCCAGCTACAGTACTGCAGTATTTCAGTCGGAATGGCGCTTTCTGTAGCCTAAGTTCTTATTTGTAATAATAGTAACACTAGATATTTTATAGTATTATTAACGCTGAGAGTTGCTACTATTGTGGAAATACCCGTTGCAGCCACTACAGCTAAAGAAGCCTAACCTTGTAACTGGGTTTGCATCCCGTCTTTGAGATGCCAACCATGTGTTAGAGAGTGTATTCTTTTTCATATGCAACCAAACCTTAGAGGCAGCTCCCGGGACCGACAGACAAGTCATTGAATGCAGTTGAAATCCATAGCCACTTACGATCGTCATGTTCACCTAATGATCTCTAAATCCAAGCATCGCATGTGAGAGTGACAATGCACGTTAGGTCACCGCGTTTCTAGTGGCTGGTTAAGATGAGCAAGGAGTCTGACTGCCGAGAAGTCTGCAGCAAAAAGCTCATTCTCCCTGCTTAGGAAGCAGTAGTGGCACTGGCCAAGGGTCGATCGGGATCGTTACGAAGCGACTCCGACCCGACCTTGGTACTGTAACATGGGCCTGCTATTTGTCACCGACACGTCATGAATGTACTCTTGTGCCGGACTGGTTTGTTTTTAACAACCCGAGCACCGCTGTCTCTCGCCTTATGGGGATTGAGAGCCTTGGCGATTTATGTTCCCGAATTCTGCCTAGCGGCGCACGCAAGATCCCTGTCCTGTCCAGGGTTTCTCCGTATTAACACGGAGCCCCCACGAATAGCCAGGAGGATGAGGGGGATCAGCCTATCAGGGTCACCTGGCCCTCTAAAGAAGACAATGCATTGCAAAAGATAGGGTAAAACCTACCAAGTTAAACTTTATTGACATACGGACGCCTCTTCCGACCAGTCCAGTGGGATTTGTCACTCATCCGATACGAACATGAGAATACGGATATTGGTTGCTTCCGAGGTGGTGGGATAAATCCGGTATCCCGCTCTCCTAGGTGGTTTCTTTCTAATCAATCCCTATATTGCATGCGAGCTGAGTAATTATTTGAAATCCCCAAGACGAACTACCAAATTTCACTTTAACTGCCCTTCAATGAGAGCAGGCTTAGAGTTGAGAGTGTAAGATAACACTTTTGTATAAGAACGGTTGCCTTCTCCTCACCTTTGTAATTCTATAACTCAGCTACAATTATCCCTTCTGGCTATTATAACTTACTCGATTACATCATGGCTCGTGAAATCAAGAACGTGGCTATTGCGGGGGTAGGCAATAGTCCCATCTATTGTTTTGTAGACCTGGCTAACCTATCTTAGGCATCTGGCAATCTGGGATCGTGCATCTTGCAAGCGTTGGTTGGAGCAGGCTACTTCAATGTGACTATCCTTGCTCGCAAGGCCATGAGCGATGTGCCCTCTGGTGCCGCCGTGGAGATGGTTGATTTTGAGTCAGCTTCTGCCCTGACAGCAGCCTTGAAAAACCAGGATGCGCTTGTCGATGCCACTTCGGTACCTGATCCTACTCTGGCCATTCGCTTGATGGACGCCGCTGTTGCAGCCGGCGTTTATCGGATGATCCCAGCCGAGTTCAGCGGGGATCCAACCAACGCTAAAGCACGAGGCTTACCCCCCTTTCAGGGCAAGACAAAGGCTCTAAAGCATCTCAAGAATCTTGGAGACAACGGCAAGATTACCTGGACGGCCATCTCAAACCATGCTTTTCTTGATTGGGGTCTTCGCATGTCATTTCTGGGCATTGATCTTGAAGGCAAGAAAATCGACTACCTGAATGACGGCAACATAGTCATTCCTTTTACGACTCTTGCGTCAGTAGGCACTGCTGTTGCAAATGCTCTTTCAAAGCCTGGAGAGACCGAAAACCGAATCTGTTACATTTATAACACGCAAATGACACAGAAGAATATTGCTGAGCTTGCTAAGCAAGCCCTAGGTGAGCAAGATTGGCTGGTGAAGAATCTGGATACGGACGAAGCATTTCAGAAGGCAATGGCACAGCTGCAGGCTGGTGAGGTGAACTGGCAGGTCATTGGCGACATCATTCGCTTTTCCATCTCTACTCCGGGATACATTGAGAAGCTTGTCAAGGCCGATAATGAGCTTCTGGGTGTCAAAGCTATGAGCGACGATGAAGTCAAGGCGCTGATCAAGGAGATCGCTGCAGAGAAGACTGTTACATAAACAGTTCTATGTATTCGGGGTTAACTGTTTGAGACCAGTAGCCTGTTCTTTCGTTTCGTGGTACAATCCACGTATTACTATAGAGGTCTTCCTGACATTGTAAAATCTTATCTTGACCGTTTCTATCTCAGTCTGTTTGAGTTTCATACCATTGAAAACTCGAGGTCAATATTATAAGCTGGGAGAAAGTTGGACATAGGAGTGCCGACGTGCCGGTTCATTCTATCCAGCCTTCCCTTGCCTCAAACCTTTCTTAGGATCCTGGATCACAGACCTTGCAAGAATTGCCGCTTTTTACACATTCACTAAATGAGATTCGGAGGCCTCCTACATATTCCCAATAACAACCAACTCCTGCATATCGGCGGGTGAGATCGTCTGCAAACGGACCAGAATAGCCTGTAGTCAGTAACCAGTCGAGGACAAACAGTCCCGTGATGGGTCGGCAGCCAATCAGGACCTCAGGAACTGCAGCCTTACAGGGGCATGTGGCTAACCCTGTCACCCTCATACTTTCTGCGGCTAATACATGGTGGCCATGGCGGAAAATGAAGCCATATCGGAACTAGACCCGGCTGCAACTGTGTGGTTAATCAGCTGCGCCCAAACTGGGGGAAGGGACACGGACTTGTGACAAATCCGGTCCGTCCGGTTGAAAGTTCCGTCCGAGGCGAAAGTTTCGGTACTCCCAACTGTCCGATTGTATGACACTGTCCGGCGAAAGGCATGCACAAAGAGGAGAGTCTAATACAATGGCTCGCGCCCAGACAGAACCAACACCTTTGAAGAGAGGGTCCAATGCCACCGACAGTCACTGCCAGAATTAACCCAGCCTTTTTCTTCAGAGGGCAAAGCCGCCCTCCCAAACCAAACGAAAATGCAAGGCCTCCAAGCAGTCTCTGAAAAGCATTATTACAACCTAGGCGACTATAAACACCGAGTAGCCACCACCGTGCCTGAAGCACAGACATGGTTCGATCGCGGACTTTCTTGGGCCTTTTCATTTAACCACGAAGAGGCTCTTAGATGTTTCAAGAAAGCTGTCGAGCGTGACCCGGAATGCGCAATGGCGTACTGGGGCATTGCCTACGCCGTCGGGCCAAACTACAACAAGTCCTGGCCTCGATTTGACTGGCATGACCTGGAGATCACAGTTCGAGAGGCACACGACGCTATCGAATGTGGCCTAAAGGCCCAAAATAGCCACCCGGTCGAGCGAGCTTTGATCAAGGCAATTTCTAAAAGATTTCCCTCGGCGACGGAAATCCCAAGGGACTTGAAGTCATTGGATCAGGCATATGCTACCGAGATGCGCTCGGTGTATCAAGAGTTTGGCGACGACGCAGACGCTGCCGTACTATTCGTCGATGCCTTGATGTGCATTAATCCCCGCGGCCTTTGGGATCTTGAAACTGGGAATCCAACCGGGCAACTCACCCTTGAAGCCCTGGGGATCCTGGAGAGTCGACTGGCCACGGATGCCCGCCATCATCCAGCCTTCTGTCATCTTTATATTCACATGGTTGAGATGTCTCCATGGCCTGAGAAGGCGTTGCCTGCCGCTGATCGACTACGCCGTCTCGTTCCTGACGGCTCTCACATGCAGCATATGGCGACACACATCGATACTGCCTGCGGTGACTGGCGCCGTGCCATTGAGTCGGGCCGTAACGCCATGACCTCGGATGATATCTACTTTGCTCATGAAAAGAGTTCTGTTCTCTACGCCGCCTATCGGACCCATAACATGCATGCACTTGTGTATGCTGCTATGATGGCTGGCCGATCGCACGATGCCTTGACTGTTGCGAGGCGGATGCCCAGTATCCTGACGCCAGAGTTCCTATCTATCAAGTCTCCGCCAATGGTGAACTGGGTCGAGTTTCAAGTGGGCATGATTGTTCACGTGTTGATTAGATTCGGCCGCTGGGAGGATCTACTCGAACTGGAGATCCCGCAAGACCAGCAACTCTTCAGCATCACCACCGCAATAATCCGATATGGCCGGAGCATCGCTTTGGCAGTTCTTGGCCGGCTGGAAGAGGCAGATGTCGCTCGGGCTGAATTCGAAAAGGCTCGACGGGCTGTCCCGGCTGACCGGACGTGGGGCATTGTTTGCCCGGCCTCAACCATCCTCAAGGTCGCTTCGAAAATGTCTGAAGGCGAGCTTGAGTACCGCAAGGCTAATTACGATGCGGCTTTCGCACTTCTGCGGGAAGGCGTTGCGTTGGAGGATTCACTGCCTTACGCTGACCCCCCTGCATGGATGCAGCCGGTGCGTCACGCACTGGGCGCGCTTCTCCTTGAGCAGGGACACGTCCAGGAGGCACTCGAGGTATACGAGCAGGATTTGGGGCTCAGCAATGAGCTTCCCCGCCGCAAAGCCCGCATCAACAACGTGTGGGCATTGAATGGGCTGTATGAGTGCTACGAACGATCCGGGCGCCTTGACGAGGCTCGCAAGATTCGTCTGCAACGTGACATTGCCGTGGCTGGCGCCGATGTGGACGTGGGGGTTTCGTGTTTCTGTCGACTCTCGGCGGCCAAGAAAGAATGTTGTCGCTGAAACGGCCGTCTGGACGACGATGGTACCTAGCTAGACTAGATAGAGGACTGGTTCCCGTAAGTGTACCGATAGAGAATTCGTAATAGAAGAGAGCTAAGTAAGGAAGAAGAAATTGAGGATAACTGGCCATTGTGATTTCGGATATCAAAGTATGTACTTCGCTATCATTCCAGCCACGTCTCCTATGCCGAACTATCCCTTCCCTAATGGCGACCGCCTACTCTTTTGTAAACCTGTAGTTATAAGAATAGAACCCGTAACCAGAACGGCAAAACTGACACAAGACAAATTGCAATTCTTTCCCCACACTAGCTCAAGCGCCTCGGCCGCTATTGTCAGCTGCACCTCGCTGACGAGGACTGAACAGGTACCAAAGAGAAAGAGCATCAGGGCAAAGTGTGGGCCTAAGGAATCACTATACTGCCCATAAACGCGGTGGAAGTTTTGCTTCCTAAAGTAGAACTCGGAGTAGAACCTGGGCCTTAACAAGCGAATCTCCCCGAGTGTATAGCCTCCCGCAACATTGTTGTCCGGTAAAAGCTTGAATCTGATGATATAATCACAGAATTCGTCAAATGGAAACCCCTTCGAAATCAACTGAAGGTCTTCATACGTGGCTATTCGGAAATCCATCTGAAGTCCACCTCCTCGCAAACACTCCCATTCCACAGCAACCGTCAAGGAGAGTCTGCCAGGTAGCCATGCCTTTGTTCCACCATCTCCTTCTTAAACCTTCTAGTTGCAGTTGCCATCATCTGCGGCGGTGTTGGCATTACCACCACCGTTTTGCTGTCCTCCTTGGTGAGGACAGCCTCCTACATATTATCGACAAGCGCAATACCTCGTGGCCAACCGGCGAGGCCTAATACGGCCGTCCAATACCCTGTGTTCAACCCAGAACTCCCGAAACAACAGTCCTCTCCTTCGCCGCTACAGTCACAAAGCTAGAGTAACCTCCTTCGTTACTATCCCGGCAATCTTGGGCCTACTCTCGCTGGCATCCTAACCTACGGCGTCCAGATAGGCTACAGGGGCAAGAAACACTCTTGTCACTCCACCAACCACTATATACACGAACCAAGCATTATCACAGACAAACTAGCAGAGGATCTTAGCCTCGGTCGGGTTAGACTGGCCTCTAAACCTTCCTTTATTTCGCCGCTTAGGTTAGTCCCTAAGCATAATGGGGGATGGCGCCGCATCTATGACCTATCCTGGCCCCCTAGACGAAGCGTTAACCAGGATATACCAGACAACTAGTCAGCTATCGAGTACATAAAGATCGACGATATATACGACCAGATTATACAGGCGGGCCCAGGTTGCACAATCATTAAAAGGGACATCAAGGACGTCTTTCGAATAGTCCCCGTTGCCGAGGATAAGCAGCGTCTCCTAGCCTTTCAGTGGAACAATTCCACCTACGTCGACTGCTGCCTCCCCTTTGGCCTAGCAACAGCCCCGTTTCTCTTTAACCTCTTCGCGGAGGCTCTCTATTAGATACTACAGTGCCTCCTCACTGCATTCTACATCAACCATTACCTAGACGACTTCATCGCCATCACGAAATCTCCCTCAATGTCTGACCCTATAGGTGCTTTTGCCGAGGTCTATAACGTTATAACCGACTACCTGGACATCCCTCGCAACACCAAAAAGGACGACCAAGGGACATGCGTCACAGTCCTAGGCATTCCAATCGACTCTATCGTAATGGAAGCTCGCCTGCCTCTAGAGAAGTTATGCCGCGCCACATTGGACGCCGCAGCTGCCCTGAACGTGGCGAGTCTTTCCCTCAAGCAAACAGAGAGTCTTACAGGCTTACTAGCCTTCTGCTTGAGAGTTGTCCGGCTAAGAAGAACAAGGCTGCAGTCTCTATACGCCTTCTAAGCCGCTTTCCCACGTGGGAGGAGCGCGCGCCGCCATATCCCTTACGAGGTATGTGACGATTTGGAATAGTAGAGAGACTCCTTGTCTCTCTTTAACGGCGTACTCCTAGTTGACCCCTGCCGCCGCAACATCACGCCCCTATACACAGATGCCTCTACTATAGGCCAGAGGCTCTTCTTCTTCTCATCTAAGTCTATATCAGACTACTGGCTGGCCCATTATCACCAGCTTCATGCATGCAATGCTGCCTCATTAGCCCTTGCTCAAGACGCACACACGTATATCAATACCAACGAAGTAGACGCCATTCTACAAGGCTTCCTACTCTTCAGCCACCATTAGCTTCATCATACTCTCGTTATTCACACAGATAGCTCCGCAGCGCACACGGGACTAAGTAAAGGCTTCCTTCATAGTCCGTCTAATGCACCTCTGAGGAGCCTGCTTATCCTAGCGGCGGCGAGAGACATCCAAATTATGCCATGTTGGCTCCCCTCCGGGGAAAACATCTTAGCAGATGCGCTCTCGCGTAATAACCTTCAAGAGATTATTAACACTTATCCCCACTAGCAGGACCTCTCAGTATTAAACCGCCCGCGTGGTTCTCTTCACGAGCTCATCAGCTCAATGCAGGCCACCTAAAGCTCCTCTGGAACGGACTCGGCGCCAATATACGCTCTATATACCTCTCCGTTCAGCATAACTATGAGAGGCACTGCGCGCTATAAAGCTTATCAGCATAGCGAGTTTCAAGGCAGTCACTGATCTCCTGGCTAACTTCATGACTCCTAGGCAATTCCAGCCAGAAAGCAGTTAAGCAAGATACCGCACTGGCAGACTTAGCCGCTCTCCGAGCCTACTATGTCGATAACTTCCTTAATGATAAACTCTTTGATATCAAACACCTTCGGCGTCTCATCGACGGCGCGAGAAGACTTACCCGAACGGCCAAAGTACGGGTTAGAAAGCCCATTTCGCGCGAAGCCATTACGAAGCTATCAGCAGGCCTAGCCACACTCCCGTTACAGTCCTCGCAGATGACTACGGACCTCAAAGACGACTTAAATTTCGCAACCGCCTGCCGGGTGGCATTTACTGGGTTCCTCCGCATCGGAGAATTCACCTATAAGAGAGAAGACCTCGGCACACCTTCTATCTTAGCAGCAAAACTAACGCGCTCAGACATTAGATTCTCGTCCTCGTTAGACCATGCGCAACTCACACTCAAGCGGAGTAAGATGAACCGCCGCTACGAAGGAGTACATATCATTCTTGCGAAAACAGGGGACAGAGCGTGCCCAGTAGACGCACTTCAGAAGCTGCTACTTCTCGACCCCAGAGGGCTCGACGCCCCGTTGTTCGCCTTCCACAGAAGACCCTTTAGTCCCAATAACTTCCTCTCTACCTTTTCTACTAAGCTAAGAGCACTTAGCTTATAAACGGACGGCTACTTAGGCCACAGTTTTCGGAAGGGTGCGGCGCAACATGCGCACGATAGTGGGATCCTCGACGACTAGATTTAGATTCTTGGGAGATGGACCTCGGAGGCATTTAGAGTATATGTCACAACGAACGCGTCAGTCTTATATAAGCTCAACCACTAGTTCCAGACAGGCTCGCCGGCTCCGCTGTCTCCAAAGCCCAGTCAGATCCTTCCCAATCACTACTCCCTCTTGCTGCCCTGAATGGGCTGCAGCAAGACCAGAGTTTAAGAGGCATAAGATTTGATTATGGTGCCGGTCCGCAAGTGAGAGTGGTACTCACATGTCTAGTTTTGTTGTGACCTATCATCTCTTAATAGGTCTTATCAAAGAGGGGTGAACTATGCCTACTGCCACAAGAGACCTCAAGACGTTTCAAAACACTCTGGTCAGGGCCGGGCGCTTCTGTAAAGACCCCTCAGTCCTCTACGGAGAGTGTTAGAAATCTCCAGTTGTCACATATTAAGCACAAGACCTGGCCGTTAAGTAGGTGTAAGCAGGCTTTGAGCGAGGTTGTGTTTCATCTGACCCTGAAAAAGAACATTGGGTATTTGCACACACTTTGCTAGGATGTAGCAGCTCTAGCAAGCGAGCCTAGCTTATACGCAGTTACCAAGGCTTCCTTCATTATCGTAGTTCATGCGGTTACGCATAGTCTAGGGGTGAACAATTGTCATGGCCGTTTCGGCATGCCTATTGTTGGGGGTTCTTGAGTCTTTTTACACGCTGACACAGTCACACGATGACTCTTCAATAACACATCAAAAACAAGTGCATTCTAGAATTATTATATTCCTCAAGAGCCAAATGACAACCCTGATCAATAGGAAACCTACCGTGCTATTTGACTTACTCATCTAAGCCAAGTGTTTGGTAAACCATCTAACCAGCTGGTCTTCTGCTTGATCCGCCATCTCCTTCTCAATCTTATTATTCGGGTTGCCCCTAACAGCGAAACCATGCCTGGCGTTGGGGATAATAACCACCTCGGTGTCCACATTCTTTTTCGCTTCGAGAATCTTGGCAGCTTCCTCCACCTCCTTCAGAGGCAAGGCAAAGTCGACATCGCCAATAGACATGCTGTATGGAAGCTTGATACCTTGAAAGTCTCGAGGGACTTCTACCTCGCTTGGGTGGGCAGTGAAGCCCGCGTCAATGAGCGTTTTGCCGTTCCTAGCCAAGTCGCCGTGAGCCAAGTGGTTAACACCGTATGCACCCCAGCAAAAGCCCACCGCGCCGACTTTGAGGTCTGCTGCCTCGTTGCAGCGTAGGTCATCCATGAATTGCCGGATGGCCGGGTACCGCTTCTTGGGGTTATTTCGAAAATTGCAGGGTATCATGACACATGCGGCCTTTAATATGAGCCATCTGGGCCACGTTGGTATTAGAACGGACAAAGCTGCGCGGTGTAGAACTTACGGTTTTGCCAGCCATTCCCATAGGCCTCCTTCATTGAGGATCCTATCAATGACTCCCTTGGTCCATCCGGGTGCAGAGGTCCCTGAAACTGTGTCAGCCGCAAAATCACGACGTACGCAAAGAAAAGACTGTCTCGAACTAACCATGCATGAAATCTGGAAGGTATACTCTGCAGCCAGTTCGCTCCGCGTACCTGTCTGCAACACCACGCAGGTTGGTTGTATCCCATCCAAACACATCGGAAAGAATGACAATTAAGCCAGTCTGCGAAACGCCTTTGGTCTGAGGCTCTGCAATGTAGACATTGTGGCTATGGAGCTTGGCCTCACGTCCGTAGACGGGACCGGGATGATCATGTCCCGTGTAACAGTTGGCACACGGCATTTTGCCTTGAGAAGTTTTGATAAGGGGACAGCTAGGTTTGACGCATAGGAAGATTAGGGCAGACAAACAAACGACGACGAGGCCTTGGATATCGAGTAGCCGCTGGGACAAGCCTGACCAACGAGGAATAATCTCGATGACACTCGGCCTTTTTAAGATTAGTCAAGTCGACGTTGTGCGTTGCTAGCTCCGTGTGGTGGGCATCTACACTACCCACCCTCCCCCATACAATACCCACTCGCCAAGACGATGACATTAGGTGGCACCATTGCAACCCCACTGCCTTCTTTCCGCCATGACGTTCAATTTGCATGATTTCCATTCCAAGTAAAAGTCATCATGCCCGAGCTTTGCACAGGGTCTCACTAGGCATCATCGTGGTTCCATTTCAACGCCACATATTGCAGAATTCACTTTCGACGCATGGTAAAGACCTTAGATCACGCAACGTTACGGAGTTGACGTCAATAGGCCCCGAGTGTTATCATGTTAAGATGCGAGTACATCACGGATGCTCTTTCTCGGAACCATCATCATCGTCTACAATAGTTGATATCACGCTGTAGGCTGGCAACATACCCTGTGCACCATTGTAAAACTATCTCATTGGATCTCTATAAGCGCCACAGCCTATAAAAGTACACGCGCTCTACCATGGGTTAGGAGCAATGTCAGTGTAGACTCTGAAGCCACTGTTCTTGGCCTCCTGAAATGCCTCATGGTGATCGTCCAAGCTGTAGACCTTGTGCGTCGAACCCCCACGCTTGCCGAGCTTGAGGATCCCCGAGTTCACCATCTTGATGGTCAAGTCGATCCCTCCCCGTGAGACTATGACCTTGCCTATGATCTTGATGTTTTGGTGCATCACAAGCGTATACGGCACAGAGATGGACCCAGACGGTGCGCCGCTGAGGACAACTCGCCCTTCTGGCCGCACAGCGCGAATGGCGGCCGAGAAGTATGGGGAGCCCGTCAGAGCACCCGATGCCCAGTCGTTGTATACCTCGACGCCGCGTCCATCAGGGGTGGCCTTGCGGATTGCTGCCGCGTCGACTTCATCATCGCCAGTCATGACAACATAACTAAATCGCTCATGGTTGCCGAGCTGTTTCGCCAGGCTGGCGAGCTTTTCCTCACTGCGACCAATGGCAATGACGTTGGCGCCCAAGGCGAGTGCCAAATCAGAGGTGATGCCACCAAAGGTTCCAGTGGCTGGCCCAAGTGCAATCGTTTCACCTGCTTGGAGGTTGGCGGCTTCGCATAACGCTCCAGCAGCGATGCTGTAGAAGGAAATCTCGTGAAGATCTGCGGGTGTGTAACCAAGTTGCTTGCACAACCGATCCTCGTTCAATATAAAGATATTCTCAAGCGGAACCTTTTGATACTCCTGCAAGGCGCCATCTCGCCACTCTCCCTGCATGAGCCTACGGCCTCGAGGCCCCTCTCCGCCGTGGTGGCCCTGAATAATACTGACATCAGGGTCATCTCGGGCAAAGATGGGAGCCGAGAAGAAGACGAGGTCGCCGGGCTTGGCGAGGACTGCATCTGATCCGACGGCGTGCACCCGACCGATATGGCTTGGATGGGGCACCAGAGGAAGAGAGAGGTTGAAGACAGAGAGTCTCCCCTGGTGGATGTCCTCGGCGTAAGGGAACACGACCGTGTTGAGGACCTTGACAACGACTGATCCAGCTGTTGCCTCGGGGACGGGGAGGTCAACAAGCTCCAAAGGCTTGTCGAACGAGGAGAGCCATAGGGCGCGGTTCTTGGTTACAGTCGAGTTGGAACTCATGATGAATCAGATAGGGTGGGATTGAGGAAGGAGGCCAAGTCAAGGAAGTGAGAATTTAGAATAAGGAACTAACAACAGAGGCAACGGGAGGAATGGCGGCCAAATATGGGCAGCCACCATGAGCTGCAAGCGCGCTACCTTTCGGAATGTGTACCAACCAACTACCGTCGGTAATCTCGGGGCGGCATCGTAGAAGAACAGGTGGAGTCATTGCCACCGGTGAGGAAATGCCACCCATCGGTCCCATCCCTCCCATCCCATCCCATCCCATCCCATCCACTTTCCCCGCATCACCTTGTTGACCACGGTTTTGATACACCCCTTGATTACCTAGGCAAGCCATCGAATTGGGTAAGCTAAATAATAGGACTGGAGGTCGAAGGGTCCCCGGTAGCCGTGATGGGGATCATTCTTGGACAGAAGCTCTTCACTACTCCATTCCGAGAGTATTCGATCCGAAGTAAAATTGATCCTGTCCCAATTACCACGGCAGTGATCCCGATTGTCATTACGATGAGAAATTCATACCTAAACTACAATAAATTCTTACACCTCACCATCCCATTCCATTCAAGTAGTCGAGATCTTTCTGATCCTCTGAGCTCGAAATCCCTGCTTCACTTAGCTCCAAGATGCCGAATAGATGCTTCCAGGTTTCTTTGTCGTGCTCGTGCGTCAGATCTGTTGCTGGCGTGTGTATATTGGTGGTAGAACCTGCGTCGTCCTCATGTAAGCGCTGCCTCGAGCCGAATGCTGGTCGACTTACCCTCTGTGTGGCATGACAGTGACGGGACGGCAGAGGACGCCAAGTCTTTGATACCAGCCATGACATATTCTGGAAACTCTGCCGGCGTTGGCAGGCAACCTGGGGGGAACTCGCAGGACAATGCCGGGGACTGGTGGTTCCCAGCAAGATCCGGCTGTGTAAGATGCGAGTGGGGAGTCGAGCCGGCGTGGCTTGGCCTGGTGGCCGCTCTGTCACCGATGGCCTGGTAGCTAGTGAATATAGCAGGCATACTGGACATCCCGAAATGTTTCGCAAACATCAATATGAGATGCATGGTTGAGAGGCCGATGGCTTCTGTGCTCCGCGTGTTTGGTAGTACGTGCTGCGACGCAAGAGCCCGTTGCCCCTTGATGAACATCTCGGTGCTCTTGAAGGTAAGATGAAGATTAATGAGTTTGGGTGATAATGGTTCCACGGCTTCGAGCTGAGCATGGCCTGGCAAAGAAGAGAGAATGCAGTGTTTTGGCAGTTGGTCGTGCCAGCGGCTCAGTGCCGATGAGTGCTTGACGCAAAGCTCGTTTAATGCCAATGTATTTGACATGGCATCGTTGAGAATTCGAATCACATCAACATAGCGGTTGAAGATGCTTATTGCCCGCAATGGCTGACGTGCGGAGCTAACATCGCTGGACTTGCCAGGACACACAGTTCGTGGCTCCCACTCATCCGGGCCTGTTTCTGCCAAGGTGGGCAGGAACTGTACATCTGCCGTCCTGAGATGGGGTGGCTTGCCCAGCTGACATGATACAATAGTATCGAGCGCAAAGCAGCTCAGAAGTAACCTGTTCTGGTTGTCGTCGCCGCCGTAAGCAGCGTCTGAGCCTTGTCTGTCGAGAGGAGACGTCCCCAAATCAAGGCAGCTTCTCACAGCCTGGCCGATTAGATGCCAGGAAGCTGAGAGTTCTCCTTGACTGAGTTTAAAGAGGCTCAAGATGAGCAAGGCCTGGACATAGCCGGGCGCCCGAGCCCCTTCGTTGGGTATCTGTTGTCTTGCCTTGGCGTAGATTTGCTCGGGCATCGAGAGAGAGTCTTGATTGGCAGCCGGGCCAAGAGGATTGGGAGACTCTTGAAGAGACGAGAGTGCCAGGACTGCCCAGAACGTGGCCAGGTTTCCCCCTTCTGCCAGAGCAATCTGTGAAGGCGAGTACAGCAACTCTAGCATCTTGTGCTTTTGTACGATAGGCAACCAACAGTGGTTATGGGCAAAGTATATATCAAGCAGGCGCTGTACATTGTGAGGAAACGTGGTTGATGCCGCATCTCTCTGTGGTGGGGCCTGAGTTGCTATCGACTGTCCAGGAGACGGTGTCTCTCCGTTTTTGGTGCCCGCAGGATCTGAATCGAGTCGAGGCTCGTTACCAGGTGCACTCTGGATAGCGTCGAACAACTTGAGGTGAGAAGGGAGGCCCGAGGTAGAGCGTCGATCGTTTCCGGTAGCCACAGAATTTGCACCTGCATCGCTGTTTTCCTGGACATTTAATATGAGCTGATCCAATTGTCCCTGGATGCCGCTCTCCTCCCAAGCCTGTCTCAGTATTTCCGGGTTTTTTATAAGCCTGCTGTCCATGACCAGCCTCGAGCGGGAATCGAGGGAGAACTGGATCCCTTGCATGAGCTCTCTAACTATGCTCGTACTGTTGGGGATGACGGTGAACACGAGGGCCCATAGCAGCTCGAGAGCCCGCACATAACCGGTCGGCAGCCCGCGCTTCTTGATACCTGAGCCGTAGCTGCATTGTTGGCGGGTGGCAGAGCACGATGAGCAGGCCGGGTGGCGGCCATCGCACCTGTGCTTCCGGGCACGGCAGTAGTCGCATGCTCGCGAGACTCGCTTTCGTTTGTTCAATCTCGGGCGATTGACAGGTTTGTCCATTGTAGGCGTGCTGGGAGGAGGTTGTCCACTCATTGTGAAGCAGATTAAAGGGTGTCAGAGAAACGGAGCTCAAGATTGGCGACGGCTAAAATTACCAGCTCCCTTGCAGGACATATCAGGCATGTGAAGGTGATATACTGTAAGCCACTAGGCTGGCCACTGAGCAGCCCCCCGTTAGTAGACATCGACCCCATCCACGCCACGGTGGGTATGTACCTAGTTACCTTGGGCAGATCATCCACCTGCCCCCAACCCGATAACGATCCGTGAAATCCCGGAGAGACGATTATCTTATTCAGCGCTCCTGGGCTTGCTCATGACTACTTGTCCGATTCTCCAATTCACACCACAATGGGATCATGACGCTATACACACTTGCGGGAACTGATGTGAGCGTGTCGAGTCAAGGGGTGTGAGCACAGTCAATGTTGATGCCGCCCGTAGCATCGGATGCAGGCAATGGACAATCTTAGACATCGTTACTCTCATCTATTGGCTCCTGTCTCCGTTTTTCATAGAGCACGACTAGATCTCAGACATGGGCCTTGAGAAACTCGAAGCCCTTGGTCAAAAGATCAAACACACTGTCTCCAGGCTGCGCCCTCTCATCGAATCCATGCTGTGCACCTTCAATAAGGACCAGTTCGGTCTCGGCTCCGTGACTCTTGAGCTCATCATGCGCACGCTGCGAGAGACTCGCAGGCACCAGCCTATCTTCGGTACCGTGGATGAAATAAGTAGGAGGGAAATGACCCTTGGTAAACAACGAGGCCGGGTCCACGCGCCCATAGTTGTCGTCTCCCACGATTGACTTTAGCAGTGTCCCTTTTCCCATGGACTCAAACATCCAAGCGACACGATGGCTTGTGAAATCAGGCCCAGATGGCCCCATCGGAGGGGGAGCAGAGGTTGGAGGAGGCACATCTTTCCAGATCCGCCCCACGAAATCTTGATCGAATTTGGGGCTGCCCGGGGGAGCAGGCAACGGAGTATGGTATGCTGGATCCGAGAGGTATTTGATACCGTACACGTCGAGAATAGCGCGAGGTGGGTGAGGCAAGCCAGCCTGGATACATGATATGTTAGCATATTCATTCCCATCTCACATGTCATGGGTTCCAAGTCCCTCCACGCACCGTAAGGAGCGCCAGAGTGGCGCCGCAAGAATGCCCCAAGGTTACGATCCGCGAGCCATCCACGTTGACGCCAGCGTCGCCCGAGAGCAGCTCAGGCAACGTCGTCTGCGCCCACTTGTATGCATCCAATGCGTCCTTGACTGGCCCTTCAAACACGGTGATAGTAGGAGACAGTCGGTAGTTGGCGGAGACGACCACAAAACCCAGATCGACGAGCTTTTCCGCCTGGTGGCGGACAAGCAGCTCTTTTGAGCCGACGGTAAAGTTTCCACCGTGGAAGTGCAAAGCTGTAGGTCAGTGTCAGACGAGAATGTACCGACAGCGCAGCAGTTACGCACCGATTGGAAGCTTGGAAGCTACAGTAGCCTTTCTGAAATACACATCTGCGGCTATCGAGACGCCGTTGGTCACCTTGAACACGTACTCCTTGCGTGTGGCCATGTTGTCATGTCAAAGTCAGTAAGGCTCAATCAAAAGGTGGTACGTTGGGCATGTATCATGATATTACCAGACCACACTATCGCACATGCTTATAGATTAGATGAGAGGAGGCGGGAGACTGATGAGGATTGTTTGTTACGCGTCACCATCTACCCACCTCCCCACCTGCTTCGTGCCCACCCAACCCAAGTGGAACTAAGCCGGATGGAAGCAAGTGTGTGCATCGCATTACAACTTGTGCTAGCTAGGATTATGTGTACAAGAAGAAGAGGCCCTTTCCTCACTGTTCCTGCAGAGGCCTTCCTATTTATTCGATACAAGACCAAAGTAGTGGTGACTACTCGGTTTCCCTGTAGCGCGATAATCAGGTGCGCAGGATCATTGATTGTGCCTGAATTTCACCTAGGGAGGGTAGCTTGTCGCAACGTGTATGGTACTGTCGGCGTCTTTGAACTTCTTGATCAAGAACTCCAGTTTTTGCGACACGCAAGAAGGCCCTATAACAAAATGGTTGTTTAGCATGTGCTCAAACCTCATCGGCCACAGAGGAGGCTCTTACATTTCCACACCGAGCCGTCCGAGAGCAACTCGACAGACACGGCAAGGGGCAAGGCAGAGAGACGGTCGTGGACCTCTAATCGCAGCTCGGAAATCTCTGCAAAACTCTCATTTATCAGTGCGCTGAGGGCGTTGCGCGACTCGACCTGTGGGAGGCATGAATGCGCAAACTGAAGGTACCAGCATAGCAGGAGACCTGGCTACTCGTCAGCCGCAGAACAAAGCTTAAGAAGGAAGGGGGGAAGGGTAGAATTCGTCGTGTCATACCTCCCTCATAAGCACCAATGGCGTTTTCAGGTCCGAATCTCATCGGTGCCATCTTTTTCAGGTACTTCAACCCAGGCGGGCAGTCGAATCGTAGCTGATCCGCTGCACGGAATAGCGCCTTGTAGAGCTCAGGCGAACTCCCCTCGTCTGAAAGATGCGCGACCTGTTCTGGATTATCCAGCGCGGTGGGCGACTGAAGCAGTTTCTTCATGGTTGCCAGTGGAATGCTGGCGTAGAGATGGTAAAAGACCGAGTTCAGCAAGGACTTGGCGAGGTGCACGGTCGGATCCGGGGCCAGGCCAGAATCTGCTTCGCCCATACGATGCTTGAGGATCTCGTCCAGTACTTGCACTGACCGTCCCATCTTGTCGCCCAGGTTGGTGTAGATGTCCGCGTGGTGAGAGCCTGTAAGTATCTCAAACGAGCAGACTCGGTAGAGTATTGCCGATATGATGGTGACGAGTCCAAATTCGCTGACTGTAGCAGAGGGTGCTTGACCAGCATAGATGCTATTCAAGACATCATCGCTGTATACAACCTGTGTGGGGATCTCTAGACTATCCTCGTCCTTGAGCCAGTCTTCGGTGCTTGACGGGAGAGCAAATCTAGCTTCGACGACGGGGGACGCAAGCCACTCTTCCCGTTCCTTTGAACCAACCGAGGCCCCTATCAGGATCGTGCATGAGATGCACCTGGTGCATTGTCAGCATTGCAGATGTGTGAATACGGCCATCTCGAATACCTGTTTATACTCTCCTGGCGCACCCAATCCCTGTATGTCGTGACCTGATGCCGTTTCACCTCGCCAAGTATGTCTTGTGCTAGCTACAAACACAGCGTCAGTCTTGGAGAGACCATAACTCGCAAACGGGACCTACCTTGATTGAATGTGGAAACGCATGGGTTGCTTTGCCCTCCATGCCGCAATGAATTTCAAAATAGCTCATGAGTAAATATGTCTGTAGCATCCAGGTCATGGTCTCAATGCCGAGCTGTTTGGTACCAAACATCCGTTCATGCTGGTTCTTATGTTAGCAGGGAGTGTGTCTAGTCGTCTCGTATATCCCACCTACCTCAAAGATGAGTTGCACCGCGACGGCATGCATAGAGAGAGCAGTAGAGTATTCACCGAGATACACGGCGCCGCAAGACAATATGGCAAGTAAAAGGGGTGCTAAGTCGCTATATATCAATATTGCACTCTCCTTTCGATCATGGTACTTACATGGTGCTGTAGAAATATCAAAGGTAGGCTTGTGGATAACCGGTATGTGCGCAGCAATGTGCTTAAAGAATGCTTTCACGAACCGCCTCACGGCATACTTGGAAGGGAATTGAAGAGACGCGAGGATATAGACGGGATACTTGGCAAGGTTTGCCCAGCGGCTTGCACAGTTATTATCGTCGGCGACCAAGTTCTGCTCCGTAACATTTCCATTGGCCTGCTCAGAGGGAGGAAGATTAGGCCTTGGTGGATGTAGGATAGAAGCCGGAAGCTCGGGGGCATTGCCGCCTGGCATTTCACTCAGGAATTCCTGAGCATTCGCCAGCAGTGTGTCGAGGTCCATCATTTCAGATAGATTAGAGTTGATGAGACCGGTTTCCATGAGCGAACCATTGAACGTCAAGGGGCTCTCTGGGAGGAAGCCGGGAAACAGGTCGGCAGCATCATGCGAGGGGAGGAAGCCATCAAGTGGATTGTCCTGGCTGCTCTGGGACCCTTCCATATCGTCGCCGGCTGAAGACTGGCGCTGGTCTTCGGCCGCATCGTTGGCTCCTTCTGAGTGATGGTCCTTGTCTCCTCGAGCTGTGGTGGTGGCGGTGGGTGATGCCCGCGTAGAACCATTGGCCCGTGCTGCCGGCGCAGAAGCTCCAGGGTGAGAGTTGTTCCGGCGCCTCCCCGAAAGCGAGAGGTGCTTCGCTGGCGACACCGGGATGGAAGTTTCTGGTGTGGCGGACGATGACATCCTTGCGCGACGAGCGACGGGGCAGTACAGACAGTTGTACGGCTTCTCGCCGCCGTCTGCAGGCAGGTATCGTGGTCAGCCATGGGCCGCGCGCGACAGGGGAAAGCGGAAAGGGCAACTCACGCGTCAGTTGATGGCGACGTAGGTGAGCAGACGATTGAACTTGGCGTTGCATTGGGGGCAGGAAAAGCCGTGCCCTTCTCGGTTAGAGGATTTGGCTGCATCGTCACGGCTAGTTTGCTGGGTAGAAGAGTTATCTTGACCAGACATATCAAGAGTCCATCGGGGCGGGCAGGTAGGTTGGATGTTGGGTGGGTGCGCTGGACTGATCAAGGTGGGAAATTGCGAGATACCTTCAGGAGGGGAGATTGACTCTAGGGGAGGTAAATTCGAAATCAAAATGCGGGGAACGGCACAAGATTGCGGGGGTGGGTCCTGGATGGATCTGGCCGGTATATGGTCCGGTCCGGCTCTTCCGAGGTTCGTTCACAGTAAAAGCCTATGTGGCGAGTCATGGGCAGAATAATTGGGCCTCCAGTGATTGGACACACCGCCGCCCGGGGGTGCGGACATGTAACCCAACCCGAGAAGGCCCTTGGGAGGAAAATCATGTCTATACCAGGCTCTACATACACAGACCGCTTCGACACTACTCCCTCCAGGTGATGGTCTTGTACCGAAGAAACTCGCCTAACCCCTGTGCGGCATTGAACCTTCCATAGCCGCTCTTCTTGGCTCCTCCGTGCACCAGTGAAGCCTCGTCGTGCACAGTCATCGAGTTGATGTGGACCGCCCCGGACTCGTATTTCCTAGCGACCCTCATGGCGGCTTTTAGGTCCTCGGAGAAGATAGCCCCCGAAAGTCCGTAGTCCGTGTCATTTGCAATAGCGAGCGCCTCCTCCTCCGTTTCAAACGTGATTAGAGACACTGTCGGCCCGAAAGATTCTGTCGAGTAAATGTCCATGTCCTTGGACACGCCGTCGATTATGACGGGCCTCATCTTGGTTGGCTGGTCTTCGGCGGCCTCGGCATTTCCCACCAGGGTCGTCGCTCCCTTGCTGACCGCGTCAGCGATCAGCCGCTTGTTCTTCTGCACGGCTGCGGAATTGACGAGCACAAATGGCGGACTCTCTGAACCAAAGAGCTTCTGCGTGGTCTCTTTAAGAGCGACGCTGAAATCCTGGGCGATCAACTTGTGCACCAGGATGCGCTCTGTCGACATGCACACCTGGCCACCCTGCAGATGATCGATTGTGAGCAGGCAGCAGCAGCGAGGAAATTGTCAACTTACGTGGATGAAGGCGCCCACGACGCAGCTGGTCGCGGCTTTCTTCAGGTCCGCGTCCCTGAGAACAATGGCGCTGGCCTTGCCGCCAAGTTCCAGCAAAAGCGGCTTCACGTGTTTACCCGCCAGGCTAGCGATGATGCTTCCGACCAGGGTGCTCCCGGTAAAGTTGATCTTCTTGATTGATGGATGAGCAATCAGCTCTTCGGTGACGGCGGCCGCATCTGCTGGTCGATGATAGATTACATTGAGGCAGCCGTCAGGTAGGCCCGCCTGTCGAAAGATGTCGCCGATCGCCCAGAAGACGCGTGGGCTGAGCTCGGAACCCTTGAGAACTGTCGTGTTGCCTGTCGCGAGCGCAAACGCGACAGATCGCGCTCCCAGTACGTAAGGAGCATTCCTGTGACGAAAATATCAACCTTGGTTCACAAGGTGCAGACGGAAGCAAGGCGAGTGTTTACGTACCATGGGGCAATTGCGAGCACTACACCATATGGCTCTTTGACCACGATTGCGTATGAGCCCTCCTCTGCCGTCGCCGGGACTGATCCTTCGACCGCAGCTTCAATTCGCCCGCTAATATCCCTCAAGATCTGAGCCGTAGCATTGATGTTGATCTCCATAAACTGCCGTCCCGCGCCTGTCTCTTGGCTCTGATAGGAGAACAGCTCCTCTTTCCTGCTGATAAAGAGGTCTGCCGCGCGGAGTAGGATGCCTCTCCGGAAACTCGGTTTTGTCTGGGACCATGAGGCAAAGGCTGCCTGGGCGACCTCGACAGCGCCAATGGCTTCTTTGGTTGACACGGACGAGGCATCCCAGAGCTTCTTGCCGGTGGCAGGGTTGCTTACCGCAAAAGTTGAGGTTGAGGAGACATCTTTGCCGTTGATGATGAAGGGAACAGTGTTGCCAGTTTGCTCAGGCGAGCCGTCAGCTGTTTCACTTGGAGCCATGTTTATTTCCGGATGAGAATAGTCGAGACGAATGAATTAAATTAGCTTGGGAGGCACGACGAATTTCAGGAGTATTTAGCACTGTTTATCATACACTCGCCCTATAGCTGCTGATAGGACTTGCTGCTCTGTGACAAGGCATAGAACCGAGAATCAATTCCGGGTGGATATAGGGTGGGGAGGTGTTGATGTTGGTGGGGATTGGTCCACCGTGGGTGGGTGCTCAGTGCTCCCGATGGCGGCACTTTCGTACCTATGCATCAACTTATGTACTCATTGGTTTCCTAGAGGCCAGCTTTCTAGCCGATGTTGGGCAGCTTCCAGTGATGGATATTTGTTTGTCATGCTTTTAATCTCAGTGGCGGTGGATGGGCCGCTTATTCAAGATGTTATGTTTGTCCAGTTGGCAGGTTGGGCTCATGGCTGTATTAAATTGGTAGCCGGGCGCTCAACAACACCAATACATATACAGGATCTACAACCACCTGATCGAAGCCCCTAGCCTTAAGCTTTTGAGTTCGGAATATGTTCCTATCTTGCGTGCGTTGACGCACATACCGTCCCACCTTGAGTGCCACACGCCACCTGCCCGCTTGATCCGTTGGACTCCCTTTGTCCATAAGTACTAAGTGGTCCAGTGCAGCGCACAGAGAGTCGAATGAGAAATCACACCCTAGATCTGATAACTTGAACCTCTATTCCTTTACCATGAAGTTGCTGGAAGGACAGTCGTTAACACTGCCCGTGGTCAGCTCGTTGCTGGCACTATGGCTTCTATACCGCACAATTCTTTTCTTCCGGTTTCATCACAAATACAACTTTCCCAATCTCGTACCCGGAGTCCCTCTGTTTGGGAACATGCTTCAAATCCCAACCGACACGGCAGGGCGGCGCCTGTACCTCCACAAGCTGGCCAAGAAATACGGTGAAATGTGGGTGTCAAAGGCCACAGAGATACCAGCGCTGACGACTCATCTGGTCCAGGTTCACGCTCAAGGTGGGCTCCAACTACTGGGTCTTCATGAACTCTCAGCGTGTTGCAAATGAAATCCTCGATAAGCGTGGAGCGCGGTACATTTCGCGGCAGAATCTGCCCATGCCCGGAGACGTCGCCTCTGGAGGCAAACGCGTCGTCTTCATGCCCTACGGCAACCTTTGGAAGTGGGAGCGCAAGGTCATCCATGAGATCATCGGCCCTGGAAACCGCAACGTGTTTGCCCCTCTGCAGGATGTCGAGTCTCGAGCGCTGCTCTATCAGTACCTTACCGAGCCGGACCTGTGGAACCAGGCTCATGCTCGCTACGCCAGCTCCCTCATCATGAGCATGGTGTTTGGGCGAAGGAGCAAGCTGGGCGACCCCAATGTCGATAGGATCATTGAAACCAACAACGAGATCATGAAGATGTTTGAGCCTGGCTCCAATTTGATCGATTCTTTCCCATTCCTGGCATCTATCCCTCTCCCGCGCTCGATTCAGCCATGGAGATGGTGGGGAGACAGCGTTTTCGAGCAATCCAAGAAGCATGCCACTACATTACGCCTTCAATTTGGGACGAGTACTGACCTCGAGACAGGAACTTTACCGAAGAGTTCGAGAGCCTCGCCGAGCGACAGCGACAGGGCAAGGATGTGACCTGCTTTGTTTCCGAGTTCCAGAGGCTCGGAAGAGACAAGTCGCTAGACCATGAGTCGACGGTGTTTCTCGCAGGATCCCTCATTGAAGCTGGATCCGACACTACACGTGTGGCTTTGAATCAGCTCCTGGCCGGGGCAGCACTCTTTCCTGACTCGGTGCGGCGTGCACGACAGGACCTGGATGAGGTTTGCGGTGCCAACGCTGAGAGACTCCCGGTTGCGGGCGATATTGCCAATCTGCCCTACATCAAAGCGGTCAGCAAAGAAGTTCTTCGATGGAAGTAAGGACCCTTTTACGAGCGCTGCGTTGCATGCTCTCTGAGAGCGCGATGCAGCACTTTCCATTCAGACCAGGTTGACTTATATCTCCAGTATCTCATTACCCGAAATTGCCCATTCATTGATCGAGGACGACTCTTTCGAGGGATACAACCTCCCAGCCGGAACCAACGTCATCTGGAATAGTTGGGGCGTGCACATGGGGGAATCTGAGTACGAGCAGCCGGACAGATTCTGGCCCGAGCGATTCCTGAACGAGGACCTGGACAAGCCGCTCAAGGGGCACTTGGCCTTTGGAGCAGGTGAGTCGAGGTACACGCTCTACGGGACCAGCATGTCACTAACACAATGGGTGTCTACTAGGTCGTCGAGTCTGTCCCGGATGGGTCATCGCCAGCAACAGCCTTCACTTGCTGACCGCGCGCGTCCTGTACTGCTTCGACTTTCACACGGTTCCGGGGAATCCGATCCCCGTCGGCAAGCCGTTTGAGATTGGCACAGAGAAGCCGTACGAGGTAAAGGTCACGGTTCGAAGTCCGGCCCACGCGGCCCTGATCCAGAGGGAGTGCGCAGAGGCGGCAAACATTGAGTAGATGCCGTCCAGAAAGGTTGGTCCTGTTGGGAGTGAGACGGCATGGATTTTGCACGCGATGGATGGGAAGTGTGTGCCTACTGAGGGCTACAATAATTGAAGGTATGAATGATGTACAGAATAACCTGGAAGAGGTTTCGAGAGCATGCTTTATTCCTCTGTCTGGTCAACAGTCTCTATTATCATGTCACAATTTCAACGTCTCTAGGTGAATTCAACATGGTATAATGTTGCTGCTGATGAGGATGATGACGCCTCTGAAGGCGCATCTCAGCTATAGTCCAGTACTGTCTGAAACCTTGGCCTGGTGGAATCACTGCGAGTTGTTCACCCGCATGACCTCAACGCACAATGTTCATGGTGATTCAACCGGTCTATGACACGTCCCTTCAGTAGAAGGTGTGCAAATATGCTCTTTTTAGACTGAATTTGTTCCCTACTGTTCTATAAATCAGCTGTTGCCTCCTCCCCAGCCCACGCCCTTCTGATGACCTCCCTGATCAGATCTCTGTCGATATCTCTTGGGTTGGGGTAGGATTTGCTGACGGCGAGATCGGCTGCCTTGTCGATATCTGCCTCCTTGAATCCTATGGATCCTAAGCTCCGGGGAACGCCGATCCTGTGGAGCAGAGTATTAAGGCCGCGTAAAGCGTCACCATCGCTATCCGGAAACACACCAGCAAGAATCTTCATAGCCTCGGGAATCTGGGGCGCATTGTACGCTAGTGCGTGTGGGAGGATGATTGTGTGTGTTTCCGCATGAGGCAAATTAAACGAGCCACCTAATGTATGACACAGCTTATGATGGAGAGACATTCCAACGCTGCCCAGGCATGTTCCGCAGAGCCAGGCTCCGTACTGGCAAGTAGAGCGAGCCGAAATAGAGTTGGCATCGTCAAGCAACTCGTACGCTCCTCTTGCGAGGGACTTGATGCCTTCAGCCGCCATGAGGCTGACGATGGGGTTGATGTTGGGAGCGTAAAGGGCTTCGATAGCATGTGCAAGGGCATTAACAAGGCTGGTGAGCGACATGGATAATGGAAGCGTGAGAGTCAAGTCAACGTCGTAGATGACCGTCTTGGGGAGGATTGAAGGATGGGTCTGAGTTGTCTTGACGCCATCAACAGTCTCCCCAAGGATCGGAGTCACCTCACTACCGGCGTATGTGGTTGGAATGGCGAAGTGGTAAATGCCGTTGCGGAAGCTGATGGCCTTTCCAAGGCCAGTGGTACTGCCGCCTCCAATTGAGACCAGGGCGTCAGGCTGTTTCTCGTGGCAGAACTGGAGAGCTTTCTCGGTGATATCCAAAGGCGTATGCATCGTGGCCTCGGAGAAAATCCAGGTGGCTTCCACGTGGGGCTCTAAAATGGTAGTGATTTGTTTCGCTTGGTCGACTTGCTGGGGAGTTGAAAGGACCAAGGGCCGGCGAAAGCCAAGCTCTTGGAGGCATTTCGGAAGCTTTTGGATTGAACCACGTCCAAAAATGATCCTGTGAGGCAGGGGGTTGTAGACAAAAGACTGCATTTTGACGTGTGGCAGTCAATCGATGGTGGTGATGTCTCGACATGAGCCGAGCGGCACGCCTTCATTTATGTTTAACCGGCATTGAGCTTCGGTAAATCAGTCTTGCTTAAACAACGAATTACCCGCCCGACTTTTCCATACTTTGTGTCGTCCCATGTTGTCTTCCTCGACACAAACCACCGAGCCATCCCCACCTCCGGCGGGGTTGCCTGACATCCGCTGCTTGCCCACCCGAAGTTTAGAGTACAATTGATTAGCTTAATACCTGATGCTTGAAGCGCTTCCCATTCGAAGCACATCCGTAATTCACCAACTGCCGGAGTATAAGTCACCATGTCTCACACTCGCCCTGATATCCCCCCACTCAAGGATCTCACGACCGAAAACATCACCGAGAATGTCGTGGCCATAAACTCTACTTGCAAGGACCCTCGAACCCGCTTCCTCTTTGAGAGGCTTGCTCACCACCTTCATGATTTTGCCCGTGAGACTCGCCTGAGCACAGCCGAGTGGGAGGCAGCCATCCAGTTCCTCACCAGCACCGGAAAGATTTGCAGCGACACACGACAGGAGTTCATTCTCCTATCTGATGTCCTAGGCCTCTCTCTACTGGTTGATTCTATTGATCATCCTAAACCGCCTACGTCGACAGAGGGAACTGTTCTCGGCCCGTTCCATGCCCATGGAGCTGAAAATGTGGCTTCCGGTGAAACCATTTCCCATGATCCAGAGGGAGAACCCCTCTTGGTCGTGTGTTCAGTAAAAGACTCGAAAGGGAACCCGTTGACAGATGTCGAGGTTGATGTCTGGGAGACCGACTCCAAGGGCTTCTACGATGTGCAATATGCAGATCGCGAAGGCTTTGATAACCGAGCGGTACTGCATAGCGATCCCCAAGGCAAGTTTCACTTCAAGGCCATTGTCCCGGTCCCTTATCCCATCCCCGACGACGGACCAGTGGGTCAGCTCCTCAAGGTTCTCGGCCGACATCCCTACCGGCCAAGTCATATGCACTTCAAGTTCAAGAAGGCTGGCTACGACCCGCTGATAACGTAAGCTATACCAATGTATGCAACCAAAGAGTCTCTCTACTGACATCAAAAGGGCGCTCTATCTCCGTGGTGACCCGTATGAGACTTCCGATGCTGTCTTTGGCGTCAAGGAGTCTCTTGTCGTGGACTTGACAAAGGTTTCCGATACTCCGAATTCGCAGAGACATATGGAGTTCAGGGAACACGAAACTACTTCAGTATGACTTTGTCCTCGTTTCAGAAACCCGAGGTGGCGGCGTTGCGACATGCCGAGGCACTCAAGTCGGCGGGCACGCTTGGGGCTGGTTTGAAGGTGGTTGACGGGAAGCTGTTCTATTAAGAAAGGTGTTATCAACCAAGTTCGTTGCCAAAATTTTTGTTTTGTACGAAAACATCATAGCCTTGGCCCATTCGCGATCTGTGTGCTGCGTTACGTGACTGGGGAACTGTCTTGGAGAATATTGACTAAGCCTCACGTCTGCTCTACCTCCAAATGTCCAAACCGTTTATGAAGGATTGAAACCAAAGTATACAGGGCAGAGAAATATGAGGGATCGTACTCTTGGTCTGTCTCGTGTCTAAGAAGACATCTTTGGCGTTGCCTGGAAGAGTCATGAAGCGAAGACACATATTGGCAATAGGCTGCAGCGAGAACTCATAAGTGGCGCTTTGAAAATCCGCTTTGTGCATATACTTCATTGTTGGGCTTGATTACTGTACCCGTTGTGCTATTCTATGATAGATTCATATCCAAGGTGTGGCCTCCCCCCTAAACCTTCAACCCCTGCGCAAAGGTAGATGAACTACATTTTTGAGTGGCCAGATGCCCTGCTTTCCAGGAGATAGGATACCATTTGGATCCACGGCAGCCTAATGACGAAAAGTTAGAGTCAACGATGCTTTGCGGCTGTGATAGCGACGCACCTTGAGAGTCTCGACGAATCTTCTGTAGATATGACCATTGAACCCATAAAGGTTCTGGACGGCGTCTGGAAAATGGTTAGCAACTCTCTCCAAGTCTCAGATCAAGGTCAAGTGGAACCTACCCATGTACTGCACATGGGACCGATAGTTGGCGAACCCATTCTTCTCTGCCTCGGCGATCAGGGCCTTGACAACCTTGCGGCCACCCTCACGGGCCTTGGTACTGGTCTTGTCAAAGACGTACTCCTGAACAAAGAGGATGTACTTTGAGAAGACGTGACAACCAATGAATGGGTCAACACCCTGCTCCTCCATGATGGCCCTTGCCTTTCGGAACCACGTCAAGACGGTGTTGCCCTCACACGGAAGGATGAGGGTAGTGTCGATGTGCGCACCCGCTCCTGTCCCATCGGCAGGAAGGTTGTAGTCGGCGAGCTTCACGGCGAGCATCGAAGGAACACCGGCAGGGAGTGTTCCTATCTCGCTATTGTCCACAGGCCTGCCATCCTTACCCTCGTAGAGCTTGTGCTCGGTCCAGGCGTTGGGAAGATTCTGGGTGACAACTTCCTGTATCCTACCCCAGCGGGCAACCACCAGCTGCTTAGGTCCATACAGGGCCACTTGGCATCGCCAGTATCCCGTGTTGTATTTCTTCTTCAGGGCGGCGATGGTCTCAGAAGACAAAGGCCCGGGGACGCTCTGCTGCGCATGCTTGGGGGCATCATGAGAGGCAAAGTGGTTGATATTGGTGATCATGCCGTGGCTCTGCGTGATCCCTTCACGATCCAGCTGCTGGAGCGTGTCGATGAGGGGAGCAATGTCCTCGACCCCGGGACAGTGGACCTTGACGTCCATGAAAGACGCTGGGGCCACGTCGAGGGCCACAGCCATCTTTGTGACAATGCCCAGGTTGCTCTGTAGGAAGAGGCCATCGACCTGAGGGCCGAAGCTATTGGGGCAAACATGTGCGCTGGGGGAATTAGGCACAGCCCACTGGCCAGTTCGGAGGATATCCCCCGAGGCCAGCACCACCTCCAGGCTGCCGATGAAGTGCTGGCGATCTCCCGAGATGGTGTAGCCGTGGCCGCGATCTAGCGTCTGAGCATCGGTTAGCAGAGAGCAGCAACATTGGGGCAGGGAGGTGACTTGCATTTCCCACCACGCTTCCCCAGCCCAAAGCCGGGACAGAGACCCAGAGGTCAAGCTTGTTCTCGACAAGGTAGTTGTAGACATCGAAGAAGGTTACACCAGGCTCGACCACGATGTAGGCCAGCTTCTCGTTGACTTCCAATATGCGCTTCATGCGCTGGAGAGAGAGCACCACGGATCCAGCAACTCGAGGTGCAGGGCCACCATATCTACAGAGAGTGAGCAGCAAGATCAAAGATAACACAGACTCCCTGCTAGGCTTACCCAAAGTTCTTTCCCTGTGAGCAGGTCCACAAGGGGACCTGGTGCTGGTTAGCTATCTTGAGGATTGCCTGGATTTCTTCGACAGTAGACGGGCTAGAATATTGTCAGTAAGTTGTCATAGCCCGGGCTGAAGCGACTGACCATAATCCAGCCGAGGCCTCGAACCCCTCCTCAAACAAGGGATACGGGTCACGGAAGTTGACCAGATCGTCGTCGACGATGACATTTTCCTGGCCAATGGCGGCTCGGAACTCATCTAGGACACGCAGGAAGCTTGCCTCGTCATGACCTGGGGGAGGGCCCGCGTCCCTGGTCTCCGAGTTCCGAACGCATGGTCGTGATGCGACTGAAGCTCGGGGGATGCGTACCACTGAACCATTTGGAATCTGTTAAACTGTGTGAAAAAGTTTTTGATAGTAAATAGAGAGTAAAAGGGTCTTGGGTCTTGGCTTTGTTGAATTCTAGTCTCGTTCAGCAAAGACCATTATTAAGGATAAGCAGGCCCTTATGGATTTGAAGCAGCCGGATGGAAATGCCGGCCCCGCCAGCATGGACGGCTCCATATCTCCAATTACTCGGGCACCCGGTGGCACCCGTGCGTGCTGATCCCGTAGCGCGCACTGGTGGGGAGCCAAGTTTACCCACTCTGGGGTGGCGTGGAGATGCCACCTCGAACGATGCTCGGGGTCAAGGAAGCAACAAGTCGGCAGTTTGGTTCTGTAGCGGAAGTACGGATCTGATGGGGATATGATGCTGTCAATATAAGAACCACACCGAGACTCGGGACTCTTTGTCTGCCTCTCCACTACAACTATTCATCTCGTAAATACTGTGAAGACACATCTTGATCATCATGGCGCACGTCGTTCCTGGAGTCCCGGGCACCCGATTTCCCAAGCACTATGCCATGAGCAAGTGGAATGAGGACCACCTGCGGTTCGAGGCTGATGCCTATGAGCTTGAGGTCATCGGACAGATCCCCAGCACCATCCACGGGGCCTTTTACCGCGTGCAACCAGACCACGCGTTCCCACCCATCTTTGCCGAAACTGAGATCCCTCTTAACGGCGACGGCAATGTCAGCTCCTTCTACATCAAGGACGGCCACGTCGACTTCAAGCAGCGCTACGTACGCACGCCCAAGCTCATTGCCGAGCGCGAGGCCAGGCAGGCCCTCTTTGGCAGGTACCGCAACAAGTACACGGACGACCCGCGCGTCCAGAACGTCCTCAAGGGTACTACGGCCAATACTCATGTTGTATTTCACGACAACAAGCTCATGGCGCTCAAGGAAGATGCCCGGCCAATGGAGCTTGACCCTATCACCCTGGAGACCCTCGGCTATATCGACTATAATGGCACGCTTAGCTGCCCAACGCATACTGCCCACCCTAAGGCGGACTCCACTACGGGGGAGCTAGTCTGCTATGGGTATGAGGCTGCCGGAGACGCTTCCCCGGATATCTGCTCCTTTACCGTCGACAAGGATGGCAAGCTCTCAGAAGAAGTGTGGTTCAAGGCGCCGTGGCCCTGCATGATCCACGACTTCTGGGCCACCGATAACTGGGTCGTGTTCCCCATCAACGGCCTCAAGGCCAGCCTAGAGCAAATGAAAAACGGCGGTGACCACTTCTACTGGGACGAGAACCTCGACTACCAGCTCCTAGGTGTTATCCCTCGGCGAGGTGCCAAGCCCGAGGACGCCAAGTGGTTCAAGACACCCCAGGGCTGCTACTCGCACACCATCAACGCCTACGAGGAGGATGGCAAGCTGGTCCTGGATGCCAACGTCTGGACCGACGTGCACTTCCCCTTCTTCCCAAACACCAAGGGCGAGAGGTTCTTCACCGACCCCAGAAAGGTCAAGGCGCCTATCGTTCGCTACCGTTTCGACCCCAACGCTAGCACCAGCAAGATGATCCACCCCGAGGGTACCCTCGTCGATGGTGTTAACGAGTTTGGCCGCATCGATGATCGCCTCTTGGGCAAGAAATACTCGCGCGTCTGGATCTTGAAGATCGACCCTACACACGAAGTCAAGATGAACGACCACGAGACTGCCAAGGGCAACGTTGGCTTTAATACTCTGGTGTGCTATAACTTTGAGACGGGCGAGCTACAGTCATACCGCCACGGGGACGATTCCACCTTCCAGGAGCCCGTGTTTGTGCCGAGGCACGAGGGAGCTGACCCCGAAGACGGCTACATCCTCGTCGTGGCCGACCGATATCGTGAAGGCCGTAACGTGGTGCTGCTGTTTGAGGCCTCGGACATCACCAAGGGGCCCCTGGCCGAGATTAAGCTGCCTTTTAAGCTGATGGACGGCCTCCATGGTAGCTGGGTGGATGGCAAGGAGGTCGACGCCGCCAGGGAGGCGAGCGAGGCACGGAGAGCGAAGGGAGTTGCAAATGGGCATTAGGATTGGACATTCACTTGATCCTAGTACTCGTCCTGACAAAGCAGTAGCTCTTCTTAAGATACAGGTACAAATGCATGCCGTTGATGGGGGAGGGGGAAGCTCGGGTAGGCGTCTCTAGCAAGGGCATCATGTACAGTCACTACCGTAGACCGAAAAACATGCAGGACGTTGAGATACGAAGAAAGATGTGGCCTGTTTTCCGAATTGCCTTGCATTCTGATATGTTCCGTTATCCAAGGCGTCCTTAAGTCTACCCGTAGCTTCGTAACCAAACATGAGTATCTGAATGGTCAGATCATTATAACTATCGTCTGATCTTTGGCCACTTGTAAGTGTTGACGGCGGGTTATCGGGAGTTGGTAGAGTTACAGTCAATCCCACCTCCACATTGTTCACGCAAACATGACATTTTACAACAGTCAGTCAATCAAGTGATGCAGCGATTATACATCATTCTATTCCAAGACATCTAAAATGATAGTTCATCTAGAATATGCTGGATCCACCATTGACGGGGATAAACGCGCCGTTGATCCAACCCGCCTTCTCCTCAGCCAAGGTTGCAACAGCCCATGCAATCTCCTCAGGTGTACCCACACGCGCAGCGACAGGTGTAGCGTCAATCATCGGCTTCAGTGCCTCTCTGACGGCACTGGGAGCAGCGAGAAAGGCATCTGTGCCGACAGGGCCGGGGGCCACGGCGTTGACGGTGCATCCGTACTTGCGAGGGAGCTCCGACGCCCAACACTGGGTGTAGACCTCGACAAGCCCCTTGGTTCCGGCATAAATGCTTGATTCCGGCCCCGGTGAGCGCGACACGGAGCTGCCGATGTTGATGATGCGCGAGTTCTCGTGTGAGAGGTGCTTGAGGGCGGCGCGGGTCAGGAAGAAGACGCCTCTGGCATTGAGGTGGACAATATCATGCCACGTCTTTTCGACCTTTGCGTCGTCGGGATCGTCGAGAAACGTCGGACGGTTGATGCCAGCGCTGTTGACCAGAATGTCGATCTTGCCAAAGGCCTTGGCCGCCGCATCAGCAAGCACCTGTGGCCCCTCTGGCGTTGAAAGGTCTGCTTCTACAGCGACAGCTCGGCTGGGTTGACCAAGGCTCTTGAGAACATTGTCTGCGTTGGCCTTCTCACTTTGGTTGGGAAAGTTGATGACCACAGATGCCCCGCGGCTGAACAGCTCGCGGGCGATGGCGGCGCCTAAACCCGCCGAGGAGCCGCTGATCAGAGCAACCTTGCCAGCCAGTGTTGACATGATGGAAACTGCTGTAGAGGTGGAATGTGTTGTGGAGAATAAGAACAACTTGCGGAGACGTAGCTTGGTGAGTGACTGGCTTTTGAGTTAGGACGAGGGATTACTGACTGCTCTGGCTATATAGATGGATTGATGGATCGATGGATAGATACAGCGGGCACACCGGTGGATAAATCTCTTCTGCGGTGGTGGGTTGAAAAGTTTGGGCTGATACTTTGAGCGGCTGGGCTGGGCTAACCGTTGAGAGCGCTACCCACCAGGGTGGGGAGTTCAATGGCCAACATGAGGCATCAACTATAAAAACGTGGCACATATTGGGAAGCATTTCATGCCTAGGTATCACTACACAGAAGGAAGGAATACAGAAATTATACAGACTTTGCCGTACTCGCCATGCCATTGAACATTGTCGTTATCGGAGCCGGGCTGGGTGGACTCGCCGCCGCCCTCTCGATCAAGCAAGAGTCACCAGACCACGACATCCTCGTCGTGGAATCGGCTCCTGTACTGGCTGAGGTGAGTTCCATTGGGGACTGTAACCTTGTACAGCAGACGCTGATATGTTGGGCCCCCTAGATCGGTGCAGGTCTTCAGCTCACACCGAATGCGACACGGCTGCTTCTTCGTTGGGGTCTCAAGCCTGGCCTTGAGAAGCTGGCAAGCAGCCCGGAAGAGTTCCTCATCCGTCGATTTGACGGCCGTAAGCTTCTTGGCGAGCGCCAGAACTTTGCTGCAGAGATGCTTGATAAGTATCGGTCTCCCTACTGGGATATGCACCGAGCCGATCTGCAGCTGGCAATGTTTGAGCAGGCTCAGAGCCTCGGCGTCCGCTTCCAATTCGGTACTCTAGTGAAGGATATAGATCTTTCTATTCCCCAGTTGACCACCGACAAGGGCGACAAGATCACCGGAGATCTTGTCATATCTGCAGATGGTAGCACCCCCCAGCTGTTATGCTACTACCTAAGCTAACACGGAACAGGACTCTGGTCTAATACCCGATCCAAGGTTCTCGGTAGGCCCAGCCGACCCATAGCGACAGGGGACCTCGCGTATCGCATTGTCCTTAAATCCGAAGAAATCCAGGATCAGGAGCTCCTCGACTTCATGAACAAGCCCCGGGTCTGCCTATGGGTTGGCCCAGAATGCCACGCTATCTACTACCCTCTCAGGAATAATACCATGGCTAATATTGTCCTGTTGGTTCCGGACAATCTGCCAGACAACGTGGCTAAGATGCCAGGCGACCTTTCCGAGATGAGGGAGATTTTTGACAAGTGGGATCCGCTGTGAGTTGATAGCCATCGCCATCGATAGATGCATGCTGATCGATAACTCCAGGCTGCAAAGGTTCCTATCCCAGGTCAACAAGATTGAGAAGTGGAAGCTGATGCATCGTGAGTGCCATGGAAGCTTAACTCTCGGCCCTATCTAACGCTGCATAGTTAACGAACTGGAGCGCTGGTACAACGATGAAGCCACGGTCGTATTCCTAGGCGATGCCTGCCACCCGATGCTGCCGTACATGGCACAGGGAGCTGGCTCTGCGATCGAGGATGGTGCCGCACTAGGAATCCTTCTTTCCAAGATCAACAGCAAAGAGGAACTGCCTGCTGCTCTGAAGATGTATCAAGACCTGAGAGTCCCCCGGAGCACCGCCCTGCAGAAGTGGAGTATGAAGCAGGTAAGTCTACGATCTCAAGTCAAAGGAGAGAGCGGGCAGTTCAAACGTGATGCAGAGACACATCAACCACTTGCCTGATGGCCCAGAGCAAGAGGCGAGAGATAAGCTCGCCGAATCTCAACTCTACAATCAGCAACCCGGATACCCATTCTACTGGTATGCATCGCCGAAGCTTGACGAGATCTGACTGAAGCTGACATGATTGTTAGGATTGATCCAGGCGCGCAGGACTTTGTCTATGGATATGATGTTATTGCTGAGGTGAGTACGAGGAGACATTCCTACTTTGGTTCATATGCTTACGTTGTTGGAAAAAACAGTTGAAGAAGATTGGGGTCGAGGCCACAACACACAACGGATCAGTCTAGGAGGCTGCAGTGACTGGGTTTGAGTGGGGGATGGATGAAGAATCTACTTTAATTCCGAGAGCTATCTGTGATACACTAAATACAAAGCGGAAACCTTGGACAGTCCCGTATATATAGTTGACATGTAGAGACTGAACAAAGCCCCGTTTGTCTGCAAAATGTGCAAGAACCTTGCAACCTATATACTTGCTCTTTTCCACTGAGTCGCCCTACGTGGCATGGACGATCCGCCTGGAGTTTTAACCGCCAAGCGGAGTGAAAACTGCAAAAGACGACAATCTTGACAGAAGAATTGCATCTCGAGACCGTACCGCCAAGATTGAAGACCAAGGACCACATGCCCGCCCCTCAACGCGTCGATCTGCAGCACCAGACCCCTATCCTTAACGAATTGTATACATCAAGACCAGCTTGCAGCGGATTCGTCACCTCTGAAGTGACGCGTGCGTGGCGTGGTGGTCGGACTGCAACCCACTCAACTACAGGTGGCGACTTGGTGGGTTTCTACTCCCACACGACCCTTGCAGGTGGCGCCTTTTACCGGGAGCATCCGCAAGTGCCGGGGCTACCGCCATTTGAGATGCCCACAAAGTTGGCTTTAAATGACTTGCATCTTTAGAGGACTCCCAGTGGTGGTTGGAACAAGAGCCCTCCTCAAAGCAAATCTATCCATCTATTCCTCATTATTCTCACCCGTCGTCATCATGGCTACGCTGCCCAATACCCTTACTCAGACATCTGAAGGTTACGACCAGCTTCGCCGCAAGTTCTTCAACCAGCGTGTCCCCGACATCCATCCCACAGAGATCGTCAGCCCAACCACCACGGCCGAGGTCGTGGCCGCTGTCAAGAGGGCACGCGAGAATGGCTGGAAGATTGGCGTCCGTTCCGGCGGGCACCTGTTCTTCTGCAACGCGCTCCTGGACGGCGGCCTCCTCATCGACACGCGCAACCTCAACCGGGAGATCGCATACGATGCCGCAACCAAGGTTGCCGCAGTCAGTCCCGGCCACAAGGTCGAGGATGTGACCAACTATCTCAACGCTCGTGGCAGATTCTTCCCAGCCGGCCACTCGCGGTCCGTCGCCGTCGGCGGTTTCTTGCTTGCGGGTGGCCAAGGCTGCTTCCTCCGTGGATGGGGCTACACTGCCCCTAGCTGGGTCACGCAGCTGGAAGTCGTCACCTCGGAAGGGGAGACGGTCATTGCCAGCAAGACGCAGAATGCCGATTTGTTCTGGGCGGCTCCGGGCAGTGGGCAGGGCTACTTTGGAGTGGTGACGAGGATCTGGGTCAAGACGATCCCAGCAAGGAAACTCTTTGACACAACCATCATTGTCGATTCAACAGATATCTTCAAGCCGCTACTCAAGTGGGTTTTTGAAACGTCCAAGAAGGTTCCCAAGTACGGCGTGGATCTGTTCTACTGCACATTCTACGCCGACAAGGATGACCCCAACGGCGGCCACGAGTCAGCCGCCAAGCGTGTCTTCTTCGCCATCAACGAAACCATCTTTGCCGATTCTTTCGATGAGGCGAAAGTCCTGGCGAGTCCCTGGGATGTGTTCCCTGACGAGTTCAAGAAGCACATCGTCACAACTGTCCCATTGGTGGAGAGAACCTGGGAAGAGCTCTGGGGCCTCCAGGAGAGCTTCCAGCCGCAGGGAAATGGTGAGAGATGGAACGTGGATAGTATCCTGGTTAACCCCAAGGCGTCGGATGATGAGGTGAGTGAATTCACGGTTCATCCATATAGATACACGCTAATCACTGAATACACAGGTCATTGACGCCATCACCCCGGCTTTGTACGACCTACCATCTCGTCTCTCATCCGGCACCCTATGTCCGATGGATTATTACCCCGACGAGGAAGATCAGGCACTCAGCTTACCCCAGAAGACCTATGTATCGACCATGTGCTGCTGGAAGGATCCCAAGCAAGACGCGGCTGTGGACAAGTGGCTGCTCGACGCGTATACCAAGGCAGACGAGGTCTCGTGTGGTGTATATGTGGCCGATTTCAACGTCAATCACAGGAAGCCAAAGGCAAGTCTTTTCGATAGTTCCATTTCCAAGACATTCATGCTAATTTGAACACTAGGTCATGACGGATTCTGCACTGAAGAAATGGCTTCAGATCAGGGGCAAATGGGACCCTTCCGAGACCTTTATCGGCCACCGGGGCTTCAGCAGTGTTCTGGATGACAAGTCCGACATTAGAACTAAGCTATGAGCTGTCGTAGCATTATAGATCCATTGAGTCTTGTGCAGCTTACAATGACCCTGGTACGGGGGCGAGAGTGGCTTTAGGGTTCTCACAAGTAGTACCGGTACGCATTTCGCGAGTGGTATAGGCGCATGGCCACACGGCGAATTTTCCAATAGTAGCAGTTAGAGTAAAGGTTGTGTTTATTACCTTGAAAAGACAGAAAGGGCCACATCCTGTACGCAAGTCATTCATCTATCAGTATACTTTGTTTGTAGCTGTGACAGATATCAATAACCTAGGATGAGTTATGTGACGATATTCAGCTTCAATCCCGCCATTGCCTTCGGATATATTCTCTTTGGTATTCTCTGTGACGCCCACCCGTTTGTCAGTATTTTCAGTACTCATGAATTATACCGGATGCGAAACTTCTTTCACAGGTTTCCACGCGGCGTTATCATCATTATTGACAACAATAGTGACATTCGGAGGACAGCCTCTGACTGCGATTACACGAAAGACTACCCTTTGATGACCTACTGGCGCGTGCTAAAAGCACGATCCTTCTTGAGTGTATAGTTAGGAAGCTCGTCTGGCTGCCAATGAACAATCCCCTTCCACTTTCCGGCAAGGGGACCCTTCAGGTCTTGTTCCAAGGTACTTTGTGGCAGATTCAACTTCTCATTCCATATTCCCAACGGCCGAAAGTCACCAATTCCCTGTCCATCTGAGCCTCGGTCAAAGATGATCGCCTGGACCTGGTGACCGAGGCCCCAGTTCAGGCCCTTCTTTATGTCTGCCAACGCTTCCGGCAGAACCTCTTTGGATGTGAGGTGCTGGACCTTCCACTTCTGACCGGTCAACTTTTCCACAACCGCGAGGATATCGTTTTGTGTCACGGTGTAAGAAGCCACGTGGATGTACTTGTTCTTTGCTTCTTCCAGCCGCTCTGGGTTAGTGAGGAGCGCGTAGAGGGCCTGGGCCGCCAGGTCACGGAGACCTGTGGAAAACGGTATATCACCCCCGTTGTAGATGCGTGCCTCGTGGTTTTTAACGTCGAAACCAAGAAGTCCATCGACAACACACTACGCATGTCAGTCAATATGCCGCCCGGGGTGTGAAAACGAGAGAATGAACCGTGAGGGAGACGCACAAAATCAACCCAGGGGTTACACATGAGACCGGTCCAGCTCATGACATCCTGGGTCTTTTCCAAATGCTTCACAATGGACCGCTTCTTGGTGGCGAGCAAGACGTTGTTAGCAAACTCCGGGTGATATGTCCTGACGCCGTACTCGGAAGGGAAGAAGCGCTTCACGCCAGCCCTGACGGCCGCGTCGATGACAATTTCATGGTCGACGGTAGACTCCGGGGGGAGGAGCATGATGACTACATCTTGTCCCTTCAAGCCTTGCTCAAGGGACGCGGGGCTGTAGTCTGTTGAGATGACATTCAGCCCGGCAGGGAATTTGGCATCAGAGCCCTGCCTCGTCAAAACGGAGACGCGGAGCGGCGAGTTTGTTTGTGCGATGAAGTGGTCCTGGATGAACACCCCTAGATTACCGCTAGCCTGTTCACATGTTATCAACTCTGTGCCATGTACTGTACAGTAATCCATGGTGGGCAATAGAGTTTACACCAATGAGTGCGACATTCTTGACTTGGGCCACCATGTTTGCAGTAGGGAAAGTTTTTGCTGAATGAATAAAGGGACGATAGAGTTTCTTCGATTCTAGAGCGACGGTTGCATCCCAGCTTCAGAACTTGCTTTTTTATCATCATGAGCAAGTGGGTAAACAAACGATCAAGCCAAGAGGAACCCCTCACTTGTGCATCCATTCAGCCCAAGTCAAGTCCTACCCGGGGCATGTTTCCCCCAGAGACACCATTATTGGCCGCTAACCTTCACTTCTCAAGACTAGTGAAGCCACTCCACGCCTTGCGTGTTGACCTGAGGCTCGTGATCAACTCCTGCGGGGAGGATGGGACTCTCCCCACCGAACTGTCCCTCCGTCATAATGCGGGGACCCCGCCTTGCAACCACGTGGGGCCCGGACCTAGCCTCGGTGTTCGAGCAGATCCGCGGCCGAGGTGGAGCCTCACCCGGAAACCCTTCCGCTCCTTCTATCCTTGTTGAGTTCACTATTCTCGGCCTCTCTCTCTGTTGTTGATGATAGTGAAAGTGGCGGTTTGAAAATATGGATCATGGCAGCACTTCCAAAGACGCCTCCCGATCTCTCTCCTCTCGCGAGGCACAATCAGAGGTGTTTGTAAGGGTTGCAAGAGACTGTGCTGATATCTAGCTAAACTCATCATTCTAGATGCCTTGACTCAGACAACTGAGTTCCCATGCTTGATGTTGTCCGGGTTGATCTGCTGGATCACGTCCCAGTGCTCCACAACCTTGCCATTGTTCCATCGATACAGGTCAAAGACATGCTCCCCAGTATCCCCCGGCCAGCGAGTAGAAAATATTTGAGCCACAATGTAATCCCCATCCACCAAGATCCTCTTGAAATTCATGTTGAAGTGCGGTTCGCCGGGGCCCTTCCAGTGCTTGGCGGCAATGGACTTGATAATCTTGGACGCTTCAATAATAGACTCTCGACCATCCCCGACCATCTGGCTATGCTGCTTATAGCTTTCGTCTACCAGCTCATATGTTCTTTTATAATCATAGTATTTGAAGGTGGCCAGGTATAGCTCGATGACGGCCTTGACCCTGGCTACCTGCTCTTCGGTGTGAGGGGGCTGGTCGGTGAGACCGGCATAGATTTGTTCGACTTCGGCAGTGTAGTCAGCCATGTTTTGATGAGTGCAGTTTGGATTCTTCTGAGTTCTTGACGAGAGGCGTGCTGTGTGACGAACAGCAATCAAACAATCAGCGCCTTGATATACGGTTTCAATGCCGTGCCACCATGTGCATCCTCCAACCCCACCGACTTTTTCGACGACAAGAACAGTCTCAATCCTTTCTCTTGGCAGTCTTGGCAACTAGGCCATACTACTATCCTCTAATTGCTATACGTGGCTCAGTGGGGTGTCGGTGGGGAGACAATATTCGGGGCAAATATTGGACGACCCCGAATCGGTGGGGAGGTGAATGGGGGACAAGATGAACAGGGCTGCGGAGTCGGAGGCTACCAGAACCAGGCAAAATATCCGCGACAGTGGGAGTGAGACACGGCGCTATCTCCTGGTGCAGACCATGTGGCCCGTTGGCGACTGATCGTGTACAACAACGTTACGGCCGTCTTGGGTTGGCCCGTAAGCGAAACCGACACGGCCCCAATCATATACGGCGTGTTCAGATCTTTCTGGCCATGTAATAACCCCACCTGTAAACAACAGAAACCGGCACTCAGCTGAGGGATGTCGGGCGATGGGTCTGACAGCCAGCATTTCAGACCAACCACTTGGCCATGATTAAAACTACTAAGTACGCCACCAACTCACTATTACGGTGTTACCCCAAGTCTCTCTCCAGCATCATCTTCACCCTTGCCAACAGCATCAATGGCCGTCCTGCGAGGCTTGGAGAGCTCTCCCATCGCTCAGTATGTCTTGTCGAGACTCCAGCATGCTGGTCTCAAAGACCTTGCTGCTGCGTTTCTGCTGACCTCTGCGACTCTTCTTACTGTCCTCTATCTCGTTCCACTGGTTTACAGTCTCTTCTTCTCGCCTCTAAGGAAGATACCTGGCCCATTGCTGACCCGAGTCACGCGTTGGTGGGAGTACCGCGCCGTGATCAAAGGCGATTCAAACATAGAGTACATACGCCTGCACAAGAAATACGGTTCGTCGTTCCCTGACGTTGCCCATCCACTTCACTGACCTTGAACTACTAGGCCCAGTTGTTCGAGTCGGACCGAACCGTTACAGCGTCAGTCAACCAAAAGATGTCAAGACCATCTACGAGCTCGGGGGCAAGTTTACCAAGAGCGACTATTACAAGCCGCTGCTCAACCCCAACCCCGAGGAGCAAAACATCTTTCCAATCCAGGACAATGAACGACACAAGGAAAGACGACGAAGAATCTCTCCCCTGTACACCATGTCATCCATGGTATCTTACGAACCTGCTGTCGATGACATGACTACTGTCTGCATGCGAAAGCTGTATCAGTTTGCCGAAGAAGGCCGTCTCATTGATATCCCGCACTGGATGCAGTACTACGCCTTTGATGTCATTGGCGAAATCACTGTGAGTTGCTTGCATCGCTGCTGGGTAGATCTTGACTAACGGAGGCGATCAAGTTCAATAAGAGCTTCAACATGATGGAGAACGAGGGCGACACCACCGGAATGATCCCAGGTATCCGAGAGGCCAACGACTTTCTAGCCTACTTGGGAGTTATCCCCAGCCTCGTCCCCTGGGTCATCGGGTTGAGCGCCGTCTTGGGCAGGAAGTCGAATACCTCGGTGCTGGTCAGCTACACCTTTGCGCAGATCAACAAGAACCAAGAAGCAAATGTGCACTCGACAACTGGGGACAGCAAGAAGTACGATACCTTCCTGAAGAAGTGATGGACATGAAATCCCAAGGGCGTCTCAAGCTGCCCAACATCCTGGATGCCTGTGGCAGCAATATCGGAGCCGGTTCAGACACCACAGCCGTCACACTAAGCTCGACTCTGTTTTCATCTACTCGAATCCTGACAAGCTCGCCAAACTACGCAGGGAGATTGACACCAAAGCAGCCGACGGCAGCATCTCAGACCCTGTCACCTTTCAGGAGGCCCAGAGCATGACCTACCTACAGGCTGTCATCAAGGAGACACTGCGTCTTCATCCAGCCGTGGGAACCATCTTGCCCCGTGTTGTGCCTAGAGGTGGCATGGAACTGTCGGGACACTATTTCCCCGAGGGCGTATGTAATCAGTCGCGTCTTGTCATCCCCTACTAACCAGTCGAATAGACTGAGGTCGGCGTGAACGCATGGGTCCTGCACTATAGTAAGGACATCTACGGCCCAGATCCCGAAGTATTCCGGCCAGAGCGCTGGATCGGGGACGAAAAGACCAGCATCATGGACTCTATGATGTTTGCGGTATGTCAAGCCTCGCTCTAGAGCTCATCGACGGGACTAATCTTTGCTGTAGTTTGGAGCTGGTTCACGAACCTGTATCGGCAGAAATATCAGCTTGCTGGAACTGACAAAGGTGGTGCCCCAAATTGTCCGCAAGTTTGATATGGAACTTGAGCATCCGGGAAAGCCCATGGACACCACATGCGCGTGGTTTGTCTATCCTCATTACAAAGGTCGATTCAAGATTCGGGAGACGAAGGCATAGTCGTGATGGATGGTGGCTGGCGACTTTGACACTGGTGCTTCAATTTGTCTGTGACACGAGAAAGACTCTTTCCTGCTTGAAGGAGTGTTTGTGTTTCTGCTTGTATATCCTAACTATTGAGAACCTTCCTGGGAATGCTCTTCCCTGCTCACTGTAACTTTCTCTCCGTTGATGATGTTAAAAGTTGCGTTGCCTTGTTGTCTACATCTCGTGTACTACAGCTACCCTATGGTACTCCCCAAGTGCATAGACTTGTCCGCTACAAGCCAATAACTAGACTCTACAGAGTGTCCTTCAGATAAGATCATTTTTATTATGATAGTTTATGCTTTTGTGCAAGTGATGTTCATGTCAAATCAGAAAGACAAACGTCTTCTACTAAAGGTATGTCTAGGATGTGATCCAAGTCAACTAAGACTAGCTGGCTCAGAGACAAACAGAATTGCAACATGGTCAATTCCAATTTCAACTTGCTGACTACTACTTGCCGCATTCACATACATATCACGTCAATAAGGAATCCAGGTTTCATTTGTGGGCCTTGATCCACTGTCCCGTGGGAACGGACTTTCGGTCAAGCTTGCTACCGCGACGTAAGCGTTGCCAAGAGCGCGGTTTGCCGGCTCGCAGAATTTCCAAGGGCAAATACCTTCGTGACCTCCCAATTCTGCAAAACACCACAGGTACAAGGACTCGGGGCGGAATACACTTCCGTCCGGAGGGCCTGGTAGTGTCAGATGACGGGACTAGTGAGTGCGGGGAAGGTTGCGTCCCGACGCCGAGGCCATAACGCTTACAACTGGCACAATTCATGAGACGCAATGGACACAACTAGCCTGGACCTAAGAGAACTTAGGTCGTTGTCCCACCCTTTAACCCACCCTTCTAGTCATTAAATAGCCGATAGCTACCCATCTACCCCACTGAAAGGTACGCATCCCACTTGTCCTTGTTGCCACCCGTATACCCCTTGTCGGTTTCGGCTGACCTTGGTTCGCGAACTCGGTATCCCGCCAATCGCCTAGACCGATAAAAGGGTATTACATAGAAAGGGGAACTTTTAGGGCCAAGGTCTCGTTATTCCTTCTTTGACAGTTTGGCACATTGCAATACATCTCTCTGCCGTCATTAACCAACTAGTTATCAAATATGGGCTCCACCGCGGATCTTCCCATAGCGACAAAGGCGATACGGAGCCGAGCCGACCTTGAGGACTATGTTCACAACTTTAACGCGAACAACAAAGCTGAATATGCAGCGTACTACTCCAAGAATACTGTGGTGAGTACAATGGCCAAGCTCTTTCATGTTCAACTCTCACCTTTCCCCCCGTAGTTCAAGTTCAGCACTTTGCCCGACAGGACCCTCGACGAGTTTCTGGCATGGGTAGACCAAGTTCATTCTTGCATGCGTGAGACCCTAGTCTTGAAGAAGGTCGTCTTCAGCCAGGAAGCCGTCGCTACTGAGATGCACACCCAGTTCCGTGGCATCAACGGTTTTGAAACTGACAACCTGGACGGAAGATGGGGGCCTGTGTGGCCAGATAATGGTCCTCTTGTGAGGATGTTTGTCTGGTACACTCTGGACAAAGATGGCCACATCATCGAGGTGGCTGAGGATGCCTCTGTGATGAAGGAGGCATCGCGGCACACCATCCGCACCAGAGGCGACTTGGACCACTATCTCCGTTCCTTCAACACCAACGACTTTGACACCTTTCCCCGGTACTACACGCCTGACGTGACCATCCTCCTGGATGGCAAGGAGACTCTTATCGGAAAGGATGAGGTTGTCAAGTTCTTTCGCAACGCGCGCGACAAGATCCACGAGGAGGTCAACGTCCAGTCCATTATCCTGGACAAGGGCGGCGTCGCCATCAAGAGTGACATCAAGTTTACGGCCATTACGAATATTGAGGTATGTTGGAAGGCTCTCAACACTGGACAACGGCTGACCGCGACCAATAGGATATCCTCCACTTTGGATCGGGTGTGCGAGAGGAGGGTGGCTACAGGGTCCAGTTCTTGATCTACTACGAGCTTACTACTGAAGGGAAGATTCATCATATCACTGCAGCGAGCTGTGGGCAAGTCAAGATTTTCAATCCCGAGTAGCGGTGTAGTTCTACATGTAAATTAGTCCAGCTCGGACCAGACAGACTTGACCGACTGCCGCAAAGTGTCTAGTTACAGTTCCATCAAGTTTATCATTCATCGAACACAGGCTGCAAGAACAGAGAGCTTCCCGACCTTCAATAGTAGTGGGTTCCGGCTTGGGAACCGAGAGTACACTTAGCTGGCTCTAATGAGATGCAAATACCCATTGCATAGGACTAGTACAATCTAAAATCCTTATTGCTATAGGGATCCAATGTGTTTCTTGGCTATTGGTGATTCTCCTATATGTCAACATGTAAGAAAAAGGGAGAAAATGATAGGCAGATCGCTCGGCTAGGGCTCTAGTAGGGGGCTTTCAACCAAGCGGCACTCAGAGCCTCCATCCCTTCCGCAAATTCCATCTCGGACAAGGCAGATTGACAAACTCATGAGTTTCAGACCACTCTTGCGGCTGGCTACCCTCTCTGGTAGCTAGATGGATGCAGTTATGGGGCTTCAGGGGGTTGAGGGTGGTGCCGTCCAAGAGGGGCATGGAATAGCTCATCCTGTTGATGCCGAAAATTACTTGGCTTTACAAGGAATGACAGCCGGGGTAACTCTAGGTATGAGGTTTCCCTGGCCTTCGGTGATTATCTGGCGACCCCACATCCGCCGGTGGGTGAGCGGGAAAGGACTTAGCCGCAGTATCACCACCGGACCGAGGCCTATTCATCTCCTCGGGTATAGCCTATAAGTAGCCAGCTTTCATAGTTGGTGTTATTCGCGCAGCCAATACGACCATTACTACTAGGCGAAGTCATTTGTGGCTATCAATATTGTCACACCCCCTCAATATGGTTGATCTTCATAGCCTTCCTAAAGGGTCGCGACCCAGCGCCGCTATTCGAAACAATGGACCAGATCACCTAGTTCTCGAGCGGCAAAAACTTCGAGAACTGGCTGAGGGCTGGCCTGCGTATAGGTATTACAACCTCATGAGCTCTTGCCGCCGTCAGAGAAAAAGGTTAACATTCGACTGTCAGAGATTCTTGTGAATGGGAAAACTTCGAGTCCATCTTCCATCCTGGAGCCTATGTTTATACTACTTGGTCAGGGCGTGTGGCATACAAAGAATTTATCGCTGCCTCTAAGGCCGGCATGGATAAAGGTGCCTTTATTATGCATCGGTGCCACGGCTCAAGCACAGATATCAACGTTGAGGGAACCCGCGCAGTGACAAAGCTCAAGGCCACTATCACACAGCGCTTTGAGGTGGACGGTGCCGAGTTCGACGTTGAAGCCGACTGCCGGTTCTGCTTCTACTTTGAAAAGCTTAACGGAAGCTGGGGGGCCCGCCTTGTCAGGCACTGGTATGAGAAGGATAAGATGATCCCTGCCAACCCAGCCAAGTTCCCCCACGTCGATGAGGACAAGTTAAAGACGTACCCTCTAGGTTATAAGTATCTTGCGTACTGGCAAGAAACTACGATGGGAATCAAGGTGCTGCTGGATATGCCCGGACATAGGCGTCATGTTGGGACGGTCAATCTCGAGAAGCATGATGAATTGTACTGGGTAGCTAAGCGTTGGTTGGAGGGAGAACAGATTGAGGTTTAGATACAACAAAGTGTAGTCAGTCGAACGAAAATTCTCTGTGAAAATGCTCTTCTTTAAACTGCATCCTGCAGGTGCGTTTACTACCTCTTCACAACGAGCAACGAAAGTATCCAACCGCCTAAGACCAGACGTAGGCTTTGATCTCTGTAGGGTGCTTCGGTGATGCCGAGGAAGAATCGGGTCAAGACCAGGCCAGTAAAGTTCTTGGAAAGTGCAGTGAGTGTGCTGACGATAGACCATAGAAGCATAAAGCCTCCCGTATACCAAGATATGCGAACTCGAGTAAGGAGCATGTCTATAAAGAACAATCAGCCCTATGAATCGGGCTACAGCCATCGAGTCGTTGTTTAACTAACACCACAACCAGTTCTACCGCTCTTCCTGGAATAATTGCCATCTCACGCTTCCGCTCTATCCCCATCGCAGACCACATCACCTCCACCGATGCCACCCTCCCCGCCCAAACGTCAAATTGCGCATGTACTTGCTCCTCCAAGACGCCAACCCTATTGTGCATGTTGCAGCAGGGGTGGAGTCTTGCGGCAGTCAGCACTCCTGCCTCCGAGCTGAACGCACGGCTCAGAAGCAGTGGCAGGGGGTCAGACCAGCGAAGCGCTGCTCTCAAGGCGTACCCTCCCTCGGTGCATACCATCGGCTTCATTGCCGATCCGGTCTAGACAGAATAGCGGGGGAGTCCCTTGCCGATTCGGCTACACAGAGCTATCCCCGCACGCCGTAGACATGAGTAAGAGAAGCATCGGGGCCGTAGATACCTGGAAACCGGTACCCAGTTACATTGTCAACGTGGCTAATCTCTTGACTTACCCGGCAACTCCAAGTCGCAACACGGACGAGATCCCTGTACCAATTTGAACACTCTACCAATCTAAGCCTAGAATGAATTCCCGTTAACCACCCGATTTACAAGTCTGCCCCTCAAGGAAAAGAAGCCTCTTTATCCACCCGACGATTGTAAGCTCGAACCAACTCTTTCCGCATGAACTTAGTGGGTGCTCTCCATGTCGTCAAACGCTCAAACCGCATCATACCGACAAGAAGAGCTGTTATCTGGCACCTGGCAGCGTTAGTAGGGGAGAGGCAGCATCATACACTGGCGTGACTCCTGAGCCTATCTGTTATTTCTTCAAACAACGCCAGGCTTGATCTCACTCTGTTTCTTTCAGTGTCAGTCCGGCAACCAGGTCAGCCTTGGTAACTGGTGTTACAGCAACGTGTTTACTGGTCCAACCACTTGGCATGAATTCTGCCAGCGGATGACGCCTTGATGCTAATAACTAGCCACTTGAAGGCACCTGATATTCTGAAAACACTAGTATTCGGTACGGCTGATGGGAGCAAGGGACGTGTGAGCGGGATCTGCCGAGTTCTCGGGGCGAGCCTGGGAGGTTTGCCACAACTGCTCCTTCAACTCACCAGCTAACGAGAGCGATTGTAATTCAACGCTGAATCAAAAAATAAAACGGTCACTCTTGGAAACCATAGTACCTGTTGTAACACTCTCGAGTCATCCAACCAAAAACATCTTTGATTCTGAATATCAGCGGACCATATTGTTCGCGCACTACGGGGTAGCTAGCATTATCACAAAGCGTCGACATCACCGACTGACACCTTGGTCCTTTGTTCACCTCGCCGTCCTCCTAATCAAGCCACACCCCTGCCTCAGGTTCTGTCTCGAGCTTCCTTGCTGATGGGGTCCATTGTGTCATCTGCTGTAGCTGTCTCGTTGTTCGTCTTGACTGGCTCTCGGCCGACATTAAGCTTAAGGGCAAGTTCGTGCTCGACGGGCGCATCCACGTGCATGTTGAAACTCTTGCGAGGATCTTCAACAAAGAGGGCGAGTATGAAACCAACGGCTGAGACGGCTGCTGCTGTAGCCCAGATGCCACGGAAGGCGATTCGATAAGCCGCCTTCAACCCGTCAAGTCCCGCAGAAATAACCCCTGGATTAACGCCCGGAATACTTGCCAGGGCTTGTTGATCGTTGTTGGCCAAAGCACCGATAAAAGCTGGCAAGTCGTCGGCAGAGAGTCCAAGAGGGAGAACTTTGTTCGCTATCTTTGGTCCAAGATTCTTCGACAATAGGGAGTTGAGGATGGCGGTGTAGGCAGGAAGGGCGACGGAGCCTCCCAAAGACCTTGCAGTCAAAATCAGGCCACTAGTGGTGGCAATAAGACCCGGAGGAGTGCTAATCTGACCTGTCGTGACGGCAATGACAAGGCCGAACCCAAGACCGAAACCTGCCAAAACTGTGAAGCCCCAGATTGCGGCTGCTGACTGGTCCGCCTTGATCGTGGCCATACATGCTTATAGAAGACTGTGGTTAGCGATAAATGAATGGGTGGAAGGGCAAGCATTCTTACCAAAGTAGATGACAAATAGTGACATCCCAGCCATCAACGGCGGTCGAACTGTCTTCGTCTTTACAGAGTAAAGGCCGCCGATGATGGATGCGGCCGAGCCGCCAAAGAAGATGATGGAGGTCAATACCCCGACCTTGAATTGATCGCTCTCAAAGAGAAGCGAGAATTCGAAAGGGAGGAAGTTGTTGACGGCATAGAACGTGAATCCTTCGACGAAAATAAAGACGAGCGCAAGAGCAAAGTTGCGACTGGTCTCGAAGAGGCCATGGTGGCAGAATCCGTCCTTCTTCTTCGCCTCCCACACGACAGTGAGGGCGATAAAGACGACACCGACAATAAACGTGCTGAGCACGTGAGCATTCTTCCAGGGATATGGATTGTTTACCCATGTCAAGCCCACGCTGAATAGGATCATGCCGATGGAGAACAGGACGTATCCTATCCAGTCGAGAGCCCTGAGCTTCTGTTGCAAGGTCAGGGTCACTTGCAGGGCCCGCTTGGGGGGTCTGAAGAGGAAGAGGATGGCGATAAAGTTGATGGCAAAGAGCCCTGTGCCAATGTACCAGACAACTCGAAAGCCTTGGTCACTCTTCTTGACCAGAGCAAAGCCGATGAGCAGGGTGGATATTCCTCCCAGCGAATTGGCAATGTTTACTCCAGCCTGGGCCATAGGTCGATACCGTCTCGGCATGATCTCTGATGCGACTGCATATAGCAGCGACGTCGATCCTGATCCTAGACCGACCAGCAGGGATCCAGCAATAGCCATGGTCATGGACACCGCCCTGCTTATCAGAAGCGATCCGATCAAGCAGAGTGCTGTACAAATAAGGATGGGGTATCTGCGACCCCAGAAATCTGACGACTGGGCGATCGGGGCTGCCGTGAAGGTGATGCAGATGGACAGGCCTTGAGGAATCCAGATGTATTTGTCCTCCCCGCCCACGACGGCGGCCACGTTTCTCGAGAACTGATGTCGATATGAGCAAGCTATGACAGTGCAAGTCCGGAGAGAAGACTTACGGCGCCAGTAGCAACAATGGCAAGCACCTGTGCAGCGCAGCCAACAAGGATAGACTGGTCTGGTCAGCTTCGTCCGAGAGTTGTCTGCCAACGGCTTACCATATAGACCAAGACGCATTTCAAGGTAAGTCCTTCGTAGTTGTCATCCTCGTCCGCAGTGAGCAGCTCAACCTCGACTGCGTTGGGCTCATCTTCGACCTTATCTCGTTTGTCCGACATTGCTTGAACTTTGATAGGCAGCAGACCTTGGGGTGAAACAATCAGACTTGATGCTATTGTCAGACGAGATGTTCGGAGATACTTATGTGGATCCGGGGTAAACAATTGCTGGGGCCGCGGATCTTGTTCCCGATCTCCGGAGTTGCGCTAAGGGTGGCTCATCTGGGATAACAAACGCGGGGATGCCATCCCCACTGACCTTTTATTGGCCACGACAGCTTCAAGGTACTTCTCCTAATCACTCTCGATACCCACCAAGATTGTCAATGTCTGAATTGCCGAGCGTAGAGCTGCGGAGATGACGGGGAGCTTGGCTTGACCAACTTGACTAGACGGAGGCACAGGGGTTGTTGTCGCTTATTGATGAGGACATGATGGCGAGCGCCCACTTTCCACCTGTTGAGCAGATTACAATTTCCCGGGATGTTCAACCAACGACGTGATTTGGCTACGTTACACCCGACAGGGGGTTCCGACTCAGGCCGAACCACGCTTTGTTGGCGGCTTATTCAGGAGGCACGGCTCCGACCATCTTGGAAGGCAAGGGAGTGGTGGGCGGCACGATAATTTGCCGTCGTGTGATACATTGTCACAGGAGGTTTATGGCTATACTAACGTTGCTCTCATATTATGCGTTAACAAGAAGACTGGCACTATAGCATAGGACAAGACGACACTCTCGCGTGCCAATGTGCCATTCAGCAATGGACACTAGCTAAACCGCCCGAGTCTTAATCATGGCCTTGTATTCAGGCTTGACAAACCACCAACACTCGTTCTTCCAAGTCATATCCCCATGATTGATCTCAATGTCAAAGTTCCGGACAATTTGCGGAATGGCCTTTGACATCTCCAAGATGCTGATGTTCTTGCCAATGCAAGATCGAGAACCAGCTCCAAACTATATAGCAGAGGCGTCAGCTACCGATCGTTGAAAGGGGATTGGCAGGGTCATTTACAGCAAAAGATCCACCAATGTTCAGACTCTCCTTTGTCTCGAGCCATCGCTCGGGGCGAAATACGCTTGCGTCGTCGCCGAAAATCGCCTTGTTATGGTAAAGAGCCCACCCGTTGACACCAACCTCGGTCTGTCCATCATCAGTCTGAGATCAGCACTTGAGGTAGATAGGTTCGACTTACACCTTCGGGAAAAAACTGGCCCTCAATGACCAGACCACCCTTTGGTACGACTCGTGACAGTTGCGTGCCAACACCTGGATGCAGTCGAAGGGCTTCCTTGATAACTGCCTGTAGGTAGGGCATGCTCTGCGACTGCTGGAACTTGATAGGGTCCTCCTTGACATGTGTGTCCAACTCCTCCCGGAGGCGGTGTAGAGTGCGTGGGTTTGTGTACAAATAGTACAGAATAGAGCTCAGAGCATTGGCCGTCGTATCGGACCCAGCCCCAATATTCAGAGCAACGGCCTGCTGAGTCTCTGTGGCAGTGAGGGTTCCCTGCCTCTCCATCAGCATCATCTTGGCCAGGAAGTTGTTCTCGCCTTTGAGTGCAGCCTCGTCGCCGAACTCGTTTGCCTTGAGCCTGTACTGGATAATTCGCCGTTCGACGTACTCGGTCAGGCCCTTGATGGGAACTTCGGTGGGCAGGAACGAGGAGAGACGTAGCCACCAAGCATGCATGTGTGGTGTAAAAGCCATCATGGAAGCGTAGTGCCACATGGCATCCAGGGCGCCACAAGCACCGTTTGTGTCCGAGTTGGACTCCATCATACCCATCGACTGGCCAACCTGGAGGGAACCAATGTCAGATAATGCGCCATGGTTCGTTTTGGCAGTCAACTCACTGTAATGACTCCAATAACGTCAAAGGCATAGTACTGGAGGAATTGTGGCAGATCAACGATCTGCTTCTGGTCGCAGAACCTCTGTAGCTGCTCCTTCATTATGACCGTCTGGTTGTCAACGCCCGCCTCGTACGAGAGCAACGACGTCATGGTATACAGTGAAGCAACTTTTTTCTTCATGGCTGAGTGACTAGCAGGGTCTTGTACATCGAAAAGGTTTGGAGACCACGGTATGCCAAACGCAAGGTAGTAGTCGGCTTTTGGGAGGGCATTGCCAATGCGGTAGATGATCTTGAGAGCTTCCATGGTGTCAAAGTCGTACCGGTTCGGTCCTATACGGACGATGGGTCCTGGTAAAATCCATGGTCAGCATAAGACCTTTCAGCTCCAAGAAAAAGGCTCACCGTGACATCGGTGTAGATCCATCATGATCTCGTGAAGGTTCCCTGTGGCTGCCTTCTTGATCTCCCATACTCTGGATATCCGCGCCAGAAATGGACCCGGGATCTTTCGCAGACTCGAAAAGAAGGATGTATACATAAGCCACAGGAGGTTATAGGCGACAATGGTAATAGGGACGATCTGAACGAGGACAGCCCAGCCAAGTTTGGCTCGGAGCTCGCTGAGGAGCCCCAGACCAGTGTCTACCAGCATGTTTGAGCCTGACAAGCGCCAAAGATAAAAGAACAATCGATAATACAAGCCGACAAGTCACTGTTAATACCGAGAGATAAGAGAGGTGAGTGGCGGAATACGGTAGCCACGATAGTAAGGGAAGCGAGGAATATTTATAAGTAGAGACCACGATACAGGGACAACCCATCACGCACAAGCACATAGTCAAGGATGGTATCTGCCATCACGTGTATCAAGGGCAAAAAGGCAGACGACCCCGACAAACACGCGTAAACAGCCAACTTGAGGAGATGGGAATCGCGAGAGTTTTGGACAGGATAACTGGAGAACGAGTGTCGATCTCGTCCACAGCCCCGCCAGCCAGAAACACTCCCCACCGAAATCCCCACATCTCGCAGTTCGGCCCCGGGCGTTCTAGCGAGCGGCTGATGAGAAAACCTTGACGCCTCTGCAAGGTTCCCCGCTGATTCGAGGATTCTAGTTAGTTTAGCCTCTTCTCAGTTGCCGCGGTGCCGCTACCCGATACCTACCATTCAGGGCGAGGGGTTATTCACCCTCTTTCACCATCTCACGAGGTGTAGGTCGGAGATGTCCCCTGGCCTTGTGTAGCCTTTTGAACATGTCGGAGATATAAAAGCCCGCGGAAGATCTGCCAACTTGTAACCGAGGCTGGACGCGGGATCTTGCAGCTCGAGGCCCGCTTTCGGCATCCTGCACCGATCCGTCTTCCACGATAGGCCGGCGACGATGCGGATCTCGGGTTTTTTGGGTGACCCGGCGCCGAAATCAACAGGCCCCAGCCCCGTTTAACATGATTCTGTGGCATTCGAGTTGTAATATCGTGGTATTCTTGCATCTCGATCCACTCGTGGGGCTAAAAAGCGGTCTGCAGAGCCTCGTATTCTCATACATGCTTGCTCAAGGGCTCAAAGAAGCTCAAAGATCCATCAGGCAAGAAAAGAAGTGTCCAGGTATGAGCACCAATTGTTCAGTGTTAGAGGCCTTCTCAGGGACTCTGATCTGATCCACAAACTGTTCTCGTGTAGGTCTGAGCTGCCCAATGAATAGGAGACAAAGACTTTGTCCAAGGGGGTGATTGTGTGACGAGTTTTCCACTCAGCGCCACAGGGCAGGTTTCTTTACCGCCAAGAAAGCCTTGCACGACTCCTCTTCCGGTGGCCATGGCCAAGGTCTGTCAGCTTCATTGTTCAACGTAGCACTAGAAGCAGTAACCATTTTTGCGAGAATGACAGCCGCACTGAGGTAGCCCAGTGATGAGCAAGAGAAGACAAGAAATTTATTCCTGACGCACTTTCGATTTGTACAATAACTTATCCCTCTATGATACTTCTTGGGACGGCTTTGTTGGGAGCATTTATGTCCCCTCAACAGGGAAGCCAAGGGTTCTGCGATGCTCATATCGACGAGCGATATAGTCAATTTTTGAGAAAGTTTATTTTTAGAACCCTTTTTGCATCTCGAGTACCTTCGAAGGTGAGTTCCACGACTATGGGATTATGTTTGTTTATTCGTTCGCTTTGTCATCATAGAGGTCAGATTACCAGTCTGGTTGAAGTTGTCGTGTTACAGACACCAGGAGATGTTCAGGCAACAGAGCCTGAATTTAGGCGAATAAGGTCAATGTCTCACCACAGATCCTGCCTGCTAATTTAATGTAAAAGAAAATTGCGCTTGGTCCTCAATTAAAGGTGTCTCTTTGCAAAGACATGGGGCGTCAGATAAAGTGGTAAACGAGGTAGTGTACAACATAGTATCAACATTGGAGTTAACACCAGACAATAGCCCAAGTACTCTTTCCATATGTTATGACAAATCAGTATGTCTTCAAGACAGAATGGAAATGCTCTGCAAAGTCCTAGTCTAGACCTTGAATTGGCCAGTATCTATGATAGTGTTCAGGCAATAATACCAGCAAGTCCCAGCCCTCACGACTCAGGCGTTCAATGTCAGTTCACTCCTTTGTAAATTAAACGAAACAGGTTTTCAAATGTCCAAACGTTCCGACAGTATTCAGCTGTCTGATTCAGATGTTCGATAGGTGGCCGGAGGTTGTGCTCGGACCCGTGCTCTGCCCATTGGCTGTTCCTCACAGTTCGCTCTACTCGACCGTGATAAAGACTGTTCCAACCAATGTTCATTGCTCAATCACGTATTGAACACAAACTTGCTAGTTACTCTGAATCTCAATATGCGAACACCTCGTCACAGATACTCTCACACTACAGGACACGCGCGAATACACTTGGAACTACATAAAACTCCCCTATTCTCATGAACATCATCGCATCGTCGACTTCATAGCCAACAATTTCCAACAACTATATGAACCCAAAACCCTCTCTAAAGACCGATTCTTCTTTTCTCCTCACCCTCTCACCCACACTCACCCTCTCGGCTAAGAAAGCAAGCAACACCACCACCACGACTTCACAACACACCAACCGCTTTCTTTCTGACGCCATCGACATCATGTCTACTCCTCTCTGGAATCCCGTTGACCGCCAGGTCCTCGACATTGGTGGCAGTAAGCTCGACACGGCTTTTGCCAGTCACCTGCCTGCCGCCATTGCCGGTAAAGATTGGTTTCCCAAGGAACTCGCCTATATCAAGGGAATGGAAAAGTGGTGTGCCATTGCTAACCGCTCATATCAGACCACTGACGAACTTGACATCATTAAATCGACCGTCAAGGAGGTCGTCGATCAGCTGCCCTCGGGTACGTGCATCGTCGACATGGGCGCTGCGGATTCTTTCAAGTTCGCTCCGTACGTCCAGGAGTTCATGGCCCAGAACAAGGAGTGCACCTATGTGCCTCTGGATCTGTCCGAGTCCTCCCTAGTCAGCCACATTGACAACGTCAAGGAGGCTTTTCCTTCCATCAAGTGTGTCGGCCTCTGGGGTTCTTTCCAGCAGGGCGACCGCTTTTTTCACAACATCCCTCAAGGGCGACTCTTTCTCTCCCTTGGCAGCATCTTCTACAATGCCCCCGATGACATGTGCGTTGATCGCTGCGCTGAATTCCGCCGCCATTTGGCGAGTCCTGATCGACTGATTGTTGGCCAGGACGCACCATCTGCCTCCGAGAGCCATAGTGCCCAGTCGTCGTACCAGACGAATGAGTATGCGGCTTTCTTTGTTCGCTATCTGGAGGGCATCCAGGACCACGCTGGGATCGTGGCTGATGCTAAGTCCGCTTGGACCTACGAGTCTAAGATGGACAAGGCCATGCACTACTTCAAGGTTACCGCCCTGAAGGAGATGGTCTGTGAGAACTTTGGGGGATACAAGATCTCCGCCGGTACGACGTACAAGATGTTTCCATCTTGGAAGCGTAGCGAGGATGAGATCCTCGCGATTACTAAGAAGGAGGGCCTGTCCATCAAGACTCTTGGCAAGGCCAAGAACTCCGGCATGCGCCAGTATCTTATTGGCCCTCAGTAAGTTCTTGAGACTGAGGTCACCCCCCTCTTCCCCCCTTGGAGATGACGATTTCCATGGGCTCACCTCAACCCCCCGTCATGAGCTAGGAATAAGCCGGCTATGACACAAAAAAACAAAAACGGAAAAAGAAAAAGGGATATTGATGTCCAGGCTCGACCTGTAGACTTTTGCGCACCAAGTGTCCGGGCCCGGACCTCCCTACTAAAGCAGAGGATAGATTAGGTAGTAAATAAATATGGGTTATTAGACCCTTTAAAAAATGCATTTTTTCGAATTGCAATGTGGGGACCATAAATGACTGGCTGGGTAAGTGTGAAGCTTGGAATGGTGTCTTGACTAATAATTAGATGGGTTCACTCACGAAAAAGGCTCAGGAGAAAGAGATAAATGCCTCTCCTTCCAACGGAAAGTTGGCTGGGGCTTGGGCGATGAAAGAGTTGAGTATTCGACTGGAGCCAGAGGAAGGGCAATAGTCTGCAATCCCAAACAGCTACATAGGTTCAATCACGGAGCTTGGAGTGTTCTAAGTTTGTTTCCTGTTCTTGGGACACTTTTCTCGTTGCAAAGAAGTTTCCGGACGATCTCCTAGTCAAGTGAACATAGAAAGTGAGTGAACATTTTGCCTAGTCGTAAACAAAGACCTCTCCTTTCCCTGCACACTGGCCCCTTTGGAACAGTCTTCTGGCTCAGTTATGCCATCGAAGGCCGAGATTCAACTATAACAAAGAAAGCATTGTCAACACATCATAGCACCATATCCCAATGCTAACACAGTGGCAGCTCCTTCCGAACAATGCGCCAATGATGCCAACGGTACTATCATCTCAATTTGGGGAAACACTCTCTGAGAAAACACTCTCCGAAAAAACACTCCCTGACGAAACACTCCCATACCAAAGTACCCGACACATATCCTCCAAGTAAAAAGACTCAGGCCAGACAATTCTCGTCAACGCATTCCTTGCCTGTGTCCAGTCCGTAGCCTCGGTCATGTAACTCCACTCTGCAATTAATTCACCAAAGATCCTCCGGAGCGGAATCAAGACACCTTGGTCATCGTCAAGTTGCAAGTGTCTTTCCAGGCTAAATGCACACACGTAGGCCTTCCATAGCCAGAGATCTGTAGCCCTGCGGTCTCTCTTTTGCGGTCGGTGGCGTTCTAGGTCTTGCTTGACAATATATAGAACACGTCTGTGCATTCGTGATTCGATGAGTTCTCCAGCGTTCCAGATGCCGAGAACAGCGTGAAGGTAAAGACCAGAGGCAGAACACATGCCTGACCATGAAGTGACCAGTGGTGATCGGTTCTTTCTGTTCAAGCCTCTGGTGTAATCCCCGGATAGAGACTCAATGTGGCATCGGACCAAGGCTAGCAAAAGCCTGGTGACAGCACCTTCAAGCCACATGTTCTGCTGGATAGCTTCCCGAGCCGAGTTCCGTTTGAAACCCGACGTTTCAGTAATCCTTGTCAAGCATTCCAACATGGGTGTGCCGTCAATATCCCAGAGCTTGGCATTTGGCGGTAGCTGATTGAAGAAATATGGTATCATCTTCATGGCCTTGAGTCTGACATCGAGACCTCGGAACTCGTCCTTGTGCCACGAGTGCATGAGCTCCTGGACTGTGTCGGGGTCAGGTCTCTTGGGATCGGGCTTTGTGTCTGGGGGAACGCGATCATCTTCATGGAGAATATCTCGGAGACGACTCTTGAATCCGTAAATAAAGTTGTATGTGCTGTGCCTGGTTAGAGGTGATATACACAACTACAGAAAATACGTACAGGATCATGTATCGGGTTGCCAGTTCCTCTTCCACGCTTTCGTCATCTGCAAATGGCGCGTCTGGGGGCTTGTGAAAGTCCATGTATCTCATGAGGCCGTTCAGATGAGTCTCTGCTACCAAAACATTGCCAAAGGCACACTATCATTGTCAGCATCCTTCTTACCATCGGACAATGCAGGTCACTCACCTCGGTCAAACACAACGTAGCAATGTGTCTGATACACAAATGGTACTGTCTCGAATCCGATTGCACAAGTAGCCAATTGACCAATCGCATAGTCTCGATCTTGTGGAACAGCATGGTGGACTCGAATATCTGCAAACGGCCAGCCTTCCATCCATAGTGAAGACCAGCAATGAGCATTGTGTTGCGGAGTGCATCGGGACTTTGCATAACAGATTGCAGCCTGGTGGATTAGTAACCAAACGAGTCAGTGGGAGAGATTTGCCTCACAAGCCTTGGCGTTTATCCCGAGGGGCGATATCGACAGGGTCCTCGAGTTCATAGACTGCTGTTGGTCAGAGCGACGATCGATACTCGATTAGATAGACAGCACTCACAGTAACTAAAGAGCTCATTCGACTTGAACGGCATATTAATCGCCTGTTGGGATAGACACGGTCCAACAGGCCGGGTCGGGCGGGGCAAGTGTACCACCGCCAACCTGGCTGGCGGAGCCGGAGCCCAAGGCTGCTGCTCCCCGGGCAGGTTCGTCTTTCTACGCTCCCGAAGAGGAAGGTTAGGCAGGGGATACTCGCACTGCCTACCTGCAGTGTCACAGTTCTCACTGGAGATTCGTCAGCCTGGTTGTTGGGTCGTACAGAAAGGTGTGCGTGATGGCGTCTATTCGTCCCGAAGAGGAAAGATGGGGAACTGACCAGACGGGCCGACGCTCGTCACATCGCCTGTGGCGCTTCCTGCAGGTAAGACATCCTGTACGGCTACGGGTATGCTGCTTCCGGCTCCTTGACTGGGCAGCAGCGGGCTGTTGGTCGTCGTCGATTTGGGTCGGCATTGTTTTTTAATCCACAGCTGGGAATTTTTCGGTAATGCATGGATGGGAGTTTGGAAGACAAGGACACGCCACAAGGCGAGATTCGTCCGTCTTGGTGTGATGGGTATAAGGATCGAGGAGTGGTGGAACTTGCCGAAGCACCCTTGTAAGTACTTTTGGCTTTGTTTGCATGTGTTCTTGCGTGGAAGTGACTTCTGCGTATAGTGATTTGCTTCTAAAACATTCCAGTCAAGAACAGGCTGAACGAGCAGGAAATCCCCTCAATTATCTAGGCTATTGGGACAAAGATCTGTCTCGAGTCTTTGTTCATGACCACCACCACTATGGCCATGTTTTATTGGGTATTGAACCGTCGTGCAACGATCAAACTAGTTTCCACTCGTCTTGACACGGCCCCGTTTGACTAATATCCTTGCAATATCCATTCCCGCCCCCGCAAAATCAGCGCTAATCCATTACTATATCCGTAGCGAGACAAAGGACCATCCGAGACTATACCAATCTGGGACGAATATACGCTCAATGCAACCTTGTTCTTGAGACGAAGGAGCTGACTAAGTCCACGATATCAAGAGTTGACAAGGAGTAAGATGACATGGAAAGAGTACATATACTAAAGGAATTGCCTTGTATTCTTGAAGAAATCATCAGCTTCTCTTTACTGCTTCTCAAGAACCAAGTGTGCAACTACCGAATTTCAACGACTCAAAACCACCAACATGTCGACTACAACCATCAATGGTGTCTCTGTTGTATGTCCAGCCTATCAGATGCTCCTAGAACACTACTGAACATTCTAGCGTATCCACGACAAGCCATACGAGGCGATCTCACCTCAACGTCCTGAGCTGTCCCAAGCTGGAAGGACCGTGCTCGTCTGCGGCGGCTCTACGGGTATTGGCCATGCCATTGCACGCAACTATTGTATCGCTGGAGCCTCCAGTGTCATACTTCTTGGCCGTCGTCCTGATGTCCTCAATGATGCTGTGTCTAAGCTCAATGAGGCTCACCCAGACACTGCTGTGACTGGACGCGTGTGTGATGTACACGTTAGAGACCAGGTCCAGCAGTTATGGGATACCCTTGAGAAGGAAAAGGTTGCCATTGATGTTCTTGTTTTGAACGCTGTTAGCATCCCAGCTATGCAGCCAATTCTCGAACAAGGAGCCGATAGACTTTGGCAAGATTTTGAGAACAATATCCATAGTCCCCTTTACATTGTAGAGCTGTTCTATAAGCAGCCCCAGCATTCAAGCCAAAAGGTAAGTGCTTCGAGATGTTTAGAGCAGGACATTTGCTAACTTGTGCTCAGTTCCTCATCTTCGTATCAACCCAGGATATTCATCGTTGGGACAGCGCGACCCAAATGCCTGGATACCAACTCACCAAGAATTCCTTCACTTGCGTTCTTCAGCAAATTGCACGTGACACTCCTGAAGAAAAATTGCGAGTTATTTCCTTCCATCCATCTATTGTGTTTACGGAGGCTGCGCAAAAGTCGGGATACACCGAAGACACCCTCCCCTGGACAGACGGTACGTCATTAACCTCCACTCACTTCACGCACTGACCTTGCCAGCAAACATCCCCGGCGGCTTCGCAGTCTGGGCCGCATCCCCCGAAGCTCAATTCCTCCACGGCCGGTTCGTCTGGTCGACCTGGGATGTCAATGATCTCGCCTCTAGTGAGCTCCGGTCTCAAATTGACGCCGACCCGTGGTTGCTCAAGGTCGGAGTTAAGGGTCTGTGAAGAGCTCCGGTTCGGAACGGAGGTGAGGATTGTTTCCGCACCCGGTCCACTTCGGGTTATTCGTGTCGGGTCGGGCGGAATTATGCGCGCCGTGTCCGTGTTGAACCGAGGGTTACCCTAGACCTGGACGATTGCTATCTTGGATTACATTCTTCTGAGTGATCTTATCTACCTACATAGTATATATGAAAATAGCTGCCATATAGTAGTTAAGCCCATTGACTATAGTCTTTTCTCCATTTGACTGATTGTGATACCTCAGTTGCAGTTGTTGCTGCAATGGGTGAAGGTTTATCCACACCAATACGCATCATGAGCAAACCTTCCGTTTCTCCTCACCAAGAGCCTTATTATCTCGACATCGTTTATCCTTTTTCACATCAATAGAACCTCAAATCATTGAAAAGCATTCTCGTGGTATAATATTCACAGACTTGATACAATTGAATTCTCCGTCTTAAAAAAGCCGTGCCAAAAGCCGACCTCGGCCTGCCATCGGTTTTCCGAGTTTCCGCCTGTAGATCCGTATATCCGGGTGGAGATTAGATTGATAACGCAAGCCGCCACGACGACTGCCGCTCGGAGCATCCGATGTAGGTACATGACTTGCGTGTCGTTATAAATATCGCGTGCCCCGGCTGTGAGTCTTTCCTGGGATATCTGACTCGTCATACCTCGAAACGCATCTTTATACCCTCAAAATGGCTGCTCCTCTTAAGAATGTTGTCGTTATTGGCGGCTCATATGTTGGCTTGGTGAGACTTACAGAGCAAGACAAACACTTGCTGAACTATGTGCTAACAATTTCAGGCCGCTGTCAAAGAACTAGCAACTCTGCTACCCATCACTCACAGAGTAATTGCCTCGTTGAGCCATATGGAAACAAACATCTGACACTCTCAGGTCCTCTTGGTGGAGCCGCACAGCCATTTCCATCATCTCTTTGCTTTTGTAAGTCATAATGGTACGTTTCCACACCGACTCTAACACCGCCGCAGCCTCGCTTCGCAATCGTGCCCAATCATGAACACAAGGCCTTCATCCCCTACTCTGGATCCATTTCTTCGCTTCCAAACGCTTCTCAGCACGCTGTCGTGAGAGCAAAGGTGCTGGAGCTGTACAAGGACCATCTGGTGCTTGATCGGCCTTGGCAGGGGTCCACTGAGCTGCCCTTCGACTATGCTGTTGTTGCTACTGGAACGAGACTGCCTGCGCCGGGTACGATGCAGGATGATGAGAAGCAGTTGTCTATCGACTACTTCAAGGCTTATCAGCAGCGTGTCAAGAACGCCAACCGAATCGTCATTGTCGGTGGTGGAGCCGTTGGTGTGCAGATGGCTAGCGATCTGAAGCAAGTATATCCGGAAAAGAATGTGACCTTGGTTCACTCACGGGATCGTCTGATGCCGTTGTATCATGAGAAGATGGATGCAACTATTAGGGCTCGGTTTGAGGAGCTAGGAGTCAAGTAAGTGGTACTCGCACATGACCTCTGTTCAGGACTGACGAAACATAGCTTGGCAACCGGCTCACGCGCTGTGGTCCCTGCCGGGGGATTCCCTATTGAAGGCGACAACCTCGAAGTGGAGTTGAAGGATGGTCGCAAGATTCCGGCAGACCTCATCATCCCGGCAACTGGACAAATTCCCAACAACCAATTCCTTGAGAAACTGGAACCCTCACCGGACCATGAAATCCTCAACAAGGCGAATGGGTTCATCAACATCCGACCGACTCTGCAATTCAACGACCCCAACTACTCTAACCTCTATGCCTGTGGTGACATTGCCGACACCAAGGCCCACAAGGCGGCTCGGCCTGGCATGGCACAAGCACGTGTTGTTGCCGAGAATGTTGTCGCCATGATACAGGGCAAGGAGCCTATCGAAAAGATTACTGTTGCTCCTCCCGCCATTCACCTCACTCTTGGATTGGTAAGAACACTACTGGAAAGCTGACCGTGCAGAGCTGATTATTGTGTAGACGAAGAACATGATTTTCCGAAACCCTGATGTGGCAAATGGCCAGACGGAGCCAACAATCAATATGAAAGACGAGTAAGTCACTCGAAATGACTCTGGTATATGTGCGTACTGACAGACCTTAGTGGCGCTGAGGATATGAACATTACGGGTGTGTGGGAGAGACGGGGTATCAAGGTCAAGCAGCCCAGTGAATATCATCTGTAATGGGATCATCTCAGAGCTGGGGGCTGGAGGTTGTTGGAAAAGCGTAATCACTTTAATAGACCTAGACTTCCAAAAGACTAGATGAATAGAGGCTCAAACTTTTGGTAACTGCGACGCAGCCACGCTTCTTAAAGATTGCTGTATGACTCCCATGCCTCCTGAAGTGAGTTGAGTACAGTATTGGTCGGCCAAGCATGCTTCCGTTCCAGAATAGACATGAGTTCAACAATAGCGGCTTGTTCCCCAGGGTCCCGGAAGTATTCCCCACACATCGATATCCCCACAGCACTTGTCACCATAGCCTCTTGATATTGCTGATTAGACATTGCCAGCCCGCATATCTTTCGAGTCGAATTCCGTAGCAGTTCTTCGAGTGCTTTGCGAGCTGCTCTTCCGCCGATACCTAGTTGAAGTTTGGAGTCGTGGACTGCGAGGACTATGCGGGCTAGTTCTACGTGTTGCTGGGCCATGACTTGACATTGACTGGCCAGCCATATTGTAGGGAAATATCGACCTTCTGCTGGATTTCGTTCTTTGTAGTAGAGAGGCGCAAAATGTGGTGGTGTATGCTCATCCCAGTTGCGCTGGAAGGTTTTCAACGCCTCCCACTGCTGAGCCCGAGACCTCGTATCCTCTATGGTCTCTACGTCTGTGTCCCCGGGAAAGCAGAACTTGAGCACATGGGCACACCATATGATAATGCGATTCGTCCAATCATAGTCGTCAGCAGCCATGGTGTCATCAAAGTTGGCATAGTCCGTGACAGCAAAGATTGGGAGTCTGAAGGGTCGGCGATAAATCAGGACGCCCCAAATTTCTTGCCGTAAAGCGATTAGGCAGGCTGAGTATCGTAGAGAAGAAAGGGATGTGGCATAAACATCAGAACCGCGTGGGGGTTGAAGAATAATAGTCAAGAGTCCGTGGGTTTCGTCCTGCGCTGCTTGGAAGACGGCTTGGACGGCAATGGAGAAGGTTTCGTTGTCGGTACCGGTGAAGTGGGCTTGAATGGTTAGTAGAGACTCTAAGAAGGGACGTTCCAGACTTACTGTCGACCTGTTCGTGATATCGAAGTATGGTAATTGCAGTAAGCGCGTCATCGCTGCATGTGTTGGTGGGGTCTGCGGAGACATCCATAAGATGCGAGATGCATTTGTTGTGGTAATGAATTGCTGATTCCATGGTAAGGTTTGGGAGAGGAACTCCATCGTATTCGATAACTGCATGGGGGTCTTTGAGAGACCATATCCGAGTGAGGTATCTGGCGGCTGCTGTGCAGATTGCGTTTAGAAGAAGAGGACTATGCATAGCACGGATGGGGAGAACAGAGCAATAATGGTGATCTCTGTCGCTCGTGTCAAACTGCCAAGAATATCAGCATACCCTGAGTAATAACTGTAACGTTTCTATGCTGGGGCGACTCACAGCCCTTCCTAGCTTCTTCACGAAGCAACGGACCAAACACGCCTCCTCAATGCTCGTGTGTTGAACATCACTGCCCCCCGCAAGTTCTGTTATCCTTCGAACTCTGTGCCCTGTGGCAGAACTAGATGACGCGCCGTAGTGAAGGTGTCTATCGCTGTATGGAGACTCTGTATTCGATGGATATGGGCCTAGGGAAGCCGCGTCGGGAGAATGCTGCCATGCTGGGAAACAATGGTGGACGTGTTGATGTTGGCTCCGAATATGCGAGAACGGATGTATCGTCATATGTCGAAAGGGGTGTTAGACTTGGGTGCTTTCTAAGGGTTGTATCGTCGCCGATGCTGGATGTGTCGATTGCTCTCCGATCGTGTTGCCGTTGTCGGTCTGTGTTCGAGCGGTTGATGCCGAAGAGAGTCGTCAGTTCTGACTTGATCATCTCGAGAGAAAGACTGCAGGATGGACGCGGCAAAGTTCAGGTACCCTTCTTGAGGTTCATCCCTCGCCGAAGAAGGCTCCTGTGCGGATCGATTCGTTGCGATATCGGACTCGTCAATGATGGCGAATGGTTCCTGCTGTTCTATCGATTGTCAGCCATCAACCAATCCAAGATGAGAGATGAGTGTACCTTGGTTTCCAGTGCTTATCCAAGTCTGGTTCGGGTCAAACTTGAAGCTATTCTGCGTCGTAATCAACCTCTTGACGCGAAATTTCTTGTTGGCGCGAACGCAGTTGGCAGAAGCCTTTTTGCAATTTCCGCACGGAGTCTCGCCGTCGCCTGCAGCGCGTCAGCACAGGCTTTCTCCCCTTGGCAGCTTGCTTGCAGAAAGATCGTACATTTTAGATGCTTCTCTACAAATGACGTCGGTCTTATCAGCTCATTGCTTCCATGGATGGAAGGAAAAATCATCCAAACCTCTACATTTGTCGCAGGGAACAGTTCGCGTGCGGGGTTGCGGAGCCATGATGATTCTTCAAAGGGAAGGATTTCGCCGGAATTTGTTCTTGACAAGGGGAAGATGTCTCGTCTTTGAAGGAAACGCCGGTGAGCAGGCCGAAGGGGGCGGGCAAGGGTGGCAAAGCCCTGGAACCTTTCCTTTGGGTTGGGCAGACACTAAGCCCATGTTGTCACCCCACACCCTTTTTTTCCTTTTGACTTCCCCGCACGACGCTATCACGACCAAGATTCAAGCCCTTCCCCAGGGATCCGGGATCCGGGGAGGAGATGATTATCCTGGTTGGCTTGGAGTTTTTGCTTGCCCGGACCTAAAAGGAAACGTCGCCCGCGGGTTTCTGCCGAGTCTGGGGTTGAGATTACCCCAGGGGGAACACTTGGAGAGCTGACTCGTGTATCCACTGCGCCGAGGATGGCTGGCTTCTTGGAGGGTGCTTAACATTGGCTGTGGCGTTGGCACTTCGATGCTGTTTCTCGAAGAGCCTGCAGGTTGCCAAAGGGCCTCGTGATTTGGCTAGTCTTGGTAATTTGCGTCTATTCTATGGTGTCTGGATGACCTCGCGGAGTGCGGATTCTCCAAGTCCCGTGCCCGATAGCTTGGAACACGAATAAAACAAGGCATCTTCGCGCCCGCACTGACGACTTGGTTAATGCGATTACCCTGAATATGTCTACCATAGTAAAACCGTAGCAATGCCGGACAGCTATTGGCATGTTGGAGGAGTCGGTTGGGAAACCCCAACGGTTCACATTCAAGGCAGTCAAAGCAACATCGCATGTTGTTTAACATGACCTATACAGGAGGGAGGCATTGGCCTGACTGAGATTACGTCAATGTCTCCCCAACTTCATCGTTGGTGATTATCCCAGCTCATCCGGTCAATGAGCTTCTCTTGGGTCTCTTTCGCCGGGCTCTCGTAACCACCACCGGCCTTCTCAGCGAACCTTACTCTCCTCACCTTGACTCTATCCCTGCTTCGCTCAAAACTCGCGACTTGGACATTTTGAGACGACAAAATCACAGATGATCACTCGAAAGTGGTGTTGTCAACTCGCGATGTGCTGTCTCGGCTTTGGCCCCAGAAAGCGGTGTTGGAGACTCGGCGAAGCATGCCCTAATTTGGACGGCTTTCGCCGAAAGATTTCCAAAAACGATTAGCACCGTTCTTAGGCTTTGACGCATGTGGAGAGACTGACTAGGATTCTCGACAACATCCAATCGGACGCCTTCAAGTGTAAGCAGACCTTGACATGCACGCTAGTCAAGTCCTCCCCATGGGGATGCGGAGAGGCCCCTTCTCCATGTGCTCGTCTGGGGTGGCGTCACTGATTGCAAGGCTCCCCATGTTCTCGACTCTTAAAACATGGAGTGACTATATTCAAGCTAAAAACTATTAAATGCTTCGACTTCTCTGTCAGTTTTGATGATCTGCATCCTGCATCTCCACTGTCTCAGTCTCTTATCCAGGCTTCAACATTCACATCTTGTTTCTCCTTAAAACATGGAGACCAAAGAGTCCCTTAGCCACTCACGGCCCACTGAGAGCCATATTGAAGAGACTGATATCGCTGCTCAGGCGGGAGAGATCATCTCTTATGATGAAAATGGTGGTCTTGCTGGCATTGTCCGCTCGCCCTATGTCCTCGGAGCAGCAGCTCTCGCTTCCTTTGGAGGCTTCTCCTTTGGCTATGGTCAGTTCCTCTATCAGAAGCTCATCGTGGGATCGCTAACATGTTTCAGACCAGGGTGTCATCAGTATCATTCTGGTGATGGAGCAGTTCCACAAATCCTTCCCTGAGACTGCCCCCGGACACTCTGGATATGGCTTCAACGTCGGATTTATGACCGGAATGTTGGAACTGGGTGCTTTCATCGGGTGTTTGTTCCTCCCATATCTTGCGGATCGAATCTCTCGAAAGTGGTCTCTTACTGTAGCCACTGGCTTCTTTGTTGTGGGAGCTATCATTCAGGTAAGCGAATGATCGAATTGGAATGATGGAGCCAGATTTGACTAATGCATTGGCAGACTGCTGCACCCAACTACGGAACCCTCGTCGCTGGTCGAACCATTGGAGGTATCGGTGTTGGTCAACTTGCCATGGGCGCCCCTCTGTACATCTCTGAGATTGCACCTCCCAACCTAAGAGGATCTCTGCTTGTTCTCGAGGCGATTAGGTTGGTATTGCAAGATGATTATTTGCAACTAAGCTAATGGATCAATAGCATCGTCATCGGCGCCATCATCGCATACTGGATCACATACGCCACCAAGGAACTGTCCGGCGAGCTTGCTTTCCGACTTCCCTTCGGTCTCCAGATGGCCCCTGCTCTCTGCGTCGGCCTCGGCATCCATTTCTTTCCCTTCAGCCCCCGATGGCTCGCCATGCGTGGTCGCGACAACGACAGTCTCTCTTCCCTTTCAAAGCTCCGCCGCGTTCCCATCACCGACGACCGAGTCCAGGCCGAGTGGAAGGGTATCGTCTGCGAAGTCCGCTTCCAGGAGGAGATCATTGCCAAGGATCATCCCACCAACAACAAGTTCAAGCTCGAAATCCTCCAGTGGATCGATCTCTTCCGGCCCAAGTACCTCAAGCGTACTGTTATTGCTCTTGGAATTCCATTTTTCCAGCAGTTCTCTGGAATTAATGCTTTCGGTGAGTTCTGAAGTTATTCACGTGACTCCTGGGGGTCGAGTGATGAGTTGAGGACATGCTGACGGGTTTAGTGTACTATGCGCCCACCTTTTTCAAGGCTCTTGGTCAGGACGATAACATGGCTTTGATCCTTTCAGGAATGGTCAACATCTGTCAATTGGTAAGTATAATTCCCTGGCCTGCCTCTTGCGGTTCTGAGTGTCTTTTTGCACCAACTTGTTGAGACGTTGGGAGCCATGTGATCAATCACGTGTCCCCCGATCTCAACTTGGAGAAGAGAACAACAAGAGCGCCGTCCGTCACTCTACATCGACTAACAGAGTATTTCCTATAGGTTGCCGGAATCCCCACTTTTCTCTACCTTGACAAGGTTGGCCGCCGGAAGCTGGCCATCTATGGTGGTATCGCCATGGCCATCCCCCATCTTATCATGGCTGGTGTCGTTGGCAAGTTCAACGGCAAATGGGATAGCAACCAGGGAATGGGCTGGTTTGGAGTTGCTCTAATCTGTAAGTTCCCTAGGAAGACAGGGACTGAACTGTCCATTAACAACATATTCAGACACATATGTCCTCTGCTACGCCTGCTCCTACGGCCCTCTTGCCTGGACTCTTCCCGCCGAAGTCTTCCCCAGCTCCAAGCGAGCCAAGGGCGTCGGTGCAGCCACCTCAATGATTTGGCTTGCAAACTTCATCATTGGTGTTGTCGTCCCAGAGATGGTCATCAAGATCGGTTGGGGAACTTACCTGTTCTTCGGAGTTTTCTGTACCCTCGCCGCCATCTTTTCTTTCTTCCTCGTGCCTGAAACTTCCGGCAAGTCTCTCGAGCAGATCTCTGAGCTCTTTGGAGATAACCATATTGTTGAGGAGGAGGCTATTCGTGTTCGTATCCAGCAGGATGTTTGGAATGACCCCAAGTACACCGCTGCTGGTGCTGAGGCCGTGTCCAGCTCTTAGATGGGCTGCATACTATTCAGACTTGATCATGATCGTTCAGATGCTCTTCGTACATAGCAGGATCAATATCAATATGTATTTACTATTTCAGCCGAAGTGGTTTCCGCTGCTTGCAAATCCACTCCCAAACATTATTGCTCCACTGACACTTGCCTTCCTACCCGTGTGGCGGGGGTTTTGGAGCAGAATGTTCGCACTGTATCGATAAGCCAGCTAGTTAAAGGTAGCATAGTGTTAAGGAATAATATCTGTTGGAAACGCAGCCCTGTTACAATGATGATATAGCTCTGTTATAGACTTATCATTATATTATGATTACCTATGCTGTAATCGGGGGCTATTATTAGAAGTTATTATTCTGATTTCTTATCATGAAACCATGATATTAGCCTAACATTATGAAGCAAGTCATGCATCACACTGTCTCAACCCCCCCTTCCACCCTGGTAGGTACGCAATTTGCATGTGACTTCGCTTTGAAAATGCCCGGGGTGACGGACTCTGATTTGAACGTGATGACAGCACAAAAAGATCAGTACCAATATAGTTTGTTCTCAAGTATCTTAGATGGGTAGGCTATGGGGAGATGGCATTAATCTCACTCTATTTACCATGGCCAACCAGATACCTCATCATTCGCGTTCCTTTCCGGCCTTCACTAGTTTTAACCCCATTCTGACCTGCAACATCCCCTTCCGAAGACCTAAGAGCATTCTCTGCGATGGAGATGCCAGTAGGATGAGGGCAAAAACCCCCCAAGGCCCTTGGCTTGAATGAAATTTCGAAGTTCTTCAATGTGGCTCTCAACCAGCGCAAGCACCCGCCCATTCTGGTGTAGATGGATAAAGGCCTCCATGTGGTGAAGGCCCTTCAAAGCGACCTTTCGTCCCTTTTTAATGTCGCCAAGCGCGTAGCAATGCTGGTGGGCTTCCCTGATTTCATCCCGGGCGAAATGAAGGCGAAGGAATACATCGGGGTTGTCAAGGTCCTCAATCAAGGCCCTGGCAGCACTCGCCATCCACCATTCACTGTCGTCTTCGTGGCTGGCTTCGAAGCCAACCATACGAGCCATGCATTGGGCGGACCAGGTGCTGACTGGACGTTGATTGTTCACAAGGAGCGCTGGGTTTGCCTCCGCTTGATGGATGAAGTCTCCGAAATGCTCGAAATCCTCATCGCAAGCCTTCTTGGCCATGCTCAAAATTTGCAGAGGGACAAAGGGAGAAGGGCATTCGGGTAGGAGAAGTAGCTCTCGCATTTCGTTCAAAGCCTTTTCCCAGGCCACATGTGAGAGCAGGCCTCGGGTGTCTAGGATAGCAACCATGCGCTCTAGCCATGCTCGGGACACAGCAGGGCGATTGCCGAAACCTGGAGGCCCCTGAGGGAGAGCCGAGGATGTTCCAGACATAGTGGCAAGGGCCTTGATTGCGTGAACTGTGACTGTAGATTAGAAGAAGGGACTTGATCAGGGAAGGCAGCCTAGAATGTACCAGAGTGGCTGTTGAGCTAAACTCCCAGTGGGTTTGGTAGAGTACGCAGTGTGTCCGACCTATGATGATCATCAATGAATGGGCCTTGAAGGAGGAAAAACCGTAGGAGGAGCCATACAGGGACAGCGACAGGTGCACAGTACAGGCACTGAGATTCACTTGTGCGGCGGAAGGCACTAGACGTGTAGCCTAATGGTAGATAATGGTAAGTAGGCAAGCATAGAAGGTTTGGGGATGTGACTGGAGTCCAAGGGTTGGGGTAAGTAGAAGGCCAGTGTCGGAGGTTAAGGTGGGAGGGGGGAGGGGAGAGGGATTGAGCCTCCTAGGCATCTCTGGAAGGTTGGGTTTGAAGAGGAGATGGCGCCACCGCTTTGAGAGGAAGCGAAGAAAAAAAAAGAAGCACGATACCTATGAAGGCTGAATGTATTTAGCGGCTCAATCTTTTAGCTGCCCTAGAGCGCTGGTGGTGGTGTTGTGATGTCGCAATAGAAGTGCGATGGAGCTGAGAGGGTAAAGAAGGAAGATGAAGCCAGAGGAGGAGAGGAGAGAGTTTAAATAACCAAAGGACTTGGGATTCAGGAAAGGCTTAGGAAAGGCTTAGGATCCACAGAATCAGAGAGCATACAAAAAGATGACGCAGTAAATGTTCATATCCGACAAACGCGAATGTTACACTCGAAACTGGTTTGAGACTCGAGACTCGAGATGGTTGGACTGGGTACTCAACGCGTCGTCAAGTTCTCAAAGGGGCCCCAACCAAATCACCGTCATGGACCCCGAGATATTGAATGGTCGCCTCATTGACACTAAGACGAAGAACCTAGAGTCAGTCCTGTTATGAATGAGAAGAGGTCAACGCACCAACGCGTTCTAACTGGAGTCCATCGTTGGCATTCTGGACGCTGTTTGAAGAACGGGAAGTCTGCTATCCGTTTGAAATGGCAGACTCTGCTTGTACACCGTCGATAACTTCGTTAGTGCATAACAAGGTATGTAATAAGAGTCAATATCTCATCTCATTTTGTAGAGTAGCTAAGCTGACAGTTGCCAATGGGGAAATAACCTTTGCCCAGCCGCTTTGCTCCGTCCAAAAAAAAAATCCATTTCGGCACACTTCTTGCAAGGCCACCATCCCCTCGACTCTCCCATGTCTTGCGCCTGGAGTCCCACCGCACTTTGCCCTTAACCGATTTCGTCTTCCACCCATTGATGGACGTTCAGGGCCATGAAGATCTTGACATACAAGCCTTGTAGACTCTGACCTTGGGACCGAGCAAGCCGTCATTCGGAAGGCTCAAATGTAGTGTCATCCGTCAGCTCCCAGACCGGTTTATTTTTCTCATGCCTAAGGAACTTGTCAACAAAGTCCCCGACCTTTTTGGCCCCCATCTTTGCCTTTTCATGAAATCCACTCTCAGCATGGGAGGCAGCCTCAAGCAATCGTCGCCAGGCGAGGTCAGTCAAGCTAAAAAATGACTCATCGTCTCCCAATTCGACATGCTCCCGCGCGCGTGGCCACCAATTCATGTCGGGCTGTGAAGGGGCCTGCACTCCAAACATGCGAGCCATACATTGGGTGAGCCACGCTCTCACTGGCTCCTCCTGGTTTAGAACGTATCGGTAGTCCTCACTCGCCATATGGACAAAAAAGGTGAGCTGCTCGCGATTAGCGAGGTAGCTTTCCTTTGCTGCTGACAAGACGTATGAGACATCGGAGGCTCTCGTTGTGGCACCGCAAGCACACAATGCTATCAGCCGGTCCAGAGCCTCCCCCCAGGCCACATGTGTATGGGAGTCTCTGCAACTGAGGAGGGTGATGTGTCCGCCCATCAGAGGATGGTTTCTGGGATCCCTCAGCGCTAGAGCGACCAACTCAGGGCCTGCGTTTGAAGGCAGACAATCTTCGGAGTTTTCGAGGGGCATTCCGTGGAATCCGAGCAGTCCGTCGGGGAGTGGATGCAGATGGACCCTGCCCATGACGCCGAGATCACGGAGCCATGACAGCCGTCGGCACATCTGGTCATGCCACGGCTTGCCCAGTCCTGACTTGATGAATGAGGACGAAGATGGTCCAGACATCTTGGGTGAGGGCCTTCGGCACGAGAACTGTAATTACGCGTTAAGGGAGGGAACTGGGGATTTGCAAAGGAAGAGGCGAGCATACCAGGGGCTATGGTGTTATTGGAAGCGTAGCGCGATCGACGGATGGCATTTGTTGGAAAGGCGGTGTTGATAGCGAGAAGCTAGAGCTAAGTAACCGTCTGGAGCTGTGGCGAACGAGGACCGCCGGTATGCGACAAGGTGCTGGGCGTGGTGTTGTGAGGTAGGATGGCTTGAGCGGCACTCGGTGCTAGACGTAGTCTAACGGTTAGTAAATGGCCAAAGAAGGTGACAGAGAGTGAAAGTAATACTAAGAACCAAGCAAGGGAAGGGGAAGTTCTGTGCCAGGTGTCGGCATGCGGACGTCTCGAGTTTCTCTAAAGGAGAGGAGAGAAAAGCAGCTGAGCGACAACACCGAAAACTGGATCTTAAGCCTGCGCAGCGCCAGTGGTTGTATTGTGATGGTCCCAAGAGAGCTGCGGTGGAGTTTGAGAGGTGAAGGAGGAGGAGGGAAGTGAGGAAGAGAAGAACCGAAAATAGAGACTGCACGCTCGTGATTCATGGTGAAGACGATGCTCAGGATCCACAGAACCAAGGTGAATGCCGCGGCCTAGTAACAATAAAATGACATCATTTAGCAAATACAAACATGGTTTGTTCAAACGGAGTCGAGCAGTGTCAAACACTGCCAGAATGATAATGGAGACTGCGGCCAACGGCAAATCCCCGGTGGCGGGGATAACGCAAAATCTAAAGAGGATACGGTATTAGCTATGGTGAACGAGATGAGATCAACGGGTTCTAGATTTACGTGTGAATTGTGGTTGGAGCGTGGGCTTTTTGCTATTATGCCTTTCTTGGCTGGAATGGGTGATGGTAATAGAAAACCGAAGCCTAAGCAAAGAGTCCAACTATTGTAAGAAGGATGATTGTCAGGCCATAAACTCGAAGCACTAGGCAAAGGCAAGTACGCCGGAGTATTTGTAATGTAAACATTTAGTGTGCTTTGCATCCTAAGTTTGTGCTATTACCCATGAGCCGTGTCATTTTCAGTCTCCATTCATCTCCTGTAGGTGCCTCATACTCAACTCCAAACATCCTCAAACCAACGGTTTCCCTTCTTCTTCTCTGCCCTCCAGCTTTCCGCCTGAGCGTCAGACCAGTCATTCTTCTGCTTGATGGCCTCACCCAACACATCACCAACATCCTTGGCCATAGTTGCAGCGCCACAAATGTAGAACGCGGCATCCTGGTCTTGCAGCAGACCCAAAACCTCCTTTTGACGCTGAAGAACCTTGTGTTGAACATATGTCTTATTTCCACCCGCTCGAGAAAATGCTGTCACCACCTCAAGTTTCCCTGCCAACGGACCAGAGGTTGCCTCCTGGAATTCTTGGGAGTACAAGTAGTCGGACTCGTTTTGACATCCAAAAAAGAGAACCATCTTTCCGACGTCGCGACCAACTGATGCAAGTCTTACACGCTCCTGCACAAAGGCCCGGAATGGGGCAATTCCCGTTCCAGCCGCAACCATGACCAGAGGAGTCAAGGCGTTGATTGGGAGCTTGAAAGTCGATGGTCGGATCTGAATCTGAAGGGTGGATTGAGTGGCAGCCACATCGTCGCTGGGACTCGTCTTTGAGAGGAAAGAGCTGGTGATTCCTGGGATGAGAACATCGGGGTTACCAACGACTGTGGAGGGCTTGACAGAGACTGTGAGAGTGATTTGGCGAGGGGAGGTGATCCTGGAGCTGGAGATTGAATAGAGTCGGGGCTGCATGGGCTGAAGAGAGTCGATAACGAACGAAAGCGGAAGATCTGTCCAGGAGATGGAGGAGTCAAAGGAAGAAGCGTAGGCGAGCAGCCGAGAGAAGGTCAGATAGTTGGCGCTCAAAAAGGCAGCGTAGGTCTCTCTGTCCTTGCTGATGGCCTGCAGCTCCTTCTTGACCACACTGCTGGGAGCTACTCGCGCAAGAGACAAGACTGTCTCTCGAGGCACGGGGCTGGAGATCTCCAGATAGTGGCGGAACAGAGCTTCGATGGTCGTCGAATTGGGCACCTTGGGATCGTCGTAGCCAGATCTGGCATTGATGCGAATAGGGTTGGATCGCTTCCCCTCCAGGCCCAGAAGGCGGATAAGAGTGTCGACCTCCTCTGAAGAGTTCTCGGGCCAAACTGCAATGTGATCACCAGTCTTATACTTGACCTGTAAATGAGGCGTCAGGTCGACCTTGACCTCGATACAAGAGCGGTCTTGTTCAGCATATCGTGCTAGCTCTGTGCGTGCGACAACCGAGACTGGCACAATGTCCGAATTCGTGGTCCCAGCCTTGGATGCAGTCTTGTGGAAGGGATTTCCAAGATGAAGTTCTTCGTGTGGAAGAGTCTCTCCCTCGATAACCTCCACCTCGGGCTCGTAGGCGGCTTCAACCTCGACCAAGCCACGGTCAGCTGCCAGAGTGGAGAAGAGAGTCTCTTTCCAGTCCATGAAATCCTCTTCAGTTGTCCGTGTTGCCTCATTGCCCTTGCCGGTAGGCACGAGGGGGGTGGCACCAAACTTGGTGAGTGCGGTAACGACCTCATCAATCGTCTTGTTGAAGTATCGATAGTTGGAGTTTCCGCAACCAAAGGCAGCAAACTTCAGGTGGTTGAGGCTGACACTGAAGGCGGAATGGGTCCAAGTGACGAAGTCTTGGGCGTTGTCGCTAGGATCACCCTCACCATATGTAGACATGATGAAGATGGCAAGTGTCGTGCTTGGAATGAGAGAAACAGACTCAGCATCGTAGTCAGACAAGTCTGTAACCACTGCCGTGAGCTTGTATCTCTGGTGGGCCTCTCGAGCAAGTCGATGAGCAAAGCCTTCAGCAGTGCCAGACTGAGATCCCCAAAAGATGACCAAGTCGGCGTTGGCCTCTTTGATGAGATCGGCAACATTGCGCGACCTCTTTGTGGTTTCAATCCCAGAGCCATGAGCTGCTTGAGGACGTTTAAACCACATGTGATATAGGGGGTCTTTCTTGGGGAAGATGCTACCCTTGTTTATTACAAAGGCGGTTCCCAGAATGACTAGGGGAAGGAGGATATAGTCGTCATGGCTCAGATTCTTTGACAAAGACTCAATCGCATCTGTCAAGACTTGTGTCGTGTTGGAATTGAAGGTTGCCATTGTGACGAAAAGCAAGAGAAGAACAACGCTGGAGGTAGTAACAAAAAGAGAGATGGGCAATGAGGGCGATTTGCCTTGAACTGACTTGACTTCAACTGTTTCCATGGCGTTTGATATACAAATACCGTGAACTTGGCCACCCCGCAATTCGTATCTCATAACCTGGAGTTGAAGAGCGATTGTAGAGTAATCCAAAAGGGGCAAAGGTTCGCCGAGTCCATCTGACGAATAAGATCACGTAGTGACAACAACCGAGGCGCTTCAATTCCCAAACAGGCGACAACTCGCCGAGCCCAAAGCCCCCCCATCGGCTAGTGGCAACCACCTTTCTCCAACGTGATCGCCCCTCTGCAGCACCAAGACAAACATGTGGAAAGTTCTGTATCAAATGACTGTTCTAGCCAGGCACAGAATTCGCTGAAAATTACCCAAAACTACAATAAAGTTGAATTCTTCCATCCCGGGGCCAAAGTTTGAGATTCTAGCATTACCAGAAACCGCAGAGTTCGGCGGCCACTCTCTTGATCAAGCTAGTGTTCCCCACAAAGTTGGTTCCCCCGCGGAGAGATTCACTAATTATATCCGTCATATTTTGCTTGTCATCATTCTTCTCAATGGCCCGGTTGTTCGCTACATTCAGTATTTCCCCCCGCATCTTATCGCTTGTGTTGTCATCGGCCTCGTCGGAGTTGGTGTCCGCAACTTGAGGTTCAAGTATAAGAGATGGACACGACTAGTCTAGTCTCCCACTCAGACAACCTCATCGATCTTCACCCTTCACCTCTTAAAGACTCAAGCCTTTGAATCTCATCATCATGCTGGGATACATTGCTCTGGGCGTTGTGCTCGCCTTGGCTTTTGCCTACTTGATTGTCAGGCCTATTGTTGTCTATTTCCTGGATCCCAAGGGTCTTCGCAAGTACCCCAACTATGCCCTTCTTTCTGGGATCACCGATTTCCGACACTGTTACACTTCCTCTCAAGGATTCCGCTCTCGTTCTTTGTATGAAGCCCACAAGAACACTGGCGAGCCTATTCTGAGGATCGGCCCCAACTCGCTGTCTTTTGGCGACACTCGCGCCGTGAAGGCGATTTACGGGCACAACACTAAGTGCATCAAGGACGACAACTATAATGTTCTTTCTGGCTCCCACCGTCATCTTTTTGATGTCGTCGACAAGCCCGACCACTCTCGCAAGCGGCGCCTTCTCTCGGCGGCTTTTGCCATCAAGAACCTTGAGAAGTGGGAGTACAAGGTCGCTTACACTGCTAAGCGCCTCTTTGATGCGTTTGACCAGAAGTGCACTGCTCCGTTGAAGGGCTCAATCCCGGATCCTCAAGACGTCAACCTTGACTTCAGCCACTGGATCAACTTGTGGACCACCGAGGCCATCTGCTATATCACGCTCTCTGCCAAGATGGATCTCCTCGACACCGGCACTGACGAAGTTCCTGCCGAAAAGCGCGACGGAACGCGCTACCGTGGCCGATACCGAGACGCCAGAGACCAGAATGCTCTTGCGCAAGCTGTCTGGGTGTGGGATTACAACCTCTGGCCCTGGGTGAAGTGGCTCACCAAGACCATCCCCGGCAAGTACCAGAAGATGTGGGATGCTGCCAAGGCTTGGGATGATATCTACTATCACCAGGCTGCGGAACGACTTCGACGATTTGAGGCTGGTGAGGAGTTGGATGACTTCTTTTCTTGCCTTATGGAGAATAAGAATGGCAGCCCCAACAACCTTGAGTGGGGTGAGATCGTATCCGAGATTGGAGCCATTATCAACGCTGGCTCTGACACGACTGCCATCGCCCTAACCCAAACCCTGGAGCTCCTCATCAAGCACCCACTGCACTTGCAGCATCTCCGACAAGAACTCGACCGTGTGCTCGAACCAGATGAAGCTATCGCGCCCTACGACAAAGTCAAGGATCTCCCCTTCCTCAAAGCCTGCATCGATGAGTCCCTCCGCGTCATCCCACCTACCTCAGCCGGTCTCCCTCGCCGAACCCCTTCCGAAGGTGCTCAAATCCTCGACCAATGGATTCCTGGCGACACATCAGTCAACATGACAATCTACGCCACGCACCGCGATCCCAAGGTCTTCCCTGACCCCGAGACGTATAATCCCATGCGCTGGATGGATCCCAACGAACGGAGGCGAATGGAGCCTTTGTTCATCCCCTTCTCTGCTGGTGCTCGAGGATGTATTGGACGAAATATTTCGTATCTTGAGCAGATCGTTGTCCTCGCTTCGTTGGTTCATAGGTATGATTTTGCTCTACCTTCGCCTGATTTCAACATGCAGAGGGTGGAGGCTTTCAACATCATCTGTGGTCAGCTTCCTATCAAGATTTGGCGAAGGAAAATTGAGTAAGGATTAGAACTTTGATATAGAGGAGTTGTCACTTTTGTTCGAAGATGAAGAACATGGATTGGGGGAGCAAATATTAAGTTGTCTGAAGGACTATGTATACCGAGCCGGCCGGCATGTGCTGTAGGGATGGGCTCTGAGTATTATCTATTCCTATAAAAATAGATTGAGTTACTATGTCACTAAATGTTCAACACGCGCAGAAATTACTGTGATGCTTGTATGCTGTATGGCATTCTATCCTTCATCGCAAACCCCCAGTTACCTGGAGAAGAATCTCTGCGGCACGATTCAATTGTTCGCACACCTCGCGATCAAGATTTTCTCTTCCCAAAACCCCCTCTAGAAGCATTGAAGCATCCCTCAATTGCTCTCGACTCGTACTGATAGTTGCCCGGAGCTCTCCATTCTCTCCCTCCGCCTGTTCGGCTCGCGTCTTTTGGCGCTCGTAGTTTCGTTGCATTTGTGACGTATCCAAGGCTGGGCTGAAAGCCGTGTTAAGTGAGCTAGCCGGTGTCGATGACATGTTGATTCTGTCACTTTGTGCGGTCACGTCCGACCCGGCTGATTGCTGGCTGTCCACGCCCGGGCTGTCGAATGAAGGAAACGAGGATTGTTGTTGTGCGACTGTTCTGAAGAGAGGGACAGAGACGCTTTGTGACATTGGACTTGTGCTGTTAAGGACCCCGAAGCCGTCGAGTGAGGGGGCTAGAAAGGCCGGCGTTGTCACTTGTCCGTTTGCTGGACCTGATGTGTGACTTGGCGTGTTTTCGAACGGAATACTTGAAATGTGCATCGACGGAACTATGAAGGACGTATCGACATAATCTGCAAAGCGACACTCAGTTAGCTGATCTTAGAAGTGCTAGGTTGAAACTTACAAGGCGAATAGTTGTTCATCAGCTCAATTAGATCTTTTGCAGCCATGTCGGGAATTAGAAGCTGGAAAAGCTTCCACCATGTGTCCACGGGATACACGCCTGCACAATTCTCGACTTCTGTTTCTTTTTCCAAATCCATGAACAATTCGTAGCTTGGAATCTGCCTCTCGATGCAGTTGCCCTGTGGGTGTGCCTGTGCCTTGGATCTGGAGTTGAACTGCTTCCAGCATCGTATGCATCGATATGACAACATGTGCTTCCGGGTCATGTGGTCTCTAAGTAGATAATTGTCAGAGTTTGCTTCTAGGTTCACACGCAAGATGAGGACGCGGCCACCGTTTACTTACTTTAGTCGCGATATACTATCACATCCACCTTTAGGATTGCGCTGTGAGGGCTTGAAGCAGTCGCGCCCTCGATCGTATGCCTGGTAAGGACAGGCAAAGCGTGCTAGGGCGGGCTCCACATCTCGAGGCTGTCGTCGCCTTCTCTTACTAGGTCGGTTGTTGTCATTGCCCTCCTCTCCCCCTTCACTTGTCCGGTTTCTTTTTCGGCCTGTTGTCTGTTCTAGTGCAGAATCTTGCCTCTGGGCTATGTCATCGCCTGTGGCCACCGTCCCTGTCGAAGTATTCCCATCTGAGCCGTCGGAATCTTGAGCCTCAGGGCTGCAAGTGTCATCGTCAGAACCCTCGCTGTCGGTTTCAATATCGGTTTCAGTGTCGAAACCATCAAGGCTCCCAGTTTCATCATGCCCCCAGTGTCGGTACTGTTCAGATAGAGAGAGTATTTCGATGTGAACTCTAGCGAGTCCCACTTGTTGCAGTGATCTGCTCGTTCTTGGCATTATCGTTTCGGAAAGGACGATAGGTCGTGCTTGGCTGTCGGGGGTTTCCTGTTGTGGGCTTGAGGATGGCGAGGGTCGACTTTCGCTTATTGCCGTGCTTTGATCTGGATCTTCGGGAGATGTCTGGGTCGATGTGTCGGTCTTCTCACGAGCAAGACGAGGGGGTATAAAAACTAGATAAATGATGGATCAGCCTCACATGTTCAGTAACTACTCCAAGACAAAGCAGAGCCCGACCCGGGGCAAGGACATAATTTTGTTTGGATAACCTACCTGCTGTCATTGGGTCGCACCCAGGAAATATGATGTTCCAGAGCTCTTCCCACGTCTCCACTCTTGAGCCTTGTCGGCGTTGCTTGAGAATGTCCAACGCGACGTCGTCGATGCCGTTTTCATGATAATTGACAGTAAGAGGTTTGCGGCAGGGCTGTGCATTGAAATGGTTGTCAAGGTCTTTCCGCTTCCGAAACCTGGCTGTGCACACCCAGCATTCGAATGGGAAGTCCTTGTACTGATGGTTCTTGATGACATGCTGCCTATGTATTATGTTAGAGACACAACTCATCTATGGTAAGACTAGGCGGTTTACTGACTTGACCTCAGATACTGAATTGAAAGATCCAAGGGCACATTTTGGGAAGTCGCAGACGTTGAAGATGGTAGGATTGAGCTTCCGATACGGACAGCTGAATTGACCAGAAGAGGGAGTGATTTCGGGTGTGTAGTCTATGTCTTCCTGTACATGATGTCGTACTGGCTCCCGCACATCGATTCCGGAATCTGTAGTGCCCACTGTTCTGGACGATGAGGATGATAGTTGTGAGGTTGGTGTACCGTCCAGTGCTTGCGGTGGTGTTAATAGAAAACTGGGGTCACAGGGCTCGGATTGTGCCCACGCGCCGGGCATTTGATGATTCAGAGGGACTGAGAGTAGGGAAGATCTCCGAAGATGTCCCTGAAAAGTTGGTTGTGCCCACCCGGCGGGTAGAGGGGTCAAGTCTGCGTAAGGCCTCAGAAATTGCCACCTAAAAGGCTGGTCCCAGGGTCCAGCCATCGTGAAGTCAATTTCTGCCCCGTGGCTTGGCGGATGCGGTTGAGTTGGGAAATTGAGATGGATGTGACGTGCCCGGCAAGTTGACGGGGAAAGGGAGAGAGTGAGTGGTTTTCTAATCGAGGCTGAGCAGGGGTCACAACACAAATTGTGTTGCTTACCGCCGGCTGACCAGTGACAACCCAGCAATCAACCACACATTGTGGCACTCAAATACGCAATATGTGCATATGCCTATAACACACATGTTGCGTTTGAGTGGTCACAAAATGCGAGCCTCAAGATTGGCAATGGCTGCTAGGGAACACGACTGAGAGTCTACAGCGAAATTGCCGAGTTGGTTTCTACTTTTACAGAAAACCTCAGCAGACATTTATTTAAAATGCAGAAAACTAACCCACGAAACGCTGCTCAAAAACGGTCCCGATCTAACTCTGTCCGTCCAGCTCATAATGTGTTGGTGCTTGCCAAGACTCTCAATTTGTGTTGACGGCTCAGACATTTGTGTTGTCCAGCACAATTCAAGCGGTTGACCAACACACTCTAAGCAATTTTTAACACAACTCAAGGAAGTTATAGCACAATTTGGACGAGAAAAGGATGCTTGAGATGTATAACTATGACCGCATTCTCAGATTTTTTTCTTTCGCTTTTCTAGTTCATCCATCAACCAGAACAAACAACCACCGCCTGCACAGCTTCCCATCAAGGGCTTCAAATTTCCCAGCATGACCAATAATGAAGCTTCAACTCCCCAAAACTATTCGGCATCACTGCCAAGGTAAGAAGCCAAGTTGTTGTTGGATCCAATAGGCGGAGCGTAGCTAAACGACAATGCAGTTTGCAAGGCACAAGCGATCGCGGAAACAATAACGGATCGAGGTCTTCGCCAGGGACCATGGCAAGGGGCAAAGGGACCTCAACTAAGAGTATCTCCTCTAGCCTTTGCGTCGAGAGGGATCACGGCGAATCATTCAGAAGCAACAAGGTTGAGGATAAACCGGGAGACGTCGATTCTCTCCTCGAGCCATCTGCCGTCGACTTCTTGGGAATCGGGAGCCAGTTCGGAGATCTTACTCGTTGATCCGATGGCTTCTCGAGTTATTTTGACGTGTTGGGACTAGGGATTATGTGTCAACTGTATAGATATCTGTGCTGTTTATCGACAATCTTCTGTCCACAACAACCTCCGAGCCTCTGTCGTCTGCGCATCCGTGAACCAGCTATCCGGCGTGAATATCCCTTCGGGACCGACCTCCTATGTTCTATGTACCACGTGTGCAATCCAAAGATCAAGCATGACCTCAAGTCGCATGTTACCCCCCGGTCCCCACGGCCGACGGCCATCGAATCGAATCGGATTCATCGCACCTTGGGCAGTGACTAGATCCGTTCCATCCCCGTCCGATGTGGTCTGCACAAAGGTCGTGTATAAGCCAGGATGCTCATACAATGCCGTATCAGCCAACGTGAGATGGTCTTCTCCGTCAAACAAGTGTAGATCGTCGCTCTTCACTATAGGACCTGTGGCAGAGGGTAATATAAGCGATATCGTCTCAAATCCGCCCTCTTGTTCAATTTCCAGGCGACGGCTTGTGGGAGACTCTGCCCCGTAGATGGCGGCAAAAGTTTGCGGTGTAAATGCCGTGATCCCGGGTGCGACATGCTTGAAAGAGGGGCGTTTTGCAGCACAGAGGAACGCTTTCGCAAAGGAGCTTAGCTGGAATTTGTTGACCAGATCGACGGAAAGGGGTTCCAGGAGAGGTAGCCTAGGTGTGTCCTCAGGCAGGCGAGACTGGATAGCTTCAAGTAAATACTCCCAGTGATGAAGAACCTTAGTTAGATCTTGAGGTGTCCAGGATACGTATGAAACCGCCTGTTTAGACCGGTACCAGCCGGTTTCACCTCCCAAGGTGAACTTGCCACACTCCCACATGTCCAACGCCTTTCGAAGAGCCAGTTCAAGCGGGACCCATTGCTCATCGGGCGGGAATCTGCCACATCCCCGCAAGCAAGTCCAGCAGACCATGGCAGTATCAAGATTGAAGTAAAGACCGCCGTCCATTTTCGGCGTGTTGGTCTCATCGGCATAGAGCAGAATGATGCGTCGATCATCTAGCTCTTGGAAGTTGTCGTCAAACCACGATGGCTCAGGCTGGCAAAACTCGGCTGTCAACGGGAGATCGTTGGGCTTGTAGCTATCAATCAACGAGAGAAATGTGTGAAACGGCTCCTCTTCCGGAATGTCGAATGGCCGTTTCTCCGGTGGTAAATCGCGCCATCGTGCCAGGACGTCACGTTTGATGTCTTGGGCTGCGTCGGGGATTCTGGATATTGCTTTTGCGAGGAGTTGGTTATGAAGCTCGGCGCACCGAACGGGGTCGAATGATACATCCATCGCGAGTAAAAGCCACAACTCAAAGGAAGTTTAGTAAGGTTAAAGTTCAAGACTGTGAGAGAAGCTGACAAGAAACCACTTGGACCGAAGTTGAGCCGGCTAATCAGCCATTCGAAGAATGTTAGCTGTCATTCCATCTAGTTCAGCCGCTAACTTATAGATGATCCTATGATTCTTTCTAGGCTCTATTTCGCATTCTACATCAGCAACTCTTCATTCCTAGATCTTGGTTGTCTTCTTTCCGCGGCCTCTAAATCCCCAGCCAATCTGATTCGCCATCTTCACCTCGACACCTAGTTCCCGAGCAAAGGCATCCACCAGGCCAGGATTCTGCTGGAACCACCGTCCAGCCATGACCACGTCAATACCAGACTGCAACACCTCCTCAGCGAGGGTACCAGTCTTGATGCCTCCAACAGAAGAGACAAGAATTTTGCCTCCCACGGCCTTCTTTATCGCCTGGGCCAAATGGACCTGATAACCGGGTCCTGGCCTGATGGCGATAGCAGACTTGGAGTGGATACCACCGGAGCTGACGTCTACCAAATCAACGCCCCGGTCGGCCAACAGTGATGCAAGCGTTGCGGACTGGTCAACGGTCCAGCTTTCGGGGAACTCTTGCTTCAACTTTTCGTCGAATTCGAACCAATCCGTAGCGCTGATGCGGACAAAGAGCGGCATAGTTTCTGGAATGACGGCTCGAATCCGCTCCACAATCTCCAAGAGAAGCCTCGTTCTGTTCTCAAAACTTCCTCCATAGGCATCCGTCCGGCGGTTGCTGACGGGGCTCAAGAATTGATGGAGTAGATATCCATGCGCCGCATGAATCTCAAGGACATCGAAACCAGCCTTGACGGCCCTTTGTGCAGCGTCTGCATAGGCAGTCTTCAGTTCTTCAACATCCTCTCCAGTCAAGGCCTTTGGAATAGGATTGACTCCCTCGACTTGGGCAATTGCTGAAGGAGCGACAATCTCGTCTGGCCATCCACCGACCTCCTTGACAGCCACGCCGTTGCCTCTCAGCCAGGGTGTAACCCCACTGCCCTTGCGACCCGCATGCTGCAGTTGAATACCAATCTTTTGACTCTGACTGTGCGCGAACTCGACGATACGCTTCAACGGCGCAATGTGACCATCTTCCCAGATACCGAGGTCTTCGGGTGTACTGCGACCCAAGCGCTGCACGGCGGTGGCCTCCGCAATTGCCAGTCCTGGACCACGTTGAATGATGCCACCGAGATGAGTCAAGTGCCAATCAGTTGCGTAACCATTATCGGCCGAGTATTGGCACAGGGGGGAGAGGAAAAGGCGATTGGGGAACGTGACACCGCGGATCGTGATGGGCGTGAAGAGTTTGGTGGATCCGTTGAGTTGCGTGCCTGCGGGGGGATCTTGGGCAGGCGTGTAGTAGGAAATGCCCTTGGCAGCAACGTTTTCAATTCTTTCTGGCGCCATAGCTGTGGCCTAAGGATTTCTTCACAATCACGGAATTACAGAGGTAAAGGTATGCGTTTCGGTTTGTAGTGAAGTTGGTAATGAATGATTCGTGCCATCGGGGTTTTGTGTTGAGCTACTTGCAGACATGACTAATGTGTCTACCGAGGCACCGAGGAGGAGAGCCCGAGTTGATTACTAATGTTGTCCAGATGCGCAACTCCCTAACCTAGAGCCAGCCAGTCTCGATGTGCGGTTTTGGACTCAAGGAGCCACAGTTAATCACATCATGGACCTTCCCCTCTTGCGATTGTATACCCAAGTATGTTGGTTGTTGCCCTGATTGGCTCAGTACGATCATCATCACCCTATCTGAGACTTTGCTTGGTAATACTCTGGCCTGATATGTATTTGTAATAGTATCAAGTAGCAGCATGGAGGGGTTGGACCAAGAATAGAGCCGCGGCCCAGCTACCTCTGCAGTGATGAGAGGCCTGATTCACAAAGAGTCGCAGAACGTTACATCGAGAGAAGATATCAAAGCTACAAATACCGGGTATCACGTTTATTTCCATGAAACTCTAATCCAAGAACTAATTCACATCTTCAACTCTCCTTAAAGAGCGCATCAAACACGCTTTAGTGCAGTTATCACAGTCGCAGAAAGACGGGTACGCAAACCCTACTGCGACTCAATGGTGTTCTCATTAAGTAAATTACATTTAGTCTTTCTTTTGACAACTAACCAATTGGAAATAAGGGAATATTAGCATTAATGCAAGGTCCCGTAGTCACAAAGCTAGGCTCATCATATCCAGGAACTCGGCGAGCAAACTTTGACCAAAGCAAAAGCCAATGTGCATAGTAATGCGTAGAGAGATTATTACTAGCACAGTGCATTTTTCTACACCTCCAACAAATGCTTGAGTACCCTGTGAAAAATCTACCCGGTAACCCGAGATCAGTGGCAATTCCGGAACTACACATCGCCGCTGAATTAGACACGATGATCGGCCACGGGGTGCTCCTTCGGGCCGTCGGCAGCGGCAAGATGTCATCTTCATCTTTGACGGAGACAACAAGTGGAGAAAGCCTCGCGACCTCAGTCAGGGAGGGACAGCAGATCTGTCTTACTTCATAATAGGTGTTCAGGGTCTGAGACACCTGCCTCTAATACGGGAATTCTGGGATGGGCGGCAAATATTTGCTCGAAAAGATGAGTCTTGGATCATATCACGGCAGAGAAGGCCCGATCTGCTCAATACAGGGCTTGTCTGAGGACGGAGGATTTTCTCCTTCAGTTTTGACAACTATCATCGTCAGAGACTATAATTAAACTATAAATACTTATGAAACGAAGGGAACATGAAGTTGCTAATCACCAAGCTTCCTCATTATTCACTGACCTTTACCACGCTTCTACTTTCCACCAAAAGAACACCAATTTCATCATGAAGCCCGTCATCTTCACCACCGCTCTCGCCACGCTCCTGACTCCAGTAGTCTCGCGATGCTCCATGGACAGCCGCTGGTGCTACTGGATCGGAACCGCTCCCTTCTGCGAAAGCATAAAGTTCAAGATTGGAGAGATTGACGAGACCGGCAAAGTCCTCAAGGCCTGGACCAAGGATAAGGACCGCGCAGATCTCTGTTCTAAGTTCAACCATGACGGCGATAGACCCAGCACGAGCTGCTGCAATGACTACGGATCAAGCTGCTGGAGCGGATACAAGAGGCTTTGGTGTGAGGTTGATGAGTAAGGGTTAGTATGCGATTCTTGTGATAAGGCGATATGAGCTGACGACAATAGGATTTTCTTACTGAGTTGGGGCAAAGGCGTGCTAACTCACTTTGAGGCTGCTCGGCAATTTCTTTGTGGGTAGAAAGGGTCAGGGGGAACAAGGGCCTCCAACTATTATTGTCTTCGTCAAGGTCAACGGCAAAGGAGTAGCTTTGGGCTCTTGCTTCGGCCAAACCTTTATTGTTATCAATTGATTCATTGCTTTCATTACTTTGCATTGTGTCTACTTCATCGGGAAGTATTTATGATCCTTCTTTTCAAAGTCATGTAGAAGGGATAAAAGCAATCTATTTTTGGCCTGTGGTCGAGTATGCTTTTATTCTCCAATACAACTGCTAGTATAGTTGGGTCAGTGTTAGCTATAAGAGAGGTAGGAATTACTACTGTTCTAGATACTTTTAAACGCCTGTTAGCTATTCACCGTCGTCGGATAAGCTAGGCTGCCCCGAACTATGTAAATAATGTAGAGTATATTGAAACTACAGTAACTTACGACTCCGAGAGTCCCAGTTCGACCCCCAGGACTCCGACTTAGTTCTCGTTGACTTTCTTCCAAGATTCTCTGCTGGAAACCTTATTCCACCAATCGCCGAGGTTCTTGCGCTGCTCAAAGGCTTGTCCTTCGCCGGCCTGATGAAGAGCATTCACAGCTGGCATGTAGAAAATATCCACAATGCTGAAACCAGGGCCACCGAGGTAGCTCTGCTTAGACAGAATCTTATCCAGGACATCAAGTTTAGCGTGGAGCTTTTCGACACCAGCCTTGGTCGCGGCCTCATCCGTAGGTATGCCAAAGGCCCTGTCCGTGTTAGAAAGGATAGCCCTGCCTTGGCACGTATTCAAGTACTCACGGGTTGAAAAGCTTTAGCCACAAAACTTGGAGGGCGGAATCATAGAACTGAGAGTATTCCACCTAGGCGAACTGCTCGAAAATGGCCCAACCTTGGGCATCATCAACAGCAGGGACGAGGTCGATCCCATGACTGCGGTATTGGGAAGCTAGGTAACGACTAATTGCCCTGGACTCTGCAATAACGTTAGACTTGGACTACCCATAGCCATGTGGCCACGCAGTGTGACTGTCTAGTGCAAGCACTTACCGTAGAGACGGAGTGAGCCATCCTCGAGGGCCGGAATCTGCCCGAATGGCATTCTCTCTTCATGAGGATCCCGCTAATGACATTAGAGCCTAGCCAAACGGCCAACGTTGGAAAAGCTCACCTTTTGTTCTCCAGCCATGAAATCAACATTGACAAATTCATACTCGATACCTTTCTCTGCCAAAATGAGCAGAACGCGGCGAGTGCACAAGGAAGCCGGGTGGCCGTAGAGCTTCAGAGTCATTGTGGAATGGGATGAAAATAATGATTGGTGTCTGTCTTGATGTCTTGATAGTGTTGCTGGTGAATTATTTCATGGGCATAGTGTTGGACCTTAATAGCAAGGTCGTTTGGTGGCTCTAGCATCGTGCTTTTGCTTCTATTGCCGCAAATTGTAGTCTTAGGCCTGGATGTTGATTGCTAATCCCACTCGTTAATGTTTGCGAGGTTGGAGAACCTTCAGATTAGAATGGCTAAAAGGTCTGGTCTTCCTGCATGGTCACCAAACTTAGAAAGGCTAGTGTTCCGCTGTCGAGTCTGACTTCAACGGGGTCTGCCACATCTAAGCAAGTGCCTCTTGATTAACCTACAAACTACTGCATACCCAGAGAGAGGCGTACCATACAGGACCGGACTCGGAGCTCATCGTGAGCCGTGAACCGCGCGGGTCGGCCTTCCTCCATAGTGGGCAGCAAAGTCATTATGGCACATAGATTGCCAACCGCACGGGTCGGCCTCAAGGGTCGGCATTCTAGCATGGCCGAAACTCGGAAACGTGACCATGATATGTCAGACTATCGGGGGTTGCTGGCCACTGACAAACCTAGATACAAGCGTCTTTGCGAGAGGGCTGGTTGCTCCTGGCACGAGTGATATTGGCGAGCAAGAGTCGGTACTCCGCACCGGAGTCGGTAAATACTACCGCTAGGTAGGCCTGGCTGTTGGTGGAAGGGCAAAGTCAGGCAGTGGGCTTGAAACCCAGGCCACCCGAATCCAGAATCCTAACTATTTATTACTCCTGAAGTGCTTTCTATGTCTCCGAGGCTGAGTTCACACTCCGTAGCTTAACATTCGAGAACCCCGAGACGTCAAGTCGCGCCTTCGAAGTGGATGAATTCCTCGAAACCTCAAGCTCGCGGCCAGCCTTCCCAGTGGTGATACCCTGTGTGCTGGCAAGCCTGACTGTGTATTGGTAAAGCCATTCCTTTAATTGCCTTGTGTCCTCGTCGCCCCTGCTCAAGCTTAAACCTCGCTGTATGAACGGAGACAGGTTTCCACCACTGTAGCCCCGACATTCATCTGGCGATTGTCCAGTACCTTGCGCCAACAAGCTCAGTTTTTCCACGTGCCAAAATAGTAATGATGAATCGTCCCAGTGGCTATTATTCCACTTGTTTCGCGATGGCTGCGATGAGGCCGGAGAAGCGCGGCTGTAGATCCTGTTCAGCCAAGGCTTTCATATGCTCCTCTGGGAGTCGGCTCCCTTTAGCGCTCCAAATGAAACGTGTTTTGTTGGGGCCAATGTAATGAAAAGGCTGTTGAATTAGTCAAGTTCCGGTCATGCCGGGTTCACCGGGGTTGAAAACTCCCGGCGTCATTTGTCAGCTTCCGGTGATAGACAGGCGGGGCCGATATCACGGAATGCTAGCCCAGTTTAGACAAGCAATCGGCGGGGGCTTCATACCCTGGAGTTGGCCCGATTATTTTTAGGCCATCAACCGCAAGTCGAAGACAGCCGACAGGAAGCAAGAGTTTCATCTGGGGCGTGACATAAGATTTGTAGGCTTCATTACATTTTTTTCGAGAGCATATGAAGGAAAACTATAGTTGGTTAAGGGTTGAATCCCGTCAAAGTGTGAATTAACTCAAGACCCGGGAATGGTAAAGATTATTAAATTAAGTGCACATGGGCGATTTATAATGGCTCGGAGACACTGGGTGCAACATAAGAGAATATTGTGGTTGTTAAATGTGTTGCTTGATATGGTCTCACATTCACAGTCAAACACTCCGACTGCCTAATCAGCTCAACTATAGTGTTAGTGCCCTAATCTAATCCTGCTGGGTGATAGAGTGAATGGCCTCAAATGTGTGATCCCAGATCTTCTGGGGAGCCCCCATGTTCTCTAGCTCAGCAAGCAAATCGTCCTATTGCAGAACAAGGAATCTGTCGTCAGTGGAGAAAAACGACCCCTTGTCCCCATGGGCCAGAGTCAAGGCTGGCTGCCGCCCGTCCTGCACGGGGACACCATTACCCCCAAACTCTGCGCCTGTGATCAAATACAGGCACCGCTCACCAGATTCCCCGGGTGTCAACTCAACGAATGTTCCAGCAGGCGGAGCCGGGGCAGCCTTGCTGGGGTCGAACTTGCCAGCCCAGCTCTTCATGAACAAATCTGTGCTAACACTTCCTGGATGCGAGTGGATAAAGACGACGTCTTTGTTTTCCGGTGCCTCGGAAATACGCTTCAGGGTTGAGGCCACCATGGTGGCAGCGTGGGCAGCGTAGGTCGGGATACTAAAACGGCCAGGATGCTTGAGAGTTAGGTCGTCAAGGAAGAGGCTGGTCGACTCCTGGCCAGCAGCAAGCACGTTGATGACGCGCGCCGATGAGGACGACTTCACAACCACCCTAAGCTTGGGTAGGAGGTTGGTGATGAACATAATGTGGCTATAATAGGACACCACCTGGGACGCCTCTAGGCCGTCGGCAGTCTCTGCGAGAATAGTCAGCCAGATGAACTCGGGAATGACAGTTCCAACTACTCGCCTTGGCGCCCAGTAAAGGGCAAGTAACCTGCTGAAAGAAAGAGGAGGTCAATCTTGTCCTCCTGAGCCGAGATGTACTTCGCAATACGATGAGAGTCTGCAACCAAGGAAATCTGGCCTTGGACGTAAATCAGGTCGGCCTCAGGGTTCAGATTCCGAAGGTCATCCAGCATAGCTCTGTGACCTGCCTCATTGCGGCCTACAATGTAGACCTTGATCGGGAAACGCTTGGAGACAAGATTCCTAAGAGTAGCTTTTCCAATGCCGTTAGTACCGCCAACAAAGACAGCGGTCTTGAGGACGCTGGCCTTGGTGATGAGGGCGTTGGAAGCTCGGATGGGGCTAAAGAATGACATGGCTACCCAGGGTGACGAGTAAATACTATCGTCAGCGAAGTAGGATGGTATTGAGTAAGAGATTCCAAAAGATTTTCAATCGAAAGAATCATGTTTTTGGAGTTGGGGGTTGCTGGCAGTCTTTGTAAAACGCCATACCGGCACCTCGGAGCCAAGTGTTCGAACAGGACTGCTAACCGTGTCAAGGAAACGAAATTCTATTCTCGCATCTCGGCCCTCGCGTTTTGGCCATCAGTATTGGTAATCAACAAATCCATCTCGACTCCGTAGCCCGAGCGGAATTACTGGGGAGTCCGAACTCCCGCGCTCTGTCAGACGTTACGCATGGATAACTCAGTGCGCATAGATTAAATTAGTTAAAATCCGCCAGCCTTTTCAGATGACTTTAAGAAATAGAATACTAATAGCTATATAATCTTATTCTTGTTGGTCGCTTTTATAGTAAACCTGTCCTAATATTTGCTTTAGTTACTCTTGGACTTGTTGATCCGCTTCCTCTCCATGCCAAGACTGACCAGGAACGCAACGCCTCCAAGCCCAACAGCAACAAGAAACGCGTTGGAAATAGCCACTTGGAAAGCGTTTCTGACCATACCAAGTAAGCTGCTTGGCACAACCTTTTCAAGCTCTACCCCGCCGGCTGCCACCACGGCTGCCACATCTATGCCCTGATCTTGTTGAGTTCCTGGCTCAAATAGTTCTGGAAAACGTTCTGTGCAATGGCGAGTCCAACTGCTCCTCCGAAACTCTGTGCAATGATCACCATGGTTGTTCCCAGAGGTATATCAGCGGTGCTGAGAACGACTTGGATGGCGAATAATCGGAATCTGTACTGTTGTTCCGTAGCCGGCGCCAGCCATGAACTGAAATCCGAACCAGCGCCCAATTGGACTGGATTGAGACAGAGTGTACAAGAGGCCACCGCCGGTCGTGAAAAGTGCTGCGCCGAACCACATAAAAGGTACGTAGTAGCCTGAAAGGGTCATAGCGGTACCGCTGATCAGTGTGGCGATGGAGACTGTGACACCGTGAGGGAGAATGTTGATACCGGATTCTTGAGGGTCATCACCCTTTACAGCTTGAAAGTAGAAGGGCAAGTGGTAAGCTTGTGTCATCATTGCGCCTTGGAGCAAACAGGAAAAGAGGCACCCTAGTAGGACAGATCGCTGAGATAGAATACGGAGCGGGATCAAGGCACTGTGAATATTAGCCCAGTAATGAGTATTGGGGTGAAATCTCATACTCTTCTTTTTGCCGGACTTGGATGTAGCTGAACAAGATCAAGAGGAACCCAAACCCAAGGAGGCAACCCCAGACGCGAGAATCACGCCAGGGGTAGACACTGCCTCCCCATTGAAGAGCGAGGAATAAGCATACCAGAGTTGCTGTTAGAATTACGGCGCTCTTGAGGCCTAGACCCAGCAGCTTTTGTTTCAGCGGGCGGTCCTTATTGACAGCGCCTCCAAGGGTAGATGGGTAGTAAAAACATATGATGGCCCCCGTCAAGCCGCCGAGTGCTATTGATCGGTTAGTTGACGAGTCTGTACTTGATATCCGGTTGTCTACTTACGGAGATTGATCCAGAAGCAGAATCTCCATGTGAGACGCTCTGAATGAGTAAAGACGCCTCCGAGTGCAGGTCCAATGACAGAAGCAACACCAAACATGCTACTAATGATACCGAGAAATAGTGGTCGTTTCCTCATTTCGACAATTTGCGTTATGATAATCATGGAACCGCAGTAAAGACCTGATGCTCCAAACCCAGCCACGGCCCTCCCGAGGATGAAAGCTGCCGAGTTTGGGGCGGCAGCACAGATGATGGAGCCAACTTCGAAAAGAACGCCGGCGCCGAGGTAAATCCATTTCAGGTTGAAAAACGTGTACATCTTGCCAAATGTGGGCTGGAAGGACATTTGGGCGAGGAGATAGATGGTGCCATACCAGGCTGGAATGGTTAGTGGCAGAAGTACAGTTCGGTGACAAAAGCTTACGAACGTCGCTGAGACTATTAAACTCGCTTGTCATCTTTGGGATAGCAGTAGCTTTCAGATGTTAACAGGGGAGGAAAATATCGAGTGGATTGCTTACAGATGATGCTGTTATCCAAGGCAACTGTCAAGACACCAATCATCAAAGACAGAGCCATAAGGATCAGAGGCATCCCATGAAGATACTTGTCGCTCTCTGAGTCTTCAGATCCCTCATCTGGTAAGAGTGCTGGTTGAAGCGCAGGTTCCACGTCTGCTGGTGGGGACTTTTCCCCTGAGCCTGGATCTGCATTCATCGCCGCTGCAACTGGAGGGTTCTCATGGCTCCTAAATCAGTAAGTAAATGCCAAACTCTCTGGTGGTCTTACTGACTGTTGAGAGTTCCTGTTTTCCGCTGACGTAGCGGGTGGTGTTGACTGAGGGACCTGCATTTTCGTGTTCAAATTGACCTGGAGAGAAACACAGCATCGCGAAAATGGAAGATTATGCTTAATTATACGAGCGCTAAGAAGAGTCGATGTGTCAATAGAGCCCCAGTGCGGGCGCGCCTTACGAGATCTGGGGCACGCGGCTGCAAGGTCAGGCCATTGACGCGTTCGCACTCGCACTCGTCAGCTCGGTTAGGCTGATAAGTAATCAGACGAAGCACAATACGTATAAGACCCAGGCGTTCCTCCAGTGTAGACTGGCCGGTTAACGTTGAACAGTTTGACATTCGGGTCATCAATAAGCGATGGCTCGTCACGAGGGAGTGAAACACCATGGACTTGGCATGGAACCAGCGTGGAATACCACTTCATTGGGCACTTGCGCTTACTATCGACGTTGCAAATGATCGCTCGCAATTGTGTGGATGGGCGATTGCGTGGATGGCAAAAGATGGTGACAATCAGTCTTACACCTCCATCCCGAAAACTGTTGGGAATGCCCTACCCCAGCTTTCAGTCGTCTGCAGCTTTTCACAGAAGTAATCAAGGTTGCGTAATCCCAAAAGAGTGTGTGATCTCAATCAGGAGATCAAGAGCAAGGGGTTCGGGGAAAGATCCCTTTAATCCGAAGACTGTACGAAAAATGTGACCTCGCATCGGATCGACGGCCAGACTTTTCCGCCTCCCCCCCTGGATAACCGAAAGGCCTGTTATTCGTGGGATTCGCGTCCTAGCTAAAGATTGCAGCTTGCAGAGCCGCAGACGGGCGTCGATCCCGCCATCTATCCGCATCATACTATCTACCCGCTACCCGCTCCAACTACCGGGTGTCCTCTTGGTTGATGCTAGATAGAGACCGGGTTGTGGGGGGGATTCGCTCGTTTACTGGCCTAGCAGAGTTAGTTATGGCTTCATGCGCAATGTAACGGGCGTCCCAAAGTGGTAACTGGTGAAGGGACAGGGCTTGAGTCGTCAGGCAACTATTATCAGAACAATTCGGATCCGACGGAGAGTTCATCCTAACACTACATAAGTACGTCCTCTAGAAGCCCAAGACTTTCCCTGCCCCAACTACGCCGCAGTTGAACTTCTACTTCAGGGGTTTCGTGCAGCCAGGACCTCATCTAGACCTAGGCTTGGAACATAATTGAGGTATTTGCTTCGTCATGACAATCCAAGAAAGAAAGTCACTACAGTAGCTCGTACGTGAAACTCCCAGAAATCACTCTACAGCCTTTTTAGCCGCTGCAGTGTGAAGCCTCCCCCTGAAGTTGTCGCCATATCTAACAGTTACACAAAGGCACAGCTGCATATCTGATCATTGCGTGTCTGCTGTTTCGAGTATACGCCGAGATATGAGAACCAGCTTCCTAACATGTGCAAGAGGTGATAGAGAACCCTTCAAGGTGCGTGAACAGGCATAACGGATGTGGGAGAAACAGACCATGTTAGAGATTTGCGGCGTCTTTGTGAATTGCGCCACCGGATGGCTCAAGACATGGTGTTCTCACGATATCTGGGCTAAGAATCTGATAGGCTGCTTTGCGAGGTGCTTGAGGTTGGAGATATGGCCTCTTGGGATGAAGGATGGGAGATGAGAGAACAAACTCAGGGATCACCAGACGGTTAAAACCGCTGCTTGGATATATAATGTCAAAGTCTGTACTCTGGATGTCTTAGACAGAAGCACGTCAATTCTCACCTCATCACTGCAAATACTCAATCCATTCAAAATGCCTTCTACTTGTCCACAAACCTCCATCCCCATTGCCATCATTGGCATGGGTTGCAGACTACCTGGAGGTGCAGATAACCCCTCCAAGCTCTGGGACCTCCTCTCCAACGACCGCACAGCCTGGCAAGATGTGCCTCCAGATCGTTGGAACTGGGAATCCTTTTCACCACCCTACTCAGATTCCCAAGAGGGCCACAACCAACGTGGTGGTCACTTCATCCAACAAGACATTGGTGCTTGGGATGCCAAGTTCTTTGGAGTCTCCCCCAATGAAGCAAAAGCCATTGATCCACAACAGCGTATCCTCCTTGAGACCTCATACGAGGCTCTTGAGAATGCTGGCATCCCACTTGAAAGTATCCGTGGATCTGACACGGCTGTCTACGTCGCGACGTTTAGTCAAGACTGGGAAACCATGATGATGAAGGATACGAATAACCTGGCCAAGTACCATGTGACCGGAACTCACAAGGCCATTGTGGCCAACCGAATTTCATACCTCTTTGATCTCAAGGGGCCTTCACTTTCCTTGGATACGGCGTGCTCCGGAGGTCTAGTGGCACTTCATCAGGCTTGCCAGGGTCTTCGAAATCGAGAGTCAAAGATTGCACTTGTTGGAGGAACTAATCTCATCCTGTCTCCGGAGTTTATGTTTGGAATGAGCTTTCTTAAGTGAGTTGTCTTAGATCACATGCGGAAGTTTATCTGACAATATCAGTATGCTTAATGACGACGGCAAGAGTTACTCTTTTGATGAGCGTGGCTCTGGTTATGGCAGAGGAGAGGGCGTTGCTACCCTTGTCCTCAAGCGTCTTGATGACGCTCTCCAAGATGGTGACCCCATCCGTTCCGTGATCCGCAATACAGGTGTCAACCAAGACGGCAAGACAAACGGCATCACATACCCAAGCTCGGAATCTCAAGAGATGCTCACAAGAGCAGTCTACAGTCAGGCAGGCCTTGACCCAACGCAGACGGCCTATGTGGAGGCTCATGGTACTGGGACAATTGCTGGAGACAAGATTGAACTTGGCGCCATTCAAAAGGTGTTTTGTCCCAACAAGAACTCAGAGCTCTATGTTGGCAGCGTCAAGGCAAACATGGGACATCTTGAGTGTACCAGTGGACTTGCTGCAGTCGTCAAGACTGCTTTGATCTTGGAGAAGGGGTACATCCCTTCTGTGCCGAGCTTAGTCAACTTGAAGAAGAGCTTGCGGAATGTTGAAAAGAATGGAATCAAGGTATGTCCAAACCATCACCAAGCGTAATGACACGCGCTCACAATGATCTCTTTTAGATACCCCAGCAGCTACAGCCGTGGCCATCAAGCGCCATCCGCAGAGCGTCCGTGCAAAACTTTGGCTTTGGTGGAACAAACGCTCACATTATCCTCGAGGCTTTGGACGCCTCTCCTCGAACCAATGGGGTGTCTCATACCAACGGCATCAACCACCCGGAGAAGCGCATGGAGCCCCCTCGACTCTTTGTCTTTTCGGCCAAGTCGAAAGATTGTCTGCGTTCGAACCTCAGCGAATTTCAGAAATGGGTGAGCTCACGTCAGGAGACGCTCCATCTCGGCGATCTTGCCCATACTCTGGCTGCTCGCAGAAGTCTCATGGCTTGGAGAGCCAGCTACGTCGCCTCATCAACCGAGGACTTGGCTTCATCCCTCGAGCGCCTATCCTTAACAAGATCCTCGAGACACCCACCAGTTGTCTTCCTATTTACTGGCCAAGGCGCTCAATGGTTTGCCATGGGTCGCGAGCTTTTGCAGACAGCCAGTCCTTCCGTCTTCCGAGACTCCATCTTCAAGTCTGATGAGATCTTGAAGTCCTTTGGCCTCACATGGAGTTTGGTCGAGGAGCTTCAACGAGACAAGGCCTCCTCACAAATAGACAAAAGCGAGTACGCACAGCCAGCTAGCACAGCAGTCCAAGTTGCTCTTGTCGATCTTCTGAAACATCTTGGAATCTTGCCACAGGCTGTTGTCGGTCACTCGAGCGGAGAGATCGCGGCTGCTTACGCGGCTGGGGCCTTGACTCAAGAGGAGGCGTTAACTGTCTCGTTTTGCCGAAGTCAAATTGCTTCCTGGTGTCATGAGATAATTCCTACTCAGGGGGCCATGCTTGCGGCTGGTCTTGGCGAGGCTTCAATCCTGCCATACATCCAACAAGTACCCTACTCGGTAAGTCAAACACTGAAATTTTGCTTAAGCTCTCTCACATTTGCTTGCAGCGTGGAATCGTGTCGGTCGCATGTGTCAACAGCCCAGTCAGCACGACTTTGACTGGCGACAAGGAGGCAGTCAAGGATGTGCAACAACTCCTCGAAAAGGCATCTGTTTTCAATCGGCTCCTGAAGGTTGACACGGCCTATCATAGCCACCATATGAGAACGGTGGCTCCTAGATATCTCGACGCACTTGGTGAAGGTTAGTTAGCCAATACCCTCAACCTTTCATAGCTAACCTTCGTTAGTTCGCGGAACCACTCTCTCCTCGACTGGGGTCCGCTTCTTTTCCTCCGTCACCTCGATGGAAAAGACGTTCGGATTCGGGTCTGAATACTGGGTCAAGAACCTCGTCTCTCAAGTTCGGTTCAGCGAAGCTCTCGAGAGTCTCTGCCGATGTCTCCGCCAGGAGAACTCGGGCATCATGAATCCCGTCTTCATTGAGATTGGTCCTCATGCGGCCCTCAAGGGTCCGTTTGGACAGACCCTCAAGGCTTTGAACCTTGCCAACTTTGACTACGAGTACACGCCAGCTTTGGTTCGTCTTCAAGATGCCCGCCAGTCTGTCCTTTCTGCGGTCGGAAAGTTGTTTGAGTTGGGCTACCCTGTAAATGTCGACACTGCCAACTCTCTCGGATCGCCAGGACTCCACGCGAAAGTCATCACTGATCTCCCGACTTATTCCTGGGATCATTCAGCCAAGTACTGGCACGAATCTCGGCTCAGTAAGGAGTATCGACTGCGTCAACATCCCTATCATGACATTTTGGGCCTGAGGGTAATCAGCGGTAACTCGATTGATCCCCTCTGGCGACAGATTCTCAGCGTCGATCGCCAGCCATGGCTCGCCGACCATGTTATCGACGGTTTCAAGGTCTTTCCGGGATCAGGCTATGTCTGCATGGCCATTGAAGCAGCATGTCAACTTGCCGAGGATAGCAAGAAAGCGGACAAAATCAGTCACATTAGACTGCAAAATGTCCGCTTCATCAAGGCCCTCGTGATCCCGGATAGCCCGGAGACTGTTGAAGTTCAAATCATTCTTCGCCGAGGTCCCTCAACCTGGCGTGAGTTTGTCGTTGCGGCACTTTCCGCAAAGGGACAGTGGTCTGAGCACTGCCGAGGTCTAATCACGGCTGAATACGGCTCCCAAGAAAACGAAGTAGAGGGAACTCGAGAGGAGGACATCGCTTCGGATATGAGGGCCCAGTGGGTGCAAAACGCTCGCGAGTCTTGCAAGAACGAACTCGACCATGACACCATCTACTCCAACCTCGAGCGAAACGGAAATGTCTACGGTCCAACATTTGCTGACATTGTCCATTTGAACCTCGGTGATCATGAAGCGGTCGCAACGGTCCGTGTCCCGGATGTCCAAAGTCACATGCCTGGTCAGTTCATGCAGCGTCACCTCATTCATCCAACCACTTTGGACGCAATCACGCATGTATTTTTACCCCTCCAAGCCATCTATCACAAGTCGGGATCTGTCATGCCCACATCCATCCGAGAGATCGTTATTTCACCGACTGTTCCAAACCAAGCTGGACGAGAACTAGAGGTCGTGGTTGGCTTGCTTGCCACTGGAGCCAAGATTGCCGTCCTTGAAAAGGGCGAGACAGATCTACGGGCGGAGCCAGTTGTGAGCATGTCTAACTTGGAGACTGTGGTGATTGGAGAGGGGCAAAAATCGCCTGATGAGCATCATGAGCGAAATACTGTTCTTCACGTCGACTGGGAGACAGACGCCGACTTCTTCTCTGGACCATCACTGAGACCGACGACACCACCTGGAAACGCAGCTGTCGATCACCATGTCATCCTCGCACGAGGTGCAGCTTTGCACATCAGATCGTGCATCAACAACATCTCTAGAGATGATGAGGCATTTGATCCATCAGCCTTGACAGGCTACCGAAAGCATCTCTTCAAATGGATGCAGGATTACAACTCGTCACAAGCGAGCAAGATGCTACTAGCGGACGTCTCCATGATCTCGGCTATCGAGATTCTCACATCGCTCCCGAATCTAAGTGTGGAGGGAGATCTCCTCTCCACAATCGGCCCGAATTTGATCTCCATCGTCAAAGGAGAAATGGATCCTTTGCCACTTCTCCTCGAAAAAGGCAGACTCGGTCAAGTTCAAGAGAATATTGAGACGGGACGGAAACTTGCCGTCCACGTCGGTCAGTATCTTTCGTCTTATGCGATTAAAAGACCTCGTATGAAGATTTTGGAGATTGGATCGAGCACTGGTTTTCACACTGGTGATATCCTCAAGGCGTTTGAGGGACGAAGCATAAAGTCTTATGACTTGACCGATGTGTCGCTTTATCTTTTACAACAACTCAAGTCTTCCTTTACTCAACATGAGGGCATCGAGTTCAAGGCCCTCAACATCAACCAAGATCCGTTGAGCCAAGGATTTGGACCCGACTCTTATGATGTGGTCATTGTCAACAATGTGCTGCGCATCGCCGACTCCCTAGATGATGCTGTCAAGAATGCACGCAGGCTTCTGGTCCCGGGCGGTGCTCTTGTTCTCCTCGGGATGAGGGACCCATCGCCTACATACGACCTCATTTTTGGCATGATGGAAAGCGTGTGGTCAAGTAAGTCTCTTTTCTTCTACCCTACATGCGTGAGCTTACAGAATTTTTAGGCCAATACTCCGAACAACTGCCACTCCCTTCACCAGCTGAGTGGGAGCAGGTCCTTGTGACCAACGGCTTCAGTGGTCTTGAGCCAGCGACAAAGACGTTTGACAGGGTTGGCCAGTCTTGTTACTGCATCGTGTCAACTGCCCTCGCTTCTGCTGCCCACAAAAGAATGCCAGTCAACATCATCACCAACACGGAAGGGAAACTCCTGAACTTTGCCGGCCAATTCTCATCGATTCTGGCCGCCAATGGCATGGGCTCGTCCATTTCTGGTCCCACTCAGCATAAAATTGTCCCCGAGTCTCTTTATGTGGTTCTCGACGAAGGATCCGATCCACTCTTGGCCAATCCATCCTCGGCGAGATTCTCAGAGCTCAAGACACTTGCCCTCAAGGCAAAGTCTGTGCTTTGGGTCAGCATGAGAGCAGATGGCGCAAACTCTTCCTCGGGAGCTGACATGAACATGGTGACTGGCTTCACGCGTGTCGCACGCAAGGAGAATGAGTCGTTGAAGCTGATTTCACTAGTCGTGAAGCAAGACTCTCCTGCAAACTTGGATATCCTACGTGTCATGCTTCGCATCATGGACATTTCTTTCTATCAGCAGAGGGCTCCTACCTGCGAGCTAGAATACGAGTACAGCGATGGCAGAGTGCTTGTTCCTCGGGTCAGAACGGCGGCAAACTATCAGCGATGGATTCAAAGCAAGACAGACGAGACCACGACAGACGCCACACCATTTTTCTCACCAGAGAGGCCTCTGAGAATGGAGGTAGCAACACCTGGGCTTCTGAGCAGCATTCGGTTCACTGATGATGAGCCTCGTGGCATCTTGGGCCCATTCGACGTTGAGGTCGAAGCCAGAGCTTATGGGGTGAACTCAACCGACGTGGACACAGCTCTCGGTCATGTCAGCGAGCACGTCAAGGCAACAGCAGTCTCAGAGTGGGCCGGCATAGTCACAGCTGTTGGAACTGGCCTTCGTGAGCAATGGAATGTTGGAGACAGAGTGTTTGGTCTTGGAGGCACAGCTCCATTCGCGAGCAATCCGACCATACCAAACCCGACTCTTATCCGCAGAATGCCCGCTTCAGCGACGTTCTCTGAAGCTGCCTCACTGCCAATGGCTTTCGTGACCGCATATCATGCGCTTTTCAACGTTGCAAAGCTCGAGGCTGGCCAGAAGGTTCTGATCCACGCCGCAGATGAACCGACTGGTCAAATCGCCATCATGATGTCGCAGATGATAGGCGTCGAGATCTTCGCCACTGTCAGAGACGCTGCCGGGAGGAAATTGATCAGTGACGAATTCCATATTCCAGAAAGTCACATCTTTTCGAGCCAATTTTCGACCTTCAGAGAAGGCGTCATTCGCCAGACTGCTGGAAAGGGCGTCGACGTGATCCTCAACTCCCTCGGAGGCTCCAGATTCGAAGACAGTGGGGCATGCCTCGCGAGTTTCGGCACATTTATCGACATTGGATACAGTGATAGTCCGTTGACAATGACGACGACTGACAAGAACGCTGTTTTTGTGTCACTCAACTTGGGACTACTCGTCCATCGTCGACCGCAAGTCATTGGAGAGGTTTTGGACAAGGTCATGGAGCTTTTCAGTAATGGTCGTCTGAGACTTGTTTCTCCGATCATCAATATGCCCATTTCGGACATTGAAGACGCTTTCCGACTGCACTCCAAGACCCAGGGCAAGATTGTCTTGGAGGCTGATGACGGAGCTCTGGTCAAGCCCACAGTCCCTCGACCAGCACCTTTGAAGCTTTCTTCAGACGCGACTTATGTGATTGCTGGCGGTTTGGGAAACCTTGGGTTGAAGATTTGTCCTCTGCTTGCGTCTCACGGCGCAAAGCACATTGTAGCCTTGAGCAGGAGTGGTGCAACGAGGTACTCAGGCCACAGAGAAGCTTTGGAGAAAGAGCTGGAGGCTCTTGGTGCCAAGCTCTATCTCCCGGCTTGTGATATCACTGATGGGGGCAAGGTTCAGGAAATAGCCGAGTGGTGTATGCAGACTCTACCTCCCGTCAGGGGCGTCATTCAGTCAGCCACAGTCTTCCAGGTTTGTTCCAACACTCCTTTCTGCATAAGTATGAAGCTAACCTGTAGACAGGATGGCACATTAGAGAACATGGATGCCCAACTGTTTAACGGAGCAGTTCGTCCAAAGCGCATCGGCACTCTCAATCTCCATTCCGCTTTTGCCAGTGATGATCTCGACTTTTTCGTCATGGTGTCCTCGGCCGCGGCAATCCTTGGCACCAAGGGACAAGCTCACTACAACTCGGGCAACTCTTTCGAAGAAGGCTTCGCGAGGCAGCAACTGGCGGCTGGATCCAAGACGTATTTCACAACCATCATGCCTGCGTTGATTGGTGGCTCTGACGCTGATACGACTGGTCCAGAGCGAAGACAGATGCTGTTTAGGCAGGGAGCTACTATTGTGGAGTTCGATGAGGTCATCTCCATGGTTGAGTACGCGGTTGGCACGCAGGCTCCACGTGATGGGTATTCCCAGTTGATTATCGGCATTGATCCCAACGCGATCCCCAACGACGGCACATACAATTACCCACTCTTTACCGATATCCTTCAGGCAAAGGATGCGACTTCATCGGCCGACGATGGGGCGCAACAAGCACCCGCAACTCTCGGACAGAAGCTTGCAGCCGCCAACAGTCACCAGGAGACCCAGGACGTAGTATCTGAAGCTGTGGCGACAAAGATCAGAGAGCTCATTGCCATCAGCCCGGATGATATGAGGTTGGACGTGTCGCTTCCCGATCTAGGTATCGACTCGCTCGTTGCCATCGAGATCAAGAACTGGATTGGTAGAGAATTTGAGGCGCCGTTGCAGACATCTCAAGTTCTGGATGCTTCAAGTATCATCACGCTGACGGATACAATCTTGCAAAAATCCAAGCGCATCAGCAAGGAGAAGACGGATGACACCAGCAAGGCGGTCAGCGATACGCCAACCATCAAAGGATCAACCACCAATGGTGCTGCCAGCAATGGGACAGCCACCAACGGGCCTATCAGCAACGGAGAAGTTCCAGTTCAGAAGTTGGACAAGAGCCAAGAGTTGGTGCAAGTAAACGGTCACCCCAAGCACGGCTTCGCCTGTTGTGCCGCATCCGGAGAACTGCCCATCCTTCCTCTGCTCGATCTTGACTCTGTTCTTGATCTCTACTTCGGAGCCGTCAAGCATCTCCTCACTCCACCAGAGCTCGAGCACATGGTCACTTTACTCCAGAGGCTCAGCGAGCCCGGTGGCATGGGGAGAAAGCTTCACGCCAGACTCATGGATCGCTTCAATGACCCAGCCATTGACAATTGGCTCTTCAAGCCATACCTGGAGACCATTTTCACTGGACGGAACTATCCTGTGTCACCATTTAGCACTTTTGCTGGCAGTGACACACTCAGCAGGTTCCCCCACACACAAGCAGAGAGGGCGGCCATCATCTCGCTTGCAGCACTCGAGTTCAAGCAGAAGCTCGAGAGCGGCAGACTGGAGCCAACCGTAATTGGTGGCCGGCCTCAATGCATGTACCTCCACGGGTGGCTCTTCAACTCTTTCAGGGAAGCTCTCCCGGGTATTGATGAGATGCGCAGGATGCCGTCTGAGAACTACATTGCGGTGCTTAGACGCGGACACTTGTTCAAGGTCAACCTGACAGATGACCAGGGACGACACGTTCCATTTGCGAAATTGGAGTCTACCTTCCAGGCCATCTTGGATAAGGTCAATGATGATTCGTGGGTTGGCATTTTGACGGCGGATGAACGAGACTCGTGGGCCGAGGTAAGCCACCGGTGTTGACAGATAATCTTCAGTATACTAACATCCAGTAGATGCGCCAAGCTTTCAAGACCCTGAGCCCAGACAACAAGCGATATCTCGACATGGTTGAAGGTGCAGCATTTGTCGTCAGTCTCGATGACGGCACACCCACCACACCCTTTGAGAGAATGAAGTGCTGGCAGCTCAACGATGGCTTCAACCGCTGGTTTGACAAGGGCCTCAAGTTTGTCGTCTGTTCCAACGGAATGTCTGGATCCGTCGTCGAACACAGCATGATTGATGGCATGACGGTGCGAGAGCTTTACGACGTGACTAGCTCTGCCATCCTTAACTACCGGCGGGACGGCCCAGACACGCTCGACTCACGGAACGGTGTGGACGAGATTAAGCTTGAAGAGTTCACTTGTCAATCTTCTCCGATCATTGATGAGCGTATCGCCCATGTTCGAGCCCGATATCTGCAAGAGACTTCTATCATCGGCTTCACCACGTGGGAGTGTGTCAACTTCGGTCAAGAGTACCTGCAGCTCCACAAAGTTCCCGCCAAAGGTATCTTTGAAACGATGGTTCAGTTGGCATCCAAGTACTTCCTCGGTGAGAACCATCCCTGCTGGAGTGCCATTTCCATGGGTCACGCACATAAGGGCCGCCCCGAGATTATCCAGACATATACAGCTGAGCTCAAAGCCTTCTGTGATACAGCCGACAATTCTTCCATCGAAGCCCAGAAGCGGCAGGCGTTGCTATTTGCCGCTGCGAGAAGTCACGTCGCCAACGTCAACCGCGTGCAACAAGGCAAAGGCTACGAACGAACAATGTCAGCCATGCAAACAGTTCTCAAAGACGACGAGAAGATGCCTGAAATCTACAATGATCCTACGTACATCAGCATGCGACCTCACTGGCTGATGACGGGTTCGACGGATCTAGGAGGTTCTGGAGGTGGCGAGTTTGGCATGGTCCTGAGGTATCCTGATTCGGTGTGGGTTCAGTATGTTGTTGATGCTGCTTCGGCCAAGTTTTCGATCGTTACTGGAAGGGATAGGACGCAGAGGTTCTGCGAGTGTATGGAGAAGGCGGCCAAGTTGATTCACGAGCTGCTCGAGGTGGAGTGAGGTACTCGAGCATGAGCATGATTTCACATGAGTTACGGATTGTATGAGTATAGGCGTTTTTAGGCATGAATATGAGTTCCATTTGTTATCGTAACTAGCACACACTCGTACTAAAACACAAGGAACTGAGCTATCCTGGCAGGTTTCACACTTCGGTATACTTCAGACCTTGTCAACAAAACCACATCATCGCTGTCACCTCGACTCAGTGTCCAGAGGCGCCATCAGATCCGAAGCGACCGGCAATCAACGTCCCAAGGAAAATTCCTCCCAGAACTGACAGAAAGTATCCGACGTTCATTGTCATAACAGCGATCATACTATCGACGATAGTTAGCGCAAGACCAGGTCGGACAGCTTTGAGCTGTCTGCGTGTGATTCGACATACAGCAGATAACCAATTCCGCTGGTAACGACTTGGAACAGGGCGCGACTCGTCTCGGTGGCCATGCGGAAAGGATGGTTGGCCAATTGTTCTCGCAAGCGCTCGACCACTGACATGTTGGGGTTATAAGAGTCCCTCGGCAGCACGACTGCATCGGGACTACTGAAAAATGTGCGCTTGACGGCGTTGAGTATCTGGTGGATGACGGCAAAGGCAATCAGGAAGATGCAGGTGCCAGCATAGGTACCATCGCTGGAGGGAGCCCAGGCCGAAGAGAACAGTGGTGTTGTGACAGCACGGAAAAAGACCATGGCCATGTCGCTGGCGGGCATCATGGAGGAGGAATGCGACATATCCATACTGTCCATCGACGTGGACATAGGAGTAGAGGCTGAGGTAGCTGTTGGCATGTCGGACATGGCTGTACCCATTGCCATTGTCATTGTATCTTGAAAGGCTCACAGGTAGTGTCGGGCGTTGGAGATTCTCAGTCAAGCAGGCAGAGTAATGGAAATTTGTTCTCCGTGTCAGTCGAGAGGTAGCAGAGTCATAGAACTTCGGTCTCAGGGGTATTAAGCAGCGAGCATGGATATTAATTGAGTGTTTACTGAGGCGTCAGCCTCGCTTGTCAGCATTTTTCACTCAACAGGTGATTCGCAGCTGCCACACGCGAGGTGGGCTTGCAACTCGCAAGAGCAGTTTATCATTGGTGATGCCCATGTAGATTCTTGCCGTCTAGCCGTGGTTCGCATGGATTGTCGAACAGGTGGTGATTATTCTGGATCGTCGCGGGTATCGAAACCACTCAAGACCCGGGAAAACGTGCGCAAACATGCGCAGCAGGTCAGCATGGAGCACCGGTTCGGCTATCTAGCCAAGAGGGGCCAGACTAGCCTAGCGCACAGTAGTAGAGTCCGGTGGACAGGCCCAGCGTGGAGTTGGCCGGGAATAAATATACAAGAGGGAGGTGTCCGTACACTTCACCTCATACGCAGGTGCTCAGTCTTGTTTGACAAGGAAGTGATACAGTTCACTCGACTACCATCAGCTGTAGAGGCCAAGTCGAGATGGACAAGCAGATTCAGCGCCGTGCAACACCATGGCTGGACAAGCCCCTGGTATTCTCTGGTAACTACCGCGAGTACGAATGCGCTTTCAACGAGACATCGCAATGTGACTACCAGGAGGGCTACTGGAGATTCTGGTGAGTCGCAGAATCCCATGCTAACATCATGTGAGCCTCGACTGACACATATCCCCAGGTATGAAGCCGATCACCGCTATGCCCTACCTACCGTTGCTTTCTTCCTGGCAAGCATTATCATCTTCGCGCTGGTCTACATTGCAGGAAGCTTGACCCCTCGGAGAGTCCAGCAAACGAGACCTGTGACCAAGACGAAGGCGCTGTACCGATACCTATCGTACCGAACGTTCAGAGTCCCAGCTCTGGACTGGAACTCGGCACCCATCGACCTACTGGCATTGGCAGGTGTCGGAAACATCTTCTTCTTCGCCATGACCCTCGGTCCAAAACCGTATTATTGGCCCAACACAGACGACGTCGACTACGGGTCCTCGCCCCCCATCGCGACCAGAACAGGCTGGATGGCTCTAGCTTGTTTGCCCTTTGTGATAGCTACATCAGCCAAGACCAACTTTATCACTTTGGTAACTGGCATTTCACACGAGCGGCTTCAGACATGCCATCGTTGGATATCCTACGCCTTCTTCGTGCTCTCCCTCATCCACACATTCCCATTCATCATTTACAACATCGACAAGGGGATGATGGTTGACATGTGGAAAACTACCGTCTTCTACTGGACAGGTGTAGTCGCCCTTATTGCCCAGGCCTGGCTGACCTTTGCCTCATGGGGGCCGCTGAGGTAGGCGATGCCGAAACTATCCATTTCCACAAAGGTTGAGTTGTTAACTGACGCATTCGCACAGGAGTCTATGCTACGAGTGGTTCAAATTCGCCCATTTCCTGGCTGGTCTCGTGTTTGTGCTATTCTTGTTCTTCCACTGCGACGCCACACTAACTGCATGGTATGTTGTCACGACCCTCAGCACTGCACAGGACTCACGACTGACCATTGACAGGGACTACTTTGCTGCTACTGGGGTTCTGTTTTCCCTGTCCTGGCTATATCGACAGGCACGCATCTACTTCGAACACGGTATAAGTCATCACGCCAAGCTTACTATTGCTTCCAACGGCTTCATTCGCGTTTCTGTGCCGACCAAGGCAACATGGACCGTCGCGCAGCATTATTTCGTCCGTCCCATGGGCCTAGGCCCCCACGCCTTGACCCTTCACCCGTTTACAGCCTGTTCTCTACCATCCAGAGACGCCAGAAGCGGATTCGACGAATCCGAGCTGGTCTTCTTCATCCGCCCCCGTGGTGGGTTCACGGCTCGGCTGGCACATTACACCGAATTGCACACAAACGCCAAGATGAGGGTGTTATTAGACGGCCCATATGGTGGTGTTGATGCCAAGGCTGTTGACGATAGCCAGCGCATGCTCGTTATTGCCGGTGGATCAGGGGCGGGCTGGATCCTACCCTTCATCTCGGCATATCTAGACCGCCAACTCCAAGCCGGATCTCTTTCAGATGAATATTCTGAGAAATCGCTAAAGGTCATCCTGGTCACTCGGGATATTTCGACTACTACGTGGTTCGAGGAGGAGGTCTCTCATCTGCTGAAGTCACGACCGGAAGCCCCAACACACGGACTTGAAGTCGAAATCTACTACACGGGCTCAGAAGCAAACAAAGAAAACCCAACACAGAACTGGCAATTCTCACAGGCATTGGATCACCCAGAAAAGGCATCCCAGTCAACGCCTACCCCAGTTATATCGACATCAAACACAGATGATGGTCAAAAGGCGGCACCAAGCCCCAAACCAAGCATCCAGCATCTGAAATCGAGGCCTGACTTAACAGTCAAGGTGGAAGAAGAGGCCGGGTCGAGTGGCTCTAGGAAGTCCCTCGGCGTCTTTGTCTGTGGTCCTCTAAGCATGCAGAGTGATGTTTCGGTTGCCGTGGCGCGCGAGCAGCTGGGTATAGCAAAGAGAGGTACTGGCGACATTCTGCTGCATCTGGAACATTTTTCCTGGGCTTGACCTGGCTGCGAGGGTCTTACCATCCGACACAGGGTATCTCAAGAGCACTAGGTAACGGGATTGATTCATGCCAGAAGCAATAGCCTAGCTTGTTTTAATATCTACCAAGTTCTCAAGAATGTTGCTAATGAAACCAAAAATCTCCTTTACCTGCTGTGGCTGTTCAACTTGAAGAAAGTGACCTGCCTCAATAGACTTGACAGAAAAGTTGCTTGCAAAGGGTCGTGTGTTGCCAATCTGCGCATCAGCAATAGCAACCGGATCACGAGCCGCAGTCAACAACAAAACCGGAACAGGGATCTTTGCATCCGAGGAAAGGGCTATCACACAGATAAGAGACTGGCATGGCGAAAGACGTTGCGAAGGACTCACCTTTTTCGTCAGCGGCGTTAACATCCCGCATCAACGATTTGTAGGACTTGACTGGACCATCATAGCCACCGTTGAAAGAGGTAATGTGCTTGAAGATGGACTTGCTGTCAGACTCCAGATATTTGGTCCATGGCGCCGTTCTCCCTTCAAGAAGCCACTCACGATACTTGCCCACTGGCGAGAAGTGCTTCTTCATGTACTCGGGGTCGTCAGTATAAGTAAGGGTAAACGCGGAATCCATCTGTGGCGAGTTAGTCACTTTCAGTCAAATGAAACTTGTCTCTCACATTAGCGTCCACAATAGGGGCCACGGCATCCGAGTTCATAAAGTACCAATACCCAAAAGCCGGATAGCCCAAGGTCTTAAGAGTTGCATTGTTGGCAAGCTCAACACCTGCCTGGTTAAAAGCCATGGGAGGAGCGGCATATCCCACACCGACGAATACAACACCCTGGAGTCTGTTACTGATGTAAGTTGTGACCCGGGACAAGACGATTGATCCGCTGTCAAGTCATTAGCGAATAGGACAAGAACAAATCGAATGCATTTCAAATGACCTACAAATCATGTCCCACAGCAAAGACCCTGTCAACACCTTCACAATCAAGAAGATGTTCAAGGTCCTGAACAATCGCCTTCAAGGCAAAACGGTTCAAGTCGGATGGATTGTCAGTGCCACCATAGCCCAGTAGATCTGGAGCAATTACTCCAAACCCGCGAATGGCAAAATATTCGATTTGATGCCGCCAGTCAAACGATGTTGATGAAAACCCATGAATAAAAAGGATCCATGGCTTTTCTGGTGTTGCAGGGCGTGAGATGATATAGCGATAGGTAATTCCAACTGGCAACCGAACAGACTTGGCCAAATGGAAATAGTTGGTGCCAAAGATATCGGCCTTGCATTGTCAGATGTGGGAATTGCAATGGTGCCGATGTCGGTGTACAGACCGTATCTACCGGGAGGTATTTGCATCCCAGCGACGTATCCCCCTGAGCTCCCTTATGATTTTCAAGCTGAACTGGCTTCCCGGAAGGAAGCTCTTTGGAAGTGACGGTGGCATGGGTGGGATGGCTGGAGGCTAGAGCCGCCTGGAGGGCAAGAGTTAAGAAGAATGAAGCCAATCCACGCATGTTGAGAGAATGTGTAGTATAGGGTTGGTCCTATAGAGGTAGGGACTCTAAACCTCTGAGAAACCAAACACTTATATAGGAATCAAACATAGCACCGAACATTTAGGGGTCCGGTATGTCCGCAAAGTCCGGCAGTTTCGGTAGCTGATGAGAGACCGTGACTGGTAAAGTGGACCCCTATAGATGACCGCGCTTGGGGTTGATTTAAAATTCAGTGACACACACACTCAGCTTGATGTGCGTCTCCACATGAGGTCAACGTTGTACGCTTGTCCCTCACTAGCACATGGTCCGCAGGCAGGCATGACTAAAGACAGGGTGTTGATCTGTCCTTGACTTGCTGCTGTAGTCCATCACGATGTGGCCATCTCTGGATAGCCGACACGAACAGAAACGCAATTTCATGTAAGAGTCATAACCAAACATCGAAATTTAATTTCCGCAACGATAGACCAAAGGCAGGGGGGGGGGTTATTCATACGTTTACATCAACCTTTCCGAGTTGCCCGTCTCTTATTTGATCTCACTTGAGCAGTAGCTCTACCAATTTACCAGCAACTGTACCTCCCTGTCCGTCATTAGTAGTGCCAGTAACTACATACAAAACATTTCTGCCCGACTTGCGCGTAATCCACGTCCCAGTAGCCGTTGCGACGACATTACCCGTTGCGATGACTTCAAGGGTTCCCTTTGAAAACCTCAAGACTTCATTTGTCCTTGATGTCGCCAGATAAGCGGAGCCATCAGGTCCAATTGAAAAGTCATCAAGATTTTCATATCCGCTGAGCAAAAGCTGTGGCTTAGCTCCTCTCTTAACCACCGCAGTGCCATGCTCAAGCTCGATACGATAGAACGTTCCGTAGTGACTCGCCGTGAAGTACACGTGACTAGATTCGGGTAATCGAGGGACTTGGACGCCATTCAGGCCGACAGGAAATGTGGCGTTCTTTGGCGCTGCCAGGATCTCGGGATTTGAGTAGAAGACTGTGACGTTGTTGGTGCCGATGTCGAGTGCGTAGATTTGCCCTGCAATGGTATCCGCAAACAATACGGTGGGCTTGGGTACTCTCTTCCCAGGTCTAATAGCGGTTGCATTGGGATACAGAACGGAGAGGCCATTCAGAAACCCTGATTCAGGCACGGCGGCAAGAAGTTCGACACTGGCGGTTTCGCCACTCCCCACCGTCCAGGAAAAGCGGACTAGAGGAAAGACCACAAATTGGTGGTCCCTCACCGGCCGGCTAACTGACTCAGGGGTAAAAGGTATGGATTGACCTTGCAATGCATTCTTCCATCCACCCTCATCCACCAAGCAACTCTCATGCCTATCTTGCCACTGCTTTCTGATGCCCAAAGCGTCGAGCATTGGAAGCAATTAAACAGAGAAGTCCTACGCGCTTTAGGAGCTTCATGCTTTACTGGATGGTAGACGAACGACTTTGAGTACAGAGCTACAGCACGAGAAGTCGAGTCCGGTTGGGTCCTCCGCCCCTTGAATACACAATGTCACACACATCAAACCAAGTTTCCAATAACCTCCACCAGATCTTCCTTCTCTAAGCCTAGCCGGGCATTCCAAGATCCACCTGGCTGGGTGCTCCAATCTCCGTATGGTCCGTCTTCCCATTCTGCCAGCCCAGCTGCCAGGTTCAGGATTCTCACGGCGCTCAGGCCACCGTTTCGAAACCTCTCCTTGGCATCCGTGACCAACGGCCCAAAATTCTCGTTCTCAACCTTCCAAGTGTCTCCAGTGACCTGCTTCAGATCCGCGAGGATTTGATTCTGAGTAACAGTAAAAGACTCGACGTAGACATACTGGTTTGCTGTGATGGCAGAGTTCTCTAGCACAGCTACAATGGCCCGACTGATCTGCGGGAGGGTGCTCGTAGAGAAAGGAACGACACCTTTGTCATAGATGAGAGCACTGCGAGCTTTGAGGTTGAAGCCTAAGAAGCCGATTTGGAGAGCCTAACACAGATGAGCTGATTAGCTTGGAACAATGTCATCTCACTACTGTGCTGTTAAGGCTGCAGGTAATCCGTCCACTGGGTTTTACTTTTTCTGCCGTTTTCAACGCCACTCACCCAGTCAAAGAAAGCACCCGTGATCAGAACAGTCCAGCTCATCTGACCTTCATGCTGCTTCAAAAAATCCACCTTGGCCTTCTTCCCCTCTAGAATTGGCGCCAGGGCCCTCACCCTTGGATCCGCTGAGTTGTTTCCATATTCACTCGGGATGAATCGCTTCACACCTGCTTCCAGGGCAGCATCAATCAGCTTCTTCTGTTCAGCATAACCGTCCCTGCCAACGAGGCTGACGACGGCGTCCTGGCCCCTGAAAGCTCCTATCAGGGACGAAGGGCTGTAGTCACTTTTAATGACTTGGACATCGTCAGGGAAGGTGTTGGTGGATGTTGGACGAGACAGGACAGTGACCTTGAAAGTGGGGGAAGTGAGGAAGGCTTGGAGAACCAGGGTTCCCAATTTGCCTCCAGCCTAGGGGTGAGTTGTTAAAACCGGGATTCTGGAAAAGCCCGAACTGGGCCACCAGGGGCATAAATGTCGACTCACTCCGACTAGAATGACGTTCTTAAGAGATGGCATTGTCGGATAGAATGCTTTATATGCAAATTAATGAGATAATCGTTTGATATGCCCCGTACAAATCAGTTCACTGATGCTTATATACCTACCCGAAAGGCTTGAATGAGGATAATTATTAATGTTCTTGCACCTACGAAACATTAATAATACGAACTTCGTTTTGACATTACCAAGCAAACTCATTCATCACGTCATTGTACTAATCTATGAGCCGAGCACGATGAAGTGGCCTCAAGAAAAGGGACGACTGTGATGTTGCCCTATGCCTTCGTTGGTGTTGTCAAACGTGGTGGCCGATTTGTGGGGGCCTCCTTTCCTATTTAGGAGAAAAAGTGCGAGCTATGGGGCCCAGTCAGTGAGCTAGCTTAAGCGCGACCCCACACGGACGCCGGACTGAGTCCATCAATCGGCCGGGACTCCTTCGGGGTAGACAGTATTTGGTGTCTATTACCATGAGCTGCCTCGGCTCGACATACGACCTGTATATGGGATGAGTGAAAGATGGGAGGATGGAGGCTTGGTAACGGACATTACATGGCACGTTCAAGACTGACGACCTTGCGGGTGAGATGCGGAGCAGGTTTCATCCAGTGATCCGTGTCTCATAGCTCGGGCTACCCTACTCTTCGCCCACAGCTCAGAATTCTAATTAGATCACGGCCTCGGTATAGATATTTGCGCCGAAGCCGAAACAAAAGAACCGCTGCGGATGTATCTTATTGGCCCGCGATGACTTGACTTGGCTCGCTGGGACTTGAAGTGGAATGTCGGCCCGATCAACAATCGCCGAGACCAACGGCTCCCAAGTTTGGCTCCTTTTGTTAAGGGTCTCTGGCGCTGTAAGTACGTTTTGCGCATGTTCATGCCGGCGTTGTGCACCTGATGTTAAAAGGCTTTAGGTGCCTGATGTTCTCGAGTTAGTTCGTAGTCTATATCAAACTCTTGTATAAAGCATCGCCTCGACAAAACGAGTACCGTCATATCTATTCAACAAACCGATCATCTAATTCTTATCCACTATGCTCGATCGATACCAAAGCCACCCAGTGCCGCTTGCGCAGTCGCAAGTGGCCCGCGTCCATGTCAGGTTCCGTCGAAACGACAGCAACGAAGCAGAAGAAACAACAGATTCCATCAACTGCCAAAACCAGCAAGACCTGGAGCCATGTCCATCATCCTCATGTAGTTCTGCAGATGACGTGCCTGATGGCGGCATGTCAGCCTGGTTGGTCGTCTTTGGGGTATGGTGCGCAGCCTTTTGTAGCTTTGGATGGGTAAACAGTAAGTCAGGCGCCACATCCTCCATCGGACAATCTCCAACTTTTCACTTGACTCAGGCGTAGGGGCTTTTCAAGAATATTACCAAAATGTTCTTCTAAAGCAATTCTCAGCCAGCACCATTTCTTGGATTCCATCCCTTCAGATTTTCTTCATGATGGGCTTGGTAAGCATAGCCAATTCAAGTGCCCCGAGCCATCCATTACTGACATTATGGGAAAAGGGCCCTGTTATGGGTGCTCTTTACGATAAACACGGTCCCCGTCATCTCATCTTCATTGGATCCGTTCTTCATGTGTTTGGTATCCTAATGGCTTCTCTCAGCAGAGTATACTACCAAATACTACTATCCCAGGGTGTCTGTTCCGCTATTGGGGTATCAGCAATTATCAACCCAGGCAGGCTTTTGCTCATGGCTTCTTCCATCACTTGCTAATAGTTCATAGCGTTAAACACTTTCCATACCTGGTTTCATTCAGAGCGAGGTATCGCCTTTGGCGTTCTTGCAACTGGAACTAGCATCGGGGGAATCATATTTCCAATCACAGTTACTCGTCTAATTCAGAAAGTTGGCTTTCCCGTGAGCAATGAGAGCATGCGCTTTCATTATTCTTGCTTTGCTTCTTTTAACCAACTTGACGGTTCGGGCCCGCGAGATACCATACCCAACAAAGCAGTCACGCACACAGATCATTAAACCTCTTCGTGAGCCCGAATTCGTTTTTTTAGCCATTGGCTTCTTTTTATACACATGTGGCTACTATGTTTCCATCAACTATCTCCCGATTCAGGCTATTCAACAGGGTGGTATGAGTGCCGACTTGGCCCAATACCTCATCCCTATTCTGAATGCAGGGAGTCTGTTTGGGCGACTCCTGGCTGGCTTCTTTGCCGACCATTTTGGTCGGTATAATATTTTCGCTGTTGTATGTTGCCTGACTGTCGTTTGGATCCTCACTCTCTGGGTCATCGACAACACAAGCGCAGCAATAGTAGCCTTTGCAGCTATCTTCGGGTGTTTCTCCGGGGCGTATGTGTCTCTTATCTCCCCTCTGGTGGCACAAATCTCGCCTTCGAATGAGATTGGCTTTCGAACTGGTCTTGTTTTTTTTCTCTCGGCCCTTGCCGGCCTTACTACTAACCCTATCAATGGGGTTATACTGGATCGCCCACATGGATTGACGAACATTAAGGTATTTTCTGGTATCCTCTGTTTAGCTGGGACATTTTTCATCATGGGAACGAGAATTTCTCGGGTGGGGTGGGATATCCGGGTGGTTTTCTAGATATTGTGTCCCGCGCTTGATTAGGGGCCAGGGTAGGAAAGACTTTGCTATAGACGGAACACTTTCTGGAGGTATATCGTGATGGACCACTCCTTATGGGAAAAGAAAGCCCCCTATTTGTCTTGCCTTGCATGTAGTCAGCATCTTCACAAATGATCCTCGAAGCAGGGTATAGCTCCTATAGTACCCAGTCGGGACTCGACCCGGGTCCCGGATTGTCGCGAGGTTAACACATAATGCCTAGATAGAACTCAGTAGCAATAGGAGGATAGACTCTCGATCTTTTCCAACTTCTAGATGTTGCTTTTTGTTGCTTGGGTCCTATTTTGTATGTCCAGTCAAGGGGAATTCGGAAAAACTCTCAACCGAAATTGCATGCAGGTGCCTAACTCGACGCCATCACATCTCAACTTCACTCTTCCCTTGTCAACACTTCAACCATGACCGACGACGATTACCGTGGGCATCTTGGGCTTTTTCCCCAATGCGGCATTTGTGACGACGTGATACTGCGGCATGAAAGGGTCATAGCTTGTACGAAGTTTCAGTCGCTGGCTCTCGATTCCATGTTGACATTCTCCCGCAGTAATTGGTGACAGGGATTCAACATCCTACCGCGGTCATACCCGGCCATTTCCCTTCCCACAACCGGGCTATACAAGGACCAAAGCCAACGGCTACTTACTATGTCGCTATCCGGAGTGCAGGCACTGTGCTGCTTCGCCCGAGTTCATACCGATACACTTCGACTGCTGTGAGATTTTCAAAGCAAACTGCTATGTCGAGGACACGGATGTCTTATCCCGGCTTTGGACGTTCGCCGCTTGGAAAAAACCATGGCGAGGAACATTGCCTATCCACCTAGCTAGCCGGGGCATCGATATGGCCGTGTTGAAAAGAACAGCACAACTTGCGGGGCTTCCGTTACTGTGCACACTGCCGATGGAGCTGCTCGAGATCATCCGAAGCTTTTCTCAATATTCGTTGTTCTGGAGGTGCATCTCAGCACTTTTACTAGCTAACCGTGTGTCGAGGATTGATCCAGAGCCTCTTTTGACCATGCCGCTGAGCCAGATTGTATCATGGGAACGCAATGGCAGTCTCAAACATGACACATCCAATTCACTACCTCCGGCAATCAGGTTGACCATCAACTCGGGCGGGATAAGCAAGATCGAAAGCTTGTCTTGCGAACCACGGTATGCAAGGGAGTGTTATGATCAATCTTTATTCATCGTCTCGCGCCGAGAGGCTGTCTTGGATGTCACCGCGCACCTTCAGGTATGTGTGAAATGCTCATGTTTCTTTCATATCTATTGCTCACTTAGTTTCCAAGAATGGCCTCGTGCGTCTTCACCTCCCACCCGGGAAACCCTCACTTCCAATATGGAATACGCCAGCTCCCCCCAAGTTATCCTCCTGTATAGCTTGTCCCGCTGCAATCTCCACCTGGCAGCGCTTTACTGCTGTTGAAACGGACAAGATCAGAGGCATTACCTTCTTCTTTCTATTAGGCTGGCCCAGAGGAATTCACATCCACCACTCAGGCGAGTCATCTGCTCAATGGGCCTCTGAGCGCTTCTCAAACAAGTCTCGCAAGGCTATGGTATGGATTCATCTCCCAATCCCAAAGGGCGATCAACTTCTCGTTCTTGGGGTTCGCAAACACCCCAATAATTTGAGCATTCTAGCTCGAACACAACTAAGTGGTGATTTCGTCCTCGGGAGGCACATGAGAAGCGGATTCACAGACCGTTGTCTAGCAAAACAAGCCCCCATCACCTTGATTCACAGCGAGCCAAGGGAACAACAAATAGTTCCATTCTTCGGGGCATATTCCACATCCCCCCCACCCCCGGGTCTTCCCAGCCGTTTTCCCTTGCACACTCGCAGCCCTAGCTCAATCGGCGACGACCCGTTCTTCTCATGGGCACCTCTAGAAAACCTTTCTTCGACAAGAATCTTCTACGACGAGAGCACCAGGTTTTGTAGAGGCATCATGCTCCAATATGAAAACGGTGGGTCTCGTGCTCTCGGTCAATGCCGACTTCACGTAGATGCAACCAAGACTGTTGTTCAACCAGTCAGAGTTTGTTTTCGAGTCGAGTCCTATGAGACTCGCAGAGGTCGATTGTTATACAGGGTAGAAGCGGAGTTCAAGCATAGCATTCGCCACGAACAAAGTGATCAGGGGTGGAAGTGTCAGTCTCTCCGGGGGACCTTAAAGTTCTGGTTTACAAAAGAGTCATCATTCTTGTCTGTGGAAAGTTGAGCGGAGAGGACTATCATGGTTAAACAACTCTGATGCTCCTACCACGAGCATTGAATCAACATTGCCACTAACCAAGCTTCTTTGTCCAGTAGACCGACTTCTTCCCATGTTTGTAAACCCACACAGTCCGCCCCTCTCGCGTCTTTGCAGTCCAGTCGTTCTTGTTTGTCTTCACCTGTTGTCGCTTCCTGTTTGTGAAGATGTATTCGTCTGAGCTCATGGTGTGCTTCACCCTTGTTACTTTCACCTCTATTTCCCTACTCCTTCCCTCTTGCTCCTGCGTAGGGTCGCTGTAGGGCAATTCTTCCGCATCGGCCTGATCCATGGGGACTGTGAAATCTTCCTCGAGCCGAGCGAGGCCGCCATGTTCAGTTTCTTCATTGACACCAAACGGCTGAGTCACGTCGTGAGCAGAAGGGCCTGTAGCCTCACCAAAATCCATCCCGCTCGCGCCGCCTGGGTTGGAGTTGGATTCATAATCACGAGCGTCATACTCGTCCAATTGCATAGCTTCGGTACTGCCCAAACCCTGAGGAAGCATTGTGGGTGTCGGTCCAGACCGCGGGTCTTTCTTGACGAGACTTTCTTGAGGCGTCGTGTGTCTCTTGATGTATTCCAGGCCGGCCGTGATTGTCTGGCCGTTGACGGCTATCTCCAGATATTCGCTCTTCTCCGATAATCCCGAGCCCTTGGGCACGAATGGAATGGGGTAGTCCACATCGTTGTTGACTATCCACAATCTCGCCGCACTACCGATGCATGTCATGGCCCAGGCATTCTCTACCTCTGCATCGATGCAGTAAGCATAGCCTGCGGTGAAGATCTGGTGCTCAGCGGCTTGGATATCGGCAGTCGAAGCACTTGCGCGCTTGGCCTCTATGAACAAGACTCTTTCGGCCTTGGTTGCGCCGCTATTCATTTTTTCAACAACGAGGTCGACTCTCCTCAGCTCACCTTCCTGGTGAGTTGCAGGCTGCTGAGAAGAGACATCCACTTTTTCATCCTTAAAGATGATGTGGTTGAAGATGTACTCCCACAGACGCGTGGTTGCCCACTCTGGGTGAATCTGGGCCTCTTGCCAGAGGCGGTCCAGACGGGGAGTGTTGATGATGGACATGATTTGAGAAGGGGGTCTCTTGAATGGAGACTTGAGGGTCGAGGAAGGCAGAGTTTGATAGAGGATGAAGTCTCTTGTGCTTGAGTACAGCAGATTGATGATGAGACTGATACGCCTCGACCAAGGCAACGTGTTGAAGGTATTTATGCTTTTGGATATTCTCATGTTGTCTCTTTACCCTTCACCCTCGGTGTGCTGTATGCAGCCAGAAGCAAGGTACACCAACAAGAGGGAATCTTCCACAGCAGGTGTCTGCCGACTACCCATGAAGGACCAGAGGCAGGTGCAGGTTCGACATGGGGGCTGCATTTGACGCAGTCGATGGATGGTAAGTATTCCTTGAGAACCTTCTCTCTTTTCCGGTTCCTTTCGCCGTGTAGGAACCAATTGCAATTGCAAGTGCTCTTAAACACTTGTTGAGCATTTCTTACACCTAACTTCAACGCTATATACACATGTTTAGAATAATACAAAAATGGGCTCGAGTCTTAAAAAGCAGAGTTACTCAGGCTTTGGTTAGGACCCCACGCATAACAGCACACCAGTCTGAGGTGCATAGCCCAATCATACGTGGAGCGTCGCCTCGTTTGGTAAAAGAGAGAAAGGCTGAGAATGGAGTTCCGTTGGTACTTTTCCATGTAAGAGGCACAGAGTACCTGGCTAGGTACCCAGTCACGTTCACTAACTGAGGCCCGCCACCCACACCCTTCCCGGGCTTCATATACTTAACCCACCCTTCTACATTTCTCAGGCCATGTTCCTACATAATCCCTTAGCCCACCCACCATCTTCTTCCTTAACCCACCCTCTCTTTCCCCTCCTTCTTCGCCCACCTCGCCCCGCTCTACCATTTGCCGCCCAATCTTACCTTAGCCCACCCTCCCTCCTCCGCCATTTCGTTCGACCCCAGAAAATGAACGACCAACGTCCCACGTCTCTGACGGCCCCCAACGACTCTCCAGGACCGCCTGGCGATGAGGCACTTCCATCCCCGGAGGCCGCCCTTATCCTCGACCGAATCAAGACCTACCAACGCGCACCAACCGCCCTTCCAGCGTGGCTGGAACATGTCGAGCAGGGCCAACATGGCTCCGCAGCCAGGACCTTCTACGAGCAGGGCGGATTCGCAGCCTGGTTTGGTTATTCCCTCGTGAAGCATGCTGCCGACCATCAAACCAATTTTTCGGGCAAGGCAGCCTGCAACCGCCTCATTTCCCGTCTAGATAATAGCGCTGAGGATTACCAGAGGCGACTAGCCAGAGAGGTGACTGAGCGTCTCCCGGAACGCGACAAGAGAAGGATCAAAGCCCTGCACAGGAAGCTTCAACTGGGTCGGGCACAGAAAATGCCGACCGGGCAGCACCGAAACAAGAGGCAACGTACGCGCCTGAAATGAGATGCTTTCCCGCTCTAACAAAACCAAGGTGTGGCCGACAATGATTCCGTCCCACCCTCACCAGCACCAGCACCAGCGCCAGAACCAGAGCCAGAACCAGAATCAATTGGCAGGTTGAGTCCGATCCGGGTTCCCTCCATGAGGGAGCAACCGACGACCCAATTCACTTTCGAAAGCCTCTTCTTCCCTCAGGAAGACATTCTTGTCAATGCGTCTCTTGAATCGGCTCGCAAACTATTTCCTCAAGATCTGTCAAACTCGATCGAAACACTACCGCAACTGAACAACCAAGGCAAGGCGATGGTTGCTTTATCCATGTCATTTCCTCGCGGGTCGTCCAATGAGAAGCAGGTCTGTCAGATGGCCCTAGAGATAAAACATGATAGGATACAGCACTTTGCCATGAAGTGGTTCCGGCGCCGTGTGGAAGCCAAAGATGGTCTGCGATACTTGCTTGACCCGGATGACTCCAGGGTTGTACCGTGCCCCCGGTTCACATTCCAAGGCTTCCGAATGGAAATGCTGCTACCAGCATTCGGGCAAGAAATTTTTGACGCCATTCAGAAAACGCCAGGGTATCAGGATGACTTGAGGTACACTCGTGTTGGCACGGGAAGTGTATCCATGATCATTTCACACCAGCAAGAGGCAACAGCCCATGTCTATCTGTCTCTTGCATTAGTGGAGGGGACAAGAATCGCAATGAAGTTGTTCGAGCTGGAATCTGAAGCTTCAACACGAATCTAAGGTCAATTTACTTTTCCCATCTGGTCATCTTTAATCCTGCTTCACTCGGCCACCCTGGGATCCAAACCACAGGGTTGTCCCCCTTTCCACTGTGGCCTCTCCATCGCCGTGCTTTTTTTCATCCACTGCCTTGGTGGTGTCGTTGCTCTTGAAGACCAGGACGAAGCAACCCTTCCAATAAACCGTTTGCCCTACGCCATCAATAACGAAGGGTGTTCGCCTGGCGTCTTCGAAAAATGCGTTGTCCTTGGTGAGCTCCCTTACTTCGAGAGACTAGAAGATGATTAGATGAACGGGTCATTTTCTAATGAGAACATACGTACCATGTTTGGCTGGTAGGACGGAGGACTAAAATAATTCAAGTCTTTGGCAGCCTCCTTTCGAATGAGAGCGGTTCGCACGCGCGGCGCAAGTTATCGAAAGCAGTCATGAGCATCAAACAGTAGTTGGAAGAGTCTAAGATGGGCCTGACAGCTGGAGCACGGCGAGTTGGGTATGAAGTGGGCCGGTTTCGTGCCGCTTACCGCTTTTCGCTAGCGTGGCTTGCATATGCTGTGCAGCACATGAGCTTAGCTAACGAGGGTGGGCTAAGAAGCTGGCCCAATCATCTGTCCACTTTGAACAAGTTTACTGGGACACCTCGCTGAGATTCGAAATTCTCACCTATGCGGGAGTCGGAAAACAAAAGCAGAGAAGACTTTAATTTCTTTCGAATGGGTTCTAGTGAACCCGCCCTTTCCGTAGGGAGGTAATGTCATGCCAACCACAATGGCACCGCTCGCTTGTCTTGAACCGAAGCTCTAGGGTGGCATCTCGACGTCTAGCCCACTCTTGATACCACATGTGCATTTTACAACATTAGGCTTTAGTTCCGTAAAGACGTTATAAATCTAAATCATTTTTTAGAGTTACTCCTGGCTGGCCACGTTTTACTTGCCCAAAAAGTGCATCATAAATACATCTTTGCGGTGCCTCCGGATTTAGTGATATTCCGACTACGGAGCTGAAAGACTTGCAAAGTCGCTCCACTCGCCCTCTCATGATCCGATCTGCCGGATGTCAATTCACTCGCAACGACCAGAAAATGTCTTCCGAGATAGGCATCGAAGAATATCGGCAAGATGTTCTTCGCGTCTGCTCATACCATCGAACCGACTTTGCTCGGGCCGTTGTCCGCACACGGCCATGTAAGATGCAGGTCATCGCGCCATTATTCCAAAAACATTTCACCACTCCGTCTCCTTTCAAAAGTGGCCCGCCGTTTAAACTCGGTGTCTTGGATCTCCTTACCCCAGAACTCCTCGTCTATATCCTTCTCCAACTAGATATTGTATCATATCTTCAGTTCCGGCGTGTCAATAGACATGCCCGGGTGGTTGCAACGCGTCTTCACGAATACAAGCTCGTTTCCACCCATGGACTCGAGGGCCTTGTGGCGCTTTTGCGAACAAAACTAGGCGAATACTTCACCATCAAGGACATGTACCTTACTCTTGTGACATACAGTTGCAAGGTCTGTGGTGGCTTTGGATCCTTCCTATATCTTCCCGACTGCACGCGATGCTGTCTTCCTTGCCTCACAGAGGCACCCGAGTTGCGAATGACAAGTGTTTCCAGTTTAGTCATCAAGTCTCACCCGATTGAAGGATTGACTGAATATCACCAGAGCCAACTGAGGCCAGTTGTTCATGGTGTGCGTGGAAAATACCGTCTGCTGCATTTCAGCAGATTCCGGGTTGGGCAGCAGCTCATGCCGACGCGTCGAGTCATCGCAATACTCAGGTCACTCGATGTACCGGAAAAATCGATTGAGAAGGCTGTATACAGAATGGGAGACTTGGAGAGCAACCGGTACGGCTCAGCTGCCGTGTATCCCTGGTACGACGCGCAGAGGGGAGAGGCTGACCGTGGTGTCAACTGCAAGGCGATACAATTCTACATCGAGGAAAAGATACCACCCCATGTACCTACTTCAACCAGTTATAGGGTGCACCGGGATCAGATATTTTCAAGGGCGAGTTTCTTGCAGCATTTCAAGACTTGTAGTCATGCGCAGGACCTTTGGGAGAGGAGAGATGACGGAAACACAAGAGAAGGAGTCTTGGTTCATTAATCAAGGGGGGTATCTTGCGAAACGAAGTCGAAGAAATTGTAGTTTCAGCCCGGCCCCGGACCAAATTGGCTATGAAGTCGTTCTCATCTTTAGTTGTTGGTCCAGGTGGGTAAGTAACGATGGATAATGTAACTTGCAGTGACTATCGATGCCATCACAAATCAACCATGACCTTTTCAGCCCCTAAGATAAGATTCAGATAAATTATTACGTGGAAATGAAATATCCCTCAACATTTATAACCCTCTTGGCTGGAATGAACCGATTAGGTAGTCGTCGTCTTACTCTCTGGTGCCGGTTAGCCGATGACGCTGTGGCCGAGTCGAGTCACCTGACGAGCTCATCGCATTCCTTAAGATTCCACTTCATGGCTGAACCCAGATTCATCATCATCTCCCTTTTCTATTTTCTCATCAAAAATGTCGTTCGAGAAAGAGAGAGAGCATCTTGCCAACAAGGCCCTGGAGGTGGGCGATGCTCCTCCTGCCTACGAGACTGGCGAACCATCGTCAACTAGGGAGATTGCATCCCCGCCCGCAGCTGCTGGCGAATCCTCCAAGGCCTCAATGCGCCCAACAGCAGACGCGCCCTTCAATTTCCCCGAAGATGGTCCCTTGCCCACCTATTCTGAGGCATCTTCGAGCAAGCAGCCACCTATCGCAATCCCCCAAGAGTCCCCTACTCCCACTGCTCCCTTCCTCAATGCCTACCCTCCTGCTCTTCTAAGCCATGGCATCACACAGGAAGCTTGGTCTTCTTTCTTAGACACCATGTCTGCTTTCTTGACAGCCAAGGTTGGAGAGCGTGCAATCAATCACGCCGGGGACATCGCTAAGAAGGTCGGCGAGCGCCCGACAGGCTTCGTTAAGAACGTCGTTTCACACACCAAGAGTGTCGGAAAGAGCATTGGCGATAATGCAAAGAGGGGCAACATCATTGGGGCAGCGTTTGGTGTCATTGGCGGCGCTATTTCCATTCCCGTTGGCGCTGCTCTTGGTGCGGTTGGGACCGTCGTGAGCCTTCCAGCGCATACAATCGCTGCCGTGACGAGGAAGCCCAAGACGCCGGCAGAGCGAGCTGTGGCTTATGTCACCGTCGCCAACAAGGACTGGTTCCACAAGAGAGGACTACACGCAAGCTTGGTCAACACTGATCAGCTCTCCGAGGTTCTGGGAGTGTCCGTCAAGGCCGTGCTGGAGGCATCTACTGGGGATAAGAGTGAAGGTGCAGAGGGTCAGCTGAGTGCCTTGAGAGAGCACATTGCCCATTTGGAGATTAAGGGACCGGGTGTCATTGATCTGGCTGACGCGACTACTTGGCTGGTCGTGGTGCGGATAGAGGCAACACCTGAGCATCACGAGTGAGCTTAGGTAAAGCATGGCGTATAAGCTCATTGAGACTGCCTAGGGCTTTTTGTTTGTCAGGTAGATCAAGATTTCCAATTCCTTGCACTTGGCCTGATTTGCAAATATGGTTATCGTTTCTGCAACGTTGCTGTTCTAACCCTGAATTTTTTCACGCAGAAAGTGTACTCAACCTGGCCTCTGAATATGCCCGAGTGATTGTCGTGCGCTGAATCCCCGACCAGGCTGTGACGCATTACTCTCATCCCGACAATGACCAATGTCTTCTTATCACGGTCTCCTCCGCTGCTTCCTTTGTTTGATGGTTGACCTAACCCCGCTCGCACTCTTCAGATGGTCGAAGGCCACCTCCTCAAGTCTGCACGTTCTCTTTGTCTGTGGGAGACAAAGACCACCCCCGCCTATTTCGCCCACGCAAGTCCTCAGACCTTACCTCTCGATGACACCCACCATGAAGGCTCCCAGCCATGCAGTCTTTGCGAACCTTTCTTCCACCATCAGCGAGATATGTCGCTTGTCGGGCATCCCAGGAGTTGCCATCGGCGTCATAGACAATGGCAAAGTCATTCACCAGGCCTCGTATGGCTTCTGCGACGTCGAGAAACAAATCCCTTGCGACAGCGACAGCACATTCGTCCTCGGCTCCCTTACCAAAGCCTTCACTTCCGCTCTACTCGCTCAGCTAGTCCAAGAAGGTCGTTTGAGCTGGACCGACCCTTTGAGCCAGATCCTGCCCGAGTTTCAGAGAGATCCCCAAGATCTGAGCAGCCATACTACCATCGGGGATCTTCTTTGCCATCACACCGGATTGTCGGCATTTGACTCTCTCTGGTTGGGTTCAGACAACGTCCCCTTGCTCAACCATTCCGATGCCATCAAAGTTCTCAACTATGTCCCACAAGAGCAGCCCTTCCGTGGGTCTTTTGTTTACAACAACTTTGCCTACGAGGTTCTTGGGCATGTCATTGAGAAGGTTTCCGGCTCATCATATTCCGCATTCCTTCACGACCGCCTACTTCGCCCCCTGGGCATGAAGAGAACCTACTTCACTGGCCTAGCTGAACAAATGGAAAATGAAGCCAAGCCTTACGTCGCCCTCTTTGATGCCACGCCGGTCCGCATTTCGCCTGCCCTCCAGGGAGATCATGTTTTGATGGGCCCAGCCGGTGGTGTTCGAAGCTGTGTTTCCGATCTTCTCATCTTTTATAACGCTCTTTTGAATGCTGCTACTGAAGAACTCGAACTGGGCACGGAACAGGCACACGTACCCAAGGACCACCCCATGTCATTCTCTGAACTCCCAACTATGTGGACAGGCTGGAACATTCTACCAATGCCACTCCTCCGAGAGCACTCCTACGGCTACGGTTGGTTAAGATCACAACTGCCATCAGTCCTAGCTCCATCCCATGGAGACCCAGAACTCAACCCCCTGGTGGGTATTGGAGCTCCGTCCCGTCTCGCCATCTGGCACAGCGGCGATATTCCAGGATACCAGACTCATGCAACGCTTTTCCCTGAGACCAAGCAGGCGGTTGTGGTGTTGACCAACTCGCTGTCTTTGAATGATGGATCGAAGTACATCAACGATCTGATTATCGAGGCTCTGCTTGACAATCTTGACAACGCACACGACTATGTGAAACTGGCGAAACAATCGGCAGATCTAGCAGTGAAGAGAGTGGAGAGCATCCAAAAGGAACTCATTGACGGCCGAACACGCTCTGAGCCATGCAGGCCTCTAGACAGCTATGTCGGGCACTACCTCAATGCAGTCAAGAACTTCTTCATCGACATTGGGCTGAACGATCAAGGCAACCTCCATATATCGTTCATGGGAAGAAAGAGGGACACATTCGAGCTAAAGACATACCGGGATGATAGCTTCTTTTGGTTCTTGACTCACGATGAGGCTGCCAGGTTGGCTCGGTATGATGGATATGGGCCAGACTTTTACATCTTGAGGTTTGGCAGTGTCGATGGCGATGACGATGTTATAGACGCTCTCTGGTGGAAGCATGAACCGTCGCTTGATGAGTTTGGTGAGGTTTTTGAGCGGCATTCGACCTCAACGAACAGTCCGAGTAAAGGCGAGGCTTCCGAGCTATGACCTACGTTGCGGCCATGAGGGCAGCAATGGCCGACATCCCTGGTACCCTATGCCCATACAATACCCTACGGAGAGTTACAGACTATTCCACGCGTGTTCAGAAACAGAGTAGGTAGCTTTCAATGCAAATGAGTCCTTCAAGTCCAATTATAAACACGGGCGTCTTTGCAGTCATAATCGAACGGGGAGGGGGACCGTCGCTGAAGGCGATGGCGACTTGACAATGCGATTCTTTGCTTATCGAGCTCGGGGCAAATGATATTCCCTAACACACCTCCCCCAGCACTTCGATGCCATTTAACCTCCGATGGAGGCGCTGAGTCACCGTCCCTGAACATATTGTGAACCGCCTACCCCGCATAACGGCTCTGCGCCCTTGTATTGATCATCGCCGATCTCGGCCACGTGTTGGCTTTTCTCGGATATCATCGCCATGTCTGTTTCCTTCCTCATATCTTCTATTGGATTCTTGGGCCCTCATCTCTCGTCACCATGACCCCGAATCCTCAAGCCATCGGAAGCTATCTCTCATCCCTCTTCGGCCTCGCTGGCAGGGTTGCCGTCGTAACTGGAGGCAGTTCCGGAATTGGGCGTGAAATGGCCATTGCTCTAGGTCGCGCTGGATGTCGTCTCGTTCTTGTTGCTCGACGACCAGAGCCTTTGCAAGAAACCATCAACCAACTCGCCGAATACCACATTGAAGCGACTTCCGTTACGGCAGACTTGGCAGATCGAGCATCTCTGAATGGCGCCATTGACATCATCACCTCGAGTGTTGGAACTCCCGATATCCTCGTCAACGCTGCTGGAGTGAATGACCGGCCTCACATGAATGATCTCTCCCAAACAGTATGGGACAACACCGTCGCGGCAAACCTCACAGCGCCGTTCATTCTGGGTCAGGCATTCGGTCCCAAGATGGGATCAAAGGGATATGGACGCATAATCAACGTCATCAGCCAACAGAGTTTCCGCGCATACGGAAATAGCGGCGCATATGGTGCCTCCAAGGGAGGGCTTCTGTCCTTGACACGGTCTCAGGCCGAGGCTTGGTCTCGACAAGGTGTTTTGTGCAACGCGGTTGCGCCGGGCGTGGTGGAAACGCCTTTGACTGCCCCTGTGTTTAGTGACGCCGCAAAGGTTGAGGTTCACGCTGCCCGAACTATGATAGGACGGAATGGTATCCCCAAGGACTTTGCAGGAGTTGCTGTATACCTAGCCAGCGGGGCGAGTGCTGCGGTGACGGGACAGACTATCTTTGTAGATGGTGGGTATTCGGCCACTTGATATCAGGGGACTTGGCTGGCATCTAGTATGAGGAAACAGAGACATTCGTGTAACCTTTAGCTCATCCTCCCCTAAAGATAGTCAATAGACTATGCTAACAATAGGGAAGGAAGCCCTAAAGCTTTACTTTTATCATCTAAGCTGGGCCTGCCAACGCGTGTCGTCCTCTCTGTTCCTTTTTGTGCAAAAACCGAATCGCAAAAGCAGTCCCAATCAGAGCCACAGCCATGCCGACCATGGTCGGGTATCCCTTTGGATAAACCGGTGCCTCAACCTGTTGCCAGATAACCAACGGCAGCCAAGCCTGAAACACATATGCCATTTCGTTCATGGCACCAGTGACAAGAGCTCTCTCTTCGTTATCATCACTGCAAATCTCGTGCGCCCACGCAAATGTCAAACCGCTGATACCTCCTCCGAAGCCGCAGAGCATGAAGCATGCCCATGTGAAGGCATTGGGGACGTTCCATACTGTGAGGCCGGCGTAGGCAATAATCTTGACGAGACCTGAGAAGAGGATTGCTGGCCAACGTGCTCCGCGGAACAGACTGTCTGAAGTCCAAGCGTAGATCAGCGTGGTGACGATGCTAATCACCTCAACGATGGTCGGATAAATGTTGACTTCTTGAATGGTATACCCTTGTTCTTTGAGCCAAATGGGGAACGCAGGCTGCGAGCTTCCACCGTTACCGTTGTTGAAGAGGATATACAACAACGTGAGAGCGTAGATGTGCCAACTTGAAAAGATCTTGACAAACTTGGCTTTGGTGTATGGGCCCCGTTCAGCTCGGCCTTCCAGTTGCATTCGCTTCTTGGCGAGTGCGATCTCATCTTTCGTGAGATACCAAATTTTGGTGATTTCAGGCAGGTCAGGCAGGAAGAAGAAACCAGAGATGGCAATAGGCAACGACACGATCGTATTAGTGATGAACAGCCATTGCCAGCCGTGGAAACCGTGGACACCGTCGAGGTTATGGGACCCGGCCATCAGATAGCCAGACACCATGGATCCGACGTTTCCCATTGCGTGAAAGAGACAGGATCGCTTCGCTAGCTCGTCTTTTCGATACCAACTGTTAAAATATAAAGAGCGTAATTAGTAACAACTCCATTACTTAAATAGAGATCACTAACCTGCCAATTATGTACTGCATCCCTTGAAGTGTGTTAGCATTGAGAAAGATGCTATGATGTGTTGATATGTTGATGTGTTGGTGTTGAAGCCCCGCCCTTGACGGGGCAACTGAGCCAAAAGATAGAGAGCACTACATACCAGGATAGAAGGTGCTTTCGGCAAGACCAATGAAGAAACGCAAAACGTATATTTGCTTGGCATTGGTGCATTTGCAAAGCAGGATCGTCAAAACAGACCAAGTGACCTGATCTATTGTTAGTTGACCGTTGACCGTTGGGGGGAGGTTATTTTTAGCATACCTCACAAAAGGGGATCCACAGGCTGGGTCGGATCCGAGTGAGGAGCATGTTACTACTCTCGTCAATATCATCCTAGGGCTTAGGTGGTCATGTTATCTTACCTAGGGATCTCTCCTAGAACGTATCCCACAGTCCAGCATGTTTGCATGTAGTTGAGCTCATTTCCCATGAGGTTCAGGTCCTCCTTCATCCCAGAGACAAAGGCATTGTTGATGTTGACCTGCTGAATTAGTACTCTCACTCATCGCTGGCATGTATTGTTCTCACCTGGTCCAGATACTTGATAAAGTAGCCGAGCGACGCCAAGGTCATCAACGCAGCATCCAACTTGAAGAGAAACCTTCTCTCTTCAGGCGACTTGTCAAAAGTATCCCAGAGATAACTCTTCCATGTTGACTTGGGCTTCTCTTGGACCACAGCAACAACGGTGTCAGAGTCAGAGGCGGGAGAAGGGTCATCTACCCTTTGCACCTTTTCGTTTGCCACGGCCTTGGAAATATCCGCCATCTTTATTTCGGTACTCGGTCGTTCTGCAAAGCCAGTCGATGAACTGTTGCTAGCGGGAGATAACCTTCTTTTAAGCTTAACATTAGAGTGTCCATTTTCCGTACCATGACCTATCCTTATCCGCCCCTGCTTCAAGATTTGCTTCTTCGGGAAATAATGTCGGGGTTAGTGAGGAGCATGAACAGTTGAATAGATTTTCGTGGGGAGACGATGCTACGATCGACAGCCAATGATGTCTATTAGGTTGAAGTCCTCATCGAGGTTGAAAATGTCGTCAATTCACTATTGCCAAGTCTGGCTTTGATGCTACGTAGATAGAACCACAAGTAGCACGAGCAAGACAGATCACAAGACGTCATCTACGAAACGTTGCATCTCCCATCTCTTGTCCGATTTTCTCCCACTTGATACTGAAACGGATATCTGATCATTCCTACGCTGAGGATAGTAGTTGTTGCAGAGACGATCCACTATTGGTCTGTTGGCGCTGACGTGACGACGTCCCGGTATGTGGTGCTTGATCGGCCGGGGTTAAGGTTGCGGGGATAGATAGATATAATCCCTCAGCAGCTGGGGTTGAATACTACGTATCCTTGCCCTAAAGGATACTCCTAAGATCATATTGGGAATGGTTCACGGAGAATTACCAGTATCTTTTTCGGTCTCTCAAGGTTGCAAGGGGAGACCAACGGCTGCGACGCTAACATACATATTTCAATACCTAATTGTTGCCTATTCTCGTCCGATCGGGCTTTTTCCGACTTGTCTTATCGTTTACATGACTCATGGTGTAACCAACTCGTCAATCACTGCAGATGGCCCTTGTCCATGCAAAAGAATCCTTCAGAGCTCCTCCTCATCCCACTCCTCACTCTCCTCCTCACCCTCAACATAAGGTTGAAGTCTCTCCTTCAGTTCCTCAACGTCGATGTCTCCGAGAGTGACTCGAGGACCACGCTTTCGGCAGGGTGGGAGGGGAACGGTGCGGACGACGTGGATGACGCCGTTCTTGCCGATTCCGTCTTCAAAGTCGACGGCGACGTTGCCGTTGACAACGATGGAGGTCCAGCTCTTCCAGGTGTGGATGTCGACTCCGAGGCTCTTTTCAAGGAGGGTGGGGAGCTCGATGTGGAAGTTGCCGTTGATCTTGGGCTGCTCGCCCTTGGCCTCTTCATCGCCGTAGTAGATTTCGTCGCTGTACACGGTGGTGTTGGGGACAATCTGGTACTTGAGCAGAGCGGTAAGATACTTCTTGCCAGTCTCGGTGTTGAAGAGGAAGGCTGTAAATGTTAGCTTGAATTATCTACGCGAGTTTCAGTACGTACCATTGGCCTTAGGACCAAGACGCTCCCATGCACTGTTGGAGGGGGCAAACACGGTGCTACCGTTCATCTTTACGTTGTGCACGAACTTGACGAAATCGGTCTTGTCGTAAGCGAGCAGCAGGGTTGAGAACTGGGCGGGGAAGAGGCTGATGACCCGACCGATCATGGGAGGGGGGACGAGGATGCGGTTGACAGCATGGATCCAACCGTTCTTGGCTTTCTGTGCATATGTGAGTGGAGAGATAATCAAGAGGGTGGGATGGTGCGTACAATGTTCACAACGACAACCTTGCTATAAAGGTTGACCCTGACACCGTTGAAACCGACGCTTGTTCGGAGCCTCTGGGGGTTGCCACCCAACCAAGGCTCGTTCAGAGCGGTAGGCAGAGTATGGGTGAAGAGAATCCTTCCAGCAGGGTACTCTCCAACGCCGAGGTGGTAGTTGAGCACACTCTCGACAAACTCATCGCTGGGCTTGTGGTCGTGAGGGATGTGCTCAAATGCCTCATCAATTGGCGCAAAGAGGGTGTAGTTTGTCTCGGTGCTGTTGAGAAGCTTGCCAAACTTGTCGTGCTTTCCGACCAGCTTGAAAAATTCCTTGGTCTGGTTGCTCTTCTCAAGAATCTCCCAAATAGTCAAATCCGACAGGTCCAGTCCAAGCAGGTCGATGGGTGCCTCGGTGGGATGGCCGTGGACCTCTGGGTCCTCAAGCTTCTTGTGGACAGCGTTGGAGATTTCAGACGAGAGGTGCTCGACAGCCTCGTCGACGGTCCCGGCGATCCGGGAGGGGAGCTCCTCTAGAGTGTGCTTGATGTCGTTCTTCAGGTGATTGAACTCGTCCAAGGCCTGGGGAATGACAATGGCCGAAGCGGCCGAAGCCAGTGCAAGGGCTGGTACCAATCTCATCTTGAATGAGGCAGTTATTCAATGTCGTCGGTCACCTGACTTGCAAGTGAAGCACGATAACGTCGACAAGTTGACAGCGGTGAGGCAAGCAACGTTTATAACAGGAAACCAAGAATCAGATGTTCCACTCCAAACTGGTTACGCTGACACTCGTCGCCACCAACCAGTAGGGACAAGATCCGTCAAAGTGCTGGCGTCATCCTTTCGAACCCCGCACCGGATTCCTCGGGTTTTTTGGTCTTACGTGACGGGGCCAAGGTCGCGTTCCCTTGCAAGTCACGAGTCTGATTGGGTGTTTAGCCGGGGCCAGGGTGCTCAGCCGCGCGTCGGTTTGGGAACCTAGTGGTACTATACGCGTATAGGTTTCTATGACGCGATACGCGTAGTCGTTTATATCGAGAGCGGAACGCCTCAAGGGGGATTCATATTGGTGATTTCCGTAGTGCTCCATAAGATCCTCCCTCTTTCTGACCTAATGAACTGTGCATTGGATGTCAAAGTCAGAAATGTTGGAGTCATTGACAGTCACGGCCAAATTAATGTATTCTCAATCTTGGAAATTTCATGATCGATCTTCCTCAAAAGCACAGCCTTATACACAGGTACTATCAAAGAATCGTAGCTATGAAAGAGCTTGGGTCATGCATGAGGCTCCTCTGTGGGTTTGAGATCATGCATGCGACCCAACGGCGTCTCAGCCCGGTTCCACCGTCCCTCGAACGGTTCTCATCTAGTTCTATTTTTTGATGACACTAAATATGATCATTGACTTATAACAGCGTCGAAATGAGAAAATAAGGCTCGAACCTCCATTTTATGACTCTAGCCTCTCTATGTTCCCTCATTCCCGGGAAAGCCGTAGGCTCAACGAAAACTCGTGTAGGGTAGCAAGGATGCGCCTCGAAAGCATCATCTCGAGGATGACTTGCCAGGCTGCCAACATGCCACAAAATCCGAAGACGAAACTCAAGCTACCAAAATTCGTTTTGGGACATCGGGGTACGCTCTCGCCGCTTTGGGCTATGTCAGAGCTTCAAAGCATCGTGAATTTCCTTTTTAAGCCTTTGGATCGCCTTTTCCTTCCCCTCGCCATACATAGGGCATAAAGACACCAAGGGGTCAAGAAGGCAGTATTTATGATCTTCTTCCTCCGAAGTTTGGCATGTCTCTATCAATTTGAATCGATTATTGACGTCGAACTGCGAAAGCTCAGTTCGCCGAAGTGCTGCGGTACCTGTTGATGTTATTTCGTGGATCATTGACTCCAAAGTCGTGTTGCCCAGCCGTTGGCCTTGCCATGTGAAGAACTCGACTAATATTGGCGCAAGAAGCTCTTGGAGCGTCTAGCCTTGCGTGAACCATCTACGGATACGAAAAGCCGGTTTCCACGGCTCCTAGTTGTCTCTTCTGCTTATTCCCACAGCAAGAAACTGAGACGTCCGGTAGGTACATATAGCGGTGCGTTGCGCTGGAGTACGAACAAAACATAGGATTAATTGCATTGTTTAGCTTGATTGGGTTTGATTTGTCGATTTAACAAGTACCGATCCAGACATATCGCATGCCATCAACGTTTCATTTGTTCTGCCTAGAACTTGATCATCTTGTAGCCATCCTTGCCGCCAACAATACTATTTTGCAAGTCTTTGAATGTAAACTCTTCATTACCAGGTCCCTATGTGTGAGTGTACAGTGCCCTTGAGATCTTTGCTTGTAGATAGATCCTTAGTTGAACATAGTCCGCCATCGGGACTGTATTCAAGGAGTTACATTTAGCATAGAGATTACGTTCGGTATGAAAGGCGCGGCTGCGGCTTGAGCGGAAGCATTGGACGCCCATTTGGGCGAGAGCTGAGTCTAAGTCAAGCTTGTATGTAGAGGTTGAGAGGGCGGAAATATCATGAGGCTGCAGATGGGCCACGGGTTGGGCACATCGTAGCGAATAGACATGACGGTCGGTGTTATACATCAACAGCACAGGCACTCTGAGCACTGATTCGCGTTGTGATGAAGATGCTAAAGATTAAAGCATGGTCTTTCGACAAGTGAATTCCCTTCAAAGCTGGTTGACTGGTCAAGCATGTCTTAGAATTCGCGCACTCACAAGCGGCAAGGATATTTAGCGGGTGGTTAACTCGGCTGAACCCGTGGCTCTGTCACATTCCAATCAGCCACTCCAAGAAGCATGTGCAAAAGCCGTTTTGTACCAAAATCGTCACTGACTATGCTCCGAGGTACTCGTCTGCGCAACAACTTAGTAAAGATCTAACTAGATACCACAATAGCCACAAAGCTCGTGACACTTCATCTCTTCATAGCGAGGCCCTAAAGCCCGAATATGTCCTTTTTGTAAGTAGCAGGGGTGATAAGAGCATAAAGGTGGAAGCATGTGAACGGAACTTTCTTTTGCTTTCAACTGAGACACTCTATCCGTTCGAGCCCAAATCTATGCCCCAAGTAATGAGTTGGAATGCATCTAGACCTTTCGCCTAGCCATGTGGATGTGGGCTTGTGCCACAATTAGGGCCCCCGCGGTCTCGATTCCTTTGTGGCTGGGCCTCCGCTTCTATCGCACTGAAGCCTCGACCCATATGAGCTTCTGTCTCTAAAGATTTGGTGTCCGACCCAAGTCTCAGCTTGCCACTAGGCATTGGTCATTCCTACCCGTAGCATTAGCTCGCTCACATCTGCCGCTTCCCGACGGTTTCGGACCCAGCCGCAGCAACCACAGGCCGCTAACGACCATTAGCTCTCATATTGCAGTTCTAGGCGGAGGGGATAATAAGACATTGTTTGGGAATAACATGATGGCTGAATGCTGAATCACCAGGCGAGTGTATTAATGCAGGATGTATGTACAATGTATAAAGAGCCAACATGTCCTTCCTTAAACTACCATCCCAGACACCGTTGATATCCAAAAGACACAACAGCAGCGGTTTAACATACAAACGCTATACATCGGTGTGCGTGTCAAGCAGACATGACTTGGCACGCCCAACTTGCGCTGGTGCTGGCCCTGGCCTGCCTGGTAGCCGCCTCGTGCACCGGCATGTCGGATGACTGCTCTGATAACCCGATCCCGCTGCGACAATTCAACCCGCTCAACTTCCACGCCAAAACATGCAACCTCAAGTGGAAGAACGGCTGTACAATCCTGGACAAGCATGGCGAGCTACAGCAGAAGCCGCCTCCGTTCCCACTATGTGATGCGCTGCACCAGTCATCCGGGCTACTGCCCATCGACGCCTACTCGCTGGCGCTGCAGCACAACCACTTTGCCCCGGACTCGGCCAGATTCACGCTGCATGGCCTATGGCCCAGTTCGGCGGGTGGCTCTGGCGAGAAGAACCAGCCCTATGGCTGCCTCAATGGCGAGGAGTTCGATGAGTCAATCCTTACGACCTTTGGCGACCTGCTGAGCTACTTCTGGCCGACAGACGCAAAGTTTCATAACACGATGCAATGCTTCATCTTATCTGAGTATATGAAGCATGGTACCTGTGCAGTAATTCCCGGCGCTGACGGTCTGGCATTCCGGATCCCGCAGGAGGCCTACTTCCGCACGGCATTTGTGCTAGCCCGCGAGTACAATGCAAACGCCGCGTTGGCAGAGCAGCTACGGGACTTGGAGCCGTTAGTCAGCACCCGATGCGTGCAATGCGCATACTTGGCGACGGTGGGCTGGACGGAAACAGACGTGGCCAGCGTGCCGCGCATGTCGGGCGACTGCATTGACCAGTGCTTTGCTTGCGGCGACCACTGGGATATATGTCCGCCGGCACAACTAGACAGCACCGTGTTGCTGGACCCTAGCAACGCGCCGCTGAAAAAGAGTGATAGTAGCAGCAGTGGAAATGCGAGCTTCCCGCTGCTGGAATTTGCTATGCCGGTCCTGAGCAGTGACAACACCTCCCCCTGGGAGGGCACCTGGCGCTCATTTGGCGCCGAAGAGCTTGGGTCCGGCAAGTTTGAGTTCGCGCAGACGTTTACTGATAACGTCTTGACCGTAACCACTGACAGCCCATACCCCCTGACATGCACCTACGAGCCGCAATTACCAGGGGAGCTGGTACTGCGATGCGGCGACGAGCACCTGGAAGACTGCCGGGTGCAGCGGCTGCCGGATATTGGTGGGCTCGAGGTGGCCTTTTTGGCGTGTAACCATACCGGGGCACCGGCGCCGGCGAGCTTCTACGCCGCCATGGACACGCCTGGGTGCGGCAACTTTCTTATGTTCCGCTGTAAGGCGTCGGACGCGGGCTGTGCCTTTTCTCCGGATGCCATCTCGGCGACCGGCAGTAAGGCGTCTAAGCCCGTGACCGAGACCAAGATCGAGACCGAGTCTAAGCCCAGCCCTGTCAGCCACTCCCAGCCGGGCATTGCGGGAGCACCTCCCTCTCTGCTGGGCTCATGGCGCTCACTTCAGGTATCCAGCCACTATGAAGATGGCCTCGCGCAATGGAACTTTACTGCCGACGGCCAGGCATCGATGCAGTGGCCAAACTACCCCAGCCGCGGCGTGCAGCGCTACTCAGTATCGCACTGTGACGAGGATCCTGACTTGCTGTTCCTCGCCAGCGCCAGCGGCACCATCACCACCTGTCGCTTCCAGTTCCAGTTCCAGCCGGTATACTCGTACGCCGTGCTCAACTGCGAATTGCCAGCAGAAGACAAGGAAAACACGCAAAACACGCAATGGGCCATGGGCCGGTGCAACCCGTGCAATGCCCACTGTCGCTACTCGTGCAGCCCCGAGAACGACTTCTGCGGCGCCGGCTCGTGCGACCCCGCTGATTCGGTGCAAGGAATATCCACCGGCGCCCAGTACTCGCTGTCTCGCAATACACACGCAGCACTTGAATACAGCCATGACTGGTGCACGCCCGAAGACTCTAGCTGCTGGCCCACCAAGACGGCCATTCGGAAGCTAGAGCGGGCGCTAGACCCCGCAGTGCCCCGGTTCGGCGTCCGGTGGAGCAGCTACCCACAGCCGCAGCCGGCGCCGGTCCCGACGGGCTCCGCTCACAACCAGTCCTTCTACGGCCTGGGCGACGCGCCCGAGGGCCTCAGGGCACTGTACTACTATGAGGATATTGCCGAGATGCAGCGCCCGTGCTTCAACCCGAGAGCCAACCCCTCCGTGTGGAATGTCGCATCGGACATGTGCAAGGCGGCGCTGCACCAGAATGAGTACCGCGACTGGAACCCCTTCATCGTTGTCTTCCCGCTTAACGAGCGCCATATAGCCGCCGCCCTCACATTCGCCGCACGGCACCGTCTATGCATCGCCACGGCAGGTACCGGCCACGAGTACAACAGTCGCAACTCATGCCCGACCGGAGGCATCCTTATCCGCACGATCCTGCTTAAGGACAAGGCCTTTATGCATACCTGGCGCGAGGACCCGGCCCTAGCCCCCACCGGCGCATTCCGCTTTGGCGCCGGCGCTGTCTTCGCCGAGATGCATCACTTCTCGGGCGAGCACCACCGCGCTATTGCGTCGGGCTGGTGCTCCACCGTCGGCATGGTCGGCTACCATCTCGGCGGCGGCCACGGGCCCTTTGCGCCGTCTATGGGTCTGGGCGTCGATAATCTGCTGGAGATTGAGGTCTTGCAAGTCGGCCGTGATACCCACGGCCACCCCATCGTCCATAAGAAAATCGCCAGTCGCCGTCGCAATCCGCAACTCTTCTGGGCCATGCGAGGCGGCGGTGGCGGCGTCTGGGGTGTTATTCTCTCCATGACGATCCGCGCCCACGCCGTGCCCGATGGGGGTCTCAGCCGCGTCTTCATGGTCCAGAACGGCACCTTTTGCCAAGACTCGCGGCCATTTGGCTATGAGTGGCTGCGCGCCATGTGGCCTCGCTTCGTCGAGTGGCAGCTAAGGCTTAACCATAAGGTCAGCACACAGCCCTCCTTTTTCATCAATACCACTGAGTACGCGACGGGTGGTCTCTGTGCAGTCACTTGGACGTTTAACTTTGAGTACTTCTACGCCGGCGGTCAAGCAGAGCCAGACTATATTCTGTTCCGCGACCGCCTCAAGGACGACGTGCTGGAGGCGAAGTCGGTGCAGGAGAACAACTTCAAGTCGGCCTACGATTACATCCTCTTCATGCCCGCCAACAAGTTTCCACTCGCCGTCGCGAACCCGTTGCCAGCGCCGCACCCACCATCGGACGCGGCCACTGGCTCTCAGAACTCAGTCTTGGTCTCGCGGCAGGCTATGAAGACAAAGTTTGCTTCGACCATGATGGACGTGCTGGATATCTGTGTGGAGACCCTGAAGCATCCCGACCCGACGTCGCCGGACTCAGCACACCAACGCTGCGGCTTCCACTACCTCTACACGTCTCTGACGGGTAATCTGGGGAGCTTGCAGCCGGACGACACGGCCATCTCACCAGGCTTTCGCTCGGCGCTTATGTTGTGGAATGCGCGTACCTTGACGACGCAGCAGTCGATGGACACGATATACAAGCTTGGGCCAAATAGTTATTTCTCTGAGAGTTCGTATGTGATGCATAACTGGACGACGAGATACTGGGGTGAGAAGACGTACGAGCAGTTGTTGGCCGTGAAGAAGGCGCACGACCCGGGGAATCATTTCTGGTGCCATCATTGTGTTGGAGATAATCCGGATGATGCCTATGGGAATCCGCTGGGTGCTGCGGCTGATTTTGTTAAGGTAGATGACATACAGGAGCAGCTACCTATTAGCTAAGTGATGGCTGTGAAAGGGGCTAGGAGATCTTGAATCACAACCGCCTCTGACCATCATCATGACCCGCCAGCAAGTTGCAACTACACGGTGATGCAACAGTGATGAGCTGACACCAGGTTCAACATCATGTAAACTTGAAATATAAAACACATTAATGCCAGTTCTACAGGTATAAAGTACATCGCTATGATCATATCAAACATTCAAAACCGCCATGTCTCTAGTCCAGCTTCAGTTTCAAAGCTTCATCCACCTTCTTTGCCGCGTCAATGCTTTCCTTAAGCACACGCTTCTCCTCATCAGTCAGTTCAATGGCTTCTGAGCCATCCATACAACTCATGTCCGCCTTTGTAGCACCCTTGTGCCACTTTCCATCCACCATCCAGTACTCTGGAACCTCGTACCCCTTTGGATCCACCTTCTTGTTCTTTAATAAACTTCCGTTGTACCATATCAACTTGTCCTTGGCATCTGTGTGTGCAATGACAAAGCTGCAGACCTTTGTGACGTTTTGCGCATTGGCATCGTCGGCCCAACCAATCATGGAGCCGTAGTGCTCCTCAAACTCGTATGTTGAGCCACCGAGTTCAAGACCGAGCCACCAAGACTCCTTGTCTCCGTGGGTCAGCTTGTATGTGACTTCTTCGCGGACGTCATATGTGTTCTGCCACGCCACGTGGAGCATGCCAACGAGAACATCGACTCGAGCCTTGTTGACGACGACGACACCAGAGTCACACTCCTCGGCGTAGTCTTCTGTCCAGACTAGGGAGTTGTTCATCTCCGGTGAAGGGATTTTGATTTGGTCCTTCCACCAGTCGTGTCTTGGTCGGAAGGCATGCTGCCATAGTAGACGATCGTGGAACAGGTAGGCGCCTTTCTTGACATAGGGTCTCTGGGAGAAGAGTGCCTCGGGTTTCTGCAGAAAGACGGCATCTGCATCCAAGAGGATGACTTGTTCAAACGTTGATGCAAGCACGGCGAACGCCTTGATAGCCCATCCGCCATCCTTGAGCTTCATCGTCTTGTCATCGAAAACGTCAAAGACATTGAGGAACTCAACATCCTTGGCCCCCTCCAAGCTGGCAATCTTGCTGCGCTCTTCCTTTGACAAGTCCTCATCTCCGGCATAGGCGATCTGAATCGGTAGGGTAGATCCCAGGACTTTTCGGAGAGCGACGATCAAATGGCCGGCAAAACGGATCGACTGCTCTCCTCCTCCCACAGGAATGACGATGCCGCGCGAACTTTTGACAAAAGATTTCCGCAGATCCGATAAAGGCGTTCTTGACCCAGGATTGCGCGCCGGCCTTTGTAGAAAAGGGAAGAGCTGCTGCGCTGTTGTCTCGGTGGTGGCAAGTAACTCTTTTGCGACAAAGGAATTGGGATTCAACTTGTCAGACCGAGATATCCATTGACTCAGTTGTCTCGATCGTTGTCCAACCTCCCAAAACTTGTCCTTGTATGGTGGTTTAATCTCATTGTCGGCAAATTCCCTTGCCGTGGCTGTGATGTTGTCAAGCTCAGCCTGGGACAATTGCGACCAATCGACGCGCATCCACTCCGAGGGCCAGCCTCTGCAAGCGACAAGAAGCAGAAGAATGGAAAAGGACACAAAGATACCCAGACGAACAAGAATACGTCGCGGATCTCGAAAGCGATGTCCAAGGCCAAAGGCCGATTCCAGCGCCATCGTTGAAAGGGAAAGGGAAAGTGGTCGTGTGACGTGACGTGGACTTTGAGATGAGATTGTAAAGATTGGGAAGAGTTAAAGTGCCAGGGGGGGGCGTGATAAATGGAACCCGGAAGCTAATTGAGCCGACGTCACGGGAGGCAAGGGGGAAAAAGGTGTTGGCCCACTGTGGAAAGGCGAAGTTTCTTGGCTTGACGACGATTGTCTTGGCTTGGCCAACCAGAGTGAAGCTGGAACCGCCCCCGGTCAGCCCCGAAACAAGGTTGTGAGGGTGAATCAGGACGAGACAAGAAGACGACGGTGTCTCTTTTGGTGTATGCAGCCTTGTTTGGTGTCTATTTGAACGGCATTATTCCAGAACAAACACGGCCTCTTTCAAATCTCTTTTAATTCACTTGTATCATCCCAAACGCCTGATCTGTGCCCTCTCTCATGATAATCTGATCCTGTTCTGCCTGTAGTGGGGAATTATCAACCACTACCATTGGATCACCCCCTGTCGGTTGTTGGTTGTTGGTCTTTACACTGCAACTCTGCCCAGCCTGATTTCACTAAGCGCTCAACTTTTTTCTTGCTCCTCTGTCTGTTGGTACCGAGACCTAATTTAACTCTTGCCATGTCGGTCAGGACCTGCAGTCTGGAAAAGTCACATTACTCTGAAGCATGGATTTGAATATCCAGCGGAAAAAAAAGTCCAAAAGCTACCCTGGTTTCATGGAACAATGAAGTCCTCGGTAACTTTGAGATGCGAAGTAAACGCACCAGAATCCAAGGACAGCCGATCCAGAAGCGCCAGACGCTTAACGGTCCTGTAAGGACTGGAGCTGAACATGCAGCTCCCTGATCTAGCAGCTTTGGGCTAAATCTGTAACCGCAGCCACCGAAATACCACTTCACCCTGGCCAATAACTGACAGTGAGGTTGGAAATCCATCTCGCCCCCACACCAAAGGATGATCTGTTTGGTCTCGAGTCTGCCTTAAAGTCTTGTGGGCTCTCCCACACTGATCGTCGCTCTCGTTCCATCCATAATCCTCACATTCTCCTTGACTTTTACTGCCGCTCGTTTTTCTGTTCCCTCAAACATCATGCGTCTTTGGGTCATTGTCACTCTGGCTCTGCTGCATCAGCCAGCTCTTGCTCAGGATGATATATGCTGGGGAGTTGATGGGACACCATGGACCAGCAACAAACGATGCCCTGGCTCCTCCACGTGTTGTGGTGCAGACGCGACCTGCATGCCCAATCGGCTCTGCAAGAACAAAGGCCAAGCCGTGGATGAGTTTGTGAGAGGGCCTTGTGCTGTGAAGCCTTACAGTAAGGAGAAGTGCGCAGCTATCTGCGTCTATGGTGAGCTGCCCAAGCAAGCTGTACCGTGAGACACACTAACCAATGCTTGCTTTGCAGAGGAGGTCGACAATCGCTTTCCAAGAGTGAAGAGATGCGAGGATGGTAGTTTTTGCTGCGACAACGACAGTGGCTGCTGTGATGCAGGCCGTGGAGTCTTCATCGACGACGAAGGCAACCCTGAGGGCTCGAGCAAAGAAAAAGAGACCACTTCGAGCGTGGCCCCCGAGACAACGACATCTTCAATAGCCTCTACAACATCAGCCCCTCCCTCCACATCCACCTCATCCGTCGCATCAACCACATCTACCGACCCAAGCCCTTCTTCAGATGCTGAGGAACAAAACAACGACAAAGAGTCTGATACTTCTGACGATGACATGGGCCTCAAGATTGGCCTGGGAGTGGGAATCCCCGCTGCTGCCATCGGGGCCGCTCTGGCGGTCTGGTTCTTCCTCCGAAAGAGGCGAGTCCCAGCCGATCAGCCCAAGCCCTACCTCCCTGAGTACGCCCCCGCCAACCCAGACATGTACCAACAACAGCCCCCGCAAATGTACCAGTACCAGCAACACCAACAACAGCCCGTGTATCAATCATACGCCGAGATGGATGGTCGCCGGGACTCCAAGGCTCCTGGGGCGGTGCAGGAGTTGCAGGGTTGAGGGACCCTTGGCAGTGATATGTCACCTTAGTGTAGTATTCTTCTACTTTCTCCAGTATGAGCTATGTTTCAGAACGAAATTACGATACGGTAGATGGTGTTGGTAGCTTTTCTTGCACGGCGTTGAAAGCTGGGTGTCTTTGAGTAAATCTAAATTTAATTTCAGTGTCCGCCACGTAGATCCATTCAAAGACCTCACACAAACGCTCTTCGTGAACATCTGGTGATGCCGAGACATGAGTCCTGAAGATCGGTGAGCAAGGGGAAGCCTTGCACTCCACTCAAAGGATCCAACCCCCCGCGCGATCAACGCCAACTCGGTACCGACAAACTGGTTTCAGCGGCAAGTTAGAGACCTTGATTGGACGGGGGTGGTACACTCATGTCATTGTGCATCCGCATCTGACAATTCGGTTACGATGCGCCCTCCTTCTAGCCCTGGCTCTCTTTCTCGCAAGGTCCTTGCTAATTTGCCAAGAAGCTCACGTAAGAAATCATGCATTTGAAGGAAGCGGCACGGCTTGGCTCTTTTTGGGGGCCGTTTTCATCGCGATGTAAGTACCTCTTTGAGCGAGTGTTGGTTGGTGAATGGGTACATACCCTGGAGAGATGTCGAGAAAACTTCCACCTCGCTTGACCATCACGGTGGAAGGCTTCAGCACAAGACAGACGATTGAAAAGTTCGTATGAAAAGAACAATATTAATACTCGGGGTTGTGGTGGCTTGTAGATAACAAGCCTCCCATTGCTCTCACATCGAGATTTGTGTGATGAGTGGTCCAACAATGGGCGATCACTAGACAATGCAGGAGTGTGACTATTATATAATTTAATTGCTGACATAGGACCCAGCATACGTGAAGATCCTGTCTAATTACTCCTTGGCCTTCTTTTCTCCGCCCATGGCGTTCTGAACAGCGCCGCCAATGCTGCCTTCAGGGGTGAACTGTTTTCCAATCATGCCCTCCTTGTCAAAAGGCCCGCCAATCTTTTGGCCCATTGATCCAATTGCACCTTGTTCTATTAGTGAAAGCATTAGTACAATTGTATTCAATTGGGTAAAAGAGTGCCGAACCGGTGAATTGCTTGCCAATGCTACCCTGGGCATCCATCGCCTTGGGCATGGTGTCCTTGTTCAGGTTGGTAGCGTCCATAGGCTTGTCCGACATGATGAGTGCTGGTATGTAGTATGTACTGTTGATACTGGTATATATTGGAGGAGTATGGATGAATGATATGAGATGTTCGCGAGGACATAGCATTGCGTCAAGGTATTTTATAGTGGTTGAGTTCTATGATTACATCACACAGGCATAGGCGACTCCGTCCAAAGTCATGATCTCATCACTGGTAATTAGCCATTGTTCGGCTTTGCCTAGAGCGATTCGATACACCAGCACAGTCATGAGGTCATCCACTGAAATCGCCAACCTCTCCTCCATTCCCGCGCCATCACCGCAAGCGTCGATTTGGAGCCAGCCACGTGCATCATGAATTATCCCGTGGGCCAAGCCTGATAGTCTAATGTAACTCCAGAGCTTAAGGGGACATGAAAAACCTCCAACCTCCTAGGTGATGGTAGGGTTAGGTTTAGAACTCTTTAGAAGCTGGATGATAGTAATAGCTGAACAAAGCTCCGTTTAAAGGTGCTATATAGGAAACCGTGGTTCTCAAATACTCCAGCTCGGTGATACTATTGCGCAGTGCTCTTGTTGCCTGGTAGCTTTGAAAACTTCACGTCAACTAAGACCTATCCCGCCCAAAATCTCGCAGCGAGGAAGGGAATAATGTGGCTTCGCTCGGGGTCAAAGTAAGACTGTAGCAAAGCTCAGGTGATTGCCGCCGATCTACCAAGAACAAGAGTCAGTCTTGGGCAAGAGAGATGTCATGAGAGGAACACTCTTGCAGGGTAGAGTAATATTTCCGCGCCCAATAGTGATGTCCCTGAGCGATGAAAGATTCAACTCTGGACGTCGGAGTCGCCTAGTTCAGTTGTTTCTCGGTCGTGATTTCTTTGGCCTAGCAAGAGTTCATATAGTTTATGCTGCGTGGTATAAAATCGAGAAGGCGATGCGGTCCTCGTGTGAGTCATTCATAAGGTCTAAGGATGAATGAGCCTTGCAGATCTAGGTATCCTTCTGTGGCGGTGACTTTTGGAAGCTCCCTGAGGATGCAACTCCCCGTGAAGCCGATGACTTTTTATTCTGAACAGGCCAAACTCGAGTGTGGCTTAGGTAGGAAATTCCCGATGATCTCTGCCTCTTCCTCGCGTTGTGTGGTGTGGGCCTCGTATTCCATCTATCCTTGTATTGATCGGAGGCTCTGCAATTGGCCAACTTTGTAGTCACAGAAATGGTTGGTGGGCCAGGTGCAAGGCAGATTTGGGTATTACTGCCTCGCAAGGTCTTCAAACTGTTGGATAGGAGCAATAGGAGGCGGTGAGGGTCCTGTCACCATACATTTAAGCAAGGGGCCGGCCGCAGCACAAGTCACCTGGAATGCCGTGTTATCCGTTGCGTCTACCTATATTGCCGTGCTGTTCCCCCTGGCCAGAATTTTGCATTGCCGTGTTATCCGTCATAGCCAGAAACCTGAAGGCCCGTTGCAATTAGGTGGCTCAGCTGTTCTCTATTAACTGCAATGATCGACTGCTGCCTGAATATTATTAAAGGAATAACATCTTAATACTGGCGTTTTGACATGATCCAGCTTGCACAGCCACCTTGAGATGGGTATATAAAGACGGTCAAGAAAGCCGTGAACTTCGCTCTTGCAACATCACATCACATCAAATCATGAAGCCATACCATTATACAATTGAGCAACTCTACCGTGACTGGCGATATGCCGTCGAGAAGGACTTTGTCACCACTGATGGCAATCCTTTTCCTTATGCCCCAGGAGGTCACCTGCAATGGGGCAACGAAGATAGAAAGCTTTCTCTGAGCGGAGAGCCGCGCGATGCTTGCCTCAGCGGTGATGGCAAGAGAGCAGCAATCGTTGTCGACAAGAGAATTCAAGTCATTGATACCGAGACCTGGGAGACCATTATTGTTCTCAAAGGCCACACGCGCCCCGTAGACAGTCTTGCGTTCAAGCCAGACGACAGCAACATTCTTGTTTCATCTGAAGGGACAGATGCTGATCGGATTCGTGGTGACGCTGAGCCGACCATCATTGTTTGGGACATCAACAGAGCTAAACAGGCTCCCCGCTTGGAGGAGTCCGATTTGCATGTCGTTTCTAAGGCCGCTGTAGATGTTGCAGCCGCCAAGCTGGAGGGTCTCGGCTTGGAACTGAAGAATTCTGGGCAAGCAGAGCTTGAAACAGCTTTGGCGTCCGAGATTGACCGGGCCATGGCAAAGCAAGGTGTCGCCGACAACGTTCGCATCTGCGGTCGTCTCCAAATTGGTCACCAGCCCGAGATCTTCAACCGATCTGGAACTCGAATGGTGTATTTGCCTGGATATGCCCCAGAATCCGACGAACCGGTTCTTTGGGATGTTGTGATTTGCTCGACGGATGGCTTCAAACCCATACTGACCCTGAAAGACCATACCGATGATATCAAATGGGTTGGCTGGAGCCCCGATGAAACACTTCTGGCAACTATGTCGTTCGGCAAGACAATTCGCATCTGGGATGCTGTGAAAGGCCATCAAATTCACTGTTTCGAAACGGACCATTATTATTGGGCCGGCTCTTTCAGCCCTGATTCTCAGTATTTCGTCGCCACAGACGGGGTTGGCATCATTTATGTCTATGCGCTCCATGCGGACGAGACATTGTACTGGGAGTTCCAAGATGAGGGTCCAAAGATGAGCAGAGCCTCAGTCGCCTGGCACCCAAATGGTAAGCTAGTAGCCGTTGGTGGGAGGAGGGACGGTGAGATCCTGCTATTGGATATCGTCAACAAAGAGGTGATCCAGAGACGGCTTCTTTCGGGCAGAGACTCCAAGGTTGATGGCGAGGCAAATCCGATGATACCGGGACGGTTCGTCGGGGTTAATGAACTCAAGTTTGTAGACGGGGGGAACAAGCTGGTTGTGTGGATGAGTGGCGACGGCAGCATCGAGGTGTTTGACCTGAGCAAGGAAGTGAAGTGGAGGTTTGCGAGAGGTGGTACCGAGGATGGTCCAGAGGCTGGGAAGTGGAGAGATGGAAATGGAAAGGTTACAAGTGAAGCAGGCTCTGGTATGTTGGTCTTGGAGAGAGAAGGGAAGTTGACCCTGGCCAGCGTTGACTTTGATGGCGTTCGACTTTGGACTGTGCCATTGACGGATTGAAGGGCAAGTACCGGGAGCTCAGTAGGGATTTGAAAGCGGACAAGACTGAATCAAGGAAGAAAGACTTTCGGGTGAGATTCTGGACGGAGACTCTCTAGGCTTGCTTATTTTCCGATCGTTTGCTCGGTATGACTTCCTGTCTTTACCATTTAGATGAGTTACCTTTTTGGAGGCATCTGAGAATGGCTTCGTTCACTACCAGCTTGGTATGTAGCTCAGGCAGCTTGCAAGTTCATCTAATTTATTACTATTCAGTCTGTTGTTTTTAGAGCAATGTGTGATTTTCTGTGTAGTGGTTAGGGCTAGACAGAAAATCATTTCGAGTGTTTGGTGACGCCTGTCTATAGAAAGTGAGCCCCCCTGCTTGAATTGTGGCTGACACTGCCAGTTGTGGTTGGTAACACAACATGGTACACTGCCACAGCCCACAGTCTTGGCGGCTCAGTGTTCACCGAGGGGGTCAGATTTGAGAGAGTAGCCAAGTATAGAGTCATGGACTCCAAGATTCGAGGCTATGATTATCCACGGCCTGCTTTCTTGGTCACTCTATACGATAGAATGCTTACCCTCCATAGCCTGATGTACAAGCTACGATGGGATTCAGCTCAGCTGAGGTCTTGCATATTGGCCCGAATCGGACATGGGAACTTGGTTTGGTTGGTTAGGCTCTCACCTTTCCTTGTGGCATTGTAGAGCTGGCACATTCACATTGTGTTCTTTATTATACTTGCAGCCCGGCCCTCTATGGGTTAGCTGAGCTAGAAGATCGTAGATTTGGCACCTAGGGGATTCATTTTTCAAGATTCAAGATATTTTCTGCCCGTCCAGGCTGAGGAGGCAACCTCTTCAATGCATGCTCTCAGCCGCAACTGAGTACCGGCGCACACGGCATTTAGTGTGAATCCTTATCACACCGAATGCGTGAGGCCAAGCTCTGTTACCTCTGAGCTGAAGGCCCGGTTATGTTGTCAAGTTGTCTCTATTGGCTGCTTGCAGTTAGGTGGCTGATGAGGCTTATGCCACAGCGCTTCAGGCCGTCTCTCTCGTCTCTCAAAGTACGTAAAAATAGGCTTGAAAGTGCACACAATGCCCCATCACGCGCCGCTGTGCGTATGGTCCCCTTCAGCCCTTTTTTTACTACAGGAAGAATTGCCATGCGTAACCGCTCAAGAGTCTCGTTCAACTACCACAAAGTTCCTTAGAGAACATAACTACTTATCGAATCGACGGCTAGGTACGTTGGGTCATTCCTGACTCGCTAGTTTCTACCTTACCAATGCCACTCCGATGTCCAGGCTTCAAGTTACTAATTCGTGATTTAATTGCCAATTCTAAAAGTTGTCGGCAGCCTGCTGCTCGTAGGAAGTGTTGGTGTGGCTATGTCTTGGCCCACAGCCTGCTTTTGAAGTCGAAGTTCTCAGCCTGGTTATCAACCCTCCATTACGTACTGAATAATAGCAGTGGCTTCTTGGGTCTAAATGATACAGCTACCCGCATATAAAGGACAAGGTTCTTCCCCCTTGTTGACATGCCAGGTTTCATGCCAAAACCGTATTACCATCTTCGCCAGATATCCCCTTTGAGACATCCACAATGCCTGCACTCGAGTACCAGCCACTCAACGCCCTTCCACTAAGAGTCCAAAACCAAGACATCTCTTTCTTTGAATGGATCACGCTCCTCACCTTATGCCTAACCCCTCTTGTTGCCCATGTCCTTGTTGGTGTCCCCTCTCCAACCATCCTTGACGACAATCGACCAACTTGGTATCATCGGATCTGTCATTACAACCCAACCTCTATTCTCTGGCGCTACGCTATAATCGCTGATCGGAGAATCCGTGCTCAAGACTGGAGTCAGGCGGATCTCGCCGCCACGAATGCCTTGTTTTGGGTTAATGGACGATGGGATGGTTCAGAAGACATGACCAAGGGCACTCATCAGCACTGTGTCCATCTTCCACAGGGCACCCAGGCTTCTTTGTTCTCGAGAGAAATGGTCAAGACCCTCATAGTCACTTTTCAAGGACTGCAGGCCATAACCCTCTTGTCAGGCGGGCTCACCGAGGGTGCTAATCGTTTCACAAAGTGGATGGCAGTCGACATCATCTTCTTTCCTATTGCTCTCATTGGCTTGCTGAGACTTTTCTGTTGCTTCTGGCTTACCGAAGATTTCTCATATCCTTCCACCGATAACGTCTCTTGCTCGTGCCGCCAGCCGGATAGCTCTAGCCAGTCATTCGAGCGCTTCTCAGAAGATAATCAGTCACGTCCATTCCGACCTACTACCTACTGGGGTAGCATTTTGTTTCGTTTCGTCTATGGTCTGTCTATTCTTGGACTGTTGGCCTTGACTATCTGTTACGCGATATCGGGCGGCAACTACACGGCAACGACTTTTACCGTCTTGCTCTTCTATCTTGTGTTTCTTGCGGCAACTACCATCATATTTTTCATATTTTTCGTCTGGAAGCATCACACAACGACTATTATACCTTGCATTTCAGACACCTGGTACCAGGTCTACACCGGGTTCATCATCAGCTTCGCCATCGTTGCTATTGTCATCTCCTGTGTTGAAACCCGCAAGTCTCCATGCGGCAAGTTCACCAGCGGTTACGGTCACGACGCTGACGTCAGAGCATGCCTGGGATCAGTTGCGGATGCTATTCCGGTTAGTGATGGAATTGGTGAACCATTCTTTGGGTTAGCTGCCTACGAGCATACCAAGATGGACAATGGCAGCTTCGTCAAGGTGGATGACAGACAGCAGGTGGCCAACTTCACTGGGATGTGCCTTGGAAAGCTGGAACTGTGACAAAGGCATTCACGTTCTTTTTAACCGGATGGCTTGGAAACCCACGATGTATAGGCAGAAGAAGGAATCGCCAGGGCGCAGTCGCGAAACTTATCTGATAGCGGTGCATATTTGAGGGATAGTATTGCTTATCTTCACTCTAAACACTGGGATTTATCTCATCCAACTCCAACAATAACTGTCTCTACAAGGAATATGAAAAATCGAAAGAAGTTTATCTCAACAAGCCTGAGTATGCCACCTAAGCCCAAGACTGATAGGTCTTTCCATACTTGGACTCTTGTGCTAGGAGCTTGATGAACTCGTCCGCAACCTTTTCTTCTTTGTTGTGTTAGAAAATTGTCACTATTATAGATGTTGAAGACTCACCAACTCTCTCGGACACATGCAGCTCATCGTACCAGAAGAAACTCTCCCTGGCCTCCTTCTCGACCGGGCAGTCGAGGAATTCACCAATAGCGCAGTGCCTGTAGTGACCAGTGACGTTTGCAGGGGCGTTAATGTACTGCTCAGGAGTCTTGAGCATGTCTGTCATCAAGCCATGTAGGTCAAAGAAGGAAAAGGTCGCCCCGGGCCATCGCTTCTCGACGATAAGCTGAAAGGGTACACCATACTGCAGCATCATCTTGGCGCTGGTGAGATACTCCATGAGTTTGTAGTTATAGTCGGTCATGTTGTAAGCGGTCTTGTTCAACCAGGCAGGATTGTCGAGTCGACCGCCGTCCTCGGGGATGAGGTAGGCCGGGGAGCGTTCTGCGGCAGGAGGCGTGATGGCAATAAAGTTACGGCCGCCAGTCTCGTAGAGTGCATCAAAGACGTCCCATACACAGCTGACGTATGAAGTAATGTTGGTGCCCCGGGCATTAGAATCGGTCAGGAAGCCATTGGCAGTCAAGTCGTTTCCTCCAATCAAGACAGCATAGGCAGTGTTGTCAGCCGTGCGGTTGCCATAAAGCTCGCGAAACTCAATATCAGCCTTGAAAGCTGGAACCTGCTCATCCAGGACAGAGGGGAAGGGCTTTCCAGGAGTCAGGACGAACTCGCGCTCAACAATCTTGTTGGAGCAAGTAGCACCACCAACGGCGTAGTTGAAGCTCTTGGCGCCAGTCTTGCGAGCCACCATTCGAGGCCACTTGTAGCCGCCACTGGTCGTGGTGTTTCCATTTTCAGGGAGGATGGTCCCAGCAGGAGGAAGGTCTTGGTGCTCGTAGATATAGTTGAGGCGGTTTTCATCGGAGAAACTGTCGCCAAAGTTGACTAGGTTTTGGAGGTTCAGGCAAGAGGATGCCGCGAGGTGCACCATGGAGGCAAAGACAACAGACTTCATGGTGAAGAGTTAAGGAGGTGTTGAGAAAGAATGATCAAAGTTGCTGATTGCTGGCAAGTTGCTTGTCCAACTTGAAGTGAAGACTTGACTCTGCCTTTATACATGAAAAGGAGGCTGGGATCACAGTTCAGCTGGCCAAAGTGGTAACTGGCCCGGGTGGCGGAGTATCCTGGTGAGAGCTGGCTAATTTACCCATCTGGTCAATGGACGTCAGAAATGGATAGGAACTGGATTCACATTGAATCAAGTTGTCAGCTCCTGACCAAGTCAGACGCAGCCAAGATCTCGGGGAAGTGGGTCAGCATTACGCCCAGCATTGGCTCTAGATGCAACTCTTGATATTTTCCCTAAAGCGACATAGCGGGATCCGCAAATTGCAATATTGATCCTGACACGCCAAGAGTCAACCCGTTTCTCGGTCTTTGCGATGGTTGCCCCTTGTAGGGCTGTGAAGCAGCAGCATTCTTACACCAAGCTGACCGGTCTCCGTTGACCAAAGGTATACTCTGGGCTCTCGGTGGCTGAATATGTGCAATGCGACGGGGACTTGGTGCATCAGGCTGAGATCATGCTGCCTGGATTGGGGTCTTGAGAAGCGCCATTCAACCAACTGATATTCGAGAATTAGCCTCAAGGTAAGGATCACTAATGCTGACCATATTCGACTGCCCAGTTGATCGAGCCATCTTCAAAGCCCCTTGTTGATTCTCTGTCTTGGAATGCCACCATGGCGTCCCTGGACGAGGCAAAGAAGTCGATAGAAGAGCTCGGCTACTTTTGTCAAGAGAATCCCGACGTGGGACCACGAATTGATGCGATTTTTGAAGAAAGCAGGTACCACTCCAGGGATAAACCTACCTTAACATCCACCAAGGCCAACATATTTGAAAATCAGGTATAGTGGACAAACTCTTCAGCGCCATAGCCAAAATGTACCAACAGACAGAAGAAAGTCCGGACTATAGTAATGAAGACGGGTGGCGTGTATGCGTTCCTTCCCGGCCACTGACACATTCACTAACGAGCTGGAGGTCCATCATGGATTCTAGGACTGGTTTCAAGATTTTCAAAGGCCGGACCATCACCTTAGTGTTTATTGTACCCGACGAGCTTACACACTTCCCCAAGATGGGTATGCCAGAGGATTGTGGACTTGAAGCGCTTGTCCAGCAGATGCAGGAGACAAGCGACCGTACTGGTGTAAATATTGAGTTCCAACCTACCAATCAATGTACCTCAAAGCCTAGAAGAATCTGTGGGATGTGTGGTGGCACAGGCACAAACGGTGGCTACACCTGTGCCCTCTGTGGAGGGAAGAAATGATAGAAATGGAGGTCTCGGAGTGGCTGGAAACTGGCTAAGAATAGGGGAGTCAGTTGGAAGCTCTTCAAACTCTACAGACCAGAACAGTAGTCTTCTCATGTAGGTATTGTGTTGTGAATGCATTAATGTCTTTCTCTGCAGGGGCTTCACGGATGTGATGAGATGTACCAAACAATCCCACGTGCCCTTACGGGACAATGAGTCGGCGTGCATGTTGATAGTCCAATGATTATTTCAGTGCGGATGATCACGACGTCGAGATACTTGACGCTGGTGTCACTAAGAGCGAGACTGGAGATGGGCTAGTCTCTGGGTTCACCCGCATGCGCGCGAGGGTACTTGAGGTACCCAAGAGCAACTCCACTTGCTTTACTCCTGACGATATCGAGAAGGAGTCCAGAGAAGCATGCACAGTCTGTATCTTGAGAACAAGGGAGATGCGGGAGGAACAGTGGGGAGGTAGAGAAGGTCAGCAGCTAGTACAAGGTTATCGACCAACGGGCGGACGAGGTCTAGTGCTTGAATGGGTTGAGGGAAGTGATTCAGAGTATAGACGCGTGGAAACGGTTGCATGGGTGCCTAGGTATGGAAATATTTGAGGGTGTTGAGCACTAGGAGTTTGCCATTATTTAACCGAGACCGCAGGGGACATGAGGTCATTCTCAATCGACGCCAGCAAGATAAACTCTATCCTCTCAGAATTCCACCTTCAACTCATCAACTTGAACAATGCTCAGCTGGGCACTAAATACATTGAGCCAAGTATGGCCTCCAGCGCCTAAATTCACCGAAAAAGATGTGCCAGATCAATCCGGCAAGGTGTGTTGTTCTCACCGACTTGAAAGCCTCGATTGACACCCCGCAGGTCTTTATCGTCACTGGCGCGTCAGCCGGTGTAGGCAAGGAATTGGCTCGCATTCTCTTTTCGCTAAATGCAAAGGTGTATCTTGCTTCTAGGACTGAGAGCAAAGTGAACGAGGCCATCGCGTATATTCGTTCTGCTGTTCCAAAGTCTACAGGCGACTTGGTCTTTTTGCCTGTTAACCTCGAGGATCTGGACAGCGTCAAAGAAGCAGCAGCGTCATTCCTACAGCAGGAAACACGTCTCGATGCTTTGTGGAACAACGCCGGCGTCATGAGGCCTCCCGAGGGCTCTACATCGAAACAAGGCTACGAACTGCAGCTGGGCGTCAACTGCATCGCTTCTTTCCTCTTCACTCAGCTTCTGACGCCAGCTTTGATTGAGGCTGCTAAGCATGAGCCGCCAGGTTCTGTGCGGGTCTTGTGGGTTGCTTCCTCTGCTGCTGAACTGTTCTCTCCGCAAGGAGGTGTAGACATGGATAATCTGGACTACAAAAGGAATGTGTTTTCCGGAGAGAAGTACGGAATGAGCAAGGGAGGTATGGTGTTGCTTTCGCAAGAGTATGCACGACGCCATCAAAAGGACGGCATCATCAGCGTCGTGGGTTTTCTCACTTCCATTATAGGTGACTATTTGCTAACGTGAATATAGTCTATGAACCCTGGCAATCTCAAAACAGAGCTGCGCCGTCATTTGCATTGGATTGTCGCCACCTTCTTTGGCTGGATGAGCTGGGATCCAGTATACGGCGCCTACACGGAGTTATTTGCTGGATTCTCACCAGACATTACGCCCGAGAACTCTGGCTGCTGGGGTATGAATCCAACTCAAGTGGTAGAATTTTATCTAACACATCACAGTTATTCCTTGGGGACGAATCTCCCCCGTCCGTGAAGACATCCGTGCCTCGGCAGAAAACGGTCTGGGAGAGAAGTTTTGGGAGTGGTGTGAGAGAGAGACCTGGGAGTATCGCCTCTAAGACTCATGATTCGGTCACTGCTATCATTGTTTCATGCCTATTCTATGCTAGCACGCGGTTATGGTCGGATGATTTGTCAGACAAGTCATGAAAGGCCTAGCTGGGTCATGTTAGGATGCAGCTAAATTACCTCGTTCTCCTCATTGAGTCAGCTCTCCGCTTCCGGTCCCGGTTCCGGACTTGAAGATCTACAAAAGATTGTTTTGTTGTGACAACATCCCATTTCTCGACACTTCCATTTATCGAATGTTGACTATTAACTGGTTGATTTGGTGTGTCTACAAAGATGGCTTCCAGGTATTGTCCATTCGTACTTCGATTTATGCCTCTAACTAATTACATGTGTATCTAGGGACATTGCTGACCCTCCGTTCACATCCAATGAGCTCACACTCGAAAGAGCAACGTCTCGGGATGTGCCAGCCATAAAAGCCATAGTCGATGCGGCATACACAAAGTACATCGAGCGCATCGGCAAACCACCAGCTCCCATGACAACAGACTACGAAGAAGTGCTTCAATCCCATGACGTCTTTGTCTTGCGAAGAAAAGAAGACGACATCATAGTCGGCTCCATCGTTCTCGGCCACCAACAAGGTTCTGACGCAGTCAAGATCAACAACCTAGTCGTGGACGTGACGGCGCAAGGACGTGGCTACGGAGGCGTGCTCATGCGCTATGCAGCTGACTTTGCAAAGTCGCGGGGATGCTCTGCACTGGAGTTGTTTACGAACGTCAAGATGTGGGAGAATCTTGGACTTTATGCCAAGATGGGGTTCGTGGAGACAGAGAGGAAAACAGACGAGGGCTACGAGCGGGTGTACTTTCGCAAGGACTTATAGTCGCTTTCAAATGTCCGACATTATTGTCGTATGTTGTTGCATATTTTCAACGAAACTATATGGCCATATAGAGTCTTCACAAGGTTGTGAATGTCTGTTGTGCACGGCATGCCGCTGACCGTTGTCTCGACCCTGCGAGGACCCTCATTTTTGTTCCCATGTCGCCAATCCGGGCGTGTCGACGCCGGAAATAGGCCCTATCAATGAGCCAGACCAGGACAGTGTAGCCATCATGTCTCAGCTTGGGCTTATTCCTTCGGTCGGGGAGGGTATAATTTGGGCATGCCACTGGTCCCCATTGATGTGGACCAAAGCCACCCGATTGAAGCGACTCCAGACACCCATCACCCATTTATGCCAAATTGATTCAAACAAGTCTCGATGTTTTTCTCATCCTGGCCTCGGTCGGAGCCTCTCAAAGCTAAAGTTCCAGACTTCAGCCCTCCTGGGGCCATCCGACGACTCGACCAGTCCAACATGCTGCATCACGCTCGGATCAAGCGCCCATTTCGTCAATCCCCTGTCTCGCGCGTAGTCCTCGGTGATCATGTCGCCGGGAAACTGGAACGGTGGTGTTCGGAGAAAGTCTTGGAGACCTTGTAGGTGGTGGTTCGGGAATACGAGGCCTTGGGCGCAGCAGCCGTACCGAGGCATCTCACGGACGCCAGGGGAGAAAGTGGTGAGACGACGCAGGGTGGTGCGACCAGTCACGAAAGCTAGGGCAATGCAGGCTGGGATCCAGAGGCCGAGGAGCAATGCGACAGTCTGTGCAAAGTCTTTGCTCGCGAAAGAGCCAGTATGACGATGACGACGACAGCGCAGGGCGACCAACAGGCAGACAATGACAGAGGTGTATGCCAGAATGACCACCTTCAAATAGTCAAAGATCTCCTCGTTGTTCCAACCCATGAAGAGTTCAGAGTAGAACAAGCGCAGATAGATCCAGTCTGTGCCCGAGTTCTTGGCCTGTTTCTCAACTTGAGCAACACCCTTCTTGAACCGTGTGAACCAGTCGCGCGAGGCTATAACATCGTCTTCGACAAGCGCAAAGTATGAAGGGTCTCGTTTTCGGCATACTTCGAACAGGACAGAGTGGTCGAGGCGGATATTCTCAACTCGATCGTCGCTGCGACCGACGCCGCGTACATCGTGAGGAAGGATAGTGTAGTTGAGGTTCGTTTGTTTCTCGTCGGTCGTTTCGCTAACGTTTGTGTTTTCGTATACGAGGACTTCGTCGGCGAGGTTGAACAGCCATTCTTTTCCGTATGCGAAATGCCTCTTGGGATCTTTGTCGGCAAGTAAAACAGCAATGTGTATCGAGTTTCGTTCCTCGGGGGTGAGCGCGTCGACCAGACTCCCAACAGCATGCGCAAGAAAAGCCGAACTCGTGCGATTGATGCTCGGAATTCCAATGCACAGAAATTCTCCCGCTACCGGCGCGTCGGTCCTATCTGGCAGCTCAACCGCTGGGTACACGTCGCGTCGTAGGTACTCCTCAACCTCTGCCTCTCGAACAGCAGAAAAGGACCTGTCAAAGGCGCGATCGGGGTCATAGAAGACAGAAGAGGGGTCATCGTAGCTGTTTAGGTAGCACCATACGAGGGCGCATAGCCAAAGCAGCCAGAAGCCGATGTTTGCGCGAGACGGCCGCATGGCTTCATTGCTTGTTGGAGAAGCAAGGAGAGTCAAAGACGGAGAGGGAGGCTGAGACGAAGGATGGCACACATCGCCAACCACTGTTTCAATTGCTGACAGGTACCCACGGTTAAACTGCGTCATCATTGGCCCGCCCCCTTTTTTTCCGCCGCTAAGCCTTACTGTCTGATTGGCGATCCCGTATTTCTCCACTTGGCTGACATCACAGCCTGCATGGGTTATTTCTGGGGGTAGTTAGGCAGTGTCAAGTGATAGATTTATTTCAGAGGGAGTATCGAAAGCTGAATCTTTTCTGTTGTTCTTTTTCATGTATGGAGGTTAATTTTTGAAAACTCGAGTCCCCAAATGAGCTCCTAACGTTGGTGATTCTAGAGAGATTGATGCATGTACGCGTCTTCATGATAAGTGTTGGCATGGAACTGCTCAAGGATTCTACTAACCCTAAACTCATGGCTAAACTTGAATCACCTTGATGTTAGAAAGCTTAATTATGAATGCTAATTAAAGAATTATCTTATTTATTTATTTGTACAGGCTTAATCCATTACATATCAGAAAATGAGTGTTGCCGAACAGCTTCATCTTACGATACAGGGTAGCCAAGTTCCGTTCCCATCCATGTTGGTGCTGCACATCAAAGGCCTATTTTAACGTTTTTCAACGTGACCACTCTATCCTAGCGGTAGTGTTAATGAATATAAACTGAAACTGGTCCTTTTCTCTTCTTCTACCTATGTTAACCACTCAGAGTTTCCTTGTTTCCCTTGCCCAAATCCGAAAGACACACTTCAAAATAACTATGAGGAAGCTCAGACCAATCATTTACGCGAACGGTTATCCTAGTTTTGGTAAACGCACCTTGCCAATGAACTCTGGTAAGCCCCTTGATCCTGAATCTTGCCCTTTGGCTAACGCGAGCGCAAAGCCAGCTCCTACCAAACGCAAAGGTGGTCAGCAACCATCTTGTCATCGACACCGCCACAGCTGTATTTGAGAAAAACACCCGAGAGCATGAGCTACTCTGCGAAGACTGGGTAAAGATCACATCCCCTTGAGCCCATCTTTCATTAATGTTCCTAATACTGTGCAATAGCGAGAAGAGTTCTTGCCGCAAATTGCCAGTTCAACGACACAGGATACGATATGGATTTTTACGCATTATCAGCCTTTGAGCGGGACTAGTCGCGCATACCTGAACGTAGCGGCGTCGCGGAGGTCACCTTTTATTTCCATCATACTTGACTGCGACATCAGCGAAAGCTTGAAGAGAGCCGCTAGCGACGATACCGACGACAGCGATACGCAACTAAATGACCTTGACACCCTGGGCGGCCTCAGGGAAGAAGGCATCTTCCGCTTTGGAGGTGAACTCGAAATGGAACTCGACGTGACCGACTTGAGCCCAACAGAAGCGGCGAGAAGAATATGCGACCATGTTTATAAAGTTGTTCCAGGCAACCTTCCTGAACCAGGGGCACAAGCTCAACCAACTTGTCGGATATGAAGCTGGAATGCCAAGCCATTGGAACATGAACCCGGTATGAAGTACCGAGGCGATTCTGCGACACCAGGGGTCAAACACGCGCTTGTCCCATCGAGACCTAGTCTGTTGGGACATTTGCATCTGTTGTTGGCTGTTCTACGACGTCATTCCACTTAGTATTCAGTATAGTATTTATAAAACACTTCCAAGGCAGATGAAATAGTCAATTATAGAGTAGAGCCCAGTTATCCGAATCCGGAGTTGAGTCGGTTCCACAATAGATAGTACCACTGACATCCTCATAACTCTTGCGTAATATTGACTCACCTTCGGAGATGCCATTTCTTCCATTCATCATCAACACCGGACATAGAATCCTTTTCGCCTGCCAAGGCTGAAGGCTGGCTGATCCGGGGTGCCGCGGGAACCTTGCATCCACTCAATGGCTCACACGGCCTTCCCTCCATTCCACAACGCGGAGTCTTGCGCGCCAATTGCCCTTCAAGAGTTAGCCCAAGCAAAGTTCGGCTCAGGACGCGCCTCGGTAGGTTTCGATGCTGCTGTTTGATTTGTCGGGATACGGGGCGAGACGTTGTCTCGCTTATAGCGGCAGTCTTTGTGCGACGGGGATCGGAGGCGAGCTCGGATGCGAAATTCGGAAAATCCGCCTCTGGATCATGGCTTGGATTAGCTTTCTTTGCCCTTGCATTGGTCTTTTTGGCACTCGTGGGGGTCGAGTGGCGCCATCGATGAGTGATCACGACATGCTGACCAGATGTGCTTGTGATGTTATCCCCAGCTGCGTCACAATGAGAAAAGTAGGGCACAATTGAAGTTGAAGATCTCAGCCGTCGTGTTTTGGCTGGAAATAGGTTTATTGCTATGATTCTAGTTGCTTGTTCCTCTCATGTGGTGGTAAATGCATCTGTATCAACTCGACATCGCTCGCATTATCCCTCTTCCCATAGTCCCAAATCTCCTCCGTGTACGTGAGAGAGGGATCGCGCAGGCTCGGGCCTGCTGACATGGGTGCATCCTCGAAATGGCCCATTGGTCGGGGGTCGTGCATCTTGACCCCGATCTCGGACTGTCTTCCTGCTGTTGATTTGGTTTGTGTGTTTTCGGTCGGATATCCTGAACTTCCTCGGGAGCCAAAGTAGGGTCGGAGAGAGGGGAGGCAGGCGACGACGAGGCCGACGTTGACATCGAGGGAGCTCCAAAGGACTGCGAAGTGTTAGAATCCGCGCGGCACTGGATGGCTAGGTTGTGAAAACGTACTGATAGTGCTGAGGGAGATGGAGTAATCCTCCCCTGCCTGCTGGATCGCAATGAAGCGCACTAGACACACGGCAATGTTGATGGTTCCGAGAAGAAACGTAAAGTAAATACCTAGCCTGAGTGCCCTCCTGACGTTTAATGCAGGGACAATCAGCCATGGCAGAATAAAGACTGGGCTGTTAGAAAGCGTAATCATCATGGAGTAGAAGACTCACCGAGGAGGTCCCCAAGAAAGTGCAAACCCCAACCAACCTGGAAAAGAATAGCATAAGTGGAGCCTGGGCACGACTTTTCAACGCTAATCGCCCTGTCAAGAACCATTAGACGTGCCATCGGTTTCGCGTCGAAGGAACTCACCAATTCCGTTCCAAAGGCAGACAAATGGTGAATATCAGAGTGATTGTAACGATGTATGCGATAACCACGAAGACGATCGTCACCCATAAAAATATCCTTCTCTTAACCATGAACTGAGGAAATACCTGCAAGTAGACGGCGAGAAGGGCGGCTTTGCATAGGTAAAAGGTGGTGTAGAAGGGAAAATTGACGGCAAAGAACAACTGGATTCGTCAGTCGTGATTCTTGCTGCCCCTTCAAGATGCTCTCACCTGCAAAACCAGCTCTAAATCTTCCACTCCTCCTTTGTATCCTTGCAGGGATGTATGCACGTCGGGGTCGAGAGCGCCCATCCTTGCAAAAATTGGCCCGAATGCTGCTGTGATGATGGCAAAGACCCATGCTGTGCACATGATGATGTCGCTAACCAGCATCCGTCGGTTCTGAATCTTGAGTCGTAGGTATACTCGAGCGGCGATGACGGCCGTGGCGACCACGATGAGGGTCCATTGTGAAGCCTGAAGCTGTGTTAACCACGTCGGAAAAGGCTGTGGGTTGAACGCACAAGGATGGCCGCTGGTCCTGGATTTCCAAACGGCATTGTCCACGATGGATCTGAGAAATTCGGGCTCTCAAACCCCCCAGAGAGGCTCAAAATCTAGGGCGGGGGTTCGCTCAATCGCAAAAGTCGCATCAAGAGTCTCACTCCACCACGTGAAGGTTCTCTCGCAACCCTTTTAAACTCTCCCCCCCTCGGACTTTGCAAGAATGCTGACACTTAGGTCGCGACCCTCTTGTGGCTGTTTACAGTTTCTGGCAAGAGATGATATCAGACATGCGAGCCTTGCGCATCTGGGCGCATGCCAGTCGAGGCACGCTAGGTTGAGCCACCAAGCCAGAACCATCCACACAAGAACCTGGAAGCGGACGGGGCGCTTTCCCATGGGGAACTTGTACTGCTAATCAGGTCCAAGTCCCGGGAGGGGCGATAGTATCTGTACTCGCCACCGTTTCGACGTTTCCAGCTTTGGTGGAGGGCCAGGGCGGCTTGGCAGAGGGCTGAGTGACGAGTTGATATTTTGTGTGTGTTTTGGGAGAATCAGTCACGTAATGAGGAGAAATTAGGTTTTGAATGGTTTATTGATCTATTGATTTTTTCTTGTTCTGGGTGGGACAGAACCTTGTCACCTATCTATCTGATATCTTCCCCAGAGGCTCTTGACGGTTCACATCTGGCTTGAGGCACTTATATGCAGTGCTCAAAACATGTGGCCTGCTTAAGCCGCCACATGGTGCTCAAGACAAAAGTCGCAAAAGATGCACGATAGGCTTCGGAGGATGTTCCTGCAAGAGCAGGCACACTGGCATCGGGGGTTAGCTACCTCGCGAATGGACAGATCGAGAGTGGTGGGAGCGGAGGTAGGGGAAGATGGGACCGAGTTTTCGGGGCTAGAGGGAGCCGAAGTGGTGGGAGTGACAGTGATGGGAGTGGGTTGACACATCTTGATAGTGTAAGTGAAAGTAAGAGTGTACAGTTTTGGTGTGATGGTTGTGAGTGAGTGTGATAGTGTACTGTTGTGAAGATACTGTGATGAGTGATGACGGAGGCTACATTGCTGTTACTGACCAGAGATTTATACTTGATGGGCGTGCGTAGATGGCTCATACTCACTGCCTCACTTGTTGTGATCAACTCCATCATCACTGCCCTTGTTCACTCCCGAACAATGGGGGGAACAAAGCGCAGAGAAAACTGGCCCAAGCGGTATTCTTTGATCACTATGCCATTGAAAGCATGAAAAGATTTGAAGAGACCTGGGAGCATACAAAGACCTACAATGCTAAAAGCCATAAAGAGCTGTTAGCTATTTATTTCGCCGAACAAGACGGAACACCTTGTTTATGGGCCTTGAAACAAAGAACGAAAACAATCCTTTGAGTCTAGTTCACGAGTAACAAAGGGCCCGATGAATCCGTTTAGGGGGTTATGATGCTCTTTGTAGGTACTGCCGCAAGTTCGATCTTGAGGCTCAGTTAACCCATCAAGGGCCGAGGCTCTGTCGCAAGTTCATAGTCCTGGTTGGAAAAGCAACTATCCCTGAAACACCAGGACGACCCGTCCTCCCCACCACTTCCTTAACTTGTTCAAGTATGTACATAGTCAAAGGAAACTTTGCCATAGATATAACCGACTTTTGATTACCTTGGCCTATTATAAAAGTATCATGATATTAAACACAATGAGCACAAAATCACCCGGACCTGCAAAGTACAACCCCAATGGTATGCAGAATGTCACCTGAGCAAATGACAGCGAGATTTCTCAATACAGATAGAAAGAGAGAGTATTATAGGGAAATTGGAATAAACGCGCCTTATCTTTGAAGCAATTCCATTTCACCCTTTTCACACGTGGCGTCGACACAACCAACAACTGACGAGACACGAGTCAAGAGAACTTAGTTCCCGCACCGTTGGTGTGAAGCCACCCGAACAACTGGTGTCTTGATCGTCAGGGGGTTCAAGAAGTCGCGCGAGATTCTCGATGCTGTAAACACTCTTGCAAAATCTTGTCAGAATGAGAATGGCTGATGAGAATGGGTCAATTACACGGTTCTAGAGTTGCGATGTAAGTCGGCTGCCCCATCACAGCTGTATTCCACCATGAGTTAACAACAGTCTGCAGGCTATTAATAAAATATCAGTCAAAAACATTGGCCTTGGCGAACAATTGCTTTGTGTTGAGGAATCGACAAGTGGCATTGCTGACGTGCAGTTCTCTGCTGTTGTGGGGGAGCATCTCGCAAATGGCACCCAAGATGAGATGACCAGACCAGAATAGACCAGTCAACCAATTGTGTGAGAATAAACTAAATTCTCCAGTAACACGCAAGACAATTGGCAGTTTTGATTGCCTCTTCAGATCCATCCGGCAATTCCACCATCTTCATGTGGAGTCTGGCGACATCTCGGAGGTGGGGTCGATCGGACACTTCCCCGCGTGAAATCTCTGAAAGGGAAATTTCTCCCGGCGGCGAGATGTTGCCTTTTTGAGAAGAGCAGCTCCACTTGAGCTTTCAGGAGCTGTATTGGGCAAGAAGCCCCGGATGATCGTCGAGTCGTGGGCTTTGGCGGGATATAAAGCCGTTGAATTGTGAGGAGGAACTTGGACTTTGCAACATAGTCTCTTCTACAAGTTGATTGTTTGTCTTGTTCTATTTGTGTTTGTTCTGGGCAGCCAAAATGGTCGTTATTAAGCGGTTTAGAACTGTCTGGGGTATCGACTCCGGAGAGAACTTCGAGAAGTGGATCCCTTGGTTCACGGATTTGAAGAAGCAGGGCTACTGTTTGTTTCTCAATATCGAGCAAGGATGCAAATACTGATTTGATTTAGCTGGCGTCGAGGTTGACATTACTGATCGGGATGCCGATAACTTGCGACTCCTTCGAAAGCTCTTGGATGATGCTGACTTTGAGGCGACGGTGCTGTAAGTTACCTTGATCAACTGCAAGCTACGACAGCCTAACGAGTCAAAGGATGCACACTGCTTGGGCAGGCTATGTCGGTGCTCGACCCGCAGGCCTCACTCCTGATATCCATCTCGACGTCTACCGCAAGACTCTTGAGCTGGCCAAGATTCTGCGACCAGTCAAGATCAATGCCCAGTCTGGAGGGTAAGCAAGCCTGTAACATATAGTCTCTATGCATTTTACTGATCTTGGTAGCGACTACTGGACTGTGGATGAGTCCGTCTACTTCTACCAAAAGACTCTGGAAATCGACCAGGAGTTGGGCCTCACCGGCCTAGTCTCCCATGAGACACACCGCAACCGAGCTCTATTCACTCCCTATGCAACCAAGCAGATCTTGCTCAAAGTACCCGAGTACGTTTCCCCTATCGTGTCTGTCTGATCATCATTCAAGGATTATTTTAGGCTCCGGATCACAGCGGACATTTCCCACTGGGTTGTGGTCTGCGAGCGACTCCTTGACCTCGGCGAGGAGGATAAGGAGATCCTGGATCTTCTAGTTCCCCGAGTAAGTACATCTGTTTGAATGCGCATATAATAGGTCAGTTCTAATAATTGGCTAGGTCCACCACATCCATGCCCGAATTGGAACTACTCAATCCTCGCAATGCCCTGAGCCTGAGGACCCCATCTTCAAGCCCGAGCGCGAATTCTTTGAGAAGCTCTGGCTGCGAATCGTCAAGGCGCGGAGCCAGGATGCTCTTATTACCTTTGTGCCCGAGTATGGGTAAGTCACTGACACTTTCCAACAAAGATTTTCGATTGCTGACTTTGTAGCCCATTCCCCTACCACCCCTACGGGAGCATCAGGACTCACGGCCAGGTTGCTGATAGCGAGGGTGCACGACTGCAAAAGTTGTTTGAGGATAGTCTCAAGGGGTAGATTAGACAGGATAGAATATTAAAGTTGTCAATTTTCAATTGCTTCTTTCGGGGTTGACACCATGACCCAGTTTCCGAGATTATGTTGGTTACATCTTTGGGATGACCTTTTCCTTCTGAAGAGTATCGAAAATCGACTCCAGATTCTCCCAACTGTCAAGATACCCAGTCCATCCAAGCTTTCGAGACTTGGTCATGTTCAAGACAACGTTGTAGTCTCGACCCCAAGCAAATCCGGCAAAAGCCCACGATGCCTTGTTCAGAGCAGAGGGATCCAGTCCTTCTCGGTCCGCCATCTTCTTCCAAGCGCTTTGCACTTGCTCGGTTTGAGACCATTTGACGAGATCAATCCGTTGACGGATGTAGCTCTGAGGCACACGATCCTGTAGACCCATTTCCTTGGCAAGGACAGACGCTGGTGGCTCTGACTGCAGAGGCCTCTCTGATGCGAGAGGAGTTTCGCGAAGGAACTGGTCAGCAGGAACCGTAAGACCGAAATATTTTGCGACGCGAGGCCACAGGTTCATCCACGACTCCACGTCGCCATTAACGACGTTAAAGGCCTCGTTAGCTGCCCGAGGCTCGAGAGCCGCCCAGCGGGAAAACTGCGCGTGTAGGCCAGCATCAGTGAAGACAGTGACGTTGGTGTAGAACTCTTCGGACCCCGGGAACACAAGCTCGTCCCCGAGTTCCTTGGACACGGCGGCGTAGATGGCGATTGCACTCCCAAAGTTCATGAAATTGCCCTTGGCGAAGCCGAAAACTTCGTTGGAATAAGTGACGTTCCATTCAATTCCGTGCTTCTCACAGAATTCGTGCAGGATGCGCTGTTGACGGTAGTAGAAGTTGGGAGGAAATGGAGGCTCAGGAAGCCTAGAGGCGGATGTTAATTTGGCTTCTGCAAGTTTGGTCCAATTCATACTCACCATGGATCAGTCTCTTGCATGGGAATCTTGACTCGGCCTAGGTGGACTCCATAGTTCTTGGCTCCAGTAACAAGCACGAAACGCTTAATCGAGGATGCACGCCCGGTAATCTCGAGGGCTTTGCAAAAGGCATTGAGCATATCGCCTACGAGTTGTCAGACACTAATCACCACTTGATCCAGACATTGGAGGGATTACCATTCACACGGGTGCTCTCTTCTTCCGAGTCCTGCTGCAAATAGGCAGCAAAGAAGACATAATCTGCGTCAACGCCCTTGAGGTCATCGGACATGGTCTCGGCTGCGGCTGTCAAGTCAAGGTGGACGTGCTTGACCCTAGTGCCAAAGTCCTCCTTCTTAGAGCGAGACATGGCGTAGATGGTGCTCCATTCTTCAGGTCTGCTGCAGAGCTCTTTGACGATCTCGCGGCCCAGGATGCCTGAGAATGAAACCTTCAGTCAATGTTTCGAGACACAGGGGAAAAGACTTACCCGTAGCACCGGTGACAATAGCTGAAGGCATGTTGATCGCGTAAACACAGCTGAATTGATGATGGCAAGAATTTTCCCCTGGCCTTGAAGTTGGTTTTAACATTGCCTCGACGTCATTGAGATATAAGAGGCTGACAAATGGGAGGCTCCGGTTTGCGGCGCGAGACACGCCCTACAGACTTGCTACGCCATACGAACCTTGTGGCAACGCGCCTTAAGCCTTAATCTGACATCATTAAGGTCTCATAAATGGATACTTGTCTATGACTGACTGCATCTTGATTTGCTGTTTCCTCTGCAAAGGGGGGTAGGTGGCTCTATCCTCACGTAGTCTCGGCCCTTTGGAGGGTCTTGGTTAATGGTTGCTACCCATAACTCGGAGCGTGAGGGTAAAATAATATGATTATTGATCTGTCTTTTATAAAGCCTACGTATCTAAATTATTCAGCCGGCCCAACTTCGAGCCGTATTCAGATACGGCAGCTCTTTATCACACCAGATCGCCTGGAACAAAGTTTTACCAAGAACCACACCATCGATCAAAATGGTTCGGCACGCCCTTGTGCTTGGTGGCCACGGCAAGGTGGCCCAAATTCTGACGCAGGTGCTGCTAAGAGACTCATGGACTGTCACGAGTGTCATCCGAACAAAGGATCAAGTTCCTCAGATCGAGAGCTTGGCACCTGCAGGAGAGAACAACTTGAACGTCCTTGTTCATAGCATCGAGGATGTTCAAGACGTCTCTCAGGTCAAAGACTTTTTCTCCAAAGTGAAGCCTGATGTTGTGGTTTGGAGCGCCGGTGCTGGTGGGAAGGGTGGACCTGAACGAGTAAGTACCAGTCAGCACAACGAGTAGGCCGAGGGAATTATTAATGTGGAATAAATAAGACGTTTGCTATTGACCGAGATGCCGCCGTCAATTTCATCAAAGCCGCTGTCGAAACGTCTACAATCAACAAGTTCATCCTCATCTCCTATCTGGCCTGTCGTCAAAGGCCTCCTCACTGGTGGAACGACGCATCATGGAGATACGCCCAAGAGATGCAAAGCGGTTATCTCAAGAACTACTGCAAGGCAAAGTTGGCCGCAGACGAGACTTTGCTTCAGGAAGCGTCAAAGCGAGCCGGCTTTGTAGACATAAGTCTTCGACCTGGCATGTTGTCGGATGAACCCGTGGAGCAGGTTGAGCTTGGCAAAACTGCTGGATCGGAGGGCAAAGTGAGTCGTGCGTCGGTGGCAAAGACTATAGTTACACTGCTGAGTCGCCAGGAGGTGCAGAGTTGTTGGTTGGATATGCTTGACGGTGATCAAGATGTTGAGACTGCTGTTGACAGCATTGTGGCGAACCGAGATAATGCGGCTGAGGGTGAGGACGTTTACTTAGTGTAGAGCTGTCATTTAAATGCTTTTAAGGAAAAATTAAGACGACAAAGAGATATATTATGTCCTTTGATTCGTCACTCGGTTGATATTGTATTGCTCGGCACTGCGCTTTGCGGCGTACTGGTCTACCATCCGCTCGCTCTCACCCATACGTCAACAATCTTAGTCGGGTTCTCCTCATCAGACGAGTCAACTACAAGATACCACCCATACAGAGCCCCCGTGATACAGGCATGGTTGGGGAAAATGACGACGCTCTGGCCAACTTCCAGAGGAATAGGGGATAAATCAGCGGTATCCTCATTCTTTCCATGCTCCCAGGCAACAATGGCGTGCTCTTGACTGACTCGGTCAATAATCAATCGCCCCTCCGAGTTTGTCCGAGACTTGAGGTGAGCTTTGTTGATGATACCCCATCCTGGATAAGAAGGGCATGGCTCTCTGCCTAAACCGAGCACCCCGACGGCAACTAGTGCTTCTGGTTGAGATCGCTCTTTGTCATTGTAGACGCTACAGACCTCAGCAACGACCGAGATTGCAATCTCATCCTCGAATGACCCTAGGGCCCTTCTCGAGTTCGTGGAGGTTTGCTGGAGATCAAGGATGGAGTACACTCCTGCATGGAGTTCAAGAGTGGTCTGAAGTCCACCTGGTTTGCCGGATGAGATTGTTTGAATCACCTTGCGTAGAGATTGGGCAGCATTTGACAAATCTCCTTCCGCACTGGTCAAGTTTTCAATAGCCGTAACTTGAGGAGAGGCCCCGACGCTGATGGTGATCTTCTTATTCTTGGGGAATAAATGGGACTGGGCATGTACCGCCTCAAGACAGCCTTGTATCTCACCCTCCAGATTAGCCATGGCCTGTTCTGGCGTGGAGTCCTTGTAGCTCAGGCTACTATGCGAGTACAGTCCAATCAGCTCGGCTTCCCCCTGGGCCTCGAGCTGTGCCAGGGCTTCTATCAGGCCATTCTTGTTCAACGACGTTGGTGGAAGCCCTGCACGGTGGTAACCAGTGTCGACCTTCAAGTAGACGCGAGCAGGGAACTTCGTCTGCTGGGAAAAGCTCTTGATTGATTCGAGTTGGGAAGGATGGTCGATCATGACTGAAATGCTTCCCTTTCCCAGCTCGGAGCCAAGAGTAGCGAGACGTGGAATCTGAGATGGCGGAAGTGGGATACCATAGAGGATGTCGACATGTCGGCCTGCGTTTTTATACTCCTTGAAGAGTGGGAGAAGATGATCAATCTCTGCCAACGTCGATACCACGAGTTTGATGTCGCCACTTCCTTGCCCAATTTGAAGGCGTGTGCCCTCGAGTGTCTGCCAGGGGTTAGTTGATGACGCTCGAAGTTGGACTTTTAACTGACCTTGTGTGTCTTGACATGGGCACGGAATCCGACACCCAAAGCATCCACAGCCTCTAGCATGGATTGGCAATGTCTTTGAACTCGTGACACGTCCAAGATGACGGCCGGTTTGGGAACATCGTGGATATCTTTCCCGACATAGAATTGCCGTAGTTCGTCGTGCGGGGACGCAAGTCTTTGAGGAAGAGCCATTTTGTAGCTTGCACGGCGTTGCTGAGTGTTACTTGCAGCTAAGTGAGCTGAGAGTGATCTTGAACTTGGCGGGATTTGTAGAGAATGATGTATTTAACCTATTTCTACAAGCCTTGTCCGAGTGGCCCTGGTCACGGTGGGAAACTCACCGATCTTGGTGGAGATGACGCTATCCCCAATATGGTGCGCGATAGCGACACACCAGGACTCTCCGTCAACAATGACAGTAATTACAAGCGATGGTTTGGGCCTTTTTTGTCTCTCTTTTACGCTTGAGCGTACACATTGACTCAAACATGAGTGTTGTTGTTCGTATAGACCCTCCTCCATCCGCTTACGAAGGGTTCGACGTCGCCCTCTGAGATTCGCCCGCCTCGTGCAGTGCCTGGATACCTTTTGAAATCCCCTGAAAGCTTGATGACTGGCTGAAAGTCGTCGTCCTTCATGAGAATTCAGCCTTCGTCACACTCGGTGAGACCGACGGCGGTTGGGAAGAGCTGACGACACGACGACCAGAGGAATAAAGGGGAATACCTGAGAATAAAAGCCGTCCCGCTGTGAGCAAAAGTCGCCTGTTGACGCCTCAGGCCTGATATTGGGTCAATAATCAGCGTCTGTTATACGTTGGACCTATGTGAATGTGTTGCAAAAATGGCACAAGGCTCTTGCGAGTAGCAGTTGCAAACTGTTACAAGCTACTGCTGCTAGCTGTGAGAAGCTGCCGCTATAAGCTACCCGAGACTGTTGCAAGCTGCCATTGCTAGCAGTTGGAAGCCATGTATATAAGCTACTCTTGTGTTCTGCCATTTTCCAAGTCTTACATTTTAATTACCATTCGCGATCTTCACAAGAGATCTACTCAGACACCACCGTGCACAGAAAACCAACAAAGAGAGTCAACAAGTTCAATCTTCTCCATCGAAAATGGTGAGATCTCCCACCATGATTTTTCTTGTACGGGCTTCACGGCTAATGATCAATGCACAGTTAAACGCCATGAAGACATTGCGGCCCTTCTTCGACAGTCAGAGAATTAGACTATCCTCCGAAGGCTTCAGCTACTCCTCGATCCCTCCTCAATTGGCTCGGCGCGGGAAAGCCTTGATCAAGCGCCGCGATGATGAACTTGCATCCCTCTGGCTTCAATGGATCCCGGATCTAGTAGCGGATCCCCAAAACAATGCGTCCAGCCTGGCAGCCAGCCATGCCGACTTGGCACATAAATGGTGCATTCCTAGAATGTCATACTTTTGCAGCATCAGCAGCCAAGACCCGCGCGAGGGTAACCCTTCAAAGGAGGTCGAAGGGGTTCTGTCACTTGTCTACGCATTGCTGCATCAGACCCTTGATGAAATCCATTTCTTCCCCCCTCAAGATGCGCCGGGCCAATCTCGACTGAGTGCTCTCAAGCAGCGTATCTCGGGCTTGGACGGAACCGCACGGACTTTGAACGAGGCGCTTTCCGTTTTCGATGAGTCGACCCAACTTGTGGACCCATGTTACATATGTATCATTGATGGGCTTCACTTGCTTGAAGGGCCGGGTACACATGATCAGCTCTGCGAGTTGGTGAGGATTCTGCGCAAGACTATCTGGAAGCTTTTGTTTACGACTAGCGGGGGATCTAGCGTTTTGTCGCAGGAGATGGACCCCGAGGATTGTGTCAAGGTGGACGAGGAGTGATAGGCCTCTTCGATACTAGACTGGTATACTACAAGAAATCATGCTTTCGGTATCCTTCTCCTTCCCATACACCATGACAGACGTGAGCGTCTGGCTATGATATGAGTGAAACTTGCCCTCACCGCCACCATCGTCAACAGTTTGAAAGACGGCAAATACGTCCCGACTCCTCGCCCGTTCATGATTAACCGCTCGTAAAACTTGGAGTATCTGTAGAACGGGAAAGCTACCCTCTTCCAGGTGACTAGTCCGTTGTCGCTCTTCCAACCAGTTTTGGATCCAGAGGCCAATGGCTGGGTTTGAGGTATGTATGGCGCAAACTAGCAAGAGACCGGAGAAGCCGATTGCAAACGTGTTGAGGCGGATGCATTCTTCCCAATCGATCCCAGCGGCGATCTGAAGCAGAATGATAGCCCACCTATCTGCCTCTTGTGCCGAGGGAGTAGACTTTCGACCCTTTAAGAAGGGTGCACTCTGAACGATTCGTGAAGTGATGTAATAGGCATAATTCATAGCTGAATCATGGGACTGGAAGTATAAGGGGTCGATGGTGAGGCTGCTGTCCTCCAACATGGTCGGATATGCTGAGGGGAAAGATGCAATGGGCAACTGAGATAAGGGTAGCTTTGCGTGCCAATCGCCCAGCTTCCTGGACTGTGCCTTCAAGAGCAAGGAATAGGTGTATAAACACGCGTCGACTTCTGCCGCAGACGACCTTGTAGGGGCTGAAGAAGATTCCTGGTCATCGCCGTTGACGGGCTTACTCCCAACCAAATCCCAGTAATCGACAACGGCAGAGGAGTATATACGAAGAGACTCGCATAGCATGACCAATACCGAAGCCTTTGTGTCCCCAACAAGGTCCAAGATGAGCTCGACGTTGGGAGAAATCGACACTGGATCCTGCTTTCGTTGGAATTCAACGGTGCTGAAATGCATCCGTCGCCACCAGTTGTTCATCTGAGCTCGCACCCAAGCAGCCATAAGCCCATAACCGACAAAACCCTGTTGTATCAAGGTTTTCTCTTGAGCCTCAATGAGCTTTGTAGCGCCTCCCGAGTGAACGGAAAAGTCTCGAAAGTTTCCCATCGATGATTCCCAATAGCAGAAGAGGATGAGAGTTGCAAGGGTCGTAGTTGTCTGCGACTCGTTGCTGCCCTTGACCCAGTCGGATATGCCCTTGATGGCGGAGTAGTAATACTTTTGGCTCTTTGTTCTATGGCTAGAGTCAGGCCTAAATGAGAAGCCTGGAATGCTTGAAAAGTCGGAGGACTTTCTCTGTGGCAGCATCCGACTGAGACGCCCAGCAGACAGGGCCATCATGGTGTCAGTGACCACCAGGGGAAGGTTTCCAAGAATGGGAAAATCTTTGAAAATGGGATGCAGAGCCGGAAGGCATTGATTGAGCCAGAAGTCCATGTATACTACTTGATTGTCGCTGAGTAGAAAAGGGCGTGGGCCTTTGATTATTCGGTCAGGCTGGATCAAGCTGGATGTGGTCAAGTTGGTGTCCGGGATTATGAGGTCTGTGATGGGAGAGTTTGTAGTAGGCAAATGCGGGACTCCCGAGTCGTGGCAGTCTGATGTGGATTCATTCTGTAAGCCATCTCCAACGAGTAGCGGCGTCTCGATAGGTTGTCGGGTTTGTGTGGAAGTCTCTTCGCCCTCTGAGGTGCCAGGCGGAGCCCCTGGGAGTACATCCGAGCTCAATTGCGGCGAACGAGCGTCATCAGCCAACGGCTTCAATGAAGCGTAATCAACGTCACCAGCCCAAAGCGCAAACCCATCACCTAGAGCGGTGTTGGTAAACTCGAAACCGGCAACCCCCATATTCGAGAAGGGACTTATTGGGAGCGATATCATTGATTCCGAAAGCGGGGTCGAGAAAGCTGTCTCTTCGGGTGCTCGTGGGGTTGCCCCCGGAACGGCTGTTGAGGGTATCGGAGATGATTCATGAGGCAATGGGGTTTGTGCCGCGACTGCCTTTGGCGAACATTCCGCCTGCTCAGCATACCGGGCTCTCCTGTGAGTCTCCTGTTGAGGACCTGGCGATGCATTGAAAGACACATTCCTAAAATTGAAGCCCGCCTTGTACTTTTCACAGCGCTTCCCAAGTCTTGCGCATGTGCTGCAAGCAGGCTTCTTTTCATCGCACTATCAAGAGTCAACCCAGATGCTCCGCATCGCTAACTATGGAACGTACCTTTTTTCTTCGCTCACGGCATGTGATGCAGCCAGTTCGGGTTCGGACAATGTTTGTCTTTTTTGCGCGCCTTGGAGCGGCTTTGTACATATCTGCACTCAAGGTTGGCATTTTGAAAGATTGATCAAGCATTTATCGTGAGTTGATGGAGGAAACTTGACAAGAGCTCGGGAGTAAACTCTAGAACCGGCTGATAATCAGCATGACTAACGGTTGCCTCTAGTTCCGATTGGTCCAAGACTGTCAAAATCACTCAGCAAAGGGTCTTTATCTTGCGGCATGCCACCTTGATTGCTGATTAGCCTTAGCATACATAAACCCCCCATGTTGCTACATCTAAGCTAGAGTATATAAGAACATAATCTTTATTCCGCAGGGATCCTTTTTTGTTTGTGTGACATGGTAAATGCTATTCTTTGATTATGAAAAGCCTCTGGTCTTTTGGGACCTCGTCTTGTCTTGATCTCCTCATTTCTTCAAACACTGACTCAAACATGGGTCTGCAGAATCGACTTTGCCTGTTTTGGTGCACGAGAGCGACGCCCGAGATCGGCAGAACCAAAACGTCTATGGACAATAGCCTGACCAGATAAACCCAACTTCTCAAACTTTTGCTTTTACAAAACCATTGGCGAAGATTTATTGATGTGTTTCGCGAGGACTTTGAAACCTATTTTGGGAGACTGGATAGGTACACCACGCGAGGCAGATGCACACCTAGTGCGCATCTGAAGGGGTGGAGAAGCCCTGCACTGCAAATTTAACCTAGCCCAAGAGGCGATGGGGGCAGTTCGAGAACAATGGGTAGATCGCTAGGAAAGTATATGAAATTTGATAAAAACATGAGCGCTATGAGTCTGATCATCTCGACACCTCCTCCATATATAAATCATACACACCATCCCCCACATACTGATCCTTAAAGATCCATAACGACTTGGCTGGACCCAACGGGACAGTCTCAAACGACTGGCCGTTGGTCATCTGAGGCCCTTGTTCCGTCACCATGGATTGTAAAACTCGTGCTTCAGCGAGAGGGTTCTCTTCTGGGACAACCACCTTTTCCGCCACCCAAGTCGCCAGCACAGCTAGTAGCAGTTGTAAACCGGCTGTTATCCAGATGATGAGATGGATGATTCCCCAGTGTGAGACACCTAACTTTTGCCCGATGGTTGGCGCTCGGCCTTGCACGACAACGTCCGAGTTTGAATCCACGACGGTACTGAGAACACCAATTGTGAAGCGAGAAAGGAGCATCCCCATCGCTTCAGTTGAGCCATTCACGGGGGTTCCAAATGTGGCTGCCGATGGGTATATCATGTACTGGAAGCTTCCATTGTTGGAATAGCCCTGCAGTGCAATTGCAGACGTCGCCAGCTGTGCAAGATTGCTGCCAAGTTTATGCTCAGGTCTAGTGGCATTAGCCACAGACCCTAGCCTTGCAGTACAGTTGTAGAACCATGGCTCCGTCGACGAAGCTTCGAACACTGATAGAATACTGCAGCCTTCCCCACAGGACTCGTCGGTAGATGTCATGTACGTCGTCTGATCGGGTCCGTTCTGGTGCGGGATGGTGATGTTGACTTTCCGTGAGTCAATCTTTACTCGTATGCTCGAGTCTGTGCCGTTGCCTCCTTGAAGAACCGGGTAGCTCGAGCATTGTGTGGTGGCATTGATATTGCGGTTCGTTGTTACCGTGACAGGAATCGCACGTGGGTCCCCCAATGTCTGCGTGTTTGTTTCGCGGAAAACATAGGAACAGTAGTTGATGTCGCAAAAGAGGGAGTAATCGTCAGCAAACCAGAGCGTGCCAGGAATGGGCATAGCCTCAGGATCGCCCCAGTTGAGAGCCAGGGAGACGGTACCGTAACTGTTTGGCTGTCAGATAATATATCTGTTAATAGCCTTGGATTTGGCAGAACAAACCTGTTGGCAGTGTATTGCTGTGCTCTGATTGAATTGGACTGTTTGATGACTTTGTTTGTCTCGATTGTAGAGAGATTGGGGATGGAGACGTTGCCGGGAACGAGCAGGGCGCGGTCTTCAGTCTTTTCTACAGAATAGCACAGTCCGAGAGAGGCATAGCCAATTTGAGAGCCCTAGATTGTCCAATCCTATCAGTATCAAGTCTCACACAGAATAGAACAGAAAACGTACGAGGAATAAGATGACCCAAGCTGCGACGCTGAGGTGGATGGATGTTCGACTGGATTTGATGGCCAGCATCAAGACCTGGGTCATACTAGTTGCGTGCAAAATTGCCTTGACCTGAACAAAGGTATTAGTAGATATTCTGTCCCGCTGAAAGTACTGATTGTCACCTTTCCTGCTGATCGAGGTCTTCGACTAAGAATCCACCATCTCAAATCAGACACGGCGTTTGTCAACTGGCTCATAGTAGTTAAACCCAACGCAATCAAAAATCCCGTAATCAACGCATTGAAGTATCGCTTCTGCTTGTTGGATATGACTTCATAGTTGGAATAGCCGATCAAAATGACGTAAATGATGACGATAAAGGCCACCGTGATGAGCCATTTCCCAAGCACCCCCAACCAGAGCTTTGGTCGTGATCTTCGTCGTGCTGGGAGGCCTCTAAACCGAGGTGTTGTCTTTTCCATTAATTCGTGCTGGTGAGGCGGGCTTGGCGTTTGGTTACTTGGTCGACTCCCTCGCCAAGGCGTTGATGGATCATGCGAGGGTGCGTTTGCTGGGAGAGGCTTATAACTGCCTTCCATGGTGTGGATTTGTGTAAATTGAAGTTGGAAATACTTGAATGTGGCAAAGAATTGGGCTGTTGGAGGGTTTTATCTCTGTCTGACAGTTGGCTTTTTCGGCCAAGTCGCACAGCCAGGCTCGGCCTGTACTCATGTCGGCCCGTGCAAGAAAGACTTTCCAAGCCTCCCTAGACACATTGAATTAAGGTATTGGCTCCCCTGCCATTCCTCGTATTTTGGCCAAGATGATCTGGATCGCGACGCGGATCTGTCGCGTCGTGATTGGTCGCGCCGTAAAGACAAGACGGATGAAACCCCGGCTTGGCCGATGAATATGGGTCTAGGCAAACTCTGTTTTTCTTGACGACAGTGAGACGGTTTCTTATTTGTGGCCCTATGCGTTCCAGTTGACTCATCCCGGTTATGGAGATTTCGTTGCCAAGATATGACGTGCAATTGCCTGTGTCGGCTTGTCCGGTGTGATGTCGCAATGGTTTCAGTTGCCTCGGCCAATTGATGAAGAGATGGCCGACAATATCTGTCTTTATTCTTGATATCTCATGGTTTTATTGATCGAGTCGTGACTTTCGGTATTGAGACTACAATTATTGAGCATTTCACAACAGCCAAGAGTGAGGTGGTAGTGTTTGTTCAATTCGATATATACTACCTCAACAAGCCACACCTCGTCATGCCCAGACCTACTATTCCGGCTTCTGCCCAGTAACCACAAACCTGCATAACCAGTCAGTTTGACCATCGATCAAAGGTCAAAGTGGCACTTACACTTCCCAATAGGCATGAACCCTCGGGTTCCGCATCTCAGCCCTTACCTCAGAAAGGAAAACCAAAATCTCATCCTGACTCATACCAAGCCCATGCGCCAACAAAATAGTGCTGATAGCTTCCAGATTCCTCTCAATGTTGGCCAGCGTCCAGAGCCCGACCTCCTTGTACTTTGGATCCTTGGGCCAAGTGTTGATGGGCCACTTGAACGTCTTGCGCGTCACGTTGACGAAGCCCTGCTCTTTGAGGCGCTTTTCATGGTTTACGCCTTCGTCAAAGGGTCTTCCGAGATTTGCGGCGCCCTTGGAGGTTAGTTCATCCCATTTGTTGAGAGGAGAAGTGGGCTTGAGTGTTCCGTCGTCTGACTTGGCGGGGAAGGTAGGGTCAATGACTTCAAGCCAGCCTCCGGGTTCCAAGTTCCTAGGCCTGCGTCAGAACGGGGCCAAGAGGGCGAGTCTTGCGTCGCTTACTCAAAGCATTTGCGTGTAAACTTGTCCCAGTCGGCCAAACTGCCAACCATGAGGCGTACAAAGATGTAGTCAAACTTTTGACTCCAAGTCCAATCCTTCTCGGCGTCGTCAATCTCAAAAGTGCAGTTGGGAGGAACACTGGGATACCATTAGGCGTTTGCCCCAGCAGCTGAGGTCTACACTCACAAGGTTGGCTGGATAGCGGCAATATCGATGCCAAAGACCTGTTGAACTGAGTCATCTGCGTCAATTAGATCCCGTCATTAATCTTACCTGAGCTTGAGGGTGATTGTCGGCTTCGAAATCTGGTCAGCGTTTACTTCAACAGGGTTTGTATCGACATACCGAACTCGACCGCCCACACGCCTGTGCCTGTGCCGACATCAAGCACTCGCTTGGCTGTCTCAGCATTAGGAGCGAAATACCTCTTGCCGCCAAATGTCAGGAGAAGCTGGTGATTCTGGAGATCTGCCACGTTGCTGTGAGCCTCGACTTCACAACTTAACGTTCATGCGAGGTTACCCAATCTGTCTGATTCATGCTGCAGGCCAGTCAGTAAGGTCTTTTCATCTATTGAATGAGAGGCTATACTTCATCGCTAGGGAGATAGTATTCTGCAAACATTAGTTAGCTTGGGATTGATCAAGAGATTTGGTCCCGACGTGCTCTCATCTCGGTGATATCCACGACCATTGATCATGTGGTATTCGCGAATGCTTGAGCGCAACGACGCAGTGGACAGCTCGTCATCAGTCTAGTGGAGGTGAGTCAATAGACATCCCTGAATAGAGAGGGCCAGAATACTCACAACCACGATTGCCGAGTCACTGTCGGCCGGGACATCAGCTTCCTGAATCACGTCAGTCCCATCATCCGCCATCAATGGGCCGTTCCGTCGTCTCACGCACTAGAGGCGCCACCTGCTCTTCAACGATGTCGGCAGCAGTCTGCGCTAGAGGAGAGGGTTCAGGATCATTCGCCATCTTATCTAGTTGATTGGTTGGCAGGCGTTCGTCTGCGAGAAAAAAGTCAAGATCGCGACACAAGTTACGGGCGGGGTCGTTGGTCTTTTGACAAGTGTTGTTGTCTGTTGGTTCGACCCTGGCATTTATCCGCCCATGGTCTGATATGCAAGGTAACGCTCTCTGCATGGTCGTCACATTCGCTCGCTTGGCACATCATAGATAAGTGTTGTTGGCGATAAATTTGTCTCGGTTCTGCGTGTGATTGCGCGTGTTGTTCGTGAGACTTGAGGATGCCGCAATCTATGGCCTGACGATGACTGGATCAAGTCACTCACTGGATCGTGTCTCTCAAGACCAGATACTTTAGCTCCGTCGCCGGTTCCAACGCTTAGAAAGTCGAGAAGGGTATTTCAATCGAACAAGACATCTCAACCAAGCCGGCTTGTGCCGGAGTCCACACCGGGGAAAGGTTCTGATCAGGGTGAGTGTCAGACCGTGGAGGCAAGTAGGAGCGACTAGATAGCAATTGATACGGAAGTGGTGAGAACTCTTATAAAGAATACGATCATGCTTTCTCGAACGTGCAATCATCTTGTATTACTCTTGGTAGAATCCCAATCCCCCCATCGTATACCCATAACACCCGGCTAAGATTTAATGATACAAGCACATGACATCCGACAAGTGATTGTCAACAGAATTCTATGTAGTCCAGGTGTTCCAGATTAGTTGAAAAGCGACGCTCCATAAGCTAACCAATCTGCTTCCGGATCAGGTACGCCGTTCCTCGCCGAGTCCCCTTGGATATTATTCATGGTCTGAGGTCGAATGACCAGGTTCGCCGTGCTCTGGTTGGAGACTCTGGGATAATTGAAAAAGTCAAAGACGTCAATGTTGTCAAGCTCACTGAGAGATGTGACTTGAGTTGATGTCGGCTCCAGGCTCGAGTGTCGAGCTGTAGATGTGAGCGTCACCAGGTCATACGCGCTCCTAAAGTCATGTTAGTTCTGTTGTTTGGGGAGATTGTCCAAAACCTACCGTCTCATGGCGGCGAAACTCATGTCACCCTGTCTCCCCCGTTGGACAAGTCGGCTTAGAATTTTGGAGTAGTTGCTCGCGACGTCCCAATGTTGACCGACATTTCTAAGCGTATCGATAAAGAAGTCAATAAGGGGATCAACTGGACATCCAACCGCAGCGGCGTGAACAAGAAGCAGTCGACCAGCCACCCAGAGCGAAAATGCAAAAGGAGGTCCCAGAAGATTCAAACCATCCGCTTCAGAGACGTCACGGGTAATATCTCCAAGGCTTTGCACAGCAGACAAGCACCTCTGCATTGCGTAGTGCGAAGGCACAAATATGTGAGACCTGACGGTTGGATACGCCGCTGAAGAATGAAGTCGTACTGCAGAAGTGACGTATGCGCTATGCAACATGAACCAGTTTGCCACACGACTTGCAGGATCAGAGTGGCATAAAGCAGATATCTTGCTGTATTCACTCGGTAAGCTCTGCAGCCAACCATCCAGTGACCGGTCAAGCGTCTGGTACGTGTTTCGCCATTCGGCCATGTCTTTTGTAGAAGACACATCAATTGGTGTCTTGAGAAACTCGTGGATCTTGCTGAGGATGATGAGGATCTCGCAGTGATAAGTAAAACTGCCGAGGTTTTCGGGTTTGTTGATGAGATATTCTCTCTGTTGATCGTCACTTGGATGAAAAGCCCTCGTCTCAACCGGCACATTCTTGGAGAACAAGTCGTATGAGCAAGGTAGGAAACGCGTGACTTTCTTGCTATCGAGCATAAAGTCAAAAGTCGGCGTAGCTATCGTGGCGTAACGGTCCAAGAGGTATATCATCCAGTAAAGCCGTCGCCTTCCCTCGTCTTCGATCCATGACTCGGGCTTTCCAGCTGCAACTCTTCTCATGGAGCCGGTGTGCGGAGTTTCTGATGCGTCGGCTGACAGGAAGACGGTGATTTCTTCACATAGGCCGAGTTGTCTCACGCTTTGTGATAGCAACGACAACAGATTCCAGCCACGGGGACCGTTTGATGTTCCCAGTTCGTCCAGGGTTATAATGACGAGCGCTCGCAGAGCAGGTACGCTGATATGTTCCATGGCGTAGATCTGCACTGTGTGCTTAGCCACGGCGTGGTAGTATGTCCGCATCTCGGATGACATCCTTGGATCTTTGAGAAACCTCAGCGTCGTTGCCACGATCGCGTAGAGTAGAATCCGGTCGGCTTCCTCCATCAATGTCGGCCCGAAGAAGCTTGCAAAGGTGGTTTTTCGATCCAGGATGGGACACCACGTGTTGCAGTGCTTGAAGTAGAGGTCAACGAGGTTATAGACGACATCGTGAGGTGGTAGATCGATGATGAAGGAGTGAAGAGAAGGGTCTTTTCGAAATCCAGTGGCATTTGGGGAGGTGACTGGCTGCGTAGGGCCCTCCAAACTGGCAATCACCAGTGGCTGCTGAGGTTGGATTCCAGACTGCCATGTTGCGCCGGACAAGCTTGGTGACCTGGCCTGCGAGATTGAAGAGGCTCTTGGGAGACTTGTTGGCGTAAGTCGACCACCACCTTGACTTTCGCCTTGGAGATTATTCGCGGTGGAAGACGCGAGGCTTGGTGAAGAAGCCGCGTGATCCTGGACAATGTGCTCCTCAACACGACGGCCTAGAGCCTGTAGCAACGCGTCGATGCGATTGACTTTAGCCTCTAGCTCTACACTGAAGCCATTGCGAGCCGTCCCTGGCTTTTGTCTCTCGAGATAGACGCAGGCGCGGTTGTGTCGGGCGCACCACGAACAAGCCGGCTCAGCACGGTCGCATTTTACCTTGCGGGATTTGCACATCTCACACCTTGAAAACACAAACTATTCAGATTTTTTCGTATTTTTTATCGGGTAATTTCAGTCGGAAAAAAACCTACGATATCTTTTGGTGTCTCTCCCTCCTCCGCTTCCTCCCATTGGAGTTGGTGAGCCTGGACTCTTCACCACTGGATCCCTCGTCATTGCTGAGAGTCGAGTTGAGGTCCTCAACCTCAATTGCCGCTGTTGAGGGCTCGCTCATGGGGACTGTGCCGATCCCTCTCCCGAGGGTTTGGGACCTCCACATTCCCTCAGAGTTTTTTTCGATTGAGTTGCGTGGAGTAAGAATCTGGGGAAGAGCGATAAGCAGTGCACATGGATTGCTCTGGTGGAAATCTTGGTTGACAGGAAACGTGGAGAATTGGATCCAGAGATAATCTTGAGGAGAATGAAACGGTTGGTGAAGAGTAAGACCGAGCCTCGGTCCACTAACACCGGCGGTAAGCCGTCAATCTTTTACCCAAGTTTGCCCCAGTTAGAGTGGCCTAGACCCCTCCGGTGAAACGTGGAGATTCGACACTGTCGCCATTGATTCCTACTGCCGAGCTGAGGGGGCACACACCAAAAAGGCGGCAATTCGGAGTGCTACCCCCTCCCTGTCAGTGCGGACCAGGGGGGCCTGTAGCAAATAACATCCCAGAAGGTCTAGGGGCCTTCTTCTTCTGGACTCCGGGCTGACGTACGTCGATGCTTGGTAGGTTACATAAAGTTCCGGTGGAGATGAGACGCGCTGAGCACAGCGCAGTTCATGTCCTGATCCATGCTACGGCTTCTCCGGGAAAGAAAAATGCTTCGTTTCTCTTGTCTCCCCCCTCACACCTGAAGGATGTGATCGGCCCCAGGACGCTTTACCTCTATTGGCATGTGGCAGACGGCAATGGCTTAAGCGATCATCACTAGTGTTGACAGTAGGTAATTCAACGGGCCTGTTTTTAGCAGCCCTTGGCCCAGGCAGCAGTATTTCACTTCTGCTAACTACATACATATGCTACAGAGCAAAGAAAAAAGGAAGCACAGACATGAACGCTACAGACACCGCCTCATTTAGCTCGCCCACCCCTTGGCCATTTGAACCGCCTTCTCCCACGTCTCGAAACGAGCTGCCGCTTCCTCATTAGTGATCTGGGGCTCAAAAATGGTCCGGCCCTGCGTGTTGACATTCTCGAGGTCACTAAAGTCCTTCCAGATTCCCACTGCGAAACCGGCTGCGATGGCGGCGCCAAGAGCCGTTGTTTCTCGCATGGCTGGTCGATTGACAGGGATTCCAATAAGATCAGACTGCGTCTGTAAATCCTTGTTAGCGTCTTTAACTCTTCCCCCTTGTTCAGCTGTTGTTGATGTACGTACCTGCATGATAAGATCCGAGTTGCACATGCCACCATCCACGGCCAGCTCCGTCAGGGCGTGGCCGCTGTCCTTCTCCATCGAGTCCAGGATAGCTTTTGTCTGGAAGCACGTGGCCTCGAGCGTGGCACGAGCAATGTGTCCTCGCTGCGTGTACGCCGTGATGCCAAAGATGGTACCTCGGGCATCGTCAATCCAGTACGGCGCAAACAGGCCGCTAAAGGCCGTGACGAAAGTGCACCCACCGTTATCCTCGACCGTCTCGGCCAGGGCGCTCAGCTTGGACGACGATTGGATGAAGCCAAAGTTGTCGACGAGGAACTTGACACTTGAGCCAGCCACGGCGATGCTGCCCTCGAGCGCATACATGGTGTTGCCCTCGCCAAAGTCAAAGGCGACAGTGCTTAGAAGTCCGTGGGTGGACATGACGGGCTTTGACCCCACGTTGTAGAGCAGAAAGCAGCCAGTCCCGTATGTGTTCTTGGCGAGACCAGGGGTGAACCCCTTTTGGCCGACGAGAGCAGCAGATTGGTCGCCCAGACACCCAGTGATCTTGGTGCCCTTCAAGCATGTGCCAGTCAAGGAGCCGTAAGCCTTGGTGTCCGAGGACCTCACAATTCTTGGCAGGGTAATCTTTGCGGGGTCGAGACGGAACCAGTCAATGATGTCCTCATCGTACTTGAGTGTCTCGAGGTTCATGAACATGGTACGTGACGCATTAGAAGGATCCGACACGTAAATGTCACGTTCCGTGCCGCCGTTCAACTTGTACGTCAGCCAAGTGTCGACGGTACCGAAAGCGAGCACCCCGCGCTCATAAGCATCCTTGACATCAGGAACATTCTCGAGCAGCCATAGCAGCTTGCTGACGGAGGGGTATGTGGAGAGAGGAAGACCGCATCTCGAGGGCAATTCACTGGCCCCGAGACGACGCTTCAGTCTTCGGACCAGCTCTTGAGATCGAGTGTCTGTCCAGACGATGGCATTGTGCAGTGCCTTGCCTGTCGTCCTGTCCCAGACAATGGTTGTCTCTCTCTGGTTTGTGATTCCCACGGCCTTGATCTGGTCGCGTGAGTTGCCTTGAGCCTCAAAGGACTCGACAGCTCCATCAATGCACTTTTCCACAGAGCTTATCAGCTCTTCTGGATCATGCTCATGCCATCTAAGCTTGAATTAGTCTCTGAGTAAAAGAGAACATGTCAATGGCTTACCCAGGATGAGGATAGATCTGCTTGAACTCGAGCTGATGCGTCGCAACAACTTCGCCACTAGTGTCAAAGATGAGGAAGCGCGAGCTGGTTGTGCCTTGATCAATGGCTCCAATAAAGGAGCCTTTGGAGTTTCCATTGATGAGAGGCATGACGCTTTGAGTGAAGAGGTATCAGTCGTAAAGGATTGGAAAACAAAAGGTGGGACGAGCTTGCAATGTGATGATTAAACCGAGATAAGATGCGATAGGACGTGTCATCAGACTGCAATGGACCAGACACTTAAGTATTCCCCGTCTCGGCTTGAGCTTGGAGATTCTAATGCGACACCATCACAAGCCGGTGCCCTCCTCCACGGGGAAGAAACCCCTCCCGGGTATAACCCCAGCTACTACCCCAAGGATCAGTTTGCGGGGTTTTACTTTTTCGTCGAGAAAAAGAGCACGAGATCAAGATTTCGGCCGAGGATCACCGCGGTTTGATTGGGGTTGCATCTTGACACGGACCAACACCACGTCTCACATTCCCTGATGGAGGTCAGAAACTCGGGTTTTGAGAACCCGACTTACATGGCCAATGGCACGAGCGGAGGACGCCATCGGGGTTTAAGCAGCGAAGGATCAACGTGGAGAAATTATCTTGACACCTCGGGACCTTGTGCATATCCCCACAAAGTGGGAACCCCGTTCTAGAAGCTTGAATGTGACAAGGGGCTTGGCGAACGCTTATTTGCATATTCATAGTCTATTATACTGTCTAACCAAAGTCCCTCGGGCCTCCGGAGGGGCTGAGGCTCGTCGGGGAAAGCTGCGGAGGCGGGGGATGGGCGTCTCGAATTTCTAGGATGGAGGGTGGTGATACCTCTCGGTGTGGGCTACCGAGCTCGCATCTAGACGTTACCCTCACCTGACTGACAAACACCGAAGGGCCCGTCCACAAGCCATGGTTCGATTGTTTCGGGAGGGATTGGAAGTGCTACCCCTTCGGCGCTGGACTTGCCCGTTTTCTAACCAGGAGTGTACCAACGGACTTGTAAGCCACCCTCATGGAGGATGAGGGGACCGGGAATGCGCCTCGGGAAGGGAAGCGATGTTCGCTCGCACCGGAGCCGAACGATGGCTCAGTCGGAGAGGATACTCTCAATGGCCTTTGTAACCTAATCGGCTTGGTGGCCAAGAGTTGCTGGTCCTTGCTGAGCATAAATTGTAACCACATCCCCATGAGGTGATGACGGCATTCACACGCATCCCCCCTCTCTAACAACATCTTTGCAATGACCGCCTCTTTCAACCAAGACTCCATCTCAGAGTCATCATTCAACAGTCCAAGCTCTCCGGCCAAAGTCGAGATGGTTCAGACCAAAGCGCTCAAGGAGTTGCCCAGCGATTCGACGCTACAGCCTCATGTTGGCGAACGAGAGGAGGTGTTGCTTTGGAGCAGGGTCAGGGAGACTTGCCAAGATGCCTTTTCGGAATTCTTTGGCACCTTTGTCATGATTCTGTTTGGCGACGGTGTTGTTGCTCAGGTTGTTCTGAGTAGAGGAACCAAGGGTGACTACCAGAGTATCTCTTGGGGTTGGGGGTAAGCTTTCGATGGCGACAGTCGACCTGAATTTTGATTAACTTGCTTGAATAGATTGGGCGTCATGCTTGGAGTATACGTCGGTGGTAAATCAGGAGGCCATCTGAACCCGGCCGTGACTTTGGCGAACTGCATCTTCAGAGGTCATCCCTGGCGGAAGCTCCCCATCTATGCCATTGCTCAAACCCTCGGAGCCATGGCTGCCGCTGCCGTCGTGTACGGCAACTACAAATCTGCCATCAACGCGTACGAGGGCGGCCCGGGTATCCGAACTGTCACAGGCGAAAACGCGACGGCAGGCATCTTTTGCACATATCCCGCTGCCTTCATGACGCGAACAGGCATGGTCTTTTCCGAGTTTATTGCCAGCACGATCCTCCAGTTTGTCATCTTTGCCTTGGCGGATAGTACCAACATTGGTGCTGGTCCGTTGATGCCTCTTGCCTTGTTCTTCTTGATCTTTGGTATCGGTGCTTGCTGGGGTTGGGAGACTGGCTATGCCATCAACTTGGCTCGTGACTTTGGGCCGCGGTTGGTTTCGTACATGATCGGATACGGAACTGAGGTTTGGTCTGCAGGAGGATACTATTTCTGGGTAAGTCAAGTCTTGATTGATTATTGCGCACGCAACTGACCTTGATTATAGATCCCAATGGTTATCCCGTTCCTTGGTACATCCTTTGGTGGTTTCCTTTATGATACCTTTATGTACACTGGCCCCAGCCCAATGAACACTCCCTACATGGGACTCAAGCGGCTGGTGACTCCTCGTCGATCAGTCTGGTCAAACACCTATGACCGCGCTCTGGATTCTCATGTGTAGGCTCCGCCCGTTAGGCATGGTTGAAGGACTCGGACGCTTTCGAGGTGAGGACGGGGTGTTCGAGAATCTTTGAAAAGTCGAATTCGGTGGGTGAAAGAGAAGCAACAGGAAATGAAACAGAGAAGAGGAAATACAGAACCCACATGAGAATGAGAAACATGTTTGGAGAGCATTATGGTTACTTAGGTAGTGCGTCAATTGATAGCGTTGATCGTCATAGTGTTTGCTTCAACCCCACGTGTGCCCACTTCACGATTCTCCACTGGAGTTTGTGATCAGCGCTGGTGGAACTTGGGAACGTCAGCATTTGAGACATTGTGAGATCGTTGTGGATATTCTTTGGAGTTCATGACAATGATTAAATCAATCAATGAGCGCCTAGTAATGAGGCAACTTGTCGAGGCATTGTCTTGAGAGCATGGCATCTGGTCAACTGGCTGGCTATCAACGATTTTTGTTGTAACTTTCGGGCCCAATATTTCTCTTTCACCGTCTCTTAGGCGTCATAATTAAACCATGATATCAAGTGATTTCCGAATGATATCAACCTAATCATAGCCATTAAAGCCCATGGACCTAAAAAGTCTGCTGAGATTCGACGTTGATAACACCATTCATCGATGCTCCAACTCTAGGGTGAGTTACGCGGAGCCGAGATACAACGTGGTAGGATATTTGACCCACACCAACCAAGTGGATAACAGTAAGAAACTGCAGGGTTTTGCGGCTCCCTTCCTGAAAGCGAACCTAGTCCGAATGGTACCAACCTGCATGCGCCTCTTACCTGAAGAGCAACATCAGCCAAGCCAACAACATTTTTCTGTACCTCGGTGAACATCAGCACGTGGCCACGGAATCCAAGTTTGCCGCCGGAGGTAGCGGGCGCACAATCAATCTCTCGGTCGTGCTCGGTGAATTAAGGTCGGTACCAAACCCCGACATGCATCTGTCAGGGGTCATGACCCTAGTCCCGGTATAGCTTAGCATCTCGGTGTTGAAATACCGACCTGCATATTTGTGGATGAGGCTGAGCGTTGGTCAAGAATTGGCTCACTTGCATGTTCGGGACGACTTCAACTTGTCAGATGAGAGGTTCTGGCGGGGCAAAGGGGTTTCATTTCGACGGGGAACTTGAGGGAAAATGGTCACGGGGAGAAACTTGGGACCGTGATTTGGCGTGGTCGGCATGTGCTCTCCGGTTCTTTGCAGAAGAAAGCGTCAGGTATGATATCAGAGCTGCTCGAGTGGCCCATTTTCACCCGGCAAATGATGGAAACTTTTTTTCCAGTGTGACGATCATTGTCAAGTTATCGTCTGTTAAAAACATACTTTTCTCTTTTCTTCAAGTTGATCGACTCGACACCATACTCAAGGCCTACCCTACCACCCTCACTCATTCGTATCGCCGCGCTCAAAGCTATTCAGAAGCGCCGAGGAGCTCAGTCGTCAAAGCACAAGCCTACCACCATGCAGCAGCGACTTCGAACAGTCAAGAGGCCTCTGCTCGTCGCTTGCGCTGCTGCAACAGCTACCGTAGCAGCAGGCAGCATCGTCTACGCGACTCGAAACAAGTCACATTCCATCGACAAGCCCATTGCGCCTCTAAAGCGCGATTCCACCGGCCATATCGTGCCGCCTACTTTCCAAGCTACAAAGACCCGCGCCGAACAGCTCGCCGACCTGCGTCGCAGCAACACACCAGATAAGAGTGCTCAATATGACCTGCTCATCATCGGCGGCGGCGCAACCGGAACAGGCATTGCCCTTGATGCCGTCACACGCGGATTGAAAGTCGCCCTCGTTGAGCGCGATGACTTTTCCTCGGGGACAAGCTCCAAGAGCACAAAGCTCGTGCATGGCGGTGTTCGCTATCTCGAAAAGGCTGTTTGGAACCTTGACTACGGTCAGCTCCAGCTCGTCATGGAAGCATTGAGGGAGCGCAAGACGTTTCTCAACATTGCGCCGCATCTATCAAGTTCGCTGCCAATCTTGTTGCCGTTGCAGCATTGGTGGGAAGCACCCTACTTCTGGGCTGGTACCAAGACTTATGACCTTCTAGCCGGTTCGCAGGGCCTTGAGAGTTCTTATTACTTGAGTAAGGGCAAAGCGCTTGCTGCGTTTCCGTTGTTGCGACGGGACAACATGGTTGGCGCTTTGGTCTACTATGATGGCCAACACAATGATTCGAGAATGAATGTCGCTTTGGCGATGACGGCTTCTCAATATGGAGCCACCATTCTCAACCATGTCGAGGTCACTGGTCTCGAAAAAGATGCTAGTGGTCAAATATGCGGTGCCAAGGTACGAGATGTACTTGACGGATCGCAAGCCTTCACAGTCCATGCCAAGGGCGTCATCAATGCGACAGGTCCCTTTACCGATGCCATTGAACAAATGGATGAGCCCTCTAGAGAGCCCATCGTCGCACCCTCATCCGGTGTCCATATCATGCTCCCAAAGAGCCTTTGCCCTAACGGAATGGGAATGCTTGACGCAGCTACCTCTGACGGACGTGTCATCTTTGTTCTTCCTTGGCAAGGCTTCACTCTGGCTGGAACGACGGATAACCCTTGCAACGTTGAGAAGGCTCCTGTAGCGCAGCAAGATGATGTGGATTTCATCCTCAACGAGGTCAGCAAGCTTTTGTCACCAGAGTCGGTGCTCTCCAGGAATGACGTACTGGCAGCTTGGTCAGGTGAGTTACCAACCGTCTTCAGCGCCTTGCCTTCTACTAACACCATACAGGAATTCGTCCCCTCGTCCGCGACCCACGAGCCAAAAACACCGAATCTCTTGTCAGAAGCCATCTCATCACCGTCTCCCCTTCAGGTCTTCTCACCTGCGCAGGTGGGAAATGGACCACCTACCGACAAATGGCTGAAGACACGGTTGATGAAGCCATCAAGACTTTCAACCTCCAACCGCGCGCCATACCTCTTCCGATATCAGTGGTGCCGGACTACCAGGTTTCACGACTAGCGGCATCTGCTGCACAAGAAACGTTCCCCTAGTAGGCGCACATGGATACTGGTCTTCGCTTGCCTCGCGACTGATGGAGGTGTTCCCCATCGAGGCTGATATTGCCCACCATCTTGCCACAAAACTACGGCGACCGAGCCTGGACACTACTCGCCATTTCACCAAGTCTTAACACCCGGCTTCTGCCAAATCTGCCCTTCATTGAGGCTGAGATTACCCATGGTGTGCGCTCCGAGGCCGCCTGCACAGCTGCGGACGTCATCGCTCGCCGGACTCGTTTGTCGTTCCTTGATGCTTCAAAAGCGCTGCAAGTTCTGCCAAGGGTGATTGACGTCATGGCCGAGGAGCTTGACTGGACCGCAGCCAGGAAGGAGCAAGAATTGGTAGACACCATTGGTTTTCTTGATTCCATGGGTCTGAAGCAGCAAAATGCATCCACCCAAGAAGAGAAACTGCGCATCAAGGCCAGTGGTTCTTCACCTGTGCCCCAGAGACCAACAATGGCTGGAGGGATTGAAGTGGATGTAAATGGTCTTGGTGCTGGGCAGGCATTGAGAGATACTCGGGTCATCTAGAATGAACAGCCTGAACGGAAGACGGTGGACAGGGAGTGTAGAGTATAGATTGCTCAAGGGAACTGGGGTTTGGGGATAAATTGCTACTACTAGAGGCGTGTCTTATGGGCTTGATATGGCGTATAGGCTTCTTTATTCATGAAATGGTTCAATTGACCTATACACTCAAGATGAAATGTGCCTTTTTGGACAGGGTTGGCACCTCACATCTAATGATGTCCCGTGAGCAGTCAATGCATTTGGCTATGTGGTGTCGTGAGCCTTACAAAGAGATAGAAAATATTCCTGCTGCGAGTAAGACTACGAGCAACTATGCGAGGAATAAGGCAGGTTTGAAGGGTGATCGAAAGAGGCTATAAGAGAGCTTGATGGCACGGTCACACAGGATCTCTTTTATACTTCCACGACATTCTTAATGACTGAGGTATCTATTAAAAGCTTAACAGCTTATGTCTATGTTTCTATATACCGTGCATATTTCAGCTACTAATCTAATTACTGTAATGACTTATACTGTCCCGTCACCTTGAAGGGAACTGTCAAGGTATCCCAGTCGCTCGCCACCTCGGGCTGGCCAAAGGGTACAAGAACTGCAAATCGCAGAACATACTCGCCACGGGCAATCTTGGTGCCGTTGGTAAGCTTGCCAAACCACCAGTACTCGTTCTTGTCGTAGCCGGGCATGGCCGCTGCTCGACCAGTGTTTATCGTGGGATAGTCGGTAGTCTCATCTGGGTTCCAACCCTGATCGTCAAACCACTTGGGTACCTGTCCCGCCCCAACCCACCATGTGCCCGAGCCCACGTACTTGTTCTTTCCAGGTACGAGGGGCCACTTCCACGCACTATCTGTCCATCCCTTTTCGAAGATATCGTAGCGGAGCTGTCGCGTACCCCAGCCGATGCCAGCCTGGATGACAGGGAAATCCTGGGCAGTGAGGTTGAAGGAGAAGGAGGGTGTAGAACCGTTGACACCCTGCTGGACAGGCGGGTCAAGGGATTGCATACGCGGCTCAGCAAGGAACAATTTCTTGTAGGTTCCCTTCAGGTCAGTGCCGATACCTACGAAGGGGACGGCAAGACGGTCGCCGTTGGAACCCGAGACGATGACGTTGCCGCTGTACAAGGGCATGCTTGGCTTATACCAGTTGGACTTGTCGGGGTTCTGGAAGGAGACAATGACCTCCTTGCTCTTTCCGGGCTCCAGGGTGAACTTTTCGGGAAGGGTAGCATTGATAGAGTACTCGTACCACTGCAGAGCGCCGTACTGCTTGACAATGGTGTCGTAGGCATCGTTGCCCAGGGTGCTGACGCCCTGCGAGTCCTCCTTAGTGAATGAGTACTCAACAGGCTTCTTGCTGTTGTTGATGACGGTGATCTTGTGGTTGGCATTGAAAAAGCGGGTGTCGTTGAGGGCCATGGGCTCGTACATCAGGTCAGTTGTCGATGCAAAGAGGCTGGTGGCATTGATCAGACCGCTTCCAACCTGGGCAATAGAAGCAACTGGGTCGTTCCAGCTGAACTGGTTCACCTTGCGAACATTGGACACGAGGCGGTTATGCATCATCTTGGCAAACTTAGCGCCGTTTTGTGTGCGTCGGCCGCCGAACTGGCCAATGTAGAGAGCCGCGACACCAGCGAGATAGGGTGTGGCCATGGAGGTGCCACTGTAGATAGCCCATCCGTGGTTGAAGACGGTGCTGTAGATATATGCACCTGGGGCGCCAACGTCAGGCTTCATCTGCAGGTCAAAAAGGGGTCCCCATGAGGTGCTATAGTCGGGGAGGGCCATCTTTGCATCGCGGTTTGAGTATGTGTCAATGTTGGAAACAGCAAGGACGCCCTTGGCACCAGAAGGGGACAAAGCGCGATAAGGTCCGCCTTCGCCGCCGTTACCAACGGATACGGTGATGACAACGCCCTTGTTGGCGAGACGTGTTGCGACCTCTTCCCAGGCGCCGTCGGACCAACCGCCGCCGAGACCGATACTGGCTGTGATGATGTCGACGCCGGCCTCGTATGCTGCGAGGAAGGCGTCAATGTTGATGGCCTCATCGGTGCCGTCCCGGGCATAAGTCTTGTATGCGTAGATGGTGGCCTCGGGGGCGACGCCGGACCAGTTCTTGCCCTTGCCAGCTACAATGCCGGCCACATGAGTGCCGTGGTCTTGAAGACCCATTGGGTCGTCGTCAGGCTCTCTAGGTCCCTTGGGCCAGGTCCCATCACCAGCAAAGTCGTGACCACCAGCAACCTTGAATCCAGGGCCGAAGCCGCCTCCAAGGTCGGGATGGGTGTAGTCAACGCCAGTGTCGACAACGGCAATCTTGACGCCCTTGCCCTTGATACCCTTTTGGTGGAGAGCCCACACGCCTGTCGCGTTGTGCACGTCGTACTCATTGGGGTCAAGATCAGATCCGGGCGGCAAGTCAGTCGAGTTATCAGCCGCCTGTCTCCTAACAGACCTCAATGGCTCGTAATAGCGGTTAGGCCAGACATTAGCGACCTCGGGAAGGGCCAGGAGTTCCTCGGCGCTATGCTTTTCAGCCTCGATGTTGGCGCCGTAGAAGATGTCGCTGTGGAAGTCTCGGACAACTTTGATGCTAGCATCGCGGGAGAAGACGTTGTCTCTCTTCGTGATTCCGCTCTTGTACTCTACGATGTAGCTGTTGGATGGCTTGACAAAGTCAAGCTCGGCACCAAAGGCGAGCCCGGCGGCCACCAATAGGTGAAGAGTGGCGTGCGATAGCATCGTTAGCCAGTCCAGTAACTGAACTGAATGTCGTCTATGGCTTCTAGAAGCATGCTAGAAGCATGGTGGCTGCCATTGCCATTTTAAATACATGTATTGGTTCCATAGTAGCGGACATTGCCGCCCCTAATCAAACCAAGGTTTGGGATACGAGATTGTTAGGTGGGGGTTTTTGCTCTTTTCCCGTATTGCCAGCCCCTGGATTTTTCTGCACCCTAGGTGAAACACGCGTGACGCAATTGACAGACCAGCACTTAAATAAAGATCGTCGTCTTCTGTCGAAATTTTCCACTAAACTAAAAATATCCTGAACTGGTCTGTCTGTTCATGGGCCGCTGGAGGAACACGCCGAACATCGCAAAACACAAGCATTCCGGGCGAATGGTTTAGTGGTATAATACTCCCTTAGCAAGTTTCTTCCGAAAGATACTCGCCTCTGGGAGTGGTCCAGGGTTCGATTCCCTGTTCGTCCATCAGAGGTGGTTTGAATCCACCATTGTCCACTCTTTTTGCCACTTGCGCTCTTTTTGCGCTACCGCTCGGAGCCAAGAGACCGGCGCCATCAAGTAATGCGCTCACTTCAAGGGAACCAAATCATTATGTGAGACTACGAAACCAGAGGCGGGCTATCGCCTATCAAGACATAATGCCTTGGGACAGTGCAAAGGGAACTGACGCGGATCAATCTTTTCCCCCGACGAGCATATAGCTTCATCATTCAACGAAACATTTCATTTGTCCAGAATGACCAATATGAAGACTGCTAGCCAGTTCACAATGGTGTATTGAGAGATGGATGTCTAGAAAGGGTGCTAGGCTATTGGAGGAGCTTTTGAGTGACAGATTGAGAAGCTCGCTAGGGACTTTAAAAAGGCCCCTGCATTGCCTGAGGAGACACTGACAAATAATGATCAACCGAAAGCGAATCGTCTAGCTGGACTTTGGGCTTCACGAACATAGCTCCTTGGTTCCTGACGGAATTAAGCTTTAGTAGAAGGCCTTGGGTTCCATTCGCCCAATCTCCCCAGCACAGAACGGGCCTACCCTAAGCCAGTCTCGGAGACAACTCGATTTGCTATTGCAACGCGACGCCGAGCCATCTAGCCAAGTTGTTTATCCGTCAGTAGTCTTTGGGGGGTTAAGGACTATGAGTGTCACTTCATGTTTCACTGCAACACAGGCATAGATGCACACCTTAAAGGTTGGGCTGGACTAAGAATGCCCAGAATTGAGCTTTTTGATGTACCTAGTCGAAGCCCGGCCCTTGATAGGATAACTAAGCCAGAGGGTAACTACCAGTGCCCAGAAAGATAGAGTCAAGAGCATTCAATCACTTGGAGTCACAATCGTTGATAAAACAGTGCGCAATCTGGTCAGGTACTTGATGGCATTGGGCGACACAATGTTTACCCATGTTGACTTGTACCCAGCAGCTGCAATACATAAACCGCTCAAGATTCACTTCAATCTCTGCTTCCTGTAATTGATTATCTTCTTGTTTTCATTCTAACGTACTAAACACGCTTAACAAGCCATAGTCAACAACCATAAGACCCCTCAAGCCCCTGGACCTGAATGAGGATGTTCTAGGTTATATTCTGTGAATTGCGGTGAGAAGTTGAAAGGCTAAAAAAGCGAGAAGACTGGGAACTCACGCTAACGGGGCAGCGATTTGGCGCGCAGCATTTGGGGAGGGACCAGGCGACGCCTGTCTATAATGGGTTCGCTACAAGCATGTCGTAGGTGTGCGACATCCGGAACTGCCACGATATGTTCGAAACTCCCCGATGACATGCCTGGTGGTATAAATGGGGAATTGTCTGCCAGCACCGAGGCCTCTAGATCATGACGGCGCCGCCTGAAGGAGTACGCAGCCCGGTACGCAGCCCGGTACGCAAACCAAAGGCCCGGCACGGCCAGTAGTAGACTCAAAGTGCCGGAAATCATGGCTATGATAGCCTCCAGTGAAAAAAATGCCATATTTTGCTAGCTCAAGAGAAAGCTACTTCATTCTGTAGCAGGGATTGTAAACTAAGGTGAAGTGTGATGTTTCAAGGCGAAGCAAAGTTGCTGATGACCAAGTTGTGAATTGCTGAGGAAGTTCGGATCGCATCTGCGGCTGGGCTCAGGAAAGGCGAATGGTTCCCTGTTGCCAAGATAGCATAACTTGGTTGATAAATCAGGGACTGATGGTATAAAGATTCAAGTAAAGAGAAATTAGCAGAAGCTGAAAGAATTTACGAGGTTGATAGACAAATTCTTGTTTTAGAACTAAACCGTCACCATGGCCAAAGACCCTTCTGCTTCTTTAATATCTGTTGATCATATCTAGCAGCCATGGCAGCTAACGGGGCCAATTTACTTGGACTGTAGTGGACATTTGAGCTGACTTGGCGTTTCTCCCAAGCCATGAGACTATATAATGTGCCCCGTGAAGGGGCCAATTTTCACTGGGATGAGCCGTGTCAATGTCGGTCGGAAAAAAGGGGCAATTTTGCTCGAGCAGTGAAACTCAGGATTGACAAAATTGGCCCTCTGGTCTTGGCGGGAAGCACATTTCCAGCGCACCAGGCTGGGTAGAGAAAATTGGCCCCGCGAGCTGCACCGCCTCGGTTGTCTACAACCTCTTGCCAGGGCGCGGTTGGCTAGGATAATCAGCCCCGCGCCCAGGCATAATCAAGGCATCCCTGTTCGTTGCCTCGCCAAGTCGTCATCAGTTTTGTACTTTCCGCATCTTTCAGGTCGGGCTTCTGTGCTTCTGAAAAGTGCCCAAGATTCTTCTTACAACTAGCAACATGGAACCACTCGGTCACCAGCGTCAGTTAACAATGGGCCCATCACCAGCGATGTCTCCCCATGCCAGCGACGAGGACATTGAGGCATCTCATGGCGTTACACAGAGCGGGGTTGCCAGCTCTCTGCCCCCTGGCACAGTCCTCTCTCCATACCACCAGGACGTCAAACCCCATTCGTCTTCGGACAAGAACACAGAGCAGGAGACCAAACCATCGCCACCTCAAGCAATTGGGGCATCCAAGAAAGCGAAACGGGAAAAGCAGCGCGAGAAAAGAAGACTGAAGAGAGCTGCAAAGCGTGCTGCAACGGAAGTTGGTCAGGACAACACCGAAGTGTCTAAGAAGATGCGCCACCGTCCAAGCCCAGCACAGAAGAGCGCGTCGAAGTTGATGCGACTGGACCATTTGTCACGTCTGTTTCCCAAGCCCTCGCTGCTCTCCGCTCTATCCCTGGATCGTGCAACGACAGAAGCCATGCTTAAAGCAGCGGAGAAAACCTGGGGTGGCAAGAGCCGGAAACGAATCTTTCGTTCAACACAAGAACTGGATCGCTTTGTGTCGCTCAAAGACAGTGAGCTATGCTACCTGAAGACCACTTTAAACCGCGCCTCCAAGCTACGACAAATACCGTCCAAGACTCATGACCCAAGGGCCCGCGAAGCATTCATCTCCTCCATAGGGCCTCTTTTTCGGGCTTGGGAAGCTTATGAGGACATAGAGATTGAAAAGCATGAACTCTTTGAGGAGGCTGTTCGATTCTATGCCGACATCATCACCCCCTGTCTCGAGGCTCAATTGGTTCAGTTACGTCAGAAATTGGACTTGGTGTGCATCCTGAAAGAAAGACTGGACAAAGCGGAAGCTAAATTGACTGATCGGGAGGAGATGGAGCATCGCTTGTTGGCTCTCGTGGAAGATCGAGCATACATTTTGCCGGCCTGCCCAGACTGGGACCATCTGGGCAAGGAAATAGAGGAAATTCGGAGGACTCTGGATCAATCGGAAAGTCTGTCGGACCTGCGAAAGGAGCGCAACCATATCATGGTCGAGTACAATTGGTCGTTGGAGTGGGAGTAAGGCAAGCAAAGGAGATCGCATACGAGTCGCTTCACACACAATGAATCAAGCCAAAACGAGCTGGCAGCAAATCTAACTTGCATTTTCAATACTGTCTTCTTAGAGTCCTATAGTTGGGCTAGGCTCGGGCTTCTTACCCCCGGCCAAGTGGTGGATTGACTACTGCGAGATCAAGGTATGTTCCCTTGGTTCGAATAGACTTTGCCTTATGCTGATACTATCTCCGAGGGCAGTGTGTGAGATCTCCCTTCCAAATTTTCAAATGCCCCTGAAAACACATGGCGTATCCCTTCTTTCTGTCCAGTCTAGTGTGTTCTGTTTCCTTAAAAAAGTATCAGCATGGGGCAAAACCTATTCGAACCAAGGGAACATCCCTTGATCTCGCAGTGATCAATCCACCACCCCCCGCCGGCCCGAAGGAAACACCCCTCCGGCCTCAACCGACCGCGCGACTTCCTTGCCCGACCCAGGGCCATACCATCATGGGCATCGTCACAGAAAGCACTCAGCGCTCTTGTTACCTTTCTAACATGATCCATAAACCCTCCACTAGGTACCACACATAAAATTAGTCCTTGTTCACACTTCGTAGCCGGTTGGTGGTAAGGGGAGCAACCGGTGCTCCTCACATCGCCCATACCGGACGGCGAAGTGTGACCGGTCTCATCCGCAATCCACTCCCTCACGCTTGCCCTCCTGTCATGGTTGCTTTCGAGGGCGTCCTGCCTTCCGTAATTCTGTTTTGTGATGTGCTTCAAATAGTTCGATGCTAGCAAGAGCCAGTCCACATTGGCAAACATATAGGCTTCCAGGTAGAGCCTTGCAAGTGCGTCGGCGATGATGAGCCACAAACTTGTCCCATCGTGGGAAGGTCTTGTGGCAGACGCACTTGAAACTCGTCGGTGGCTGGTTGCGTTCGATATGTGGGCACTCTTTTTGATGGCGCTTCAGGCTCCCCGCGTCGGAATAATACTTGCCGCAGCCAGTTGCCAAACAACGATGGCGCTTGCAAAGCTTGGTGTGGGATCTGAAGCGTTCGGCGCTGAACTGCTTGCCACAAACCACACACCCTTGGTACTGGGGTGGGGCCAAAGGGAAGTTGAGCTCGAAAGACGGGGCACTGGATACAGAATTTGGCGTGTCGGTAGGAAGAAGTGGAGGACAGGGAGAAATCGCCGAAGATGGAGAGCGAGAAGAATGGGAAGATTCCAAACAAGGACCAAGGCTGTCTAAAGTCGCAGGAGTTAAGTCAGAACCCGAAATTCCCAAGACCTCCTCAGACAAGGGAATGTCTGAGGGGGACAGTAGGAAATCGAATTGTGACATCCACTCCAGATCGAGCTCCGGAAAGCCAATTTCAGCGCAGAACGTGTCGAAGGTAAATGGACATGGTAGCGGCTCAAATGCGCTGGGGCGCGAATCTTGTATTAGTCGATGTCCATTGTCTTGTCCAGAGATGGCGAGAGCGCGGAAGCCTGTTCCGCGCTGCTCGACAAACTACTAGACTATCGATGAAGGACGATAGCCCTCCGAAAAGGTTAGAGGGACGACCTGGCATCAGAACATGATTAGGGATTGGCGTCAAGAAAAGAAAATGAGGGCAGTACGTACTATTTTCGATAATGCGTTGCAAAAATTTCAGTATTCGAGGCGATCTGATGGACCTGTGAGAGGAAAGGCCGATGGGAAGGGAGCGACGGACCAAGCGGTATTTATGATCGTTTAGGCCTTTGGGAACAATTACCACCCCTCACTCAGCGGGGCCGATTTCTTAGGCCTCTTAACTGTGAACCAGGCTGTAGAATCGGGCTTGATTTTCCTACCAGGCTCTGAGCAACGGGGCCAATTTCTTGCGCCACGTCATACAGGCGGTGTTGGATCTCACAGTCCTCACCGGAAATCGTTTAGCTGGCCAGAAAAAACTACCCTGCGCCACAGTGGGAATCTTGGCTGGATCATCCACACGTTTCAACCCGGTTTATTCGCTTGCAGCTTACTGGCACTCTAAGCATGGGGCCAATTTTGAGAACCAGGCGATTCGGGCCAACGGGGAGGATTTCTAGGACCAATCAATGGGCACCGCCAGCCTCACTCACACATGCACCTTTGGCCAAATCAGGCTCTTGTTGGGCGAGGGGGCCAATTTTATGCTGCGTTGACGGTGTTGATGTCTCGCCTGGGCTGACCAGCTAACTTGAGCGATGCCATGTGGAACGAAACTCGAGGCACATCAATAATTAGACGGATTTAGGAGCCGAATGACGGCCTGGGCCTCAGATCTGTTCTTGGCGGCCCGTGATCGCGATGTCAGGCGCTGAGCTCAATGTCAACTTAGTCTGCCTTCTTCAAAATGCCTGTTATCTATATCTCGGCATAACATATACTCGGCGAGTAACTTGAGAGATTATTACAGTAATGAATTATGGTCGAGAACATGCCAGCCACTAGGCAGAGCCTCATGCTAAGGCAAGGCAGCGGGCGAACCATGGGCCGCACGGGTTGGTGGCTCGCGGGGTCGGATCTCTTTGAGAGGGGCTTCGAGGTATGGCAATACTGCGTCAATTTCTTTTTGAAGCTCACTCGTCTTTGCTATCTGAACCATACCCTCTCAGCCAATGTAGACAGAACTAAGATAGAGTTTGCCCCTGAAACTCACTTTCCTCTCCTATTCCCCGTGATGTCAATATCTTCAATCAAGATGACTGTCGTATATGGTATTGGGTTTGCGTTAGCTCTGTCTGACGAAGTTGAGTGCTTGTGTTGTTCTACTTGACTATCCCCTATACTACCTATCGGCCAGATTTTGCCTGACAGATCTGATTAGTTATCTTATGTGGAACGCAATGAACTTTAATGTCAAAAGTAAATGTGAATAATATCTTTTAGACGCTAACGAGCAATATGGGACACATGGACTGCTTCGCATCTTGTCTCAGCAAGGCAGCAGATGAGGAGCTTGACTGCCTTGATGGTTTTGTTATTCTTTGTCATTTTATACAATGGGGACTCCAAAATAGACCACCGCCCGCAACGTCGTTATTAAAACACCACGCCGTTAGAACTCCAAACCGTAAAATACCGCAACCTACAAGTCAATATCTGTTATAGATGACCCTCGCCGCCCCCTTCCATAATATCGCTCTGCGGACTTCGGCCTAGATTTCCTGAATCTCCGGGCACGAAAGCTTGGGCGTGAGTGATGAAGAAGATCACTGAGCCATGGCCAAAGGACATCCTTTGCCCACTCTCTCAGAAGATGCAGACAGGCAATTATTTGGTAAACCCCCTGCATGCTCGACGTGGATCCCATCTTGATCTGGTGCCAGATAGTTGTGTTTCCCCCCTCGTGCGTGGTTACGACAAAGTTCCAATCGTTGTCTTCAACAAGAATTGCCGGGAGAAATTCAGGCAGGCTGGGCTTCGGGTCTCCTTCCCAAGCATCGACAGTGCAATCCTTCATCAACCTTTGTAAGCATGCCCACCGTGCAGCCTCCCACGCCCCAAGGTCTAGTACATCACCCCCAGTGTTGATGCTTAGGGCGAGTGGGAAATGTGTAAGGGGTTCAAAATTCGTGTGGTTGATTCTGGTACCTGCAGGGCTTTCATAAAGTCGATCAATCTCATTCCTTTCCTTCGCGTAGCGTTCGCTGTCGAGGTAAAGGTAAATGCAGAAATCGACCATCCCTTTGTCGCCAAAACCCTTATTGAACTTATCAGAAATAGATGCCATGGAACTATACAGTATAAAACAGTTAGATATGTGGCTAGACTATTGAGGCAAGGGGGGTTCTCACATCTGAAGAGGATTTAGCATAGTACAGTACCCATCCGGCCGTTCAAAGGCCAAGCTGAGAACTCGGTTGTTGACTCCCATGTCCATGTTGGCCCTCAAACCGTGAGGATCCTCGATGTAGGAATAATGGATATTTCTAAAGACGATCTTGCGTACTTCTTCTAGGAAGACAATTTCCCCAAGATCCTGTCGTTCTTTAGAGTAGTGTTTGTTGCTCTTGGATCCTTGCCTGGCCCACTCCATCTGTTTGTCCTTGAGCTTGTTGAAGCGGCGTCGTGCTGAAGACGGTAGAATGCCCACCCCATTGCTGAATTCTCGGATTTGCCTGAGTAAGGCTTCTAGAGATGGTGGCACTGGATCGAGCATGTCAATTTCGCGTTTCTTTACCCTAAACCGCTGATCATCCGCACTGACTATCCAGGAGTCGTCTGATATGTCGGATTCGTCATCCTCTCTCGGCAGGGCAGGGGATGGAGAGCTTGACTCTATTGGTGCTGTTTGTTGACGGTCGTTACTGTGAGACGTCTGGGGCTCTTGATTGGTGTCGGGTGGTGCTTCTATTCCAGGGGCAATCAGAGTGCCACCATCAGCCCTTGCCTGGGGTGTTTCGGGTGTCGGCGGCTGAAGTCGACGGCGCTTGGAATGTGGGTTCGAATCTGCTGCCGCAGAATCCGGGGGGTTGTCCCGACCCGATAGCACCGTGTCGAGCCAGGCAGTAGCTGAATGGCCTGTCATTGGGATAGTAGCATCCGCACCTCGGGTCCCTTCTGCTAGATTGGCGCTTAGGGAAGAGCAAAGTATCTCCCACATGCAGGGTGGGATCAAATCTCGGTTAAGGCACCGATCTCACGTGATTAGGATTGATTGATTGTTGGACAAGGATTACCATAAGGAGATAAGAGGCATATAGAGTTAGTTACCCGTGGGGAGAATGAACCGCCTAAAAGAAGAGATTTAGATCAAGGTATAAGGAAACATGGATGAAAATGATAAATTAGTTTATGCTTAAATATTAAGATATTACCCGAGCTGGTAACTGAGAGATGTCTAGCATAGTTGTAGGTAATCCTACCAGTGTCTCTACGCATAAAGTGCTCTATCACGCGAGTCACAAGATATATTTTATTCTGGCTACGTAAAATAAGTGCAGCATAATATAATAGCAGCTTGGTCTATAATTTATTTAAAGGTCTACTTAGCGGTCATAAAGACAGGCAATTGAGCAGTAGAAAAACACAGATGGTATAACAAACGCAATCTCATGCATGTCTCCCAAAGTGGCATCATGCATGATTGGTAAGGTGGAGTTAATGTCAAATCGGAAAACAACAAAACCCTGCCCGATTCAGGCCGTGTCTTGCATTGACTTTTTCATTCCTCTACAGCCTGGTTAGTTTACAATGGCGATTTGCATCATCTGCAGCAACGTGGTCGTGGCGTCATACCCCAAACTTGACGGGCTCGAGCCCCAGCGGAGCACTGAAGCGACTTATCCATCATACGATGCGGCTGCAGTACAGAGTTGCTGGATCTGCGCCAAGTTCGCCGACTGGCTGAAGGATGACGATGAAGAAACTTGGCAAGCGTGGCTTCAAGGCCCTTTGACAAATGTATTCCGGCCAGGAGTATGCACTCTGATTGGAGATGGATCCTCTGATCCCAGTTCTGTCGACATGGAAGAGGACCTCCCCGCTGACAGTATCGGCCGGCGCAAACTTCGTGTCAGCAGCATGTTCATATGGCGCTGTATTAATGGCGAAAAAGCCGGATGTGAAATCCAGCTAAACTTCCTCAGAGACATAGGTAAAACTCCTGATGTAATGGATGTCGATAATGAGAATGATAACTAAGCAATGTGCAGATTTTCAGGGCCCGGATATGTACGTCAGCCCGAAGAGCCCACCTGGCGTGGACATCGAAAGAGTCCGTGAATGGATTAGAGAATGCGAGAAAGATCATAACAGTTGTGTCTTACCCCATCACATCTGGTACCCAACCAGACTGTTGGATCTGGAAAAGCCAGGATCCACCGCGAAACTCATCATCGCCAAAGAGACCTCACCTACTGGACCGTACATGACACTGAGTCACAGATGGGGGAAGCATGTGTACGAGCAGCTCACTTCTCAGTCAGAAGGTCGTTTGAAGACGTCTATCGACATTTCGACACTGCCGCGAGTTTTCCAAGATGCAATCGACATGACCCGCAAGCTTAATATTCGATACCTGTGGATTGATTCGCTGTGCATCAAGCAAGACAAAGAGTGTGGAGACTGGAAGGTCGAGGCCTTACAGATGGGCAACGTGTATGCTCACTCATACCTAAACTTGTCAGCGTCCTATGCAACCGAAGGAAATGACCCCCCGCTCTTCGCCCCCGGGCCATTGGACAACACTTATCCATGCCAGCTTGAAGTGGAATGCGATGGGCCACTGAAGAAAGACTATGTGGTAGATGGAGACGTTTGGGCGGATGAGGCCCTTGGAGCACCGTTGATGGACAGAGGGTGGGTTTTCCAAGAACGGTTTCTTGCCCCAAGAGTTTTGCACTTTGGTAAACGGCAGCTGGCTTGGGAATGCAATGGACTGGATGCGCTGGAGATGTTTCCTCACGGCTTGCCTAGGGGCTTGGGGACGTTTTCGAAGCAGCAAGTGCACCAAGCCGTTACTCTCCCAAAGGAGAATGCTAAACGGGCTAATTTCTGTCGAGTTTGGCACGACTTGGTCTCAAGGTACTCGGCTTGTTCTCTTACTTTTCCCTCAGACAAGTTGGTGGCTTTTTCAGGCGTCGCCAAGTTGATAGAAACTCGCCGGAAAGACGAGTACATCGCCGGGGCTTTGCAGAGCACCTTCTTGGTCGACCTGGCTTGGTTTCTTACCGAGTTTCGAGAAGGTCTGACCCCAGTTAGCGAGACAGCAACCCGCGCTCCTAGCTGGTCGTGGCTCTCCCTGGATGGGGAAATATGCTTCTATCCTGAGACTCCTTGGGCTGAAAAACTTACCGAGTTTGCCAGTGTTCTGGGCGTGCCAGCTTCCGAGACCGTGGGGAGCTCAGCATTGATTGCCCATGGAGGTATTCGATTGAAAGGGCTGCGGCTACAAGTTAAAAGAGTCATCTATGAGAGGTCGGGAAATATGGCCAGAAAGTTTACAGTGTACAGGTACGAGTTTGAACATGGCTCTAGTCCTGAATCCACGCGCCTGGACCCGGACAGACCCAAGTCTAACATTAAGCGTTTGATCGGGAAGGGGAATTTGTGGTTTGTTCCCTTGTACGCGAGCCAGGCGGCGATAGTCGCCATCCTAGTTTCTGCAACAGGTAGAACAGGCGATTATCGCCGGGTTGGCGCAGCTCAGATCCAGTGCCTCAAGTTCCCGCACAAGAGTGAAGGGCCTCATCTGGATGGCTGGACACAAACCAGTGGGAGCTCTGCTTTTGCTCATGTTGTTGCCCTGAGCCTGTATCGGGACATATTGGAGAAATTGAAAGATGGTGATGATGATGTATTTAATCTGATCTGATTAACACAGTTTGTCGTGGTTGCTTTATATATTTCGCGGGTGTGTATTGATGGGGCGTAGATAAAGTATCTAGTTAACCTGGCCGAGGACTCGGATGCATATGAGACCAAGTTCTCAAAGCAAAAAGGGTTTATTCTTCGAAAAAGACGCTGAGATATCTGCCTTGCAAAATTTATCAAGCATCTCTAGGGTCAGACACACACGTGACTGCTGGACGACGCGTACGTAGCATCCCTGAAACGTGATAAATTAACCTAGGGTCAGCCATGTAAACGGCCCTTTATGCTACGCGAATCAAAACACTAAATCCTGATTGCTGGAAATACCGTGCACGAGCCCAGGGAAAAGTTTTATCCTCTCCACTTTGAGATGCACAGATAGATTGGGTTTCAGATATACAAATTCCTCCCATCATGCCATGAGGCCCAAGTGCCAAGTTCCTGTAACAAGGCCCACCAACCTCGGCACCAATAATGGCTCCGCGATAAACGCTTACGCCAATTCCTCCTTGTCTCGAGGATATTACCATGGGGCATTGGGCACGGAGAATATCGTGCTGAGTTTCTCCGACAAGTTTGTGGATATAATGTTCCCACCGTCGCTGAAACAAGGAGTCGGGATAAGGTCGATTTCGAGCCCAGCTTATTGGGTCCTTGTTTCGTGTTCAGGATGAAGACCCGAAGGTTCGGGATCGAAGTGCCGTTGGCCAAGAACAGAGAAGTTCTGCTAGAATTTATATAGTCCACGGCATGCTGCTCTTCTGTTGCATTAGGTAGTTTGCTTGCTCACTTCATTCTGGCCTGGCTTGCCCTTCATTCTTTTTTAGCACTGGTTGCTTGTATTTCCACGTTCTTTTCTCGCTGGTAGAGATTTATTCCCCAGCCCATACGTTCCTTATTCGTCACTCTTTTTCTTCAAGCTTAGCCAGATACTTTCGACACGATGCAGTTCAAGACTCTCCTTTCATCAGCGGCTCTGTTGCTGACTGGATTCGCCCAGGCCCAGTCAACCGCCTATACCGACGCCAACTCTGGCATCACGTTCCAGTCATGGACCGACCCCAAGAGCAATGCCACCTTTGGTATTGCCCTCCCTGAGAACCCCGCCACCGACTTCATCGGCACGTTCTCTGCCCCCATCACCGAGGGTTACGTTTCCATGTCTCTGGGTTCGTCCATGGCCAAGAAGATTCTCATCGTTGCTTGGCCCAACGGTGATTCCGTCGTCTCATCGCTGCGAAAGGCCAGCGGATACTCCAACCCCGACGTCCTCGATGATACCTCTGTTGTCCTCGAGCCCATTGAGAAGGGAACCACTGTCGGCGCATCTTCCTTCACCTTTACCTTTTTGTGCAAGGGCTGCATCAAGGACGACGGATCGTCTTTCAAGGCAAGCGACTCTCCTGGTATTCTGGGATTTGCCGTCAGCGACACTGCCCTCTCAAGCCCCGAGTCCGCCGACGGTGCGCTCAACTACCACGGTGCCGGCTTTGGTGGTTTCTCTCTGGACCTTGCTGCTGCTCAGTCGTCGAAGTTCAGCTCCTGGGCCGAACTTGCTTCTGATGGTGCGTCCAACTCTGGCCCTAGCACCGGTGGTGGCTCCGCTGGCAATGTTACCACTATCGTCTCCAACGCAACCTACGATTACATCGTGCAGGCGCCCGGTGCTGCTGGCCTGATCGTTGCCGAGCGATTGGCAGAGTCCAAGAAGTCTGTCCTTCTCCTCGAGCGTGGCAAGGCCTCTCTTTACTCCTCCGGTGGCAGTGCTGTCATGAGCTGGAATGACACCGTGACCCAGTACGATGTGCCTGGAATGGGTTACTACCTTACCACTGCTGCTGATACCAGCGCTTACTGCACCGACACTGCAAGCATGGCTGGTTGCATCCTTGGAGGTTCGACTTCCATCAACGCCATGATGTTTGTGAGGCCTCAGCCCGTCGACTTTGACGACAAGTGGCCTACGGGTTGGAAGTGGGAAGACGTCCAGGGTTCAGCTGAGAAGCTGTACGAGCGCACACCCGGTACTACCTCTCCTACCAAGGACGGCAAGCTGGTAGACCAAGGAGCTTGGAATGTGCTGAGCAAGTGGCTCTCTGGAAACAACTTTGTTGAGGTTGACGGCATCGAGCAGCCGGACAAGAAGCGGTCCGTCTTTACTCACCCGCCTATCATGGTAAGTAATCAATGACTCTGCATCCACGAGAGCAAACGCTGACATTTCAACAGGTCAACAATGGTCTGCGGGCTGGCCCTGTCCGTGACTACCTCCCTCTCGCTCAGGCTCTTCCCAACTTCAAGCTCCAGCTCAACACCAAGGTTCTCCGGGTTATCCGAGAGGGCAGCACCGTCACCGGCGTCGAAGTCGAGACTGGACCTAGCACCCGCCAGATCATCAACCTCAAGACCAACGGTGCCGTGATCCTTGCCTCCGGTGCCCTTTCTACGCCTCGAGTTCTCATCAACAGCGGTATCGGCCCCTCGGATCAGATCGCGACCGTCTCCAACGGCACCACCCGCATCACCCTGCCCGCTAAGAATGACTGGATCAACCTCCCCGTTGGAAAGCACCTCATGGACCACCCCATCTTCACTGCCACGTTCAAGACCAAGCAGTCCCTCGCGGCTCTGCCCAGCACCGAGTTCACCGACCCTAGCCAGACCAACATTGACCTCTACGCTCAGGGAACAGGTCTGATGGCACAGTCTGGCCAGCGACTCATCTTCTGGTCTTCTGTCAAGAGCGAGGCTGACGGCATCGAGCGATATGTTCAGGGAACTTGCAACTCTCCTTCCAACGACACCGTCAAGATGAAGATTTACCTTACCCACGGTGCCACTTCGACTGGATCCTTGGGCATGACCAGTGCTGGAGCTACCAAGCTTATCTCTGAGCCGTATCTCAAGACCGAGGGTGACAAGGAAGCCATCATCACCTTCCTCAACCAGCTCATCTCTTACGCCCAGAAGCCCAACAGCACCCTGACCATCGCCTCAAACACGACTGCCGAGTCCATCATCTCCGACTACACCACTGGCTCTCACTTTGTAGGAACTGCCAAGATGGGCACCGAGAACGACGGTTCCAGTGTTGTTGATGTCGACACCAAGGTCTGGGGCACTGACAACCTCTTCGTCGTCGACGCCAGTATTCACCCTGATCTGCCCACGGGTAACACCCAGGCCATGGTCATGGTGGTAGCTGAGCACGCTGCGGACAAGATCATCAACCGAGGCGGAACAGTTGTCACACCTACTGTTCCTACAAACGGCACTGCTTCGTCTGGCACCGTTGGTGGAACTGCTTCCGCTGTCACAACTCCTGCCGCTGCGACCAAGACGTCTGGCTGCGGAGGTCGCAGGCGTCGTCGAGGACTCCGACACCGTCACTGGTAGGAAAAGGGATGGTTGGTCAGCCAAGCTTGACGTCCTCCGCTAACAACATACGAATTTCGTGAAGTAAATATTGGAATTCACTGTATCAATAGAAGTGAAATTCGTTGGGTACATAAGGATTGTAAATATTTGTTAAATTATGTCAATACATAAGATCATTGCAACAAATGCCTTGAAATGCAATCAGCCATGCCACCTACACGCGTGAACCGGAATCAAAATCCCCTTCATCGAAATGTAACTATGTTCATGATGTATTATCGACAATGTATTCCTTATTACAGTTGATGCCTGGCCCTTGATGGGATAACTGAGCCAGACGATCGCCTCTAACCCAGGCGCCAAGACCTTACCCACTAAACACAGCTTATCCCTCGCCACGAGGGACAAGCGCCCGGTCCAAACCCTGACACAGCTAGCTTGTCTACCCCACAGGCTGTTAAAGCGATCGCGTCGAGGGATTATGTGCTTCGAGGTTATGAGATCTCTGGCATGACTCCCCCCGCAGCATGAGCTGAGGCCATAAGAGACTCCCTCGTGCTTGGTTAGAAATCAGAAGACTGCGCATCTATTGTGACACCATTGGCACCGGGAATAATCAGCCAGGCACCACCATGTCTTCCACTTCGTCTCTCCTCCGGCGCTTTACGGCTGCCCCCTTGCGACGGGCCAACTGGACTGGCGTTGCTTGCCCACACCATCAGCAAACCAGACGTATCGTGACTCAACAGACACGCTTCAAACTCAACACAGGTGCCTCAATTCCCGCCATTGGTTTCGGGACGTTTCAGGATCCAGATGCCCAGGAGGATGCCGTATCGCGAGCTCTCAAAGCGGGTCTGCGACTCATCGACACTGCACGGGTGTACGATGTCGAGAAGCAGGTTGGAAAAGGCATCAAGAAGAGCGGAGTTTCGCGCGACGAAATCTTTCTCGGAACCAAGCTGTGTGTAATGATTTCCACCCAGATGATGTCAAAAGGCTCTGGATGCGTCACTGGCGGATCTCGATACGCCGTATGTCGACCTTCTCATGATGCACTACCCCTGTACTTTCGCGAGGGGCGACGAGCGGTTTCCTAGAGACGCCAACGGTAAAATGATTCACGGTAAAACCACGTTTGTGGACACTTGGAAGGCTATGGAGAAGCTTGTCAAGACTGGCAAGACGAGGGCCATCGGCGTGTCCAACTTTAGCAAAGCAGAACTCGAGACAATCATTGGAGAGTGCTCAGTGGTATGTTTTACAACATCTTTTCAGAGAGATCCTTGGCTAATATCTAGATGCTTAGGTCCCTGCCGTTCATCAAATGGAGGTCCATCCTTACCTGCAGCAGAAGAGTTTCAACCAGTGGCTGCGCTCTCAGGGCATCCATGTCGTGCAGTTCAGCCCTCTGGGTAACATGAATGACTTCTATCGCGCGACGGGATGGAGCAAGGAAGTCTCTCACATGAAGAGGGTCATTGACCAGCCTCTTCTCCAGGACCTTGGACGCAAGTACGGCAAAAGCGCAGTCCAAATCGTGTTGGCTTGGGGTGTTAGCAATGGGCGCTCCGTCATTCCGAAGAGCACCATCGACTGGCAGATCAAGGAAAATGTCGAGGCCGACTTCAAGCTCGATGCTGAGGACATCAAGGCGATTGAAGAGCTAGATATCAAGGCGCGGTTCAACGATCCTAGCCTTGATTACCAGTGGAGGCTGTATGCCGACCTTGAAGGTATTGAGGGGACAAAAGACGGGCGAACTCATTGATTTGGTGATGAGAACAGCGGAGGTCAAGTACGGGAGACACTTCATCAGTTGCGAGGAACGACTGAGGAAGTTTAGATAGCCTCGAAGTCTTTTTCGCAATATCCATATCACATAAAGAACTGCCTACGTGTTTGGAGAGGATCTGAGATTTACAAGGAGTCAAGTTGTGTGCATCGCTCTAGGCGAGCGGATAAAAACAGCCCAAGTCAGGGAGGTGAGTGACCTCGGCCGCTAGGTGCCTGTGCAAGTCAATTGTCTCGAAGCAAAACAAATAGCCATCTGGAGGGTAGTCTTGAGGTATCGTGAAGCAAGTTAGAATTAAGAATGTGTTAGGACAACTGTACTGACGTTAGGCTCTGAGAGTGTGTATAGTATTTTCGAAGTGTAGAACACGGTTATTAGAAACTCAGAACACGAAAGGACGAGAAAAAGAATTTTAGATGCCGAGACTTACGATGCATGGTAGATCTCCTGTGCAAGTTGGGCAGTGGTCACATAGAGTAGATTGTGTGACGAGAGGAATGCAGTAGAGATTCAGTAATGTTGGTCAGCAAAAACGTCGTCCAAAAAGTAGCTATCTCATCTCCCGATCTCGTCCTTCTTGCTTCACCTCACTTAACCACCGGTTTCTACCCGGATGGTCAGCTTGGCCACCGGCATGACTAGATTACACACTCTCCACAAACTCGGTTGGGTTTGCGCCCTTGACCCCCTCGCCAGCTGCATTCCTCTCCTCCTTGAGCCTCGCGAAAGTCTTCTCGGCGTCCCATGCCCAAGGTGTTGGTGCTGCAAACAGCAGATCCATTTCTTCAAGTGTGCGCTGGTTGGACTCAGGATACAGAGCGTAAACTATTGGTTCATTAGTATACAGAACCCTGTGTGGCTGTGAAATCGATACATACCGATGGGGATGCTGAGGACATTAACAACGGCAAAGATGTACATCATCTTCTCGTTAATAGCGCTCACAATGTACGGGAGCAAGAGAGTGAGAGTTCTAAGGAGGTGTAAGTCACAAAACACTAGGGAAGGTAATTGAATGCATGCTGAAGTACTCACCCGTTTCCAATACTCCATCCAACAACACCCCACGAGTTTCCCTTAGCTCTGACATGGATGGGGAAGATCTCAGCCGGGTAAAGCCAAGGAACTGTAAGCCAAGTAGCACCAAAGATGAAGGTATACAGATAAACCATGGACGCAGCAGCAGCGCCCCATTGGTTCGCCGTGTCGACATTACCATCCGCTCTCGCGTTGAGGCCTCCACGGGATAGCCCGCCGACGAGGAACATGGCGACTCCTTGTCCAACTGAGCCCCAGTAGAGAGTCCATCGGCGCCCGATGCGATCAATGGGTTACACGCAGATCAAGGTGGCGAACATGTAGAAGATATTGTTGAGACCGGCAACCCACTGCGTCTTGCTAGGGCCAAAGCCGGCAATATGGAAAATCGCTAAGAGCTTGATGTCAGCAACTGGGACAGAAGCGGGGAGTATCTCGAGAACTTACTAGGCCCGTACATGGTCACACCGGCGATGCCAGTCCAGCACTGAATGATTTGGAGCCAAATGACCAGCTGCACCCGGCGACCAGTATGAAGTCTTCCTGACTTCCAGCCAAAAAGCATGTGGATATAGGACGTAGATTCGGAGCTCCTCTCGAGCTCAATAGCCCTCCGAATGTCATTACACTCGGTCTCGGCAATACCCGCATCCTCACCCTCAGTGCCTCGAAGGCGGCCTAGGATGTATAGTGCCTCCTCGTTGCGGCCAGCTTTGACGAGCCATCTAGGGGACTCGGGGAAGGCCCAACATCCTGCAAGGAGGCACAACAATGGGAGGATTTGGAACGCGATGGGGAAGCGCCAACGGATCTCAGACTCGCCGTTGTCAATGAAGCTCACGCCATAGGCCAACCAATAGGCCACGACGACACCAAAGATGTTGAGCGTGAACTCCATAGCGATAAAGGTTCCTCGGCTGGTGTAATCGGACAGTTCCGAGGCCCAGGCTGGGACAATGCCGTTCAAGATACCGGTGCCAATGCCATTCACAAATCGAGAACCGAGCATCCATGATGGGTTCATCGCGGACGACTGAAGAGCAGCACCGAAGATGGCCCAAGCTGCCCCAAGGCCAATGGTTCCAATTCGGCCGTACCGATCACCGAATGAACCACCAGCGAGACAGCCGACGAGTGTGCCAAGATAGAAGATGGCCATGATGCCTCCCTGAAGGAGAGTTTTGGTTATCACAGGGCTTCCATCTTCAGCGAGATGACCCAAGCCCATGCGACGGATGTAGTCGGTGCTCTGATTCACACCTCCCATAAGCCCCTGATCATAACCTGTGAAGCCCAAAAAGGTTATTAAACATTGCTTCAACTCTGGCAGATGCCTATTAACAGTTCGAACCTACCGAAGAAGAAGATGGACATGCCAGCCAGCGCGTTGACGGCCACAAGAAGCGATCGCTTCTGCAGGTGGGCTGCCACCATCCATGACCGAGTCTGGTCGACTGTGAGGAATGCCATTGGAGTGTATCTTTGTAAAGGCTGCTGGTTTGAAGCATTGATGTTGGCAAATATGAATGAACTTTGAAAGAGAAGAAGTTGGATCACAGACATATATAGGGCTCTGGAGACGATGAACAGCACCCCGCGCCACTCCTCGAGGCTAGGATTCTGACAATACAGGGGAATTGGCGCGATGTTTCTTGTGATCCGGGGTCCCCGGATTGATGTCACGCTATAGGTATCCAAAGCTGGGGTCTGGGACTTGGATTCGGAGGGCATTTCCGAGTGACCACCTAGCGTTCGGTGAATGCCTCCAGACACAAGGGCACGGTTCATGCAAGCTCGCCATCCGATGTGTGGTCTTGTCCGTGCATTGGGCAGTCATTCCCTCGAGACGAGCAGTATGAACTAGCCCGGAGTGCCAAGGCCAGGCTAGAAGGTTGGAGGTTAGCGTGGAAGAAAGGTTATTGTGCTCGCCAAGACTATTCCCTCTTGCCGACGGACAAGAACTACCACATGATGTTGAACTTTCTCCACGGTTTAGTTGGTGAGATGAGGAGTCTCACCAGCCTCAGTAATATCTGTTGTACTCAGAAAATTGTTAGTTACCATGCTTATCAAAAGCTCAGCATAAATATCTCTTAAGGGAAAACAGTTTGGAGAATGTGTGCACTTGAGCCACTCCTATCATCTTGACCATCATACTACCCTGACGCGACACCGAAATATTTCCCCGTAATATTCAGCATGCCTCTCAATCTACCCGAAAACCTGGACGCCTCGGTCCTTTCCCAGTTTTCCCTGGCTGGCAAGATCGCCATCGTCACCGGGGGCTCCCGGGGCATCGGCCTCCAGGTCGTCACCGCGCTCGCCGAAGCTGGGGCAGATGTTGCCTTCATCTACCACACCAGCACGAATTCTCATGAAGTGGCTTCCAAGATTAGCGCAAAGACCGGTCAGAGGGTTCAAGCCTACCAGTCTGACGTCACGGACCGAGCAAGGATAGCAGACACGATCCAGGAGATTGTCACTTCTTTTGGGCGAGGCAGGCTTGACATCATGGTCGCCAACGCAGGTGTCTGCCAGAACGTCAAGTCGCTCGAATACACGGAAGAAACCTGGGACTACATCAACAAGGTCAACTACGACGGCGTCATATGGACGGCCATCCCAGCGGGCAAGATCTTCAAACAGCAGGGCAAAGGCAACCTCATCATCACAGTGTCTGTGAGCGCAGGCCTGGTTAATGTTCCCCAAACACAGGCTGCCTACAACGCATCCAAGGCAGGGGCTTTGCTGCTCGCCAAGTCGCTAGCTGTCGAGTGGGCTGACTTTGCCCGGGTTAATTGTGTCTCGCCAGGATACGTGCACACGGAGAGTAAGTAGCCGATCTTGATGGCCCTAGTTCAACTGCGTCTTGAACGATACTGACGTCAGCCAGTGATTACGACCCAGCCAGAGGAGTTGATGGCGAAATGGCTAAGCATGATTCCAGGCGGCCGCACTTGTCTGCCCCAAGAGCTGAAAGGCGTAAGATTCCTCTTCTAGCCGTGAGCGTTTAGTGGAACTAACAAGATTGGTCTAGTTGTACACGTTCTTGGCCAGTGACGCTTCGACATACATGACGGGCTCGAATGTGATAATCGACGGAGGATTTACATTGCCGTAGAGAAATTTCACCGCTGAGAAAGGATAGCAACCGAGATTAGAAATTGACTAAATAGCGCCTACTCTCATCGACTCGTTGAATCATCCCCTAGTAGTCTTACTCACATCATCATAAACCAGTGTCGCTGCAAGGTTTTGCAAGGACACACCGGAGGACTTGCGCAGCCAACCGAGTGCAACACTCAGTGAAGTGCCTCGACCATGGGTTGTTATTCATTTAGTGGCGCACAAGAGAGATTACAATTGCGAAACAAACGAGAGATGTAGTGGACGGCTTCAATTGCAAGTAGCGAGGAAGTGATTTACAGACATGGCTGGTTTTGGACCGTTTGCCATGGGTTTTTTTCTACATGAATGTGGTTTTCCCATCCTACACGAATGGGCGACAGACGATAGAGCCAGCTTTGGTCGTGAAATGGTATTGGACCGCAATCGAAAGAAGGCACGTTCTCATTTGCCTAGATGTCTATCAAATTCCTGCCTTTGTACTATCTACCATGACAACAATTGTTCTTGGTCATTCGATTAGCAAACTGAGAAATTGTTAGCTACTGATGGTCAAGCATTTCTGGATGGTCCAGCCATGAAGAGGCACTTACTTCCAATAACACCGTTGACAGGAATGTCAATCGATGTAGTATAGCTCGCAGCGTCACTCAGTAGATATACGTATGCCCCGCCAAGCTCCTGGATCTGTGCCAGCCGCGGCATACCACCGTAGTACTTGAGCTGTTGCTCCCAGTCAGGCTGCTGAGGAACCCAGTAGGTCATGGCCGTCTCGACTAGACCAGGAGATACCGAGTTGACGCGGATACCATACTTTGCCCACTCCATGGCGAGCGTGTGGGTCATGTTACGAACACCCGCCTGGTCGCGCCGTATGGGCTGAGGGGACGCGCTGGAGATCAGACAGTGTCAGCAACTATTCCAGGCGTGCCTACAGACGAGAGGATGTAACAGACCTTGTTGGGGCGGTAGGAAGCCATCGAGGCTGTGAAGACAACGGCACCCTTGATACCAAGCTTGATGTAAGCCCGGGCGGCGGCTCGGGCACAGTAAAAGGCACCGAAGAGCTGACGAGGTCAGTGAGCATCGCGCCGAAGGTAAAAAGCGACTTGGTGTACGCACGTTGATGTTGAAAAGGGCGTGTATCTCCTCCTCGGTAAAATCTAACGCAGCCTTGTGGTTTGTTCGGCCCGCGTTGACAACCATACCATGTAAAGCACCGCTTTCTTCAACGATGCGATCAACGGCGGCAGTGACGGTAGCCTCCTTTGTGACGTCAGCCTGAATGGCCTTGAGCTTCCCCGGCCATCTCTTTTGAGCGGCAGCAAACTCCTCTCCGGGCTCGGCGTAGTCGATCGAATAGACGAGAGCGGCGTCGTTGTCGAGACAGGACTCTGCTACACCGAGGCCGATGCCCCGGTTAGCACCAGTGACTGTGAAACATTTCTATTAGAGACAGTTGTAACAATTGATTCTGTAAGATGGGCGTACCCGCAATGATCTTGCCGGTCAAGGCGACCTTGGTTTGGTCTGTTGGGCCGCTGTCGTGGCTGGGGTCATGGTGGCTGTTTGCTCGGCTGATGGACTCATTGTTGCTGTTACTATGATTTTTGGTACAGGCTAGGGTGAAATGGTGCAAGGCGACTTATGTTCTATCATGTAAATATATATCGAATCCCATAATTCCAATACGTAGGTAGGATCGGGAGATGCATTCCGCGGCTCCAGGGTACAATACTATGGGACTCAAGACGGTCATTCTGGCCATTCCTGTTTCGGGGGTGTGCTTTGAGCTACTGCGGCTAAGCTTGAATCGGCGAAGAAGTTGACATGGACCCATGCACGTTGAAACACGATGGGCTTACCCTCGTCTCGAGGGAAATGCCACCATCATGTCTCCACGCCTCCACAACCCCGCGACTCCACACGATCCATGGGTGCCCGCACGATTCATGACTACCAGATACAAGACCATACGAAAAGCTGCTTCTAGTCACCAATCAATGGGTGGCATCTATCCTCCCCCTCAACCATCTCTTCTCATCAGACATCTGTTCTTTGCCCACCACCCTGTTTGACAAACATGAGTGCAGTCGTCCGATTACTCGCCGGCAAGACGGCTGCAATCACAGGCGGTACCACAGGAATCGGACGAGCCATCACCCTTGAGTACCTCCGCCAAGGCGCAAATGTAGCCGTCAATCATCTTGGTCTCGCCAAGGATGAACCACTTCGCCAAAGTCTTCTCGACGAGGCCAAGCGTCTGAGCAGGGAGGCGCCTGAAGGAGCACCAACCGGGGAGCTTCTAGAAATTGCTGGAGATGTGACGGATCCAGCGACAGGGAAGGCTCTGGTTGCAGAGGCAGTCAAGAAATGGGGAGCTTTGGACGTGTTTGTTGCGAATGCTGGCATCTTCAAGGCCAGCGAGTTTCTCGAGTAAGTTTTCTCCGCGCCTCCACAGCATGGCCAGTGCTCATGATCCGTGTCTCATGTCGCAGCATCGAAAAGGATACATTTGACAATTCCATGAAAGTCAATGTCAACGGTGCCTTTTACGCCTGTCAAGCGGCAGCTCGACAGATGGTCAAGCAAGGCAAAGGGGGTTCCATCATCGGCATCTCGTCCATCAGCGCACTTGTCGGCGGAGGGCTCCAAGTCCATTACACACCGACCAAGGCTGCTCTCTTGTCAATGACCCAATCCATGGCAATAGCTCTGGCCAAGGACAAGATTAGAGTCAATGCCCTCCTTCCTGGCACGATCCATACGCAGCTGGCTGACGCCGACATGGCCAACGAGGAGAAGCGAAAGTACCTAGAGCATCGCATTCCTTGGGGCCGTGTCGGCAAGCCTGAGGATCTAGCCGGGCCGGCTGTGTTCCTAGCTTGTGAGAAGATGAGTGGTTTTGTTACAGGGGCCCAGTTACTGGTAGATGGCGGAATGTATGTTCATCTTCAATAACGTAGAAGTTAAACCAACGAGAATATTGTCGTGAGAGCGATACTCAACTTTGAAGTGATCACAGAGTTGGATCTACTTCCCGTATTTCCATTTAGTAACATTTTGTGAAATGGCTTAAGTATCAGACAATCTTGTCCGTGGTGCCGATAACGAAACTGGCTCTTTCGGATCCTTGAGTAAAAACACGTACCTAACCGCGTAGGACGCGTTATAAAGATGATTAACCTTCCTAGAAAACTATTATGAATAGTATTTATCGCGTCATACGCGTATTTTATTGCCAATAACGTGATTTATCCCAGAATACTGCAGAGGATAGTTATGGCTTGGTACTGGAGACAAGGTAACGCAGGCACGTAGGGTAGGTAGCCTGGGGCCCATGACTTGGATGTTTTCTCCATCTGCGGGGTACCAAGTGACTCGGGGTCTAGACTAGTTCGATTTCGCTCTAGGCAGTTCTGCTCCGTGCGGAGAAGGCGCATATTAATAGAACCAGGGCCAATGACTCGGCCCTCAAGGCTCTTCATCGCTCCATCCTCAAACTTCCCCATCGACACTGGCAAGCGGCAGCCAAGCACAAGAGCAGGTATCAGTGAGATAATTGGCTCAGCTGCGACTTGTCAACTCTCCCCTTATGCATGGACGACAACCAGGAACCTCGTCGCTTCACTAGAGGCCGGCTGTCACGTGGGAAAGGCTTGCGGAGGACTACAGGCTGGTAAGACGAATCGTGTTCAGGGCAATGACGTACTGGGGCAATCGCTGACAAGACTCTGTAGTTTAACCTGCCGTCGGCGACATATAAAGTGCGACGAGGGCAAGCCGCGTTGCGGACCATGCGACCGCATCAGCGCCGTTTGTGCCTATTCAGGTCCTAGAAAGGCCACACGGAGGACAGCGAGACACTCGTTGGAGCTCAGTGATCAAGATGAGACTTCAATCTCTCAGGCAGCCCTTGCCAAAGACACCACGCAGACCGAGGGTGATAAAGTCAATCAAGATAGTCCCAGTGCTACCCAAGCATCGTCTCCCTCCTCTGGTGACAATGAGGAAGACCTTCAGCCTTCTGAGAGGGCTCAAGAGGAAGAACAAGGACCTGTGACTGAATCAGTACCACCCGAAGCGGCGGAAACTGGAATTGATGACTGTCGGGGCTATTCTGTTCTAGAGGACGTCCTTGATCTTACCGCAAGAGACCCCGGGCTTTCCTCTACTACTCAAGGGGACGCAACGAGCTGGCAGATGGGGTGCGAGGCGATGGTATCATCAGGAACAAGTCTTGGCCCTCAGAACTGCTACACCTTCCCGCAGGCGCACTCAGAAATGCTGTCGCCAACACAGGCCGCCTTCCAAACGGCCGCTCTAGCATACCACAGCACCCCAGACTCGGGGGTCAACCATGGGAATGGGTCACTGACGCTTAGGTGGCTCGATCTACTCATTGGCGACGCAACTCTAAACTACGGGCCACTTCCGGAGCTTGACATTGGTCTCAGCGGACCGGACGTATTCGGCAACGCTGTCACTCAGACACCAACCAGCCTCGACGAAGCAGCTACGCCGGCCACAAACGACAGCTCCGGTGTCACAACACAAAGTGCTTACTTACAAGAGCGGCTTCCCGACAGACGGGGCCCCTCTGGAGATAAGCAGCTCTGGCAGGCCTCTGAGGCGATAGCCTTGCAGCCGCAGGAATATATCTTGTTCCGACACTTTACAGAACACATCAGCCGTTGGGTACGCTTCAAGACGTGGTCCTAGGATGCCATGTTGCTAACCACCCCCTCCGCTTTAGATGGACCTCTTTGAGCCGCAGAGACCATTTGGAACTCTGGTTCCTCACCTCGCTGTACGTTTTCGCTGCCGATAATTGCTCCCAAGTCTAACATGCACAAAGCTCCACAACATTGGGCTGATGAACGCCGTCTTGGCCTTGTCGGCTCGTCATCTACGCATCGTAAACAACGACTCCCCATGCTATGCCGCAGGATACCGGCCCGATCCTAACGACACCATCCGCTACTACTGGAAAACACTGCATTACAGCCAAAAGGCCATGAAGTATGAGACATACCAAACCAGTCTGGAGCTTCTGGCGAGCGCCATCATTATCTCGTCGTACGAGATGCTGGATGGCGCGAGCACGGACTGGGAGAAACATCTCAAGGGCGTCTTTTGGATCCAACGATCACAGGTCATCCACGGGGACTCTGGTGGCTTGCGGCAGGCTGTGTGGTGGGCGTGGTTATGTCAGGACGTATGGGCGGCGTTTCGAGAGAAAAGAAAGCCATTTACCTTCTGGCAGCCCACTCGCTCCCTCGCGGAGTTGGATCCGAATCACCTGGCTGCCAGAGCCGTATACAACTTTGCTCACATCGTTGGCTTCTGCGCTGAGGAAAGTGAGCCGGGAAATGCCACTCTCAACACTCAAAAAGCAGCCCTTCTCTTGCAGCGACTAGAAGCCTGGAAGTCGCATTTAACCGTAGAGTTCAACCCCCTTCCAGGTCCAGATTCCGAGGATAAGAAGGACTTTCCCCTTCTTTGGATCCAGCCGGCTGCATTTGGTAAGCACATGATCGCCCTCTGCCAGTCTCGGGGTAAGCAAATGGCTGACCAGCATCTGGCAGGGATTGCCATGCAACTATACTACTGTTCTTTGATACTACTGCACCTACACCAGCCGTGCTACGGGGGCTTCAAAGAGTATCTGGAGAGGCAAAAGACCTTGAAGAAGTGGGCAAGAATGGTGTGCGGTATTGCAATGACCTGCACCGACTACGCGGCCAGCGTCATGTCCTCGCAATGTGTCTTTATAGGTAACATGGCAACTCTAGTCTTGTCTACAGCTTTCATGTGACTGATGATTTTGGATGAGCAGCGGGAATGGTGATCGAAGACGACGCCCAAAGAGCCGCGGTTCTCGAATATCTCGATACGTGTAACAAGCGCGCAGGCTGGCCGGGATACTCACTAGGCCGTGAGCTGAGCGACATATGGCGAGCGGACTAGACACCGCAATGGGCCGAAATTATGCCAGTTGACGTTGATGGGGGCTAACGTGATGCCTTCTTCTACCCGTCTATGAAGAGGGCGCTTTACCTGCTGAACCAACAATCTCCATCCACTCAATCGTCTGGTTCATCACCTTCTCCACGCCCTCCTCCATAAGAACCGTATGCAGCTTGGCCCTGGAATCATCGGCTCGGAAGTGGGCGTAGTAGTCGTCGAGGACGGCCCTGTTGACGTTGATCTTGGTTGCTCCAGCTTTGATGCATTGGCGCATCAAGTCGGGTGAAAAGCCGTTTGTGCCATGGAGAGCAACATGTACCCTCTGGTTGAGCTGCGACTTGACCGAATCGAACCTGGAAACCGGTGAGTTCCTTGTCCAGCCGTCTTTCTTTGCATCACTAACCTCTCAAAGTCCAGCCGAGGCCCTTGCGGCCCGTATTCTCCGTGCACGTTGCCAAATGCGGGAGCCAGTACGTCGACACCCGTCGCGATGAATTGTTCAACCTCTTCTGGAGTCGTCTTACTGGCCTCTAGCCCTGCTGTATCGGTAACGCCGTCCTCCCCACCCTCGATCCTACCAGGCTCGGCCTCGGTCGCAATCTGCCTGTCGTTGCAATACAACACCCACTTGGCCGTCTTTCTCAAATTCTCCTCCTTATCGTAATGAGACATGTCAACCATGATGCTATCGAACGGCAGCATATCCGCCGCGAGCTTGATAACGGCCTCATCTTGTGCGTGGTCAAGATGGACAGACACGGGCACACTGGCTCGTCTGGCAGCGTCTGCAGCCATCCGTATCAAGAGTCCATCTGAGAATCGGATTGCCCAGGGGAAGAACTGGAGGATGAGGGGAGATCGAGCCTTTTCGGCGGCACGGACGAGACCGAGGATCTGCTCGATATTGTAGGCGATGGCGGCAATGACACCGTAGTGGCCTTCCTCGGCGGCTTTTAGGATTTGAAGATGGCGGTTTGAAGCCTTCCAATCGCTTGTTTGGGTCATCTTGAAATGTTTGGGAGCTTGACACACGACTGAGGCACGCTGTGGAATAAGTAGCCAAAGAGTTTTCTAGCACTTTGCACTTATAAAGGTCTCTAGGTAGTTTATAGGAAATTCATGATTGAAACCACTGTTTTTAGCGAGAACTTCCTTACTCGCCTCGAGGAGGGGAGTCTCTGAGTAATTTTCGACCCAGCCGTGCTCTGTTGTTGCTCGTCTCGAGGGCAAAATGCTGTCTCAAGCCACTGTTGGTGGGTCCAAACAGATCAAGGAGAACTTTGTCCGGATGGAATGTGCATAACACGTTGAGCTTTGTTCTCATACGAGCTTGACAAGCCTTTGCTTTTGCCATACACTTTAATGGTGTTGATTTTCCATCTCTCATCGTCCTTCCCAAGTCACATCGAAGCTCGCCTTTTGCTAGTCGCCAGTCGCCACCCATCTCACCACAATGACGGACCCTGCCGACACCTGGAGGATCTTTCAAGATGAATTCAGGGACATCCTTGGACAGGAGCCGTCAATCCAATTGCTTCTTCAAATTGATGAGTTCCCCTTTGCGCATGAGGCCGGCGTCTTCCTCCCCGAGACGAATGAGCTCTTTATCACGAGCAACCAGATCAAGAACCATGCCGGCGAGAAGACAGTCCAAATCTCCAAGATTTCACTGGGCGGCGATGCCGACTCGGTCAAGTTGGAAAAGATCACGTGTGACCTAATTCGCATGGCAAATGGCGGCGTCAATTATCAAGATGGGATCATCATTTGCGCCCAAGGCTCTGCGACGCATCCCAGCGGCCTCTTCACGCTGCAGACCACTTACCCCTATGAGGCAAAGCCTCTCGTCACAAGTTACATGGAAAGGCCTTTCAATGCTGTCAATGACGTTGTCGTGCACCGCGACGGAAGTATCTGGTTCACGGACCCCTCATACGGCCATGACCAGGGCTATAGACCTAAGCCTAGCCTCCCCAACGCTGTATATCGCTATGATCCTGCTACTGAGAGTATCAGGGCTGTAGCTGATGGGCTGGGAAGACCTAATGGCATCTGCTTCTCGCCTGACTATTCGACCGTATACATCACTGATACGGATCAGGTGCGCGGTCAGTCGGTCGATTATAGCAGGGCGGCTTCCATGTAAGTTTCACCTGAACATTGATATGACATTTTTCCTGCCTATCATGCGTTGTGTCGATATGTTGACGGTCCATAGATATGCATTTGACATCATCCAGCGACATGAGCAACCGTTCCTAGCCAACAAGCGCTTGTTCGCTCTCGCCGACACAGGAATTCCAGACGGCATCAAGTGCGACACACGGGGGAATGTCTACAGTGGATGTGGTGACGGCATCAACATATGGTCGCCTGGAGGTGTTCTTGTGGGCAAGATAGTTATTCCGGGCGGCGTGGCAAACTTCTGTTTCGGATTTAGGGGTCAACTCTTTGCGTTGAATGAACACCGGCTGTGGCGGGTACAGCTCGATAGATGTGTGAGAGGAGCATTGCTTGATGGTTCACCATAGGTATAAAGTAGTATTTGAAGTGAAAATATCTGATACTGGCTTAGGAGTGCACTGATTGCTAGAGGAAGAGGAGTTGTATAGGTCTATGTGAAACTCAGGGATTATCGCACGTTCCGGATTCTTTATAGTACAAGACCTTGTAGCTGTTGTGTTTGCAACATGACCTCAACCACAGTGAGCCCCGAAGCTTCCCTAAACCTCTCAAATACTAGTACAACTAGTAGATTGTAACGAGTTCAACAACTCCAAAACCCTTCTTCTGCCCAAGGAACTTTCCAGACGCTGTGATGAAGCCTTCGTAAGCCGAGTCAACCAGGTCATCAGGCCCATACATCTCCTGGTCTGGCCGAACAGACTTGACATTGATGTAATCACCATTCTCAAATTCAAGTTTCCAAGAGAGGGGGTAAACCAGTCCTGAGTTGGGGGATGTCCAAGTGTTTGTCATGTCGGGAATCAAGTCGTAGGCCAGGACAAGCTGCGAGTCACCCACACGAACAGTTGCGAATTGATAAATGGTATCGTCAGGCATCTTCCAAGCCCAGATACTGGCTTTGATTTCAGAGCCGGGAAAATGCAGCTGAAACCAGGTCCAGTTTCGAGGGGCTCCATAGGAGATCTGACGGTCATACCAGGTGAAAGAGTTCTTGGGGTCAACCCTGATGTCTGTTCCGTTGAGCGTGAGGCTTCCGGTCGTCTTCCCAGCTGGAAGTCCCCACTCAGTGGCATTGGTAGGGCCGGGGCCGAAGGCAATAGTGCCCGCTCCACCGTTGAGGACAAGCTTGGATGTAGCCTCCCAGCTGATGTTGAAGGCAAAGGAAGAATTGGTCTCGGCGTACGCGTACATCTCAGAGACGCTATCCTCCGAGGTGGAGACGAATCCGTGAGTTCCAAAATCGGCATTGATAGGCCCGCCAGAATTGATCGTTCTGTCACTCTTGGCGGAGCAGTAGACAAGATCAACCCAGTAGTCGAGGGTGTCTAGGTCCAGAACCGAAGATCGACAGACGTTCTTGGGAGCAGTCAAGATGTGGTCTATAGCAAGGTACTGCTTTCCACGGGTGCTGGTGATGAAGGAGCTCATCCACCAAGAAGATCCTCCTTCATAGTCGTACTGAGACTTGGTGATATTGATAAGAGCGGGAACATGAGCCTTGGATGGGTCAGCTTGAACTCGTCTAACACGTGGAGGGCACTCTTACGTTCTGGTAAGTGACCTCGTTCTCTGGCTTGAAGGTGTACTTCTTGCGAGTGGCGGCGCCCAGCGTAGTCGTGGCGAGTTGGAGCAATGCTCCAAGTGTTGCCAACTTCGTAACCATGGTTGTGCTTTTGGGGAGTCCTTAAATCGGTGATCCTGGTAGGATGAGTGGTAATAGGAATGCTCCCGAGGAGGTGTGCCTGGTGGTTTAGAATCTATTTCATTCTTACGTCCAATATGGCAACTTTTATACACCTTTGAAGGCATTGTTAGTCGGTTGAGCCGGACTAGCTGAGAAGTTCCGATGCAGGGGTTCCACAGGGTGAACTACTGGGGCGGATCATGATCAGGCCACGGACCGCTGGAGGAGTCCGCCGCCGCGTCGTCGCAACCGGAAATGAGGATCTATGCCTTAAAACATGCATATACTAAGAAGATGGCTCGGTATATTAAAGTGAACAGGACTTTGAAGCGGGTTCTTGTCCTAACTAAGCTTAAACTTAGAGTGGGATGGGCCATGAAGCGCATTTGAGGCGGTAACAATGAAAGCCCGCTGATGTAATTGTCGACGGCCTCTTTGTTGCAAATGAGGACTGCTGTAGTTGGAGGCTGCTCCGGGTTAGTGACACCAGCGTCTTTATGGGTCAAGAACTTGTTGTTGGGCTTTTCGCCGGTGGCTATGCTGACCGTGGCGTTAGGAGCGGAAACGAGACAAGCACCCGTGGGACTCCTTTGATTCGGAAGACGGTCTCTGTGATTTCCAGTTATACCGAATGCCTGACCATGGGCCGCTTCTTTGATCAAAGGGCCTTCCTCGTAAGGCAGGCCAACATTGGCACCTTTGAAGCTGGTGGGCATTGTCTCGTCAAGATCCTTAAAGTTCTACATACCCCAGAACTAAGGTGGCGAGGCATATTATGAAATTATTTGGTGTATCTAATATTATTGAACTCTTTTACTGAGTCTTGTGGCTGTTTTTGCTCTTGTTGCGGCTGCGGTGATGGTCAAAGGCTGCACTGCGGATTGCTGGCCGATGCGATGGAAGGAAAGGCTCCGTTCATGATGCGCTTTCGGAAATTGATCAATGTGGGGAGAGGGCGCTAGAGATTCTCGGAACTTCAGACATCATCGAGCACTGTAGTTCAGTCTGTAAAGCAAAGGAAGAGGCCTCAGGGAACAAGGGGGTGGTTTGAGCTCACGTGAGAGAAACGGAGCAGATGCCAAGCCTGGCCTTGTCCCGACCCGTGGTCCAATTCCGTCGCCTTTGTAAGCGGAGACGGTGTTCTAATTCGCCCCGAATCGCCGAATCAGATCAGCCTCATCAGCTCTATTGAGACAGCATTGTCAGAAGGCAATCTCGGTCATATTGATGTGGCAGCAAGCAGGTTCATTGTTTATGGGAAACACGGCTCAATAGTGGACAGACAAAAACAGGGCCACAATGATCTTAATATGTTATTAGAACGCGTAATCAGGGGCAAACTCCTTGACACATAAGACGTATGTTGCTAAAGACCACAAGCGGATCTTATTAATGACACCTCAAGAGGTTCATCACAGCAAGATGCCATTATACGGAATAGCCCAGTTACCCTGTAAAACTCTTACCATAGTAACCGACGCAAGTTTGTTCTTTGCTGTGATGACTTATTGGATATCGACATGAAAACATATTAGGTCAAATTAGGTAGTGCAAGTTGAGGCCCGCAGAGCCGTAGTCAATGCCACATGTTACCGTTGGGGATGGCCGATGGCCCATGGTGGAAGCGTCATGAAGTTCGCAAGGAGATCAGTATAATGATGTTAACAATAAAAATGAGATGAAATACGGCAGTGGTCATACCTGATCAGCTGACTAGATCCCAGCGCCCTTGAAGCATAACCGGATGATGCTACTTGGAATGTGTGTGCTTTGCCTTGTACCTCTGGAGGAGTAGAACATGAACTGCAAACTTAGCTAGCCTTGACAAACAAGACTCGGTATTCTTGTCAGTCCTACAGTCAGTCGACTTGAAGATTGGCAACTACGTATCTACACATGGCGCCAAATGTTCACGAATGAACGAGTACCTCAGTGCCGACCTAGCAGCTTTCTGCAACGCCACAACGAACAGGCCAAGGCAGAGACAATGGCCGAAGAACAAATACTCCAAAGACTTTGCTTCCGGAAGCTCACAAAAAAGTGTAACGCGATTGTCAGTCGAACCTACACGAAACGGGGGACTCTGAGGTTCCCGTTCAAGTAGTGCTCACAAGAATACAGGGGTCACTTAGATTGCACACTAAAGTGTTGCCGATCTACACGGAAACCCGACATCATCTTATGTCTGGAGAAACATCATCCCGCACGTCTCGGGAAAGAGTCGTTGTGTGGCACCGGACTTGATAGGCTTCGGGGACTCGGACAAGGTCGCCGGGCTCGAGTTCGCGTCGCTGACCACCAGCGGTACATCGACGCGTTCCTCGATGCCATCCTGCCTAACGAGAAGCTTACCCTTGTCCTTCACGATTGGGGCTCTGCCCTTGGATTCGATTGGGCACGCCGCCATGAGAGCCGCATCGCTGGAATCGCCTTTATGGAATTCATGCCGACTGCCGCCAGTTGGGAAGCGCTACCCAATGTCATGGCCGATAACTTTAGAGCATTTCGTGGTCCGAAGCTCGGACGAGAGTTGCTCATCGACCAGAACCTCTTCATTGAGAAAGTATTGCCTTTCAGCATTGTACGCCAACTATCAGAAGAGGAGATGACACACTACCGTCAGCCGTTTCTCGAAAAGGCATCCCGTGAGCCCGTCTGGCGGTTTCCCAACGAGATTCCAATCGCCTGAGAGCCCGCCGATGTGTGGGAAAAGGCTCAAAAGTACATGACATGGCTGTTCGAAACAGACCGTTCCAAGCTGTACTTTTGGGTCTCACCAGGCGGCACAATCACGGAGGAAAAGGCGAAAGAATGCATACAGCAATTGCGGAACACAAAGAGCATTCACCTTGGGCAAGGAATTCATTTTGTTCAAGAAGATCATCCTCGTGCTATTGGACAAGAGATTGCCCTGTGGCTGCCCGTGGCTGGCGTTGGGGAAACTTTGAACGGACCCGTTGAATAGGCGAGGAAACATGTTTCTTCATCTTTCCTGGCGCATGTCTTTACTATCAGACCATGTTATCGAGTTTCGCCAGTCTAAACACTTAGGGGGCCGAAGGATTGATCTTGCTGATAAGAAGCTTCTGGTATTAGATTATCTATAGCACGGCATATAGCTCAGTGTCAAGAGCGTAATGAATGGTCTCAATTTGACTTGATACTCGGCCTTTCAATCAAGGTCATACTAATAGTTTTGGCACCCAGCTCAGAGCTTTTATAAATCTACTCTAGGATATGTTCATGGTAATGAAGAGACTCAGTTACCAGGACCCGCGGTCCTTTATTTGCGATGTTTCAGCAAACTTGACTTCGTATTTGGCCTGTCAATCTCTCCGAAAACTCCTAAAACCAGACCCATAATCAACTCCTGATTATTCCTTTGCCTATCAACATTGAGTTATCATAAGTAGAGACTGGATCAAGACAATGTGATATGCTTTCCCAGTCCCAGAGATTGCGACTTCGGCCTCAGCAGAGCTTCTTGGTCTTAGCCCCGACTATCTCTCTTACCCTCTCACTGGTTATTTCTTGGCACTGTGTTAAGGATTGGCGTATTCTCTGCCTATGGAAATTGCGTCTGATGCCCGCTTTCTTCACATGCACTAATAATCATGAGGCTATTCCAAGAACGGACAATATTCACGATTCTCCACTACCTATCAAGAGAGCCACCTAAGTAACAAGCTATACAGGACCGTCCGGTGTACCTGCTGGCATATTTAATAGAGAGGCACATTAACTTAAGCAACCCTAATGGAACAGTCGACTACACCTTTTGTGGCTCATCACCATACACCAAGGAATCATGTACCCAGACTCTTTCGAAGGCTTCGGCATTCCCTCGGCTGAGGAGTGGAACAATCCCAAGCGAATTACAGTACACCCAGGTCACATTTTTTTGGTTGGCAAATAGAGACTGACCCATCTTAGTTCAAACCCAAGCCTTTGGAGGACTATGATATCGACGTCAAGATCGTTGCCTGTGGAGTTTGCGGCTCCGACCTTCACACGGCTACTGGCGGTTGGGGAAACAAGAACTGGCCGATTGTTCCTGGTCATGGTATGTTTCCTCATTTGAGTTCCTGAGCCTTTTGATACTAAGCTTAGTGAAGAAATCATCGGTCATGTTGTCAAGACTGGGAGCAAAGTCACCAGTGTCAAGTTGGCCAGCGTGTTGGTGTAGGAGCCAGATCGATCTTGCAGGGACTGCGATGCGTGCAAAGGCGAGAATGAAAACTACTGCCCCGAGTGGAAGGGTAAGAATGATGTTTCGTGTTTTATGCTCCTTATACTGATCTCATAACCCAGATACATACGGGTCGGTGTACGCCGACGGCACCCTCGCCCAGGGAGGATACTCTTCCATATCCGTGCTCACGAGCACTATGTTTATCCCATCCCAGAGAAATTGCAGACTGAACTTGCGCCCCCATGCTTGCGCTGGGTTGACGGCTTACTCGCCATTGGTTCGCAACGGCGTTGGGCCCGGTAAGACAGTTGGTGTGATTGCAGTGAGTGAGTGACAATGGGATAAACCCTTTTTCGGAAAGCCCAGAGCTAACCAAACTCTAGCGGAGGCATCGGCCACTTTGGCATTCTCTTTGCCAGGCCCTAGGAGCAACGACGATAGCTATCTCCCGCTCAAGGGCCAAGGAAGCTGACGCACGACAACTGGGTGCTGATGATCCTGGCCACCAAGGAAAAATACTGGAACAAACCCTATGCCAGAAAGCTCGACTTCATTCTGAGCACCGCTTCTTCTGCCGATGGTTTTGAGCTGGGCGATTATCTCTCCCTCCTCAAAGTTCACGGCAAGTTTGTCGCTGTCGGTCTGCCCGAGGGAACAGGCTGGCAGGTTGCTCCGCAGAGTCTGATCTGGAACGGATGTTTGATCGGTAGTAGCCATCTGGGCAACCGACGAGAGGTGCTTGAAATGCTTCAGCTGGCTGCGGACAAGGACATCAAGAGTTGGGTTGAGACGATTTCTGTTGGTGAGAAGGGTGTTGGACAGGCACTGGAGAGGCTACACAACGGGGATGTTCGGTATAGATTCACGCTGGTTGACTACGACAAGCAGTTTGCTTAGATGTTTGTGCATAAACACCGTATTCAGATGCTCACGTTCATCCTCAGAGTATGTAAATAGGTCAAGGTACCTGATAGTAGATTGCCCTCCGGGTATCCAAAAAGAACTCTGTGAGTGAAGGTCTCCCGTTCACGTGAGACCAACAAGGCATATTCTACGCTCTGACTAGAAATTATGTTTATCATGGTACACCGCGCCCTTCCGTTGGCCATGACCAAAGGCATCCCTGTAGACACATGAATCAGGTCACCTCTGTGTATCTTTACAGATGTGGTGATACGGCAATATGTAGGCAATGGCGCAGTACTGAGCCGTATGCCCGAATCACACGAGGTTATGCAAGTAAGCGGGGAACCTTGAAAATATCCCACATTCACAACACCCCCAAAAGTTCTGCATGCAAACCCCGCGATTTCAAGCCACTCAGAACGAGGGATTTCTGGTGTGTTTGGTCTGTCAACTGACCCAATGGGCGCGTTTTCCTTGTCGGGAAGCTGAGCCCGCATGTTATATCACTGTAACGGGCAATCCCTGGCATGCCTGCTTCAAGTTCGCGATATACATATGGGGCGATTGAGACCTCATGGTGACTTCAGTGTCTGTCTTTGCATCACTTGTCTGAAGCTACAGCACCAAGGATATCGGCCATACTCTTCAAAGCCCTACGCTTCAGTTCGACTCCGACACATAGAAGATACCATGTCTCAGGGAACAAATGGTCCAGGTCAGTATTCAATATTTATCATTCTTTTCCTCTTTACTAAGAAGATGTTCCAGACTTGAAAGATCCCACATATACCTCAGACTCAAGCAATGCGTCTCTGTCACGTCGAGATACGGAACCCGATTTTGACAAGCAGTCTGGTGGCAGGAGATTCTCTGGCTTTGGCCGGTCGCTCCTCTCTTCGTTTTTCGCTATAGCAAGCGCAAGAGCATCAAAGGTCATGTAGGATGGTTTGAGAAAGAACGAGTTGGTTACAGCGAAATTTTATTACATGTTACTTCAATCCATGTATACTTCGTGCTCTAGTCCACGCTCCTGCTCCACGCCACAGCGATCGGTCCGGCATATTGTGTATGTGTGAAGAGAGGTGTTGTAGTGCTCCTCCGCTATGCGGCAGTGCTAGTAGGCTATCAGGAAGCTCTTGCCACGACTCTATCAAGTAATCTGCCATACGCGGCGACCATTGACAGTACAAGCATAGGTATGCAGTTGATGCAGTCACAAATATCGCCGTCTATTCATCTATAATGTACTTCTAATGACCTTTCTAATCGTCCAGAGGATCAACCTTCTTTATTACCTTGGCAGGAACTCCCACCGCGACCGAGTAGTCAGGAATGTTCTTGGAAACAACAGCACCAGCACCGATGGTGCATCCCTTGCCAATCGTGACACCGGGCAGGACTGTAACATTGGCTCCAAGCCAGCAGTCGTTACCGATCGTGATGGGCTCAGCGTATTCGATGTTGTCCCGTCGGGATTGGAGACTCGTTTCGTGCGTAGCCGTGATCAGGCTGACGCCGTTGCCGAAGAAGACTCGGTCACCAATCGTGACGTGAGCGCAGTCGAGGATAACAGTACTGAACCCCACGTATTAGCATGCGTCTCAAGTCAAGCCTGAGAAGACGACTTACTTGAAGTTGGCGTAGAATCTGTCGCCAACAGTAATGTTGCATCCATAATCCACCTGCAGATTGGGCTCGACGTAGATATCGGAACCAACCTTGCCAAAGATCTCCTTGATCATGTTGACCCTCGTCTCGGTGACCTGAGCAGCCGTAGCGCTGTCATCTGGCACGTAGGTATTGAACTTTTGCGCAAGCCTTCGAGCGTGGTTTCTGGCCTCGAGCAGCTCAGGCGCCTCGCAGCTGTAGAGCATGCTCGAGACCATCTTCTCGTAGTCATCGCACCATGGGATGTGCGAGAGGGTCTTGGAGAAGGCGATGGCCTCTTGGTTCTTCTCAGTGCGGACAGGGGGTACCATGTTGGCGGTGGGGAACTAGACAAGGAGGAAGGATAGATGGGAAGATTTCAGATTTCTTTTTCGTGGGTGATTGAGGTCAAGATTGTGACCTGAACGGCGATATGTAGTGGAATCTGGAGGGGTAACCTACCTCCCTGGGCATGTAAGCAAGACACCTATCAGAAGGGAGGATCTTGGTGCCATTGTGGTCCTTGGAGGGCGCCAAAACGGCAGTCCCTGCAGTTCCCCTCATTTCAAGCGCGCTAATCTAGCGGCTGGCTGAACTTCCTAACATGGTTAGAGTAGCTCGGTAGACTGCCGGACTCGACATCGTCAACGTTTTGGTGTTTGAAAGAGACAGGGGTTTGGAGATGGAGGTCATCCAGACGGGATGGATAAGTAACGAGTTGTTGGTATCGTGAAGTACAAAAAAAGACTTCACATTACATCATCATCCATCAATTGCTGCACACACGACGAAATGGACAAGAAAACTCCAGACGAGCGAGATCCTATCCTACAGGCCGCCATTGATCAACGACCGTTCCCAGGCTTTCCGTTTGAGCCTGAGAACCGAGGGGATAGGCGACGACACCTGGACGGCGTAAGCCACCTCCTCCCAGCTCCTAGACCGATCCTAGAGGTAATCGAAGGTGAGCTCTTCGTCAAGGCTCGAGATGGCTACGAGATCAAGACCAAATTCTACAGGCCTGCATCTGGTGGCGAGGAGAGGAGACCGCTAGTGATATTATTCCACGAGGGCGGTTGGGTCATGGGTGACTCGACGGATGAAGATTCTAACGCCAGAATCTTCGCCAGGGATTTGGGCTGTATCGTTCTAAATCCTGAATACAGGTTGGCACCAGAGTTTCCATTTCCTACCGGCGTCTTGGACTGCTGGGACGTGCTGAAATGGGCGGTCCAGGCTCCTCTCGGCGCGGACCCGAGCAAGGGATTCATTATCGGGGGCTCATCCGCAGGGGCCAACATTACTGCCGTCCTGGCCCACCTCGCCATCAAGGAGAACCTTCAGCCCCCTATTACTGGTCAATGGCTCTGCGTCCCTTATCTTCTGCCCCCTGAGCTGGTCCCTGTGCGGTATCGAGACTCTTACAACAGCATGTGGACCAAGCGAGTCGACCCCGTTCTTCCTCCACTACTTGATGGGCCAAGCGATGAGACAACCGGTTTCATCTCTACGATGCTCAAGGCGGATGTTTATTCGCCACTGTTCTCCCCTCTTGCCGAAGAGTGGTATCCCGGTCCAGACGGTGCACAAAGACCCCCCAAGACCTTCTTCCAGGTTGCCGGGCTTGATCCTCTGCGGGACCATGCACTAGTGTACCAGAAGGTATTGGAGGAAGAGTGGCATGTCCCCACCCGGCTGAATCTTTACGAGAGGCATGGCCACATGTTTTGGACCAACTGGCCTCAGATTGAGAGAAGCAAGGATTATTGGAAGGATATGGTTGATGGGATGAGATGGCTGTTGGCTGATGAGGGTACATCTTGACGAGAGACCTTTTTTGGAGAAACAGAGAATGTAGTCATTTGCAATTGATGAGATAGTCAAACAATTGAATAAATAACTGCATCAAGTACACTCACCAGGTGAAGATCTCTCCTGATTTGCACCGTCCAGTGAATACAATCAAAGTCAGCACTACCTTCATCTCGCCTTTTACGAAATTTGGTGTTATTGCAGATCAAGAATTACACCATAGACCCTATCGGGAAGGCCGCAGACGGATATCAAGTCCAAGTTGCGACGCGAGTTCACCTGAACAAGGGCTGAACTACCTGGCAGGGTAGTTATACCATGACACGAATGCAGATCATCGATCAAGCGAGGGTCAAGGCGTTAGATTTCGGATAACTTGCATGTATCCCAGTACCTTGGCACGGTTCTCCAAGGTAACACACGGGCTAATCATCCAACTCCTCATCCCTCCTTAGCCCACGATCCATCTACTCCAACAGCACAGCCTCGGCCTGCAACTCGAGGTGCATGCCTGGCACAGCTAGCTCAGCCACTCCAACAGTTACCCAAGTTGGGCGATGCCCCGGCACCCTGTTCCTCCAGACCTCCATCATCGTCTCCTCCACCTTCATGTCGATGAGAAATGCCGTGAACTTGTGAACAGCAGCCAGACCCTGTGAGACCCCGGCAGATTTTAATGCAGCCTCCACACAGTCGAAGCTGGCGTCGACCTCATCACGCAGAGACGACGTGACAAGCTGACAGGTCTTGAGGTCGAATCCTGGCTGACCCGCGGTTGTAACAAGTGATCCGGACAACGGGATCTTGGCGGCGTGAGAACAACCTGTAGAGTGGAAGAGGTCTCCAAGCGGACCTGGCGTTTGGGAAAAGGTAACCGGAGGCATTTTTTCAAGGAGTGGCAAGGGTTCGAAGCCAAATGAGATAACAGGTTGTGGTTGGATGTCGGTGTTGTGCGTGACGTTGTTCCGTAGCCCGTTGGAAGCAACATGCCCTCAAGATATAGCCCGTAGCGAACCATGTAGATAAGGCTAGACCAACTAGCCTTGGGCAAGTGCTGGGTGACCTTCTGCATCGGGTGGCCCGGCCAGATCGGCCATGATATCCAGAATGCGGGGAGAGATAGGCTAACGAGCCGCCACCGGCACCCATCACAAGATCGTGGGGTAAACGAACCCCGGACAAACCTGACTCAACCATGATCCTGGTCCATGCAAGTGGAAGAGGGGGGCTGGAGTGGAAAGCCCGCAGATAAGCCTCTATCAAGTTTCTACCTGGATACCTAGGTACGGGAAGCCGAGGACCGATCTACGAGGATAAAGGAAGGGCAATATCGCCTTCTCAAGCCAGGTTTGTCTTGCAACGAGTCACACCCTGCAACCACCTTCAACAGATTATCTTCTCAACAACGACAAACACAATGGAGACAATGGATTCCGACAGAACTGACAACAAGCACAGAGAGTTGAAGAGAACCAGCAGCAACAACCAGGGGGAGACCATTCTGATCCCCGACCAGCATGGAGATGACCTGGACAATGCCATTCTGCGAGCCCAGGGTCATGAGGCCGCGCTGCCTCGATCCTTTTCCTGGGGAGGAGCCATCGGCTTGGGATACAGGTACAGCTTGATGAACCTGGACTCACTCTTGTGTCTTTATGACTAACAATTGCGTGATTGCCAGTATCACCAATTCCTGGATGTCATATACCAGCTGCTTCGGAGTCACCCTCGCAGCTGGAGGTCCTCAAGCTGTTGTCTTTGCCGTGATTGTGGCGGGTTTCATCCAGTGGACCGTCACCCTTGGACTCTCTGAGCTCGCCTCGGCCTTTCCCTCATCCGGAGTACGTTTTCCATTCCCTCTCATTCGTTTCAGTGCTAACCGAAACAGGGCCAATATCACTTCACCTACATCCTCGCACCCGAGAAGCACAGAAACTTTGCTGCCTTTTCCGTAGGCACGCTCAATGTCGTTGGATGGTGGATCGTGACTTGCTCCGGTATTTCCCTAGGCACAGTTTCCACCATGGGTCTCGTCTCGTGGTGGAACCCCAGCTTCCAAGCGACCCAGTGGCAAACCTATTTGCTCTTTGACCTTGGAATTATCATTACGAGTGAGTAGTACTAATGACTCTTTTCATTCTGGTGCTGACGTGAGTTCTAGTGATTCCCATCTTCATCGTCCCCAACAGGCATATGGGAAAGATGACGCAGTTCGCTCTGCATCTATCCATTGTTGGTTGCATCATCGTCTTTGTGTCCATCCTCGCCATGTGTGACTACTTCCAGCCCGGACACACCATCACTGAGACGGGCGGTAACAGAACCGGCTGGTCTTCTGGGATTGCCTGGATCTTGGGTATTGGAAACGCCCTGTATGCCTACGGTGGAACAGACGCAGTCATCCACATTGCCGAAGAAGTCACACACCCTGGAAAGCGTCTTCCTCAAGTCATGTAAGTTCCCAAACCCTCATTGACAAGATCTCTTGAGCTAATCGAGACAACAAAGGAATGTGACAATGCTTATTGGAATCGTAACCACGGTACCTCTGGCGATCGCCTACATGTTTACCATCAAGGATATGGATGCCGTCCTCAACTCGCCGTTGCCCAGCATGGAGCTGTACTACCAAGCCACTGGAAGCAAGGTCATGGCTACCTTTCTACAGGCCTGGACTATTGCCGTTTACTACTGTAAGTATGCCCATCTTCTTGAACCTGGTGCTGGTCAATCTGACATTTTGATCTCCAGCTGCCCTGCCAAGTCAGTGGATCACATGTGGCAGAATGACTTGGGCATTTGCTCGTGACGTGAGTTGCTTATATCGAATGCCAGGCTTGCATTGCTCTCTTGCTAACACCCTTGTAGAAGGGCCTGCCCTACCACGAGTACTGGACCGAAATCAACGAACGCTTCCAGCTGCCTCTCAGAGCGACAATCCTGTCAGCCGGCTTCTGCACCATCTACGGACTGCTATACATTGCCTCGACAGCGGCCTTCAACTCGATCATCACGACGGCAGTTCTCGCCCTGAATATCACGTACTGTGTCCCCCAAGGCATCTGCGCCACCTACGGCAGGTCGTGTCTTCCCAAACGGTACCTGAATCTCGGGAAATGGGGCTACATCCCCAATCTCTTTTCTCCCGTGTGGGTGACCATCATTGGGACTTTCTTCTGTTTTCCAGGGGCATTGCCAGTCGAGGCTGGCTCGATGAACTATACTTCGGTTGTGTTGTTTATCCTTTTGCTTTTGATTTTGGGTCTTTGGTGGGTTCAGAGGCATACGTTTGAAGGTCCGAATATTGACTGGGATACTCTCAATGCTCTCAATACTGTGGAGGACGAAGAGTAAACTTGAGAGAGGGGACTAGAGGCTTTGTCAAGCCTGGTCTTCGTCACATGGGCCGCTATGTAAATTTATGGATCTCAAGTAGTGCTGTGAAAGAATGAACTCTTGATTCTACAGGATGGGCTCTCTTGTGATTATTTTTTGTTTGAGGTATCGCGGATCGTGATCTGGCTATGAGTCACGGTTAAGGTATTCTATGACAACTTGGACACCTAGGCTGGCTGTATAGCGCACTTATGCTGGGGTATGATTCGGATCCTTATATGAGAATGCTGCATGGAGAAACCCTCCTTCGCAACTATCAGAGTTCGCTGTCAAAGCTGAATAAACTCCTTCAACCAAATGCAACATTTTGATTTCACTGATAACAGAAACTGGTCACCTCGCTGTCAAAGGGTGCCAGCTTCAAAAACAAAGATCGAGCCTTTCATCATAGAAAGAAAATTAAGGACTTGATTCTTCTTCTGCCGAGACATAACAATACTCTCAGCGAATATGTTCACAGCAAAAGCAAATTCGGTTCTGAAAAGGTCCCTTGAATCTTGCTTTCTAATTGTTTATCGACATGAATGCCGTGAAACTGAAACTCTCACTAATTATACACAAATGCTCGAAACGTACCCAAGTTTCAGGCCCCTTTTACCGCAGTACTACTTGAAACCCTTCAGAGCTGGCTGAGGGTCCTGGCCGAGATCGGGCCAAGGCTAGACAGGACAGCCTTGGCGTTCAAGTGACCCTGCTCAATAGCACCGTCGATGAAGGCCCTCCATCCGTGAGCCCAGTCGGCAGAAGCAAATTGAACGTTTCCGTGAGGGCTCTGAAGCTCATCTTGGAAACGGCTCATGTATCCGGGAGCCCACCAGGCGGGTCCTCCCTGAGAGTAAGGGTCGGTGTTCCAGTTGTGGAAGATCTAAGTATCCCAAGTCAGCAAACAACACCTGATAATTCAACACTCTAACGTACCATCTTCTCAACCTTCATGGGATGGAGCTTCTGGAAAGCCTCGATGGTTTGGTCGGGACACTTCTCAGTAACATATCCCGTGGCACGCTCATCAGTACCAAACGCAACAATGTGCGCGTTTCCGTTATTCAGCACGCCATCTCCGTAGCCGTACATGAGAATGTTGGGGAACGACATGCCATTCCACGAGGCAAGGCCAGATCCCTTGACCTCGGCGTGGATCTTGTTCATAAAATTGACGTGACCAATGTTGACGGCCTCTTGTCGCAGAGGGGACAGAGGGGGCTCAAACCTAATGTGACGAAGCACATTGAGAGGAATGGTCGAGATGACCTGAGATGCCCGGAATCGCTCGCCGCCGGGCGTAGTGACCTCTACCTGCTGGCCCCAGTCCGAGATAGATGCCACCTCGGTAGAGAAAGCGTAGTCAAGGCCGTCATTGACTGCCTCGTCAAACATGCGCTTGGCCAGAGTCGACTGACCTTGTCGAAGCTTGTACAGAAGCCAGACATTCTCAAAGTTGTCGGAAGAGTGCGCAGCCAAAGCATGCGAGCGAATCATATCCCAAAGACTCGAGTTATCAAGGTTGCCGCCCGAAATATGCAGGATCAGAGACAGAAGCAGAGCCGACTCTTCTTCGGTGAGTTGGATCTTTATCTGCTCAAAGCGCTCTCTGCACGACATGGCGTCTACGCGCTCAATCTCTTCTCTCTTTACCATGACGTTTCCCAGCTGCTGATGAGGCAAGGGGCAGATCTTGCGGCATCCAGCACCGTCTACGTTGACGAAAAGATCCCATGCCTTGGCCTGGAGCTTTCCAGCTTCTTCGTGAGCAAGCTTGCGGGCATCACCTACACCGCTGGTCAGTGCCAAAGATTTAGCGGGGCCATTTTTTGGGAAGACATACCGGTGAGGTTCATGGTGTAGTAGTTGTTCTCATACATGCCTTGTCTGGTGGTGACAAGATCGCGATCCATGTCGTACCGCTGCATCTCTCTGAAGAGATTGGGCTGGAAATGAGACACCCATGTTCCTCCCATCTCATACGTGTAACCTAATAGTTGAAGTCAGCTTACGAGTGGTACAGACATCATGAGGTCCTCGTACCATCTTTCTCAATACTGTACGTTCGTCCTCCAATTCGATCACGGGCCTCAATCAGAAGCACCTTTCTCTCTGCATCATGTCAGTCACGATTTAGAACACCCATGTTGGGAAACACCTACTGGCCAGAGCCAAGTCTCTTGCTGCAGTAAGACCAGCAAATCCTGCACCAATAACAATGCAGTCGTAGACACCACGACTATTGCGGATCGATGTGGGAGGTTGAATGACGCCTTTGCAAGGCAACGAGCCCTGGACAACGCCAGACTCGGCGGTCCAAACGTAGCCCTCTGAAGTGTTGGGGATCATTGTCTCTGCAGAAAAGGTGTGGTAATGACTAAACAAGTTGCTGTATCTTTTCGAGTCGTATCTCTGCTAGCTTTGGTCTCTCTAAAGGATCACTGTCGTCCATCAGCTGCATCTTTTAGTCTCGAATCGCGTCCTCTTGAACCTCCATCCAGGGGCGAAGCCATGTGGGTCCTGAAGATATTGCCCGAATAGGCAGTTCTCCCAGTTCCCAAAATCTTACGACAAATGACCACCCCAGAGACAATCATCACATTGAGGAAATCCGCTAATGTCTCCGCTGATAAGAAGCGGTAGCAAGAAATGGTGGCTTTAGCCTTCAAGCGGAGGCTGGGCCAGGTCTCCAGGGGTACGAGATTCTCTTGAACCGCTTCTGTCTCTTCGGCCCGGAGGGAGACCGTGGCGGGACGTGTCAGCGGGTCAGTGAAGGATTGTTTCGGCTTGGCTGTTCGGTTATCTTTTGGCCCATGTTCCTACGCGTTTGCTATCTTCTAATTCATCTGAACAGCCATCTCATCATGACATACTTCTCAGCCTAAAGCAACGAGTGAGCCAAACTAGAATTGAGTCGTGATAGTCTATCTTTTTCAGACCAGCTATCATGATCAAGATAAATGTGGTCATCTAGCCAGTGATTGCAATACTGATGCACCTTGATTGATCATGTCCTCCTCGTCAATATTGTAGCTAGAGCGGCCTCTTCTCTGGAGTCAAGGTGCATTGGCACGCGAGACATTGTGCACGCATGTATCTCCATCTTGGAAAGACTGGATAACACACATGAACACACCTATTATAAATCCACGTTCTCCCCATCGTGCATATTCTCATTATCATGGCCGATTCGCAAGGCAATTAGCATCAGGAAACGTAGTTATGCGCGATACGTCAAAAGTCAAACAAATATCTCGTCTTTCGAAAAGTGAATGCATGAGCTAAGCGACAGTTTATTCAATCTTCATGGCTACAATACAATTTCCATCCCCATCTGCTCTTTAACTTGAGTCTACTACTCCTTACATGCGACGCTCAAAACATCATCCATGCTCACAGCCGGCTAGACGTCGCGGGACCATCACAGCAGCTAGGCACAAGAACCGACTTATTGACCTTCTGGTTCGACCTAGGAACATCGTTGCTAGGGTTCATGGTAAAGAAGCTTGTCGGTCGCAGCTCAACCTTGATCATCTCCATGGGCATGACGGGGAAATCCTCAGGTCGGGGGTTGTGCGTGAGACCGAAGGAGTGCCAGAGCACGACGTCTGTGTCCTTGACGTTCTCGTCGCGCTTAGCCCATACCGAGAGGCCAGAGTCGGCGGCGCTCTGGTTGGTGAACTCTCCTGCGGCATAGAGCTCGCCGTCTTGGTACTTTGTCACCCAGATGGGCTTGCTGCCAAACAGAGCTCGCTTAGCGCCTGGGGCGTGGGGACGCATGAGCATCATCTGAGAGGGATGCGCGTGGAGCTTGTAGCCGGCTGGCTTTCCGGAGATGGGGTTGATGGAGGAGGGGTTGATCATCTTGTAGACTCTCGACTTGTTGACGTCCAAGTCGTAGCCTCCGGGTCTCTCGATCTCGGTGACCTTGGCATAGTAGCCAACGCCATAAGGGTCCAACACGGGATCTTCGGGTGTTCGCTCGGAATCTTCGTATGCGATGGTGTTGGAGAAGCCGTCGATGGCTGGGTCGATTCGGAGGTTGAAGAGATGCTGGTGGTAGGCGGCACCCACACCGTCGGCCACGCGAGTCATCCAGGGCAGTTTGACTCCGTCGTTTACGGGCATGGTCGAAACGATACCAGTGGCACGGACTTCGCAGTGGATGTTGGCAGCTTGATCGAGGGTCCACATCAGGATGTACTCGTAGTTGGACACGGTAGCGGTACCTGTTGAGTGAAACGTCAGCAACTTGTAAAAGCCGTGAGGATCCTGAATTCAACATACACTGAATCACCAGTCGTCTATCACGGACGACAGAGGATGTAGCATTGCGGTAGTTGGTGTGCTTCCAGCCAATGCCGTTGTCAATCTCGTGCATGCAGATGACATTCTTCATTTTGACAGTTTCTCCCTTGGCATTGACACGGAAACCATCAAAGTAGCGGATAACTCCCAGGCAGTCACAACCGAGCGTCAGACAGTTGGAAGTCATTCCCAGACCAATGTCACCCAGATCAAACGCCTGCTTGCGGATGTAGGGCTGTCGAGGGTCGGCATAAGGGACAGTCATCTCGCTCAGAGAAAGACGGTACAAGACATTTCGGCCATCGTAGGTGACGTTGTGCAGAAGAGGACCCTCTCGGACGTTCCAGCCGAGACGGAATCGCCACTTCTGCCACTCAACGAGGTGTCCATCAACACTGAAAGAAGGACCCTCAGGCTGTTGAACCTGGAGGGGCTTGAGGTCCTGTCGTAGGCCACCCTGCTCCAGAAGAGCGGTGCTGTACTCGACAGCCTTGCGAGGGATCCATGCTTGTGTGTCGACGCGTTCGTCGTCGTGGTTCAGGGGAAGTCGATCGATGCGGACGAGTTCCTTTGTGTTGGAGTCGAAGACGGGGGAGAATGGCAAGGGGATCGAGTAGTGGTTGGCCTCGGGGTCGTCGGAGAGGGCAGCGTACATGTAGCATTGGATAAGGCGGCGGTCGCTCTTGATGCTCTCGTCGTCGGTGCCGTAACCCCATGGGTCATTCAGCACGCGTGCACTATAGCAGGTTAGTCACGTGTGGGTGTCAGTTGGGGGCTAAGGGATGCTTACTTGGGAGGAAGCTTGAGCTTCTCAATCTCGGCCAAGACAACGGGGTGAACATTGCAAACCTCCTCAATCTCAATCTGCTCGTCGGCATCCGCAGGGCCCTGGATACCCTCAAGAATCTGATCAACCTCGACAGAGTTGGTAGTAATGTTGACAACTCCACGGTGGAACTTGTGATCGTCAAGGGTGTGAAAGTATACATAAGCCTTTCGGTTGGGAGGAGTAGGCAGAAGATCGCCCAACCTCTCAGCTTCAAGGTAGGGAATGAGATCTTGCTTTCGGGGCTCGTCGAGAGTGATGACCTTGAACCGGAGCTTGCTCCTCTGAGAGTGGTTCAGGATCTTGACGACCTGCGCGATCTCGTCGGCGTGCAGGGGGTCGAGAGGGTGTCGGGCCATAGTTGACTCGTAGGGGTGTAAAGAGACTTGGCGATTGTGTTTCTTGCGGGCAGTAAGATTTGTCTCGCTGCTGATGCTCTTTGTTAAAGATGTTAGCTGATGAGATATAGAAACAATTGGACTCCTTAGAGCTCCCATGATATATATTCTGCAGGTCCTATCACCTCGGGCTCAGTGTTCGCAGCTCGCCGATCCACGCTAATACCACATTCAGCAGTTGAAGCAGTTGACCTTTCGGATCGACCAATCATTACCATTCATCAACTCTGCGGGGGAGTCAATCGCGGGGATGGATGATCCAGCCCATCATAGCACACATGTTATCAGGAACTAGAGACTTGAGCTTGTGGCAAATCATGATACTTAAATTGGCCAGGCTGGGTTTGCTTTTGGAGGAAAATGCAATCTTTTGACCATGAGGGGAAACCCGGCCAGCTAGTCTCCCCGCTTCGCTTCGCTTTACACGGTTTGACACTTGAAGGGGCATGTTTGTATTCGTGCCTGGCCGAGCTGCTTCTTGAGATATCAAGGTTTGTGAGTAGCCTTCTTTGTTCTCGAGATAAGTTTAGTTAGTATCTTTATCTTGTGCACACGTATAGTTTATCTCAAGCTTGTTAGCAATAGACACTTGTGGTGGTGTGCTCGGTGTGCTGTTGAGTCTTGATGCTAAGTAAGCAACCTAACACATACTTCCACGTCCAATATTTAATGCCCAGATGAAGCAATTGAATGACCCAGAATAAAGCCACGGTCATGGATTATAGAATACACTTCAATTAACATAAGAAAACGTCAGAGCGACCAGATGATAGATATAAATAGCGAAGTCATGATTTCTTCGACCGTGGTGACAACAAGCTACCCTAGAGCAAAACCGGACTCAGTCCGTGACATGGGACTGACTATCGCCACCATATCAGGGTGTCGCCACACAGGCCATCAAAGGTACAGTTCAGTACGCTTGTGTTTCTTGAGCGTCATTGATAGCGATAAAAGTCATCTCATGACTCTTCTCCAAAACGAAGCAACCAAACCGTAAGGTCGCAGCCGAGACGCCGCCATCCCTCCAAGTGGGACTAGGCGCTGTTCTATAGGCTTTACCCAAATAGGCAGTTCAACCAGCCAATCGCGCGCTGTAACATCCTTGTCCATTCCAAAGGCCAAGTTCCCGCATGAGGTATTGGAGATGCGGCTCAAATATCGAGCATCATTAATTATTAAACAAACGATGGGTGTCGACTGTTATCATATCTGATAGCTTAGCTTGAGCATCGGTCAAGATCCTATCCACCAACATCCAGCATATTCCAAGGCTGCAAGCAAGATATCGACAAGATGAGCAACCTACCACTGCAAGGAAAAGCCGCCATTGTTACTGGATCTTCCAGGTATGTGTGGTGTTTTACAACACCATCCCGACACAGAAAAAAAGAAAGACTAATAATGCCTTGTCTCGAATTGCAGAGGCATTGGTGCTGGCATCGCATTGGATCTTGCCCGAAAAGGAGCCAACGTCTTGGTCCATTACACCAGTCCGAACAGCGTCACCGCGGCCGAAGCCATCGCTAAACAAATCCGAGACCTTGGGAGGAAGTCGGCCATCTGCAAGGCGGACCTCACAGATCTGGACCAACACCAAAGCATTATTGATGCCGCGGTTAAGAATGTTAGCGAGAGTGGAAAGATTGAGATCTTGGTTCACAAGTACGTTTGTTGTTGCCCGTCAATGCCATACTACATTCGCGACGAAACTGACGCGAGGTAGCGCCGCTGTTGGACGAGACGCCCTCTTGAAGGACACGACGGTCGATTTCTATAATGATCACGTCAACTGCAATATCCGAGGACTCTTCTTCCTGACCCAGAAGGCCCTCCCTCATCTAGCCCACGGCGGTCGCATCGTCATCGTCTCCTCCGTCGCAGCTCGACTAGGTGTCGAAACCCAGGGCATCTACTCCGCCACAAAGGCAGCTGGTGAAGCCCTCGCACGCGTCTGGGCCAAGGAACTTGGACACGAGCACGGCATTACTGTCAACTGTGTCAACCCAGGTCCTGTAGCGACAGGTGAGCTTGAATCCAGGTCTTGTTTTGTGCCAAAGCTTACGTGTTTAGATCAATGGCGCGCGAGTACGAACGAGTTTATCGAGGCCATGCAGCCCATTATTCAGTCGACTCCTGCAGCCCCTCGAGTGGGAGAGGTGGAGGATATTGCGCCTCTGGTTTCGTTTTTGTGTACTGAAGAGGCGCGCTGGGTGACTGGATCTGTCTTGTCTGCGAATGGAGGACTCTATAATTAAGAAAGCTAAGCCTAGACCTGAATTAAATACATTTACTCGACTTCTCTTGTCCCTCGTGATGTGAACATGTCACAGCGGGCGTTCTCCAACGGAGCCTGTATCTTTAGCATTCGTTAGTGACACGCACCAAACAAATGACACGGCAGCCGCTATCTCGGTATCGCCACGCTAATCTCTAGCGTTTACTGTACCCCGCATCAGATTTTCGTACATATTGCACCCCAGACCAGACCAAATCGGCCCAGGCCCTTCGTCCCGACGCTCGCATTAAGGCGAGGTCTTGCCCTTCACGACACATAACAACCGCCATGCCCGGAGTTGCCGGTAGGTACCTTGTACTTCTTGATATATCTCCTGCGAATGGGAATTGATACAGTCTTCATCAAAGGCCCTGCCTGTGCTACTTGTCGGAGAAAATGCAGGAAATGCGACCGCCAGAAGCCGGCTTGTGCTCAATGCACAAACAAGGTGAATACCTTCAGATCACTGCAACTCACTTCTACTAACAGTCGCAACCAAGGGCGACGACTGCGAAGGATACCCCCTCAAGTTCTGTGGCGTCGCCAGCCGTGGAAAACTCTCTGGCAAACCTCATCCCTTTGCCGACACCTCTCCTAGGCCTGTCAAGAAGAGACGCGTTCGGGCTCAGTCAACCACTGGGAGCACAGAGGCAGTCGCCTCGACCTCAACTCCTAGGGAAGTTAGGCCATCTCCCCCGGAGACGACCACAGTCACGGCCGTCTCCCCTCCTACTGGACCTACCCTCGCCATTTCCCCTGTAGGAGTCATCGTGGATCCCAACCCCCTGGACCAGGATGCGACGGTAACAGTGCCCGGAGGGGCGATTCTCCCCGAATCTCCCGAATTTGATTGGTCTAGTCGCGAGGCTTTCATGGAGATGGCTTCAATTCTGAGGGGGAGTGCGTTGGAGGATCAGATTACTGGTGTCAGCCCAGCGACAAGCACACTCTCTCGCGATGATGAGCTCTTACTCCCTCTAGACGCCATCTGCGGTACTACAGAGGCAGAAGGCCAGCGAATCCTGGTCGGAATGAACAAGTTTTCTTTGTCAAACAGTGGAAATGTGCAGGAGGATGCAGTCGCTGCTTCACTAGCTGCTTCCTTTTCTAGGATTCCCTGGGCTTCCAGGATAGCAGCCGTCAAGTTTGATGCCCTGCCGAGTTTATCCTCGCCATTGGACAAGACGCCTTTTCCTACAAATCTGGACCAGGATCGAGTGCAGTTTCTGTTGCAATACTGTGAGAACTGACAACACTGGGCAAAATGCTTTCAGTACTGACTTTTGAGCAGTTGACGAAACCGTCTGCCCAAAACTCGTCATCGACGGAGCAGCAGCCTGGTCCAACCCTTTCCAGCAATATCTCCTCCCAATGTCCCTCCAGTTCTCGGGCGTACTATACGCCGTTCTGGGTCTCTCACTAGGCCATCTGTCCATTAACCACTGCGACAATCCCTTCAACGAGCAGGAATCACTGCAGTACCGCTTCAGGGCGATCAGGCAGGTGATTGACTGGCTGGAAGGGTTGCAAGGCACTTCTACTGATCCTTGCCTTGTAGAAGCCGGGCTTGCCATAATACTGATCTTGTTGATACACGATGTGAGAATGATTTCCTCTCTGTTGTGCAAGACTCACAATTCTGTAGGTTTGTGAAACTGGCGTTTCGGCAGGGGGCATTCATTTGAATGGGGTGACGAGTATCTGCCAAAGGCACTCGAAACTTCTCGAGAGGTCGATCCGAGACAGGCCGTGCATGAAGTTCCTATTCGGCGCTTTATCCTGGTGAGTTGAGAGAACAGCATTCACAAGGGAAGGGCGTCGCTCACCAGTCTAGGCTTCACATGCTCCGTTGCGTCCCAAGGAAATACGAAGACTTACTCACCGAGGGGGTCCAGGAACACGTCTTCCAAGAAATGGATCATAGACTTTTTGAGTGCTTCTCAGGGTGTCCCTTGGAGCTCTTCTTAGCATTCTCCCGCCTACTGAAGCTCTCCAACGATGAGGTGGTAACAACTTCCGGCACATCCTCCGACATGGAATCCATTCGATCTATCCAGCAATATCTCGCCACATGGGAGAGAGATGCAAACAGCGATGCGGCCCCTGACGATGGCTCGGATCATCTTGCCAACGCCTTCCGACACAGCTTCCTCCTCCACTCGCTCAGGTTCGCAGACAAGGATATGACAGCCGACAATCCCAAGATCCAAAGACACATTCAAGAGATCCTCAACGCGGTGTCCAAAGTTCCGACCGGCTTCAAAGGCTCGTCGAGACTGCTCTGGCCGTTGTTCATGGCAGGTACTGAGAGCTTGATGGCTTATCAGCAAGATTACGTGCTTCTTCGGGTCAAGTCAATCTTGAACGATACGGGGTTTCGAAATCTGGCATCTACGACTATCTTGGAGCATATTTGGAAAGAGCGTAGGAAAGGGGCGGAGAGTGGCAGCGGCACAAAATTATGGACGGACTATGTGAGTACAGTTGGGCTTTCTGGGGACAAGTGTCATAAAACGTGCTGACATGTTGAACAGCTATCAAAGAAAGACATCATGGAAACCCACGATTATCTGATCTTTTAAAAACCCCATCATTATCAAGCGATGCAGGTATTCGATAGGGGTCGGATAACACGACGAGGGAAGGTTCACGTTGTCCAACTTCCACATTGGGGCTTATCTTGCACTCATTCTCATGTGCATTTCTAGACGTAGCTAGTCTACTCTTTATTCTAAAATTCTAGGACAATTTGAAAGACAGTCGCTCATGTGATACTACTCTATTTAATGGAAAAATGTTCGGGGTTGTTCTTTCGAGCTGTTTCCAAGCTGTCAAGGTCCATACAACCATGAACGAATGCATCCCCTACAAACTGTGCAACGCCATTGCCCTGCTCAGAAAACCGAAGAATGAAAAGAGGTGCTGCCCCGTGAAAACAACAAACAGTGTCCCCTGGTTGCAAGTTTGGTGGGCCACGGCCTAGGTGTCCATCGCGAGTGCTGAAGAATGAACGTCTCCGGAACCTGTGAAATGCTTGGAGGACCCTTGACTTGGGAGGACTCCAGTCAAACCCTCCAATACCGTGGGTTGGAGTCCGGACACCTCGTAGCGCATACTCGTATGCTCGTTCCCACAGCTCTGAACCATGTTCTTCATAGCCAAACGGGTATCTACCGCCCAACAAAGTAGGTATGTAGCCACGGGGAATTCTATCCTTTTCGTTTGTGACGTGCCTCGAAAGACTCAAGCAAGCATCTTCCCAACGCTCTATGTCAGCGTGAGACTCTGACTGGGAACCGCTGGTCAGTCCGAGAGGCCATCCGCCGTCCACAACTTCAGACACGATATCCAGTCGGAATCCCCGAATGTAGAGCAAGTTTCCATTCCCATGAAAAGAAACTAGTTGACCAGGATGGTCTGGCCTTCGGGACTTGGAGATGCCTGCACTGAAGTCATCGAGAAAGGTGTACATGCCATCGTGGGTCGGCCACTTGGAAAAGTCAGGACACCATGTTGGTAGCCTGGGGTCCCGTTCTGGCGAGGGCGGAATCGACAGAATCCCAAGTGAAGGGTCCCAGAGCAGGAGCTCTTTCGTAAAATTGATGTACGTGTTCCAATACTCTTGGCGAGCTCTTGGTCCGAGGTCAAGGTGCTGCATGATTTGGCGTCGGAAACTCCCCTCGAACAGACCAGCCACTGCCCAAATTCGATCCACCGGGTCTCGAACTGCACGCATCATCCCTTCACTTAGAAGCCCTGGAATCATCTTCATGTCCAAAGTTCCTTCTCCAGACTTGTAGTGCCTGTAAGCAAAAATTTCGGCCCAGGTCGCCGCGAGGTGACGTCCAAAGTAAGGCCCGAGTCTCCCATCACGAATTTCTTCTGGAAACTGCAAAACACGCAAGCCACTCGCTCGGATACATTGTTGAATATCTTCCAACGTCTTCAAGTGAATCCACCTAGTACCGCACATTATGATCGCACTCCGCGGAAGGATGGCCTCTTGTAGAGTCCACAAACGTGTCGACCACGGATTGCTGAACAGAAACGAATAGCTGGACCATACGGGCCCGTAATTACTATTGTTGGGGTAACCTTCAGGCAAAAAGATGTCTCCACGAGTCACAGAGCCTGACTTCATTCGCCGCGCGACAGATGGCGCAACATCCATGAAGGTGTCCGCCGTGTCTGATGGGCCCAACCAGATAATTGCCTGCGCAGCTCGAGTATATATGTCCGTCATCAGCGGTATTTGGGCCGCCTTCTCCTTGTCGTCATCTTGGTTTATGCATATAGCATCTATCCACAGTGGCCTTGCCGGCGGGGGTCGGTAAAGGTGTAAGTGCTTGAGTGTCTTCTTTAAGCTTGGTGTGACCAGAACAGTCGTATCCTGGTTACAGGTGATGGGCACCGTGCGTCCTTCCGCTCCCCAGACGTATGAAAGAGCCTCGAAACTCAATCCCTGGTCAAACTTGAAAGGCTGGAGCTGGATCTCAATGTCGTCATCCACCGAAACGATCTCCAGAAGCCGGAGACTGCTACTGTCTAGGCGTTCGGGATAAGGAGAGCCACTGGGAAGAAAGGGGAGTGCAAATTTCTCGTTCCAGGGTTTTGGAAAGGATTCGAAAGGTTCTTTGGGATACCCGACCAGCGGTCCAGCCAGTAGTGACTCTTCAAGACTGGCGCTCAGTTGTCGCAGTTGTTCTTGAACCAATCCTGTCCCTATCCCTTCTACCAAGGGAAGTACAGCTTCTGTCATTTCCTTCATAAGCACTTCAACACGACCCTCGCTACCCCGAGGCCGGATAGTCGATAGGTACGAATTGACTGATGGAGTGTCCTTATCAAGTTGGAGGTTCTGTAGTATGGTTCTTAGTCGCACAGCACTCTTGTTGCAGGACTGATGAAGCTGTGGGGCAATGTCGGTCCAGAACGGAGAGTCGTCTTCCCACCATGACATGATAGCCTCGAGGCCATCTCTGATGACGGGAATCCTGTCGAGAACCTGGCTCAAGGATTGGGGGAGCCTATCTGTGCCGTTTATACTATCGTACGTTGCTATTGCGTCTTCCAAGATGGCATCCGTAACTTGAAACAAGGATTTCATTTCAGACATGATCCATGAGCTTACTTTGGGTAAAGGACAGGATAATTTCGAGAGAACGATCTTACATTTCGATAAGTGTAAAAAACCCTCTTCACGGATAATAGACAGTGTCGGCCCAAGTAATTGTCGACACAGGTATCAACAGAATCGTGAAAGAGGGGTTAACAATCGGTCCTGCTGACGTCGGAGGATGTTGTGATTTTTAAGATCACTAGCAGTTGAATGTGATGGCAGCTGTGTTTTGGGACCAGCCCAATCAGAGCCGGATTGGGCAGCAATGCATCGAGCTGAGAAATACTGCCCTTACAAATGTAAACCATGCAGCCACTGCAGTGGAAGGTAGTTTCGCTCTCATTGCTCAAGGAGGGAAATACCCCCTATACCCCTCCGCGTTGTAAGAGAAATGCTTCCTCCTATTAATACTGCAGTATTTTCTAATCCGATAACATCCCGCTAAGGTTTGTGATGGTCTCCTTTTTTTTCCCTTGAAGGGCGGGCTAGCAACTTGGCATCTATCTTGGCATGCGTGGTACATCATCACAAACAGGGCAGAAGCCCAGCGACTCGGTCAGACTCGCTTCACCGATGCGATGGTCGCCTTTTCCCGACAAGTTCAACTCGACGGAGGCACTGTACGGTGATCGTTGCATTGGTGTACGGTTGGGTGAAGTATCCGGTAGGTGGTGGTGGTAAATATCATCACTTCTGCCTCGACCCATTACAGCTGCGCCTTTGCGTATGGCATTCATAAACCATGTCACTGTGTACAGTAACTCGGATACGGGCTAGGTGGAAGTGCGGAGCCTGGTGACACTAACTGTGCTGTCCAAAGTGCATTCTTACTATGCATGACGTCTTTGTCGGCTACAATATCAAAGAACATGATGATGACCGGGGGACAGCATTATAACTTAATAATGAGAAACACCGAAATAGAGATAAAATTAAGACTCTATCGCAATAGCCATAAAAACTCGATAGTAGAAATGCGAGTTTTGCAGCGCAAGATGCCACCTTTTCTTTTCCCACGAGCGGATATCTGGTTTCTTCCTCGTTCCGAATACATGCCTCAGGTACTCACAGACAACTACAGTGCCCATGCTCGTGTCCGAAGTGACACAAGCTTAGGTGGCACCTGCAGGCCTTACCAAGCGATCGCACAAATGCCGCAAAAAGAACTCCGCAAGCAAACCCTGCAGGAGGCGTTCGGAGATGCGGAGAGGACGCACAAATCGCTCGGGTCTCCGCGGACCGCGCCGGCGTCGGGGCAATAGTTGATGGAGTATATCTCGCCAAATTTGATGGAGCCCCAGAATCAGGATGAATTTTCTGCGAGATGAGAGTAAATGACGACAGACAAGAGTTACCCCTGGATCGTATGCAAGGAGCTAGACGTGGCCAAGAGAAGGAGAGTGGTGATTTCCACCAACCAGTCTTGGACGGTTTTCTTATTAAAATGTCATTCTACTTGGAAAATACAGAGGGCATCCCAGGAAGAGGACCGTAAAGCCCGCTTGAGACTTGCTTCCTACTCCATGTGAGGCTTCCTTGCGCCCCGTTTCTCGTTCGCTCCATTGACGACTAAGATACGGGTCATGATCCATATTCAAAGCTCTCTATATTGTCATCATGTTCAAAAGGAATCGAGGACAAGTCTGTGTCAAATGCAAGAACCTCATCTAGATTTTCGGTCTGTTCGGGTAGTGGCAGATCGTCCCAGACTTGAGCCAGATGGGAAGGATCCATTGATACTAATGGATCATCGAATTCCGGCATGAGGAATTTCGCCGGTTCGTCTGGCATTGGCCCTAGAACTAAATCCAATGCCCCGAGCCAATCTGGTGTTTGAGATGTCGTGAGATGGGTGACATTGTCGGGTGGCGTCCGGGGGTCCTTCTCATGGACTGGTTCGCCCAGGGCAAAGGAGACTGGCGGGTGTATTCGCCGTTCAGTTCATGAGAGATGAATCCAGGGTGTGTGTCGACGCGAAACAGGAACATCCGGATCTGTCGTCATAAACGGTGTTGCGTATTCTGGATGACGGCTGGGGGCAACAGAGGATTCGCTACCAAAATTACCCAGATCTATCGTCTTAAGTGGTGTTGCGTATGCTAGATGAGGACTGATGCCGGCCGACTCAGGTATCTCGGGACTTTTTTCTCCGGAAATTACTGAGGGTGAGGAAGTAGATGACCCGCAGTGTTTCTGACCAGTCTTGTAGGCGCACGTGCAGTCGCCTCCCTCACAGCAAAGGCATCGCTCTGTGAATACGCAATTAGCCAGGATTCTTGGGTGAATGTAACACGGATACATACCTTGACCGAATAGCTTGAGTGTGACCTGACGAGAAGTTGAGCCGCACTTGCACTTGGTATGAACTGATCTCGAGGTTCGAAGAGTGCGACAGTGATTGCACTGCGATACCGGACGGCCCTTTTTTCCGACATGCTGAAGCGGGCGATCTGAATGCGTTAATATCAGTCTTGAAAGCCATAGATGATGTATTTACCGGTATGTTGACACTGAGCGACACGATGGCCGCGAATGCAACTCTCGCAGGCGTACTTTTCTCCGTTTGTGATCATGATGTTGATGTTGGACAATGAGTGAAGTTTGAGCTGAGCTGAGATGACATCTCCCCAAGGAAAAATGTGGGTCGGGCCAGATTATTAATATAGGCTATTAACGCCACACAAAGCAAGTGCTCTGTACTTTTGCCGCTATTGATAGAATAGTCGCTGATAATTTGTGTCACTTGTTTATTGCTGAGGGCCTAGAATATTGATTAGAACGACTTCTTCCTTAAAAGGACAGATCATCAAAGCATGGGCCCAGCCATGCCACTAACTTGAGAGTCCCGGTTAGCATCCTGAATACCTGCAAGTGTTGAAATTTATACAGATCAGAAGCGACCATCCAATGTTAGAGTTGCAGTTATCCCAAAGGGCAGATGCTCATGTGGTGTGTCTTGAGGCCGCATCGTGATGACCTCATACTTGAACCCGAATCTAGTTCTAGCTTTACTAGCAACCCAAAAAAGTCATGTGATCACCCAGGTCCATGGCGACCCCACCAACCCAAAGATCTGACCCAAAGCAGATCAACTACACAAGCTGAAATAACTTGGATATATCCTCTTATCCTCAAACAGCTTCCACTACCTGTGGCTTAAAAGAAAAAAAAAATGAGTCAAGTTGCACATCACGCCACCGCTTGCAAAGGATGCCGTCGGCGAGGTCGCAAATGTGATCGAACACTACCATCCTGTCTAAGCTGTCGGCGCCGAGGAGTCGAGTGCGAAGGATACATCACGAGATGGCCTGGCGTTGCGTCGAGAGGGAAGCTTGCGGGGAAGTCTATTCCAGTTTGCGACAGCTCGGTAAAGGCCTCAAAGCCCAGACCTAAACGGGGGCATGTTCCTGTGTCAGCTAGATCGAGGGACATGATCGAGAGGGAGCTTGGACATAACTCTAACGACTCACACCTCGGTGCTATGACATCGGTTGAAGATGATGAGTTGGAGAGTCTAGTTAAACATTGCAAGACACCCTCCCAACCATCGAATGCCATGACTAACCTTGACATTTACACAGATATTAAGGACCTCAGTAGCATCTTTTACCTGGGAACTGGGCCCAGCGACAATCCAATGTTCCGTTATGTGCTTCCACTTATAGACAAAGTGCCTCCGATACGCTATGCCATCGCTGCATCGGCATCTTGTCACCTCGCGGCTCGAACCTCAGATAAAGACCTCGAGAAGAAAAGCCTATATCTGCGTGTCCATGCTACGCATCTATTGAGAAACATGCTCCGAGATCCATACACAGCAACGGATCAAAGCATACTAGCCAGCATGTTGATGCTCGCCCAGCTCGACGTCAGTTACATTCTCCTTTCGTCGAGTGCTTGTCTCACCAAAGATCTAGATGTGTTCCGGAGACTGCCTCGAGTTTGAGACGCATCTAAAAGCCGCAGTCGTGATAATTCGTCGCCAGACTTATGACCACGCAGCAAACAGGCACTACTTCGAGCAGCGGCTTGCGTGGTGAGTCTGCTCCTCTTGTAACAGGAATTTTCTACTGACAAGGCTGTAGGCTCGACATGATGGCATCTACAACTTCCGCTCGACTACCAAACTTTTCCGCCACAGAATTAAAGGCGGCTCTCGGACGCTGCTCGAATCATGGGCAGAGGCAATGGAGCTATGATGTCTTCCCGTGTCCAATCGATCTATTTGAGATACTCGGAGACATTACCATGCTTTCCAAAACCCAAATGGACGTGACGAGTCCATGCCAGGAGACTTTTAAGGAGGCTGGTCGTATAAAGTGCCGTCTAGCGGCGTGGGAATGGCCTGGAGAAACTTCTGGTCCACGGAAACATATGGTTGAAGTTTGGTGTCTCGGCATCATGGCGTACCTCGGGCGGCTATTCCCGTCTACCAACTCATCGGGCACAGCAGATCTGGCAAGTCAGGTTCTGTATCACGCAGGGCTCATCCCGCCGGCTTCGTCCTGGAGCTACTCTTTGCTTTGGCCCATCTTCCAAATCGGGGTGACTTTGGGTAATGAAGCAGTGGACGAGAGAGCGTGGGTGGAGAAGCGTCTCAATATTGCCCTGGAGGCTGTTGGATGTCGGCATTTTAGTAATGCGCTCGAGACATTGCGTTTTGTCTGGAATAATGATGTTCGATATGACCCTCTCACTACTAGCATGGACGGACGCACCATAATGTTGGCATAGTTTGCTCAATGATGGTAGTAACAAACTGATGCACGGACACTCATATGAACGTTGGATACTACTCACATATCTGTCGCGATTTTTGGACTATGATCTATCTTTAAAAATGCCGTCAAAAATGCATCTAGCCCAGGTATTTAGTCACTACAGCTTCCAACTCATCCCTAATCTTCTTCTTGCACGTCTCGGTCGCCCAGCACATGTCAATCGCATGTCTCGTCAAAGTCACCATGTCCTGGTCACTGAACCCGCACATTTTCTTGGCCAGTAGCAGGTCGTGTAGGATCCAGCAATCTTCCATGTACGCCGGATCGTCGCTTGAAATCGCGATGGGGATCCCCGCGTCGTAAAGGGTACGGATTCTCGGAAAGATTTCATCGACTGGCTCGTGGCGGAGATAGCCCCATGGAGTAATCGTCATGCCGATGCCCTTCTTCTTAATGAGATTCACAAGACCCTTATCTTGAACAGCATTCAGGCCGTGGTCTATGCGCTCCGCACCCGAACCTCCCACTTCCGCCGCAACTTGACGGATATGCTCGTGAGTGTCCTTTTGGCCCACGTCGCAGTGTGCGGTGAGGTGAAAGCCTTTCTGCTTGGCCAGGGCATAAACCTCTGAGAACAAAGAAGGGGGACGGTTGTCTTCGTTCGAGTCAAGGCCAATACCAATAACCATGTCTCGGTAGGGAAGAACAGCTTGAAAGTGCTCCATGGCCGATTCAGTCGAGAGGTCACGCAGAAAGCACATGATCCACTTGGACTTGATCTGATCTCGGGGTCAGCATGTTTGCAAAATAATGGTGTGCCGCTCACTTACGCCTAGGCGCTTTTCTGCATCCCTCTGAGCTGCTCGAAATCCACCCATCATGGTATCCCAGGAGACACCACGACGAGTGTGGCCCTGAGGATCAAAGAATGGCTCACAGTAACGAACATTCATCGACGCAGCATGCTCAAAGTAGTTCATGGCCAAGTCGTAAAAGTCTCGCTCAGTGACAAGGACTTCGAACCCGCCATAGTAGGCCTCAAAGAAAGTAAAGGTCTCTTCAGCATTGTCGATGGAATGGCCTTCGCGGGCCGGGATGATGTTGTACGACGCCTTGAGCTGCTCAAGACTGGTATACACGGTACCAGTCCTCTCGAGCTTCAGGGTCTGGTTGTTTCTCTGGGCGAGATTCCACCTGAGCTCAGGAGTCAAGGTGCCTTCGATATGGACGTGCAGTTCAACCTTTGGAAGGTCGAGCACGAACTGATCGTTGGTATCCAAGAGTTCCTGCCGCAAGGCTAGGCGTTCTTCGAGGGGCATGGCGCGCTCCATTGTATTGTCTAGGAGGAGAGGGTTTGCAGTTAGATGAAGGAGATGTTTTTGCTAATTGCAATGAATGGAAGCTTCTATTTGATAGTAATTAAGAAAGAGGATGAGACTTAAGGGCGATTCGAGGAGCTCTTATACTTGAGTTCTACACAGCCATCCTGGATTACTTCTTGTTAGTGGATGTCAGGCCCTATGCTGGGGTCCACGATGCTAGTACTAAATAGGCCGCAGTTTCAGTCGCCCGCATAGGCTAAAGCTGTCATCCGTCCTAATTATCCGCACTAGTCCTAATTTCGTCGCAGTTTCCGTCAACCTCCTACATAGGTCCTCTCTGTTGTACAATCGGTTTCTTCTTTTGGCCTGCGTTATCGCTTTATTATTGACCCCGTGTCGACGTGGCACAAGATTGACTCATACCGAGTCCAAGATGCGTGTGACATGAGGCAATCAATAATGGAAAGTGGATGCAGCAGCTTGACCCTTGCAATAGAGATGTTCTGTTGGTCCAGCTTTGCCCATCTTTGTACTAATATCATGAGGCTATACTGACGAAAGAGCACCCATTCTAAATCTTATCCACTATATGTACAGGATCTCTTGTAATGTGACCAATTTCAGATCAGGGCCAATCTGACTCAGTTCAGCATAATACTGCCGTCCTGGCAACCGTCTAGCCATTCAAATGCACTCTTGAGCACTCGCCCTCGGCCAACTCGACGACACGGTTCTTTGTTCCCCAGAGCATTGCAATCAGGCTTGGTGATGTTTCCAGATACGGCCAAGAAATCAACACACATCGGCTCCTCCTCATCGTCCTGCCGTAAGTATCTGAGCAGAGGAAACGCAAACACATCCTCAGACTCAAGATCGGTATCCAGAGCTACCCATCCGATAACCTGGTCGTCATTTGATGAAAGAAGCGTGTTGGTATCTGCATGCATGCCCAACTCTGACCATCCAAAGTGCAGGTCGGGGGCCCATCTTTCACGTTCCGTATGGTGAGGAATGTCACCTATCCGAGCACCAACTCTGATTGTCTGAAAAGGCCCAAAGATTTGCAGTTCTTGGGCTGCTTCATTTGCCTTGGGCTGGCCAAAGGCGACCTGAGCCAGGGTCTCCGGATAGACGAGGTACTCATCATGAGCCCACTTCGCCGCGCCCTTCACATTCATCCAGCTCCAGGACGGGAATGGGATATCGTTGAGCCCACCGCGGCTGATGGCTGGAACCCATAGCAGCTGGGAATGGAGGTGCTCACAATGTCCAAAATCAACAATGCCGTGATAGAATTTGTACCCGAAGCGTGTAGCCAGCCTTTCTTCAAACCCCATCAACGCATTGTGCTTGTCCGAGTTGTAAGTCAGCTTGGTCACGCTATACTGTTGCACCGTATTCTGCCACGTCTTCCTCAGGTTGTACTCGGCATCATAAGACACCCCGCCGTACGCTGTCGTGCCGTCCATTGTGTATTCGCCACGAGGACGTCGGCACTCGGGGATTCCTGTCTGCTCCGTCTCCCAGTATCGGTTGCATCTCCAGCCCAGGTCGTACTCGGTGAAGAATATGCATCGGCGGGAGAGTTCTCTTTCTTGGAATACCCAGCCGCGGGAATGCCATGCCTTGAATTGGAGTCGGAGGGGGAAGGGATCGGCGGTATCAGAAGCTTCCTGCATGATGACTTCGCACAGTTCATCCACTTCTTGTTGTGATGAACTCGGTTCCATGATGCTCTCTGCAAGTCCATCATTATTCGGCCCAGCAGTCTTCACTTGAAACTTAGCGGTCCTAGCAACCGCTGGTCCACTAACGAACAAGCCCGAGTCGGCCATCTGAGACCCATCTGAGCCCTTTGCATCCACCGCGGCTATAGTGCAGAAGGATTCCTCGAATATCACTCCCATGAGCCCTATCTGTGTCGTGAGTTCGGCGGGATCGTCCTGGACGATGCAGATGGAATCAATCCAGAGAAACCGCTCGCCCAATTCCCTTGTGAGCCATATCGCATCTCGAAACGTCTTGGGTAAATCTGCTAATGGGAGTTCCACCTGCCAGGCGTCGACAGTCTCCTTGGTCATCCTTGGCGGGATTACCTTTCCCCAGCAATGACTAAGAGTCATGTACCGTCCAGTTTGCTTTCCGTCAGTCGTATAGACGCGTGGCCCCTTCTCCTCCCTTACTCCCCCATCACCAGCGAAACCAACGTCGATGACCCTAAACGGGAGGGTCGTAGACGAGGATCCGTCGTTGTATTTGTTGCCGGAATATGTACCTCGCCCACACTCGTCGTGATGTACCTGACATTCCGCCAGCCATTCACGAAGGAGACGCATGTTTCGCGGAGAGTTGGCAACCTGCAGCTCCCTGTGGGTGATGATTCGGTTCTTAAAGATACTCGAGTCTGCCAGCAATTAGTTTTCACACTGACGAGTTATGACGGAAGAGGAATAATAGTACCCTCTGACACAGACAGCCGATGTAGGCCTCCGTAATGCTGAGAGTCAATCTTGAACATGCCCCATCGAGCCCCAGGCTCCGATTGTTGTATCCTCCACAAAAGTCGACCACGATGATCTGCATTGCAGGCTTCTGTCTTGTCACCCCTGAGGACTTTTAACTTTTCATTCTTGACACAGGCTTGAGACTTGTAGGCGTTGCTGACGATTTTGCAAAGCCGGCAGTGTTCCTTAGACTGAAGGACCTGGTCATAGTCCAGAGGATGCTGGAAACCATCTATTAGCATCGACAGGGTGACTTTGCTGCATGCTGAACATAGTTCCGACGCCATGGCTTAGGATCTAAGTGGTACTGCACGAATTACTTTCATTAGCTCTGTTTTCATCGTATGACAACTATCTTTGCGGGGTATGCGAACGTAAGCACTATAGACGTTTGCAATGATTTCGGTCTGATTTGTGGAATAAAGATCCGCCGACTGCTCCAGTTCTTCTTGTCGGCGAGAAACTCTCCATTCGAAGAGTGTCCCTCATGACTTCACCGAGGCCAATTTTCGAGGGCGGCTTTGGGCAATCTACAATTTTCCCCAACACAAGCATCACCCGTTGGACAGCTAACTTACAGCTACGACATCTGGGCTTTCAATGTAATGAAACCTGTTTTGTATTTATCTTGCATTACCAGCACGATGATAACTCCTGGTCCAAGACCACAACCCACTCCTTCAAGTGTCCCCATGTCCAAGTTGCAAATCACCTTGCGATAGTATCAAATCTCTAATCAACTGCCACCCGATGCTCTGCTTATAGAACTCACTCTCTTCGTCCCCAATGATCATGGTCCACTTCTTCAAAAACCACGGTGCAGCCTCCCAGCTCTTCATATCCCAAGGTTGATACGTGGAGTTAGAGCGCTTCTCTGTCCCAGATTGGTTCCGTCTCCAAATAGTCAAACCCCCTCTTCCATATATATCAAACTTTAACTCCCAGCTGTTAAAAGTGTTAGGCATTGCAGCTGACAGCATAATGGCCCTTTCACGGAGAAAGGGGATCGGGATGAGATCCAGGCTGGCGTGGTGCGGGATGAGGACTTGTGCCAGTGTTGGCCGAAGATGAACTGGAATGCTGGTGTTTTTGAAAGAAGCCGTTGATGCAGCACCTTGTTGTAAAAGCGCTGTTGGGTCGGTGGTTGAAGCGAGGCTGGGTTGGTAAAAAGGCGAGATGCAGTGAGCACCACAGTTGGCAATGAATTGTAGGTCGAGGCCCATGGAGAGGGCATTTTGGAATACTGCATGGGAGATTGTTACTTGCTCAAACCGCAGCATGTTGAGGTACATGTCTGGTAAGATCAATTCGTCTTCCTGGGTGTTTGTCGCTTGTTGCGAGGATCTAGATCCGTCTAGTCGATACCGAGACGGGATCAGCTGCAATTCGGCATCATGAACCCCAGATGATTCAGTTATGTTCTCCTCTATTACGTCCGTTTCATCTTCAATCAGTGCATCCGATGATGGGAGAGGGCTATCGCCCGTTTCATCGGGACTCAAGTGAGGTGGCTGGATTGATGAGATGGTCCCATCGTGTGTGTTGGCGTGGCTATGCGGAGTGCCCTGCGTTGATGAAATCTCGGATTTTAGCGGCTCTTGAACACTTCTTGGTGTATCATGAGAGCACTTCGTGGACTTGGAAGTAATATCGCATCGCTTCAGCAGCGGTCGCGGTCGTCGTGCTTGATAGCGGCGCGACTCTGCCTCTTTGAGCTGTTTACGATGCTCTTTTTGTCGCTGGCCTATGATGACATATTAGATTACAACCCACTAATTTACAGGGGTAACTCACGATACGCCCTCTGAGCGAGCCGGTTTTGTTCTCGCCGAGCCTCCGTCAGGACCCGGCGCTTGGAGGGCGGTTCGGCCTCGGGAGTTCGCCCGACCGACTCCGTTGGCTTATCTCTCGTTGCCCAATCAATGCCGTCTCTATCTTCCATATTGAGCTGCTTGTCATTAAAGTCGCGCCTCCGCTAGTGGGCTGTCAAGGGGATGGAGGTTGAGGTCATTGAAGACGAGGATGATCTCCACACCATCTCTAAAGTCCGAAGTCCGTCTCGTATCGCCACCTGGCTTACTACTTTTTGTCCAATCAGAAGTGGGTAAAGGAGTAAGCCGCCAAGACCTGGAATGATGCTGCGTCACACACAATGGCTTACTACCACCGAGTCCAGTCAATTCTGAGCATCACGACATGGAATATGAAGGCATTAGTAAATATTTTGGACATCTGGAAAAAAGAGGTTTAAGGCCGAGGTAGAACGAAGCATAAATACTGCTCAAGACTCCATCTCATATCCCAAGTAGCAACATCGCATCCACCATCACTCCTCTCCAACAAGCCTTTAATAACCACGCACACATTTCACGTGATCATCATGTCTACTTCAAAGACCATCGCCGTTGTTGGAGCCACTGGAAATCAGGGCTCCTCGGTCGCAAAGACCTTCCTTAACCTTCCTGGCTGGAATGTCCGATGCCTTACCCGTCGACCAACGTCTGAGAAAGCCGAAGCTCTCAAGGCTCTCGGTGCTGAGGTAGTTGAGGCGGATCTCGAAAACCTCGATTCTCTAATCACCGCTTTCAAGGGTGTTCAAGCCATTTTTGTCAATACAGATTTCTGGGCACCCTACCAAGCTGCCCTCACCGCTGGACACGACCAGCCCACTAGCAGCGCTATGGGTTTCAAGACGGAACTCCAACACGTCAAGAACGCCGCTATTGCCGCCACCAAGACTCCTACCCTTGAAAAGTTCATCTACTCGGCTCTGGGTCCCATGAAGGTTGCATCTGGCGGCAAGTACCCTCACTGTTACCACTGGGACAGCAAGGCCGAGGCTGTCAACTATATCGAGAAAGAGGTCCCTGAGCTCGCCGACAAGGCCTCTTACATCTACCTTGGTGCTTATAGCTCCAACCTCTTGCTCTTCCCCAAGCGCAACACCAAGACTGGGGAGTACACTGTGACTCTACCTGGCCCAAAGACAACAAGGTTCCCCATCATCGACCCTCTGAACTCCACCGGTTCTTTCGTCCGTGCTCTCATCGAAGACGAACCTGCTGGAACTAAGCTCCTGGCTTATGACAGCAACATGACCATCAGCGAGGCCATTGATGCATGGAGCGCCGTCACTGGCAAGAAAGCAGATTTTAAGCAGGTCACATTGCAAGAGATGCAGGAGTTGACTGGTCTGCCTCTCGAGGTTTTGGAGGGGCCTGCTTTCCTTGGAGAGTTCGAATTCTGTGCTGGACTTGAAGGAGTCATTGAGCCAAAGCAGTTGAAGAACCCAGTCAAGACACCTACTTATCAGGAGTTCCTGGCCTCTAAGGACATTGAGTATCTGACTGGGTTTGACTACAGCCCAAACTGGTGAAGAGGTATCAAGATAAATCTTGGCGAGGATGAGGATAAAGAAACGCGAGTTTATTGTCTTGATAGTATAAAATGAAGAGATAAGATCTACCCAGTCCCTCTATGATACGAAGGAAATATGGACTACAGTCTATGTAAATTGTAACTAAACCCAAAGTCTATAAGCCAATTAATATGCAATATGATCAATCTCTATCCAGGCCATTAGTGCATGATTGAATGTAAACCACCTCTTGTCTCCCCTCTCTTCAGCTTCTCTTAGTTTCGCTTGACTCCGGCGCCCTTGGGCACTCGGAAGTACCAGTAAAGACCGAGAGTAGCAGCAATGTTGAAGGCGATATAGACCCAAAGAAGGCCAAAATGCCACCACCTGTCGCTATAGTCAATCTCGAAATTCTTCAGATATTGCTCCGTCGAAGCGAGGCTGCAGTATTGGCAGGTGTCTGAAGAAAGGGGGTTGAGAAGATATCCTCCTGCCTCCTTGACAAAGGGACCCATAAAGCTTTCACAAGTCATATTGGCAGGGGCTGCCATGTGAAGAACCTCGTTGTCGGCACATTCAACCTCAGAACCGTATACAGCGGTCGACATAATGCCGCTGATGAGGTATGTGCCAGGAGATGCGCGGTACATGAATGTCCAGAACTTGGGAATGTCTCGATAAGGGACACCGACACTGCATGAGCGTTAGTAACTGTCGATACAAGGAAAGTAGGGTTTAGGGAGCGACTTACCCGCAGAAAGAGATGCAAAGCATCCACAGAAGCGAGGCGAGAACACCAGCCTCCTCAGCAGTCTCAATCCACACAATGGCAAAGTGAGAAAAGGTGCCGGTGAAGAGCATGAACATGAGGAGGAAGAGGAAGACCAGGAATCCACGAGTGCTGACATCGTCGGACGTGGTGTTTTGCACAAAGCCCACGGGGTAGTACCAGCAGAAGTACATGATGACAGCCATGAGGCTGTTCCATGCAACTTCGACGAGGATGTTGGCCAGGATGTAGGCTACAAGAGTCAGCTTAATGTGTCTGATCTGGGGATGGGGAATGACTTACTATTCCATCGGTAGATCTTGGAGGGTCTCTCGCGGACTTCGTAGAGCGCGCGCTGGGGAACAAACATGGGCATGATTTGCTCGTTGATGTTTCCAAACAGGACGAGGTACATGAAGATGGCGAAGAGCTGGTTCTGGAGACCTTGGATACTGTTGTTGGCGTTGAAACTGAAGCCGAGATACAGGGACTATTCAAAATGTCAGTGATGAAACATGCCTATGTTTGCGAACAACTTACAGCGAGAACAATAAGGCTAGTCTTGGACCAGATGTAGGTAGGTGACCGCCAGAAGTGCTTCCAAGTACGGATAAGAACCTCCCGGAACTGCGTCATGAAGGAAGCCACAAATTCATTGTGCTGAGACTGATCACCGTCGGCAAATGCAGAGGAACCTTCAGGCTGGGTAGATGCCAGAGAGTTGAGTCGCACAAGCTCCTTCTTGACGTCCTTGAACTCTGGAGAGTTTCTCCAGACCTGGTGCCAGTCGATGGTATCCTCGTCATCGTGAGCAGGCTTGATGATTTGAAGCATGTACTCGGCGGGGTTGGCGTCAGGGGGGCAGGGAGGAGCACCGTTGCGTTCAAAGTACTCGAGCAGGGTCTTGGATTCATTTCCGAGATCTGTACTTGTTAGTACGGGTGTAGTAAGCTGGTTTGATAGGAGACTTACCTCCAAAGTAGACAGTCCTTCCTCCAGGGGCGAGCAAAAGCAGCCTGTCAAATCGCTGGAACAGGATAGCCGAAGGTTGATGAATAGTGCAGAGAACAGCTTGGCCACTGGCAGTCAACTTTTCAATCAGATCGCAAATAGCCCAAGAAGTCTGAGAGTCAAGACCCGAAGTAGGTTCATCAAGGAAGACAAGCAGTTGAGGACGAGCAGCCAGTTCGACGCCGATGGTAAGACGCTTCCTTTGCTCGACGTTGAGACCCTCACCAGGCGTTCCGATAACGGCGTCGGAAAATTCCTGCATGTCGAGCATTTCAATGACCTGTTCGACATACTTGATCTTTTCTTCACGGGAGATCTCGGCGGATTGACGGAGGAGGGCGCTGAACTCGAGGGCTTCGCGGACTGTCATGGTATTCAAGTGGACATCCTGTTGCTGAACGTAGCCGACGCGGTGTTGGAAGGAAGAGTCGGTTGGCTTGCCGTCGATGCGCGTGTCTCCGCTGACGACACCCATGGTGACACGAGTAGCGAGGACGTCGAGGAGAGTCGTTTTTCCAGCGCCAGAAACACCCTGAGAGTGTTAGTTGAGTGTTCTTAATATCAAAGAACTCACATACCATCAATGCTGTAGACATGCCAGGCTTGACCCAACCATCAACATGATCCAAAAGACGTCGGTCATTACCCTTGATCTGAATATCATAGCAGAGATCCTCCCAGTGGAAGACAGATGCACCAGCAGCCAGGCCACCAGATCCATTGTTGGCAACCTTTTCAGCAACAACAGGTCGTTCAGTCTTTTGAGCTTCAGAGTCACCCTTGCCGCTCTCCTTCAGAGAAGGAGGCATCTTGCCCTTGCGGAAGACGAGGACTTCACCCTTGCTCCGGGGAGGCTTGGCGTATTCGGCCGAGACGATGTAGGCGAGGAAGAAGGCGACGAGAAAACCACAAAGGATACCAACATTTCTATAGCGATATCAGTAATGTTTAGTATGATGTGAGGGGTTTCAAACTTACCGCCACTTGTGAGCGTTGCTGTAGTCAAACGACATGTTGATATACCTATCACCGCTGACAACGTTTGATCCAGGCTCAGCACCAACAACAGCGCAAATCCTCGACTCAGGAGGGAGATCATCATAGCCAGGACCGCGAGGAACCATCGAGGCACAAGGAAACTCTCTGTTATGAAACTCATTCGCCATGAGGGCCTCGAACGCATAAGCCAGGGGATTGATGTAGTTCATCCAGCGAGACCATCCAAGCATGTAGTCAGTAGGGATGGTGAAGCCGGTGTAGATCATCAGGCCGAGACTAAGGAGAGCAGAGGGAACCATGGCTTGGTGCGAGGTGCGAGTCAGACAGGCTAGCGTGCGGTAGATACTTGACATGACCAGCGTGGTGAGGTATGAGGCGAGGCAAAAGAAGAAGAAGTTGCCTGCTTCTCTTCGTAGGTGGGCCATGAAGTAGACTGTGATGTTGAAGACAAACATGTTGACCGTCTTGTAAGGGATATCGATGAGGTAGCTGGCAATGGCCTGGGTGGACTGGTGATAGAAGGCGTAGCGGTTGTGCTTTTCAACCACGGGGCGCTCGACGTAGACAGTCAAAACCTGTTGTTCAGTCAGTATCATTCAGGCTTTGAATTAGTTGCCTGCTTACCTCAAGCTGACTAGCAAAAGCGTTGAACAGCAGTGAGAAAAAGATGAGTCCACCTCTATAGTAGAATGTCGAAGAATCATTCTTGAGGTTGTAAAACATACTTCCCAAAACCAAGGCCATAATCAAGTTGAACAAGAGAGAAGCAATCGTGAATCCAGGGTCAGCAAGCAACCTACGCCAACCACGCCAAAGCGTGAGTCTAACCTGGTGCGCATACGAGATGGTGTAAGGAGACTTGGCGCGCTGGCTCTTGAACTGCTCTGCACGACGAGAGGTTTGATATTCAGCCAGACGCTCCTCACGAGGGTGGTTTTGCTCGTATTCTGAAAGTTCGCGGAGGAGATGCTTGCGGGGCTCACTGGCTTGCCAGCGTTCGGCGAATTCGTCGGGGGTTCGGGGCGCTGTGCGTTCATAGCCGGGCTTTACTCGTCGCTCTTGGGGGCTGGTCATTGAGGTGAGGAAGTCGGGAGTTGTTTGTCGATCAGGGCCTATCTTGTCAGTCTTTTGTAAAGCAAAACGTTTTGGAGGTCAACTTACACTCGAAGCCGAGGTTTTCAAAATATTGCTTTGCTTCGGTGATCTTGCCAAAGAAGATCTGCCGTCCCTCGTAAAGGACAGTAACACGATCAAACAACTATTATGCGTTAGTCAACTCACCAATTGTTTATTCGTATAGACTTACATCGTAAGCTGACTGAGGTGCCTGGTAGATAGCAACAGCACCAGCAACTCCCACAAGATCAGCCTGAAGCCTCAAAGTCTTGCAAAAGTTGATAGCGTTCCCACTATCCAATCCACGCGTAGTGTTATCCCAGCACTGCAACTTGGCACCTGTGAGAGCAGCCTCGGCAATACTAACACGCTTCCTCTCACCGCCACTAACACCTCGAACAAAGTCATCACCAACTCGTGTGTCGACCGTGTGGCTGATGCCAAAGATGGCCATCATGACGTCGCGCATCATCGTATCCGCCTGGGCACGGGTCACACCGCCGGGGACGTGACGGCGGGAGTGGGCGCTTGCGGCGAAGGAGAGAGTCTCGCCGACTGTGAGGTGAGCGAGGTGGGTGTCGACTTCTGCGTTGTAGAGGACATCGCCGCGGAACGAGGTTCGCATGTGGCTTTCTTCGATACCTTGGCAGCTGTTAGAAAGAGTTTATCCACAAACCAGTTGATGCTTACCTCGAAAGTTCATGTACGACTGGGGGTCAACCTCAAGACCAGCTGTTTCACCCGCAATGGTCTTGAGGAGAGTCGAACAGCCGGAACCAGGAGGTCCAAGCACAAGAAGCAACTCGCCCTCCTCCACAACACCCTCAAAGTTGCGAAGAATATCGACACGTCTCTTTCTTCGAGGACTCAAGAGATCAACCAAAGACTTTACAAGATCCAATGGGTAATCGACAACACTCTTCTGGTGTTCAGCACCGGTACCCCATCCAAAGACGTTCAGGTCTCTAAAGGCGACACCGAGACTGCGAGGAGGTGCAGAGCCATCTTCGGACTCGTCAAGCTTTACAAAAGCCTTGACCCATGCTCGTGCATCAAAGTTAGGCGAACCGGGATCAAGTCGTGTACCAGGCTGAGGACAGAAAGCATGAAGTTCGGCGCCGACTGTGGTAGAAGCTCTGGTGAGTTGTCGTGCAAGAGCCTCAATCTCGTGGTTCATAACCCTCGAAGGACCTTCATCTGAATGGGAGCTGCTGACTGCAGTGTCATCCTTGACACTAGCGGCTGTTGATGTCGATGTGCCATCTTCGTGGTGGTCGATTTTTTCGTCCGGGGTAAGACCTCCGGGTGTCTTTTCGTCTTCAGGGGCCATGTTGAAGGCGCCAAGGATCAATCAAATGGTCGAGACTGTTGTTCCTAGATGGTATGATGTCCAGAGGCTTGTCGAGTTCAAGATCAGATCAGATCAGGGAGCACAGGTCTTAAGTATAAGAACCCTCAACAAGCCTCTGCCCTTCAAGCCTGTAATCCAGAAGATCTGCAAAGTCAAGTCCGGCAAAGAAATAAGGTTGACAAGAAAGAACCGGGGCTCCGGACCCGAGAAAAAGTTCCTGCGTGGACAAGCGAGAAATCGTATAAAGCCAACGGGACCCGCGGGTGAATCAGCACGCGCCGCAAATCCGCAGAGACAAATCCCTTGCAGCAGCTTGCGAGTCACCTCTTCTTGGCTCTAAAAGGTGAGTCGCCCCGAACCGACGGAGTCGGGGGATATGAATAAATGTGTGTGGATCGGGTCCCCACCAGGAGCCCGCGGAGGCCCGAGCCCGGGGGTCCACGGGGGCCTTTTTCGCACTCGTTTTGCCATTGAGCGGGTTCGTTTTGGGGCAAGTCTCAAGTAGGCTGACAGGTTCGCTTAAGAAAGGGGATTCATTTCATTGGCATTGATTGGTGAGGTCGGGTTTGACTGTCCAGACTGCCTGCTTCACTGCCGTCGTCACCTGGCATCACTCTACAACGAGTTCTACGAAGCGCAGTGACGTATTTGTAAAGAGAAGGATCTGAGGTGTTGCTGAATGACGTAGAGTATCGTCAAATGGTCTGGTTTCATCGCCATTCAAGCTTCGTTGCTTGTTGCTGTGCCATTGTCGGGGACCGACCAGTCACGCCACTCTCCCGTCAGCCGGAACCCGGTGTCAGGTCGCCTATCATATACCTTGCAATTTATGAAGGATCTCATGCTCTAATTGCCTCAATTTTTTCGAAATATGCACACGGCGCCACATTCACCCCAACGTGGTAGTTGTTGATGTTGCTCGCGGGCTTCCTTGCCGACCACATCACAACCACATCACCTGTTCATCCAGAATCACGAGCAGGATGTGTAAGAGCTCGCGGTACTATATAGTTATTTATCAGCGATGACTAAGGTCTCTTTAGCTTCGCACAGCTTGGTTCAACGTCACTTTGCGGCTGAAATGAGATAACATGTGGCGTGGTTCACAGCTGCAACCTCTTAGCACCAGCACTTGGTCCCTTGTGAAGCCAACTCATCCCTTGATAGTTAAATTGGTTGCCTTGTGCAACTGAACCAACGGACGCTTGGCTTTTGTTCGATTCTGAGTCAAAGATTGTGAAATATGGCCAGAGCTACAGGGTAAGTGAGTGATTTAACTGGAAAGACTGCTCTGACTTAGCAAAAGCACTCGGGAAGCAGTTAAAAATCTATTCAAGGTGTGTTTAAATATGTCCATGAGTTTGTTTTACGCAAGAGGAGTTATTAATTCATGGCCGCAAGGGGTAGTCTGAGTAGCATCACAAGATTAATGTCTCAGAGGCCAGAAATGAGTGAACCACAGATAATTGGCCCGTGGGTTGCATGAAAACTCGTAGAGTTGCTGATGACTAGCAATTCCCTAACTCATGGCATCCGAGATCAAAGCTTAATACATCTTCAGCCAGTCAAATAGAGACGCGGTAAGATCCGTCAGCCTTATCGATCATTCCTGCTTTTCTGCATGTGTCTCACCCATCATTCTCCAGATTGCAATGTCTGGCATCGGCGACCTGCTCTATACTGACTACTTAAGAGTATATGTTTTAATAGTGCAGCTTCTTAACTAACCATTACACAAAGAATAGGCCTCAACTAACGTGAATCTCCCCTCTCTTACACAGACCTAGCTGACATGGTCTTTCACGTGGATGGATACTCTCCGTCGGAGTTTGCGTTGCAGGGGAGTATCCAATAGGAACATGGAATGATGCTCCACAACAGCCGAGGCATCTCCACCTTGGCCGAGACGTCATCAAAACCAGGGTCTCCCTTGGATAAGGAGCCGAGGAATGTCACCTACGATCTCATCTTTATTTTCATTAAACTTTCTCTTTCCATCATCTAATCTCATCTCATCTCATCATGGCTCCGACTCTTGCTGAACAAGTTGCCGTAGAGCAGCTGGAAAAGGGAGAATATGTCTCCAAGACGCTCCCCATTCGAATGGGCAACTCCATGCCCATCGCGTACGGAGGTTGCACTGCAGGCGTTGCCGTGAGCGCCGCCTGTGCAACTGCACCTCCAACCATGGCCTTGTATTCCGTCCTCGGACACTTTCTCGGTCCTGCTTCAACCGATAGAAAGTTGCACTGCAGCGTTACACATACCAGAGACACCAGATCTTTCGCTACACGACGCGTCCAGGTTAAACAACAGCAACCAGATGGCAAGTTTCGCGTTTGTTTGGAACTTATCGCCGACTTCCACGTGATAGAGCCATCTACTCTCACATACACGGAACAACCAAACCCCATTTGGCCCAAGCCAGGAAGTGACAAGTGCGCAAACATGGCTGAACACGTCAACAAGTTGATTGCCGACGGAGCTGTTGAAAAGGAGCAAGCCGACGCGTTTCTTGAATCCTTTTCGGCTTTCGAGACCTTTTTTGATGCTCAGTACTGCCTTGATGGCGTAGCCGGCCAAAACATGGGCGGATCAATCAAGGACAAGATCACAACTCAAGATGATCGTCACGTCACCGAGAAGACATCAGCAGAATGGCAACGTGCCAGAGATCCTCTCACGACACACGCCGATAACATGGCTGCCCTTTCCTTTCTCATGGACGGTGGTCTTTCATTCCTCCCGCTGACCCACAGCCACCTCTGGTTTGACGACGTGACGGTCTGTTCCAGTTTAGACTTTGCTCTGCGAATCTTTGTCCCCGACCTCAAGTTGAATGAATGGAGTCTCAAGGAGCGGAAGACTTATAGAGCTGGAAATGGAAGGACGTTTGCTGAGGGAAAGCTTTGGGATGAGCATGGAAACTTGATCGCGTCTGAGAGTCAGCAGTCTATTCTACGGCTCCAGAAGGGGGTTGAACCAAAGCTCTGAGGGACTTTGCATTGTTCATCTGAGATTGTAAAGATAGAGGAGCGATGCCGTGACGGTTAGAAAGGGGATATCATTGGGTTAAAGTTGTCCCTGAAGAGGGAGATGCTTGGGGCGGTTAGGAATCACTACCGTGATATCTGGGCCTCGGATAGAATCATGTCGTTTTTCCCTTTCGCTTTCATATAGTTGAAATAGTCAGCAAAATTTAGACGTCTGACCTATTCTTTATAGTCTTAAGCGTGCCATAATGTCTACTCGGATTGTTGCGAGATGGATCGACTGGGCTACCCCGGGCTTTGACTCCGTAGGGCAGATCAAGGACCCTTGTGGAGACGCGGCGATCGTTTTGGGCAACCTTTGCGACAGGCTCTGTGGATACTCTTGAATGGGTTTCTTTATCAATCTGGTATCCGAGGGTCCAACGGCTAGCTAGCTTATTGTACAAATCAGACGATAACACAGCGTAACACAAGGCGCCAATGCTTATTCTCGTATTATCTTCCACTGAACCTTGGCTGCCCAATAAACCAGATAGCAGCGTTAAGCGTACAAGCGCCTTGAGGCGAGACGAACCAACAATTGCCCACCACAGCCTCTTATCGTTATCAATTTACCCCCTGCTGAACTCGCAAAACCCCAACTTTATTCGAAACTAACCTTGTACCAACCAACCTCTTAGATGCCAGGGCCATTGGGGGCTGAAACTGCGCCTTGACTTTCACAGCCAGACGACAAGGTTCTCATGCACGTCGACATCCTGCTCATTCAAATCAGGGCCCTGGAAATAAGAAAATGCGCCTGGCAGGATGATCCTCCAGGCAGTTTACCTCCTTGACCTTGACAACGGGCGATCCCGTGATTACGCCAAGGGTACCGAGTATCCAATACACATCCAGACATGACTCCACAGCCTCAAGGGATCATGCCATGAGCTGAAGATCCTTTGACCAACATGGAGGCTATGCAGGTAGAGACGCCAGCCCTAATAATCTGAAACGCGCCCGGTTCCATCCTCCCAATTCCCTTATTCTCTAAAGCTTCATCTTCCCTCATCATTATCATCACCAGTGAAATAATGCGCTCCTCTTCAATATTTCTCGCCCTCATCGCAGCGGCTTCACAATGTTTGGCGACAAGCTGCGATTTTGATGGCGGCTTTTCCGTTCGCCGGTCGAATCGGTGTGGAGACGACACGGTGAGCTGCAAAGCTGGTGCGAGCTCGAGATGTTGTCCTCCGGGATCTTGGTGTTTTTACACAGAACCTGACAAAGGGGGCAATGCGTATTGTTGCCCTGAGAACAGCGATTGTCTAAACGACATTTTGGATTATCCTCAGGTGGGCATTTTCCCTTGTAGACAGCCTCCGCGGTAAGACACCAAGGTCCGAGCCTCCCGTACTGACCTCGTTATTTAGTGCGCGTATGGCAATCGAACTATCTGGGTAGGAGAGGGCCGCGAGGTGAAACAATCATTTTGTTGTGACTCTGGATACCGAGGAGTAATCAAAGCCGACGGCGTGGGCGCTGCTTGCTCTCAAGGGTCGTCCATGAGCAAGGGCGAGACAAGAGCGAGTCGGTTCGAGCCTGATGCGACCTGCGTTGACACTTCAACCACGATTGCGAGTACGAATAGCGCCGACACGACGAGCGAAGCAGCGCAGACAACTTCGGCCGAGTCCGAGGCAGATACAGATACAGACGATGACTCCTCAATCAGTGGGGGAGCTATCGCTGGGATTGTAATAGGCAGTGTCGCAGGTGTCGGATTGATCGCTGCAGCTGCATTCTGGCTCCTCAGACGACGAGCAAAGGGCAAAAACGGAGAACAAAAAGCACAATACTCGAATGTTGAATACGGGGACGACAATGGCAACCGTTATGCTGCGGGAGGATATCCTCCGACAGAGTTGGACACCCCCCAGAGTCCACCGCAAGAGCTGGCTGGAAAGGAGATACAGCGTCAAGAGCTTCCTGAAGGTCCGCGGCCGACATAGTGTGCCGATTTAAGAAGCGGGATGATGAATTGACCATAGATTGCATTTTGGGCCTTGGATGATTATAGAAATCCCCATACAATAAAGGAATAGCTAATGCTAGAACCAAGAATACCCTCCTAAGATCGGATGTCTCTTAAATGCCCCACCTCTGCAAGATGTCTACTTCTGGAGATGCCCAAGGGACAAGCTGCTCTAACAACCCTGCTGACTCCAGGAATACTCCTCTACCAAGACTTGGCTAAGAAACACGTTAAGCTGGATCTCGATGACTTGAAAATACGGCATCACACACCCATTGTCTCATAGGTTGCTAGAAATATTAAAGAGGGAGTATGTGTGAACTCGGCTTCACTCTTCTATAGATCTCCAGCTAAGCCAGATATCAGGCGTAATGAGTAGGTAGGTGGGTATATGGACAACGCTTGTTGACAATAGGAACTAAGGATCTGTCTTTAGGAGCAGACAGCTCGATATCAACCGACTCGATCGTGCAAACATATGTGCCTGGCCGGCCCTGTCAAGCAAACCTTTAGACGCTTTCAGCTTTGGGGGGGAATTGGAAGCTAGAAGGTTTCCACCCAATATCAGAGGCGACGATGGCTTCAAAAAGATCCTAACTAGCTGGTGAAACAGAACCCCTGTTGCACAGAGGTGACATCTCTGGGTTTTTTTGAGGACTCAAAACCGGCGCGAGATGAATAACCGCGGCTTCTTCTGCAAAGCGCTGACTGGGTATGGAATCTCATCTGGTCATGAGTAAAGTTCAGAGACTCTCAGCATTCAACCCACCGTTAACCCCTTCCTCGAACTTGGTTCTCTAACTTACCTTGCAGCATCGGACGCCACCAATCAAGCGAGTAGCGAGGGCTCCGAGCATCCGAAGTGTATACCAACCATACTGCCGGAAGGGCGCCTTCGGGTTGGATCAAGAGTCCGGAGGAGGGGCAAATGGCGGAGTCTATGATCGGTGCGCCCCTGGGGGTGGTTCCCCTAGAACTGATTAGGGATGCCAATGTTAGCAACCATCCGCCAAAAGAGTGATGAAGAAGAAAGGGAATGAATCTTAAAATTTCAGGCGATGTCGGTTCTATAGGTCCTCAAAAACGCAATATGTGCAGTGATATTCAGATCGGCAAAATGTTGTGCATCATGTTGGAGAGTGGTAGTTTTGGTGAAAGGGGAAATCTTACCTGGCTGAAAGGATGCCTCAGAAGAGAACTGGAGAGGCGAGTGATGATAGCCGACTCTTGTCTGAAGAACAAACTTCCAATGACAGAGAAGAATTCTTGATATTTAATACAGGAGGCCTTGTGATCAAGATGCCCTGAACGGACGGACTCATATTTTGCTCCGTGGACATTACGGCTCACCGCAGCGACATTCCCGCCGTGTAATTGAGCAAGAATGAGAAATGATGGACACTATTTTGCTCATTATGAGTCACTGTGAGGAATATGGATGTCATCTGCGGCTGGTATCATAATGTTACCTTGATCCTTGAGACGGATGGTTTCGGTTCCAACCTCCACACAACCTGGTTATGACATGTCGGTGTCGAGGCCCCACGTGTCATGTCGGGTTGTCATGTCGGGTTGTTCTCCGTAGCGTGGTTCATCAGGTAGCTCTTTCAGGCTTCATGTCTGGTGCAGAGCTCATTTTTGACGACTGTTTTTCTGACGGGGCAGGTTACGAGTCATTGACGGGGAGATGTGTTTGCAATCCTCGGTTCTAATGAGAACAAGCTCATTGAAGCGAGACTTCTTTCCTAAACTAATATTGACTATTCATAAGGTCTTGGAAATGTTTTAGGTGTGTTTCTAACGAGTTTACCTAGAGGAACCGTAGCCTCGGAGGCATTACAAAATTCGCCGTCCCCAAAAACGACCGGCGGAAGAGCTAACAAACGCAGACAGCCACTACATGACTGTCACTCACAGGCCTCCGAGAGATCCTCTTGTTTTAATGCAGTGTGCGGCAAGGGCCAACGTATATCCCATAGCTGGGCTTTGCCCTTGATACGGGGTTTTGCGAGAACGCAAGGGTCTCCTTCTAGAGAATGCCAGATGCCATGTCGGACGGCTGACGACCCTGGAGTTGATGCAATGCGCTCTTGACAGGTTGTCTTGATGGTTGTAGCGACAAGGATGTCGGCCAACTTGACCAACCCCAGTTTCCCTCGTAACAGCAACGTCCGAGACCCCGAGACGATCTACCAATAGCTAGATCTCAAAGTGGGCCATGAGAGTGATCTCGCCGATGTTTCCTTGGTGGAGAAGTTCCCGGGGTTTGATTAAGTTGGCGCTGTGTGAGTGAGTGAGTGAGTATGCAAGCTGAATCAGAATGACTCATAGCGCGAGTTTCCATTCTGGGCCTGTGTCAACGTTATCAGATGGCTAAACGTCGATAACCGCCGGCCAGTTTACTAAATGCTCCGATTTGCATTTCGCTAAATATAAGATCGAAAACCAACGTGAGACATCAAAGCTTCGTTGGGGGTATCGACCATGGTTGTGTATTCCCGCAATGTGAGGCGCTGGACCGTAGGTGCAGTCTCCCATCTCCCATGCCCCACGTCTGGTCCCCTCGATCTTCTGGCTCAGTTTCCATCAGAGACCGGACTGCAACTATAATAAGAAACATATTGTCTTGTCCCCTCATGTGAGGAAATTTGGTATTATTTTCGTTGTTTTCCGCATTGCATATTCTCGAGCCCGTAGCATGAGATGTTGATTTTCCGAAGCGTTGTAAAGGTTTAGAAACACTGGCTCAACGCCTTGAGGAAGAAATAATCTGACTTTGCCTAATTTTTAGTTTTCTGAATAATTCCTTGAACGAAATTGTGTTCTGGGCTAGGTACGATGAGATGTTTCAGATAGATGTCGTACGAGAAGATATGTTGTTGGTTGCTTCATGGTTGCCTAACGCACGTGTCACGCGTCTTTTCAACCTCCTCCACTTGACGCGACATGTTCATTCACAATCATCTCATCTCATGGCACGCAAACATGAAGGCTTCACTTCAGAATCTCCCCGTCGAGGTCTTGTCGGAAATTTTGGGCCACTTTTGCCCCCACTGCCGTGGTGAGTCCCAAGAACTCGTCGGCGTCGCGTTCAAACGTGAAAACCCGGGTCCCAAGCTGGATCGCGCCGAGAGGTCTTGGTTCGCGTTGGATAGAGTCACACTCTCGTCTCTCAGCATTTCATGCAGGGCACTGCGTCCTCTAGCGCAGGCTGTTTTGCACCACGAGTTTGAGCTCGGATCCGGCGACTTGATTAGCTTGAGGACGGATGACTTTGACAACCGGCTTGCCCCATTTATGCGCACCGTTGTGCGGCGAAGAGACCTGGCTGCCAGGGTTCGCAAAGTCACCATTCATCCCTTGCTCGGTATGAGTATCGGCGCCAATCCACTCCGGGAGTTGTTGCTCGAGTCGGCAAGAGTTTTTGGTGTCGATCTGGTTCAAGCCTGGAAGCAACGTGCAGACGAGGCTTCAGCGGCTATAGGAACTGGGCAGCAGGATCGATGGTATCGGACGCACGATAAAATGCTCCGAAACTTTTTGAAGTCTCGGGCCAACGCCCGCCGACGGCGTCCACTGGATTCCTCGGGGTTCTCGATTGACTTCAAACTCCTCAGCGGTGAACTTATCTCCATGCTTGTGGCTCTTCTCCCAAACATGGATCACCTCAGTCTCTGGCAAGACCAAAAGTCTCCACTATACTTGCATCCCGAGGCATTTCGGGTTCTAGGGATCACTGGCCTGCCCAAGTTGAAAACGCTCGAGACAGACGCCGATCCCCATACTATATTATTAGCCTTGTCACCTAACTTGGAGACGTTCAACGTGCGCCAGTCTCTCCACTCCCCGAGCAAATACTTCGACCTGCCCAATCTCAAGACCCTTCGCCTTGCTGGCTTAACCGACGAAAATAACAACCTCCTCGGAGCCCTACCCATCATATCACGGTGCACCGGAGGCCTCAGGGCCTTTTTGTACGAAGAAGCGCAACTCTCGAGCGCGCCTGGTCCTGGCCGTCCTGGCCCTTATTTATCTACCTCGGAAATAGTCGATGCGTTGAAGCCCCATCGGAAAACACTAGAAACCCTTCACCTCGAATTTAAGAAAATTTACGGCAAGCGTCCCTCCAGCTCCGAATTGCTCAGTCTCAACGACTTTTGCTCGCTACAACACCTTGTTGTTTGCACAACGGCTATATTCATTTCACCACCCACCAACCAATGCGCTCGAACCCCCGAAAATGACCGTGACCGTATCTGGTCTCGTATACCGTCCTCGGTCGTCTCTCTCCATCTGCTCAGGGCCGATGGCATAAGACTTGAGCGCGTTCAGGAAGGACTCATAGGGCTCGCCGAAATGAAGAAAGCCCATCCCGAAATGTTTCCACATCTTGTGCAGCTTCATCTTGTCGTTCGGGACAAGCTAGATGAAGTTGTCGATCGTATGATGGACGTCGCTGGGATCGCATTGACGGTTGAATTCTTGCCGGGAATTAACCCGATGAGTAAATTGAGACTTCCCCCTTGGTATTGAAACCGATTCCGCCCAAAAATTCCGATGAGGCTCCCGTTTCCGCCTGCAGGAAGCGGCATTGGTCGGCCGGGGCGAGCTTAGCCGAGGCGGCTCCATTCCGCCCGGCCCCGCATCTAGCTTCGGTACCGCGTCATCGGCTTGCGGCGGCTTGATGATATAATACAAGTTCAATTGACGTCTTCTTCTTTGATGCAGTAATTTTTGTGAGACTCTCGTTGTACTCTTCTTCATAACGCTGTTACGATGTCGTGGCTATCGATTCCTTCTGGCTCTCACTTCTCAATCGCCAACATCCCCTTTGGCGTCATCTCTACCTCTTCAAACGCTTCCCCCAGACCAGCCATTGCGATCGGTGATCATGTGCTAGATCTTGATGCTTTTGCGCGCGGGGGAGGTTTTGAGGCAAGCTCGGACATTCAGAAGCACGTCGACGTCTTTTCGCAACCTGCCCTCAATGCCTTTGCCGCCCTAGGTCGCCCGTTTCACCGTGCTGTTCGCAGCTACCTCCAGGAAGTGTTTGCCAAGAATAGCAAGCATGCGGCAGTGTTGAAGGACAACCAGAAGCTTCAAGATGCGTCTCTTTTGAAGCTATCAGACGTCACGAACCATTTGCCGCTTACGATTGGAGACTACACTGATTTCTATGCTGGCAAGAACCATGCCTACAATGTCGGTGTTCTCTTCCGCGGACCTGCCAACGCTCTGCAGCCCAACTATACGCATCTTCCTGTCGCTTATCACGGCAGAGCCAGCAGTGTGGTCCCGTCCGGTACGCCGATCCGGCGTCCATGGGGCCAAATCCTTAAACCCGGGAACAAGACCCCCGATCTGGCCCCTTGCGAGAGACTCGATCTTGAGCTGGAGATGGGAATGTTCATCTGCCGGGAAAACACGCTCGGAAGCCCTGTTCCAGTTGATGAAGCCGAAGAGCACATCTTTGGGTTCGTTCTCATGAACGACTGGAGTGCACGAGATATTCAGGCCTGGGAGTATGTGCCGCTTGGTCCCTTTACAGCCAAGAACCTGGGTACAAGCATCAGTCCTTGGGTTGTGCTGGCTGATGCTCTTGAGGGAGCCAAGGGACCTGGTATCAAGAACGACAACGAGCTTCTACCTTACCTGAAGCAAAAGGTCCAGGACAATGTATTGGGTATTGATCTTGAGGTGGATCTTATTAGTAAGTGACGAAATGTGTGGTGTGCGAGCGACTACTAACATCCCTTTTAGCTGCTGCTGGAAACAAAACGACAATCAGTCGAACCAACTCCAAGAACCTTCTCTGGTCATGGCCACAGATGATCGCCCACCACACCATCACAGGCTGCAATCTGCGCCCGGGTGACTTGTTTGGCTCTGGTACAATCTCAGGTACCGAGTCTGGCACTGAAGGAAGCATCTTGGAGCAGACCCAGGGCGGCAAGGTTCCTATTCAACTCAGCGGTGGCGAGGAACGCAAGTTCTTGCAAGATGGCGATACCTTGGTCATTCGAGGCTCCTTCGGAAGTGGCGATTCCGTGGTAGGATTTGGTGAGGTTTCAGGCACTATTCAGCCTCCGTTGCCTTTGTTCAAGTGATGGTGGGCGAGTTTACTCTAGAAAAGCAAGGTCAATGACGGCATGATACAATCAAAATTTCATTCTTCTCCAGAACCTGCTCTTCATTGTCTCTACTAGCACTATCTACGCCCTCAAATTCTCAGGAGTGTCTGGCTGGTTTTGCCAATGCGCCTTGACCACAGCCGGATGATCCTTCAAATTCTCCACAATCCTGCTGATCGTAGGAAAAGCCTTCAAGTCAACACCAAACCTTTGCGCGTTCCAAATAGCCGGGATGAGACAAGCATCCGCCAGGGTGACCTCGTCCCCAAAAGAATACTTGCCCGCTGTCCCCGCTGCCACGTTCTCGTAAGCTGCCATTCCTTGCGTCATGAGCTGGAGGTTCCAATCTTCCGCACTTCCTCCAAGTTCTCTGACTCGACGCATGATCCGAAGGTTTGTGGGTGGTTGGATGTCTACACAGACAATGTCGACGAGTGTGCGCACCATGGCTCGAGCCTCGGGGTCAGAAGTTGGCGGAAGCATTGGGACATCGGGATGCTTCTCCTCTAGATACTCTAGAGCAGCCACGGACTGGCCAACTTTGAATGGAGTGCCTTTTGACGCCTTGTTGATAAGAATGGGCACTGAGGCGGATGGGTTGAGAGCTTTGTGCTCATCTGATAGTTGCTCATTTTTGAGGAGATTGACGTAGACCATGTCATACTTGATCGACTTGATATTCAGAGCGATCCGAAGACGAGCGGAACAAGAAGATCTGAAGTAAGAGTAGAGGGTGTAATCAGAGTCGGACATGATGAATGCTTGATCTTGTCGCTGTCTAAAATCCAATTGCTTTGATGAGAACAGATCTTACACCAACTCTTCTCCTCATCATCCTGACAGCCACGCCCTTCTTATGTCATCACAACGTCCTCTACTATCCTTGAGCCATGTTCCTTGATATCCGCTGCTAGCCTCCGACTGCCGAAGCCGGCACATGTTTTTCTCCAAGTGTAACACACACCGCGGGAACGTTCCGACGGGATGCGGGGGCGGGCCACGGAGCTGCAGACGCGGGGAAGCTGGACGGCATGCGGAATGGTTGGTTTTATACCGATTCCTCTCTTGGCAGGAGGATTCCGAAAAGAGCACGTTGATTCACTTGGGTAGGTATTCGAACAGTCTAGAATTGGGGTGGGTGTGCCAAGTCAGCCCGATAAGCTACCCAGGCACGGCTGCACCCGAGCACATTATTGTTGGTGGCAGGAGAGAAATGCTACATGTCGGTCTGATATTAGAAAACTTTGGGTATTTTGGAATGAAGAAGCAAACCTGTACGACGAACCAAGTGTTGGTGGGAACTAGAGCTCTGGACCAAACACCAGGAACCGGTGTCGCCCAGGGCAGCCAAGGCTTGTTGGCATATTTAGAAGGTCGAGGGAGCATCTGTTTGTAACAGCCACGGTGGAGGTGCTATAGACCCTGTGTTGTCCGGTTATTAATATCACAAACTTTGCAGCCGGAAATTACCTTGCTTCAGGGGGCCTGTCTCGGACAGCTCCAACCCCATAGCAACACAGCTGCGCTACCCTGGCCTGCCACTTCTTGGCTATCATATCTTGGCCCTGTCCCTGGCCATTCACAACAATCTTAGCGTGGCACAGTGGCAGCTTTGATAAGGGCATGGTCTCCCAAGGCGGGACTCGGATAATAGTCACCCAACCACTCCTCGTATATCCCCAGAAACGACAGAGTTGAAGCTAATGATAACTTTGGTCAAGAATTCAATTCTTTCATCAATTCCAGCATTCACATGCCGTGGTTCCAATCAAAGACATTGTGGCTCAATCATGCCAAGCTGACATTCCAGTGCCACTTTAACTCGCACGGTTACGTCATGGAAGACGACCCTTTCTCCCTCCCTACGTCACCTTTTGACTGTTTACTCTTGGACTCTTCTCTCCTTCATCTACATCTTCCACCGCGATAATCTCATTCTACACCACTCACAATGGCAGAAGTCGCAGCTGGAGCTATCGTCGCTGAGCAAATCATCTCGACGGGTGTCGAGGCTGGCGCCGCTGCTGTTGTTGCGCGACCGTCGCAGCCATTGACGGTTATTTTGACACAGATCGCTTCGACTCCAGCAGAGGACGACTCGTAGGGCGCTCGATCTGGAGATTTGAGGCAAAGCTGACAAGTCGCAGACTCGCATTGGCTCGATCACATCACACCGTCACCGTCATCAACAACAGGGCCTACATCTTTGGCGGCAACAAAGAAGACGGCCAGCTGTGCTCCAACGAAGTTCACGCTGTATCTCTTCCAGGCGAGCAACAGGGCAATGGAGAGTATGCATGCTACCCAGCCGTGGGTGAGGAGGATGCTTGTCCAGCCCCCCGAGTAAACCATGCCGCCTGTGCTCGTGGTGACGCTCTCATCATTCATGGAGGACAGGAAGGTGATGGCCAGGCACCCAACGAAGGATCTTGCTTGTGGCTTTGGGACGCCAACACGCTCAAGTGGGAAAAGATTGAACCTGTGGGAAAAGCGCCAGAATCGAGATCGAAGCATCAGATCTTCTATGATCAGTCGCGAGATCTTTTGGTTCTCCACGGTGGCCTCGAGGATGGCGAGCCGACCAAGGACACTTGGGTATTCAACTTTACAACACGTTTGTGGAATGAGCTGCCAGCTGCTCCCGCTGTGTCTCTCGCGGCGCAGTATGTGGACAGCACACTCTACTCCATCAGCGGCGACTCAGACGTGCATGGCTCAATCCACTACATCAAGCCAGGTACATCTGAAGATCAAACCGAAGCGCCAGAATGGGCCACGATTGACTTTCCCACTAACCCATTGGCTCCTGGACCTCGACCTCGTGTGGGAGGTGCAATGTCTCATGTGACGACAGGCTACGGACGACACTACCTCCTCTGTCTATTCGGAAGCCGAAAAGACGTCGACATATCCTCAGACGAAACCTTTACCGAGGACTTCCCCTTCTACTCCGACATGTGGTCTCTGCAACTCCCCTCGGGTGGCTTCACCGGATCCCGTGTCAAGGACGTCATCCGAGACGCCATCCCAGGTGTGGAGTCTGGAGAATTCAGCTGGCACGAGCTTGAGATTGCGCCCACCGAGTTGACACAAACGACTGGAAAGGTGCATCCTGGACCTCGGGGTTTCTTTGGAGCTGATACTTGTTTGGATGGTAAGGGAGTCATCATGTGGGGAGGCGTCAATGCCAAGGGAGAGACCGAGGCGGATGGCTGGTTGTTGAAGATTGGCTCCTAGAGTGTTGAGAGAGCTGTACTGCGTCCCGAATCTTGCCCTGGGGAGCGGCAGAACCCTCGCCGCCTTAATAGGCGCTTTCCTTGTCTTGGTTGCTTCGTCTTCTACTTTGCCAGGAGAGCCATAACCCAAGATGCCTAAGGCAAGGTCGGCAGAGGAGAAGATGAGAAATGCAGAGCAGAATGGTTATATAGACGATATTAACACCGTGAATGACGATCCCGTCTCCCGAAGAGTGGAAGAGTGCACTGATGAAAAAGGCCAGGTCCAATTGGACCTTTGGTATAAGTAAGCTGCTCCTAATGAACAATGACTTCTTTCGAACAAATCACCGATACATGTCAATATCCAGCGTTGATGGCCAGGCGGGTTTCCTGGGCGTCCCCTCTCGGAAGGACCTAGCTGAAGACTTCCGGTCTATGACTGTTGGACGAAATCCTGAAATACTCCTATCTCTGCCTAAAAGGGTCCGGGATGAGCTTCTGGAGCGGCCTGACTATGTCGAGGCTACTCATGCCATTGAGAGACTGACACGGCAGATCAACGCTGCGCCATCACCAGAGGTCGTGCGTGACTTAAGAGCTCATCGAGCTGAACTCTATGAAAGGAGACGCAAATTCGAAGAGGAGGTGCTGGAAAGGGTTCGGCAGAGCCAAGAACTTATTAACCCGTCAGAGCGTACAGACATCCTTCTTATTGACGAGGGCCGAACTCGTTTTAACCGTCTCTGACATAACATGCTGGTTCGCGACCGGCTTGCAGACCTACTCTTTGTGAAGGCCCGACTACGCAGCCCCGAATGAGTTTGCGCCGTCAAGGATCTGATCTCTCTCATCAAGGATGATTGCAGGGTAGGATACCAGGAACCTCTTAGACCGGTGCAAGGCATATGCCCCACCCCGGGCTGCATCAAAGACATTGACTGGTAAGAACCTCCTGAAAATGCTCACCAGTCCCTGAACTCAGGACTGATATTTGAAGGTAGGTTAGAAGCAAGTCAAAGATGGACTCATGCATTTGAGTGTTCAATGGCCCATCATAAGACTCAGCACGGTTTGGCGGAGTTTTGTTTCTTGTGCAGCCAGTGGGTAACGCCTAAGGTGGCCTGGGAGAGCCACTGCCAAACCTACATCGATAGACATGATGTCCCGCTGCGGTATGACTTTGTTCGATTCCGCCATGCCATCGCTTATGATGGACGATGCGCTACTTGTTATCGCAAGGCAAACCTTCCAGCAGCTTGTCGACTCCGCGGATATAGAAAGCAGGCTGGCTGGGCGAAGCACGTTAATGAGTGCTTTTCGGAATACGTAAGGGAGCTGGAGAGCCAAGGCAGCATTCCCTGTCCCCACATTGGTTGCTCCACGCTTTGCGACACAGCACGAGACTACTGGTGGCATCTCCAAGACGCTCACAGCTATCCCTCTCGAGCGCACAGAACGCAGCCTTCAGAGAACGGAAACACATTTACAGGAGAAGCATGCAGTCAGATACAACGAAAGCGTTGCCGAGATGATGAAAAATGGGAGAGTTAGCATACTGATCCTGGAACCAAGCGGAGGCGTCCTGCACTGCCTTCACAATGGCCTATCCACCCCCAGGAAGAAAATGTCATCGACATCTCCGCAAAAGACTTCTCTTCTCCTATTCAAAAGGAGTTCCCTGAGTTGGCAGAGAGCATCTCCTGGACATGGTTGATCCGGCTCTTCAGACTGAACCAGTGGAAGGCGTAACGGAGACCTCTGTAAAGCCACAGGGGTAGGCGCAATACTGCGGCCGTATTGATGCTGAGGCAGCTTTTCGGAGGTTATGGAGTTTCCCGTGCAAAATTACCTAGGTAGCTTTCGGACCTCTGTAGAGCCACAGAGGGTAGGGACAATACCGTGGAGGCACGACGGCCAGCTCTCTCAGGCTGCCGTTCAGCTGGTGACTGACAGGGATTTGCTTGCGGCCTTGGGGGCTGTTTCAGGCTCCCTTGAGCTAGCGAGCCTAAATTAACCAATGGGTTGATTTTGGGACCCCGGTTAAGGTCTTCTGTTCCCTGCGAGGTGTGTTACCTGTTTTAGGCCCGGAGAAGCATCTCTCCTTGCAATTGGCCGGCCCTATGAGAGCCACAGGGAACCCCAGCCCATAAGGTACCGGTAGTTTAATTCAACCACCTCCGTTACTGTGGGGCCACTAGCACACTGCTGCATACCTTAACCAGCATCACCACGGGCACAGCTCGACCATAGCTTGAAGGCGCCTCGATTACAGACCACAGAGTAACTACCTGAAAGGCTCCGAGATGCGGTGCGGCGCTAATCCTACCACCTCATTGTGCGGTCACGTGAGCGACCCCTCACGACCGTCGCGCCCAATAAACACCGTACCAAAAACAAGTCCCACGACAACGAAGCATCGCATACGAGACCCATTCAGTTGACCACCTCGACACCTAGTCTCCCTTCTTCATAATGGGCGAGACGCAGACTCACCCACAAGCAGAGCAAGCTCCTGCAATCCCACCGTCACATAAAAGACAGATCGACAGCGACAGTGACGACGGACCTCTGACAAAACGAGCGCGATTGACACGGAAGAACTTGGCCCTATTCGACAAGATGGGCAAGAAGAAAACTTCAGACCCCACAGACGACTCCAAGTCGACTAGGACTACATCGACAACAACGTCTGGGTTCGCTATCCAAGCCCGAAAGAATGGAATCCTCGACCCTCGCAGCTCAAAGCCGCCCCGGAACCTCGAGCATCTCCGCGTACGGCTCGCTAGGTCCCGTGAAACCGCTTCACCCTCCGGGTCAGCGTACGATGACTATGTTGATCAAGTCGAAATAGCCAAGAACGAAGCGACTATGGTGGTCAAGACAAGCGCGAGGCTGTTGAAACAATATCCCAAAGGCTACGACCAAGCCTTCAACCAGGCATTCACGGGTCTTCCAAAAGACATCGGTTTCAACAATGGCCTATCTGTTCCGCAGCCTGACTTCGTTGAGGGACTTAAGATGGAGAAATACCTTCCATTCCCGGTCGACGAGCGCATCTGCGGGGCCATCCTATATAAGGATGACCCTTACTCCTTAATACTGCCGTATATTGCCGGAGAATGGAAGGGATCCGGAAAGGGCATGGAAGAAGCGAGAATGTAAGCCGCCTACGACGGCGCGGCTCTGGTCTACGCTAGAAACTAGGCCCTTGATGCCGCGAAGGAACCGTACCTCGCTAGTCACGCAAAAGTCACAACATTCACCACAGATGGCCGTAACCTTAACCTCTTCGCATATTACGCTACTAAAACGGAGGGCGGCATGCCTGAATACCACTAGTACCCCATCAAGTCGGTAAATCTTATGGGCTCCCACCAAGGATACAAGGAGGGCCGGAAGCAACTCAGAAACGCCCAGGACCTTGCAAGGAAAGAGTCCTACGCACTCAGGGACGAGCTCAAGGATTACTGGAGGCAATCCCGTGACAGCCTCCATCCTATCGCCGGAAGAGTTCCGCCTCTGTCTGTAACCGACCTGGAGCCTCTGGATACGACGCATGTGTACGAGGACGAGGACGACTATGAAGTCGTCACACCACGGCCTGTTTACCAGCCCACGCCTCCTACATCGTCCAGACCCAAGCACGACCAGAAGCGAAAGGCCCAAATCTCGCAGGAATCGTCGAGCGTGTCTTCCAGGTACAGGAGCAAGCTCAGGAGCTACTGGAAGAAGGACGTCATGAGCGGATGTCATTACCACAAGCATTCGGATGGTACCGTCTCCTGGATCGACGAGGAGGAAGACGAGCGTGATTAGTATGGTCTCTGCCATCACCCTTGAGGTGGCAGCTATGTGCGGCAAGACAGCAGAGATCTGCCACACCAACAGACTACCCTGACTTTCTGTTCGTCCGTTGAGTATAATCGACAGCCGTACTCGCAGATAATCCTGCCTTGTGACTACGAGATTCGGATACAAGGCAGTTCGTCTTGGCTTGTGAGTGTCATGGTGCCATCAAAGGCTGGGTCGTGTCAATCTCATGAAATACGGGGACTGAGATCAGACACCTTTATCGCCTCCGGCACCTTCACCCTGAGTTGGCCCTGAGTCATGAAAACGCGTTCAAAGCCTCCTTTATGCCGGTAGGTCAACTCTAGGGTGTGTTTGCCATCTCTGTAGGCATCCTGAAGCCTTCTATACATTAGGCAGACCAAGGCGTCCGTGTGTCGACCACAATCAACACACCAAGCGCACCCACTACACAGGTTAAAGCAGCAGCAGCACCGGCCCACTCACGAAGAAGGAAATGGGCGAGGGCAAGATTCGGGCAGTATTTACAGCTGTACTAGGTATTGGGCGCATACTTGAAAGAATAGGTGGTGCAAGGAGTTTCTGAGAATACATCTTATTGGACAAGCAATTTTTCACTACCAAGGATGGGTACCACTGTAAAGTTGAGTGTGTTGTTGAGCAAACTAAAGAAACAACGTGATTGTTGCAACGGATCGGCTCACAATGGATCCTGACGTGTTGATGACGTACCTCGACTACCCCAAGCAAAAGTCAGGATATCACAGCCTACTTCGCTTTTTTTCCCGTTTACCTTTTATAAAAAGATCTGCATAGCCACCTCCATTTTATTTCAACAATCAAGATGATGCAGCGCACCATTTTACACTCGAGGCTGCGACTAGCCGCTTCCTCAAGACTCCTTCACACCACTACCGTACGAGCAGCTCCACAATCAGCTCTTTCAGAAACAACACCGACGGGATCAAGAACCACCGAAACAGTCAAGTCATCCATCACAACTACCCAGAACTCCCCATCCGAGTTGAAACCGCCTAAAAAGACGAGTGCGCAGCTGGATCAAGAGCTTAGAGAGAAGCTAGAGATGTTGTCTGGTGGAGGTGGCAGTGCAGGGGTTGAATACGAGGATGGGAAAGCAGAGGGGTTGAAGAGGGGAGTCAAGTCGAATATGTTTCGGGTTATTTGAGGGCATTTCACTTGTTGATGATTGGGTCAAGGTCAAGTTCTAACAACGCTGACGATGCACTGCTGGAAGTTGAAATCTATGTAATTGTTGATCATTGCTTCATAAAAGCTTCTCACAAATCATTAGTGATTCAACACTCAACTCCAGAATGTACCAATTCCAAGCCTTCATAGACAGTACCTCCTCTAGCTCATCTCGCATCGGCCATTACTTGTTTGCCATCACTCAGGCTTTCTACCCCAGATAAAGTATACGGGGAGATAGAGGTGGATGGACGGGCTTGTAATATCCTTCTTAACCTTGGCCATAAAAACCTGAATCTCATCGTCCTTCCAGCCAAGAACACGCGAGAAGACGGCTGGAGTGTATGAAGTGATGACTTGAGACTCTTGAGCAGCTTGATACTTGCCAATCTCCTTGAGTTTGGGATCCTTTGGCCACTGTCCAATAGGGCACTTTAAAAAGGTCAGCATACTCGTAGACACATTGGGTCAGGGCACAAACCTTGTAGACTTGTTGTTGAACATCCTCAAACCCTGCGTCTTCCATCGCCTTCTTCCATCCAATGGCGCAATCTAGGGGCTTTCCAAACTTGGCTGTGCCGTCAACCATGTGCTTCATCCACACAACTGCGTTCTCGGCCTTGTCTTTGGTACCGTCATCGGATTTAAAGTCTGTATATACGGCTTGCATTTCCAAATAACCTCCGGGCTTCAGGTGTTTAAAGGCTTGGTCGAAAAAGTGCTTATCGCTGCTTACACAGCCTCCTAGTTCTCGGGCGTGGATGTAGTCGAAGGGTTGTTTGTAGAGCCAGGGTGATTCAAAGTCGTCAACTTCAAAGACACAGTTGGGCGGGGTCCTGTGTAAAGACTAGTAAGAGGCGTCATTCTCGTCTTAGGTGGATGAGTCGTTCGTACCATGTGGGTTGGATAGGACTAAGATCAGTGCCCAGGACTTGAGCTGAGGGGAACTCGCTGGGAGAATTAATCAGAAACAGAACTAAATCCTTGCCTTTGAGGTCATACTCTGCAAACTCCATGGCCCAAATACCAGTTCCGGTTCCGAGGTCAAGTACCCGCTGAGGTTCCTTGATAGGGGCGAGGTAAAGCTTCCCACCAAGAAGAAGACGATAGATATGGTGACCTAGGTCCATGCGATCTTGTTCATCGTCGTCGTTGGGCTAAACTATGTAAGATGAGTATTTAAGCGGCATGTGGTAATACGTACCACAAGATAGGCACCCTCACGGAATGCATGATAACGGCGTCCATTCTAGAATAGTGTTGGTGAGACGTGAGACATGTAATCGACGCCACTAACCTCATATCTAGAGGGGAACCATTAGTGGTACACCGAGGTAAAAAGGACTTTGATCACACACTTGTAGTTGCGAATACTAGAGTTGATGGACGTATAGTAGCTGGAAGAATCTCTAAGGGGGTGGGGGGGGACGTCAGACAAGGACTAATCCAGATTGGTAAGGAGACTCACGAGCCACCAAAGCTTGAATCGGCGATAGAGGCAGTATCCTGTGGGTGTCAGCACAGAATCTGTAGCAGTTACACGTGTAGCATACGTCGGCCTGCAGAGGGTTCTCAGCCAATGTCTCTTGCAACTGTCGACTGTCCTCTTGAGTGGGTTCCGCCATGATTTGCAGATCAGATCCTTTTCGATCGAAACAAACAAAAAGTCAAACCAACAGAGATGCAGAAAAGAGAAAAGGGCGGGCCGTTGCCGGAGCCACGTTCTTTTTGTGGTCTTTTTAATTCCTTTCTTCATCCTTGTCCCCACCCCCCACCATCCATCAGACCATGAGCAGTCCCAGAGCGCAAGCCACTGCTCACTCGAACATTGTGCCCAGACTCTTTACCCTCCACTTAAAACAAGGCTGAGAGAGTGGGTAAACCAATGGGGGATGCAGACTCCCGAGGGCTTGGTTTAGCCTGAGGGTCGAGCATCCGGTCGGGGAACGTCCCGGGAACAGGGGAGACAAAGCGCAGGAGAGGCACATGCGCGGGGGGCTCGGGCGTTGCTTACGGTTGTGGAAGTTGGTCGGAAGTGTCGGAGTTGAAGATTGACGTTGCATTTGATACAAACCATTGATATCAGTAGTTGTTCTCTCTGACAGACAAACTCACGCCGGCGCTATTTCTTGTCCTGGAGACGGGATGATGCCGCTTTGTGGGGGATTTCCCGGAGAATATCGTCACTAATCCAATTGCAATTTTAGCTGACCCACTAGGGCTGGAGAGTAAAAAAAAAATGGTCTATTAAACGCTCAAACCTCTTAATCAAAACCATTGAAGTTGCCCTCAGACTCTAACGGGATCTCCCGTTAATTGAAGGCTGCCTCCCCTTTTCCCTTCTCCCATTCTTTGCTCTTCTCTCTTTCCCTTTTCCCGGCATCTGCGGAAGGAGGGTCAGCCGCATCTGGGCTAAATCACACCTTCCCAACATTGCCCCATGACTCTCGCCATGATTGGATAGAGTCTAACCGAGACACCGGATAACACTGGGGCATCTGCCTTTGATTGGGCCTCGGAATGAACCCCTCTTTTCGGGAGTCGTTGAAGGCCCGCAGCCGTTCCTGGGCAAAGGTTCAGGGTAGCAGCCACCACGTTTGCCAGATGCTCTGTAGCGCGTATGACGATTGTCTCGGATGTCTCCCAGCGATTACAAGGATAGACATTTGGTAAAAGTGAGCTGTGAACAGCGGCGAGTTATCTCTCTTTACCAGGAAAGTCCTGTGTGAGACTTGACTCCCTAGAATCCGTCGTGACCTTCACCGTGTCTCTGGATCAAATAAAATTCTCCTCCATGTCAGCACAGGTGGAAAGAAACGAAGATGCCCCGTGCTGCTTTGCAACAGATAACAAAACGATCTAGACCCTATTTTACCAGTTCTTTTCACGCATCAATTGTACTTTCAGAACTTTATCTATTGTTAGTAGATTCAAGGTAATCACACCGTAGACTGATAATTAGCATATCTCGCGCAACGTCATCGCCTCACGATCGATCGATGTGCAAACAGGATGGTAGTATTTTACATTTTATTCGAATTAAGGCTTGAGTGATTAAAATCTTCTTCGGCGTGGTCGATGAACCAGACGCAGGGAGTCGCTTGTATCGGCTATGACAGATATTGGTGCTTGATAACTAGCCTTTGAAGCCCATGCAAAAAATCCCAAACCGCCGCAAAAGCGGTTGATAACATTGATCAACATGCAATCGAGTCGATGTTTGGCGTCGGAAAGACAATCTTCCACAGTCGTCATCGACAGGGAGAATGACACGATGCTCTGGTTTGACAACCACTACCCGTGCGCAACCGAGAGTGAGAACAAAAACGCGTCCAACATTGCTAAACTGAATGAGTGACATTATTGAATCAAGTGTTAGACTCTAAACATGTCATGTACGTTAAGTATTCATGTTGGCAGCGCATTATCGATGTGATTGAAACCGCATTTCTCCTACTGACGGATTTGAGTAGTAGTACATCCTCTCTACGTTCAGTTATCAGCCATTGAACGAACCTCGAGAACTCTCTACCCGATACCTGGGCGCGACAATCTATTTACATTTTCACAATGACTCATACAACTAAAATCCGGACATATCAATGTAATAGAGGCTGTTACGAAAGTCTGTTCTGCTGTTGCAGAAGTTTAAAAAAGGCCACTGTGTCAACATCGAGTCATGATGTTATGATGTATTGAAAATCTGTTCTTTATTATAGTTGTAGCCTGGCCTTCGATGGCTTAACTGAGCCTGAAGATCGTTACGAAAGTCTGAGTGTGCATGTATAATTCGCACCAGCCTGGACCCAAGGTTTTGGCGTGACTCACCACTAGATCAGCGTGCCAGTCGCTGATAATTCTCTTATCCCCTCTCGAAAGGTAAAGACAGATTCACTCTTAGCACTGACGGGAATCGCCAGGCAAAATGGCGGAGAAAAATATTCTCGTTCTTGGCAGTGGCAGGGTTGCAAAGCCATGCGTTGACTACCTACTTCGAGACGAAAGGAACGTCCTCACAGTCGGTCAGTGTGCTCTCAGGCCTCCAATCTCTGGTTACTGATATCATTTAGCTTGTCGTACCCTCTCGACTGCGGAAAATTTGGTTAAGGGGCAGCCCCGTGCCAAGGCCATCGCCCTCGACGTCAAGTCGCCCGACCTCGACCACTACATTGCCGAATACGACGTCGTAATATCGCTCGTCCCGTTTAGATACCATGTCGATGTCATACGGTCGGCAATCGAATACAAGACACATGTGGTGACTGCGAGCTACGTGTCCCCTGCGATGCGTGAACTTGACGACGCAGCAAAAGAGGCTGGCATCACGGTCTTGAACGAGGTTGGCGTTGACCCTGGTGTCGATCACTTGTATGCCATCAAGACCATTGGAGAAGTTCATGACAAAGGAGGAAAGGTAGGTTCCCTGGTCTTTGCTTACGCTCTACAGAACTTACCCCGTGGCAGGTTAAGGAGTTCTACTCTTTCTGTGGTGGAATCCCCAACTCTGAAGCAGCTAATGACAACCCTCTCCGATTCATGGTATGCGAATGTGGACTTTGCTGTACCTTGCCGAATAAGCCTGACCACACTTGATAGTTCTCCTGGTCTCCTCGTGGCGCCTTGCTCTCCCAACACAACTCGGCAACCTTTCTTCGCGATGGAGAGGTGGTTGAGATCTCCAATTGGGACCTGACGAGCTTGGCTAAGCCGTACCACGTCTTGGACGGATATTCGTTTGTAGCCTATCCAAACAGAAACTCGGTTCCCTTCCGTGAAGCCTATGGCATACCGGAGGCTCACACCGTGATTCGGGGGTCTCTACGATACGAAGGCAACCCTGCCATGGTCAAGGCCCTTATCGACCTCGGATGGACCGACCCAGAAGAGAAGCCGTGGTTGGAGGAGGGGCTGACTTGGGCACAGATTCAGCAAGGGGTAACCGGGGCTTGGTCACCCAATGAGAGTCATCTCATGGCCAAGGTCGACGAGTTTTGTACTTTTTCTTCCGCGAAGGAGCGATGCCAGATCATCTCTGGCCTTCGTTGGATGGGTTTGTTTTCGAACGAGGTGGCGACATTGCATGGTAGTCTTCTTGATACTCTGTCTGCACAGCTGGAGAAGCTGTGCAGTTTTAAGCCGGGTGAACGTGACTTGGTGATGCTCCAGCACAAGTTTGTCGTTGAATGGAAGGATGGCACTCAGGTAACACAACACCTCTCTCAACATCTCTTGGTTTGTTGTTAATGATCAAAACAGAACACCATCACGTCTACTCTAGAACTCTTTGACGATCCGAACGGAGACTCAGCCATGTCCAGGTCGGTTGGGGTTACGTGTGGGATTGCCACGCAGCTCCTTCTTGACGGACATGCTCCTCTTAACAAGCCTGGTATTTTGGCGCCGTACTCCCGTGAGATTTGTGATTTGATCCGGGCCAAAGTCGAAGAAGAGGGTATCAGACTAGTGGAACGGATGGTTTAGTAGCAACCCAACATTGCTCTCTGGTGTTGTTGCTGTGTCAAATCCTTACCAAGGTAACTAACCGCCAAGCGATGGCTAAGATAGCAACGTCATGCATGAATCGCTGCCGGTTTGCTTTATCGCTTGCTCGCCTAATCACATTTAGTTGGTGGATTGGTGCGACTACTTCCGAGGGGCTGATGTGAAACAGCGTTGTGGGTGGATAGACACCTCACTGCAGCTACTGACTGGTCATCTCAAATTTGTACTGAAAAAGAATCATTCGCTACTAGAATTCCGAGATGCTATGAATCTAGTTGATTAGAGGCAAGATGAATGGTATGAACTTGTATGGACGCTCACGCACTGATACGGTCCACCATCTGTTGAAGCCTAACCAGTTCATGCCAATTGTTGAGGGGTGGGAGTAAAGATGCATCTCATGCTCGTTTCTGCACACGTGGATCCACACAGACTTAACTACTGCGCGAGAAAACAGCCATGATATGACTTTCTTACTCGAGCATAGACAAAAATATTAATACTACTCTGAGATGGGCTTCTCCCTCTGTCATCTAGACGAAAGCACCATCCTGCCTGAACACGGAAACGACACTACCAGCGGCATGGCTGAGAGTGACAGAGTCCCCTCCGTTACGTCATCTGCGAGTAGTAATTTTATCCATGCGATCCAAAGCTGGCTACAGATCTGCGAGAATGATCACACATGTACTGCGAGAACGGAGCCACGACAGAATCCGACCTGTCTTATCGACACGAAATACAAATGTATCGTGCGTAGAACCGATCAGCGCTACATTGCCCTCAGCTATACGTGGGACGTCGATCATGCCCGTGTTTGTTAGAGCTGAGCTCTGCCGATCGTTTCCCCCTGGTGATCGCCGCCGGAACAGCCGGAGCAGCCGTTTTCGACAAGGCCTGCAGCGATCTGCCGAAATCTGCCAGTTGCATCCCATATAAACTACTCATCAGGACATGGTATCTGCAGGGAGAAGAGGCATACGCAAACCGAATAGCTATTGTTCCAGTTCACGGATCCCACCCAGGCTATTCTATCTGCTTGACAATTCTTGCCCAATTGATCCTACTGTCTGCAGGTATTCTCATTCTATCAGGGCAAGAAGTTCGACATGCACTCTTGGGCTCTTGTTTCGGACACTCAAGAGTGTGCTATCATTCCTCGGCACTCATAAGCAAAGGAAACAGTACATGGAAATGTCTCTCGGACAAGCACACATGCCACGCTCTCCAGTTGTGTACAAGCCTCAGAGGACGTTACCCCGCTGTGATCGGGATTGCTCCATCTCACGAAGTGGAGGGATGGTACGGATCGGACCGCGTTTCTTAGGCGCGTCATTTCCGAGCGGACCCATGGATTCCATCACTCCCCACCAATCCAACTAGTCGAAGTACCATCCTCTCTGCAGGCGAGTCGGGAACAGTCACCCGTCAGCGCAGCTTCACGCCTTGATCTTTGCTACGATGGCGGGCTCTTGCATGTACCTGGGCTAAATAGGCCACTGTGTTAACATCGGGTCATGATGTTATGATGTGTTGAAGATCTGTTCTTTATTATAGTTGCAGCCCGGCCCTCGATTGGAATGCTTACAGAATATTATTAGAGGCGATCCCGCTTGAATTGAGGAATTACGGAGTAATGAATGTGGCCATGCTTAACCTTCAGACTTGAATACAGTAGGGACTGACGAGCACCTCCTCGACCTCTGCTTCGCCGTCTCATCCCCAACACGCATATGAGCTAGCTTTGCGCCATCTGGAAGGCCTCATTGGTCGCTGTTTGGCCCAAAAAAAGTGCTAAAAGACTGCCTTGCAGATAAGTGGTTGGTGCTTTAGCGGAAGATGGATTCTACCGAGATGACATCTGGTCCAATCGATGAGTCGGAATCACGATGGATTGGAGTGTCAGGACGAACGACTTGGAGTAACATGTTTGCGGAATTTCTCTTTCGGGAAAATGGAGGTGTCCCTTGGCAGCTGAAAAGTGCCCCTGTAGCTAGGCGCAGCTTGTGCGGCCGATAGGTAGACTTGCCGAGAAACGGGATACGCAGCTGCACCAGGTCAATCGCAGGGCTCTGCCGTGTTCGAATTGGAAAGTTACAAGGCAGAGCAGGTGAGGAGAGAACAGATTAGCACGGTTTGACAATGTGTGCGCGGCCGGTTGTCAGATCAAGCTGGGCGGGTAGCTCAAGTCATTGATGTGAGAATAGAGCGTTGTGGATTCGTTGCTAATTCAGGAGGTCGGGCAGGATCGAGGCAGACCAACAGAGAGACCGTGAAGCTGTTATTGGGGCAAAAATATGGACAAGACCTGATTGACGGGAGATAATGGTGCAAAGTAATTAGCCTACACGGGTCGTCGGAAGGGCAAATAGCGTGCTGGCCTCTGGGACCAGAGTCAAAGATGCTGATTCTACGTAAGCGAGCCAAGGCTTAAATTGTAAGGAGCTGATCTCTGCCCAAGAAGTCAATTAGCAGGGCTCAGATTACATCGAGTGAGGCTGGCTGAAGATGCCGATCAAGAGGGGGCCTCATGCCTCATGGGCCCAAAAAGGCCAGCTGCATATGTAAAAATGAGACAACGGAAAGCTCGTACCGTGTAGAATCTTACATTTGTAGTATTAATATCTCAGGAAGCTCAAGAATTCTTATAGTTCGCGATGTATATGTCAAACTAAGACAACGGGAAGCTCACACTGTGTAAATCTTGGAAAGTCACGCAGCAGTTGTTGCGGTGAGACCACAGGACGGGAAGCGAGCTGTCGCGGAAGGACAGCAGACCCATTGAAGAAGGTAGCTCTGTGATTGTTCGAAAGCAGGTCTGACAAAGTTTGTAAGAGGGATGCCGAGTATATAAAGGGGGTCAATTCCTGTTGAAAAGAAATCATCAGTATCAACATCTGACTTCACACACACCTACATAAAGCTACCTAGCTCTTTACTCTATTTATTGCCAAAGCGCCTAGCCAGGTATGAGAATCTACCTGATGTAAAAGGCTTATCTATATACTAACTTCTCATAGAGGATCCCCGCCATCATCATGACTGACCAGAACAGAGTTTGGCTCAACGAGAAGCCGCATTCTGTCGAAGGTCACGTTAATACGGCCACTCTCCTTTTCCAAGGGAACACGGTCTGGGGGCCCCGCGGATGCCACGACAACACAGTCGATATCCAAACCGCCCTCCGCCAGGCGGATCCTCGCTTCGAATTGCGACTTGAGCGGAAGCAACACTCGGTTGAAGGCCACACGCGTGCTATCAATATCAAGGCTCAGGGTAGGACGCTTCTGGAGAATCACTCTTGTCACGACAACATGCAGAGCATGGCCGACATAATCAACGGCATCTGGATCGCTTCGCCGCCCACTGGCGTGGCGGCAGGTGAATAACCGAGATAGCCAGTTGGCGAGGAAAGGCATGGCCCTCGGCTTGAGAGGCCAGATTGAGAGTTCATACAACATGACGTTCTTGGATAGGGTAGAGTTGCTTTCAACAAGCCATTCTCATTGAGAAAGAAAAAGCTCTTTGAAGTATAGTGGGTGTAGGAGGAACTGTTCTCGTTGCAATCATGTTACGTAGGTAGCGGCCAGACGACTTCTTGGTCCACTTGCTTCAAATAGGTTACTTAGGCCAGCAGCTAGACAATTCACTCCTTATAGCTATGGTACTTTTTGCCCAGCTCAAGGGCATATGTTTATTGTGATGTTATTTACTTCTGATACTGGCGAGGCTTATCCATAGCTATTCAAAGTAATAGGAATTTTCAAGAAGCTGCCCCATCATATCAAACTGCTCCTCTAAGTCACGGCGAGACATTCGAGTATAGTCAAGTAGGCGTGACTTGTAATGAAGAAGTGCTTCGGGAGCATCGTCGAAATAAGGTAGATGTCGTATGACCCCGTATACACGATCCGACTTCGGTGAGGCGGTGGACTCGGGAATATTTGGCCATCCACCCGGAGGCGGCATCTTAAGGTTGACATCCCGGAAGTTGATGGTTTTGAGAAAGTTGTAGAAATCAAGAAATATTTCCGCCATCTCTTCGACAGAGTAGGCGGGCTCAGTGGGGACATGATCGCTGTCAGACCAGTCTGATTCGAATTCCTCGGACGAAGGCGGTGTTGAAGGAGGTGTGGATGGAGATTGGCTCCGTTCTGATATTTTGGTATGTGAGGTTGTCTCTGTTCGAAGACTGGACTGTATAAGAGGAGAAAATTGAAGAGTTGTTGGTTGGGGACGTCGAAAGATTTATGAAGCGAGAGCTCGCAAGGGTCCAGGGGCAGCCTCAGGCACCCAGAAACCCGGTCATTGCCCTTCTTGGCATGAAATCCATTATACGCCAGTGTTATAAAAGAGCTTGTAACGTATTTTGCGGCATCGAACCCTCATGTGGCCATGTGTTGATAACTTTAGTCTCTATTACTACGTCTTATGCCCCCCTTGTGTCCTCATGTAGGAATAAAAGCGACGTCGAGATATCGCACCCATTGCTTTCTTAACCTACCCATGTTGCAACTGCTGAAGGCAGTGTGAATGTGGACCATCGTGAGCTCTCCTGGATAACTGCACTGTAGTCGCGACAACTCTCATTCCATACCGCCGAGCAGTTCACCCTGACCTTGGGTCTCGTGGCCAAGGGTTCATGCGTCATAGTGGAAAGAACAGATTGTTTCGTGACAGTTTCGTCTTTGCCGTTGCAGCTCCTAAGTTCGAGTGTATTCTGAGCCACGCCCACTGTCTTGGTCTGATCTTCAGGCTTGATGCTGCACTTTTTCGTCCGAGTGTTGCTGGACTCGGGCTTGATAGGGCCAACACTTGTGCTCTTGCCGGGTTCAGATCGAGGGTTGCCTTCGTCGCCCTTCTTGCCGCTGTGCTTCTTGGTCTTGGTCGGCTCTTTGTAGCTCGACTTGTCTCTCGGTGCGAAGCTTAGGATATCAAAGGCCTGCTTGATCTCGGCTGGCACCAAATGGGATCCGCCGCACGGACTTAGCCACCACTTAAACGCGCCTAGGGGATCCTCTTCTTTTGAGTATACATAGTTGGTCAACTCCACTGCCGTGAGCGCCATGTCTGCCCTTAAGAGTTAGTAATGTGCCCAGTGGGGTCAGTCGATACTCACCGACGCCAGCAGTAAGCGTTCTGCCTCTAAAAATGCTTAGGCCGACGTCGATAACGAGCTTGAGGGCTAACGTGAGGATAAAGCAGCCGATCTATGGAGAGTTATTAGTCTGGATTTTGGCGAAGGATCATACAGCGTACCTGGGCGATGGCTAGTAACGCTTCAATAAAATAGTCAACTAAGTCATTTGCAAGCCAGTTATCGCAGCTACATTTTCCTCCGGTGACGAGCCTTCTAGTCGACGGTTATCGCTCCCAGGGTATACTCTTAAGGCCACCCTCACTCTCAGGGCTCCAGAGTATGCAGCCGTAGTTGCTAGTTCTATTCTCTTCCTTGGCTTTATCCAGGGTGTTTTGGCAAGCCTTCTAGCAGCCGGTGAGTTGCTCTGAGTCTTGGTAGCCGTCTTTGTAGATGAGGCATTGCTTATCGTTCTTTTCTCGGTTCTTGACTGAGTCTTCGCCAAAGGTCGGAGGGACTGTAACCACGCCTAGTGCACGATGATTGGGCCCGTCTTCTTCTCTCTTCGTTTTCCCATCTTCGTCGTCGTTTGGTATGGCAATCTGACATACCTGAGGTGGACAGTAACCGTACCTGCACGTGAAGTTGCAAAGACGGTTTAGGTCAACGCTGAGCACGCCGTAGTCGCAGATACTTTCGGGACAGTAGCCGTAGGTAGCGCAGGAGAAGCCACAGAGATCGTATGTAACAAAGGAATGTTCACCTTCGATACGGTTTTCTCCCGACTTTAGCCTATCCAACGCGGTGTGGATTTCGTCGAGCAGAGATCTTGCGCCGACACCAACTCCAGTATGGGTAGGCTCGGGCTTGTTGGTGCATCCGCCGACGCAGACATCGGTAGGGGCGGGCTCAAGCTCAGTGGGCACCCTCCGACACAAACGTCGTCAGAGTAAGATTGAACCACGACACGGCAGCCGCGGAGGCCACCATGAGTGCGAGTACGAGACGGTTCATTTTGGCGTGAATGGAAGTTTGACGGTATCAGTTAGGAATGGTAGACGGCTGTTTGGAGAAGACAAAAAGTGATTATGGGAGTAGTTGCAGTGTCGAACGAAGGTGAGGTGTGATGGATGACCAAGAAGGTGATCCAGCTGCTTTACATACGTTGCTTCGTCATCGCCAGTCGCAGCATCAAGAGTCTATACGAAGTAGTTATGCTACCGGAAACAAGAGCTAATGATCGAGATGCTGATACGTCACCTCCTCTTGGTCGCCCTCGAAGAACCCCAAAATCCTTGATCGACCGCTTGCGTCCACAGTGGGGGGTAAAGATAGGGCTATGGAATATTCTTACCGTCCCTTATTGGCTCTTTCGTCTCTTTGGAGTTTGTACATACCGCGACTTGTCGGTGGCAATGTCAAATGGCACTGTCTCTCCTCTTTCTTGCGTCACGGCAACATAACCACACCATGTGGATGATTCTCCGCAAATACCATTCCTTGTCCCATAGGACCAGTTGTTACCTGCATCTGCAAGCGTGCAATGCTGTGTCGATGTGTTTGGCTCTTGTGTGTTCGAAAGACAAACGCCAGATCAAAAGGTCCTCGTATAGTCGCGTAGACACGATCTAACCTATATAAGGAAAAGTTTACGCCGGACGTAAAGTCTCGACATGACTTTGAAACAATTTTAGCGTTGGTCCACTGTTTCTACTCGTCACCGGGGACAGTATTCCTATACCATTTTAGTCATAGAATATTATTGATAGAAACGATAGTAGCCTTATTCCGGGCCATTTCAGCAAAAGAGAACATGTGCATTTGGCGCTATGTAGCTAAACAGCCCCCATTGGGCCAACCGGGAGCGGGTACGAGGGATGGTGTGAAGGTGTAGGCTAAGCCACATCGTAGCCTTCCTTCCAGTAGTCTTGAAACATGAAACGGCAGCGCTTTCCAGATGCGTGTAGTAATTTGGGTGTGGTACAGTACGGAACGTGGCCAGATTTGCCAAGGGGTATGCTACTGAGGAGTCATACCTGCTCCTCTTCGGCCTGGGCAAGAAGCTCATCCCACCTCTTGTCCAAGGTGTATCCATCCACCATTTCCCCCGACTCAATGTCAATAAACCTGATATTGTCTCTTGGGCAAGGCCAGGGCAAATATTCCCACGCGTCTTGCCATGCAAGGAGGCCATCCTCGCAAACGATATGCATCTCATTGAGATTAGTGAACTTCCTGAATTCGCGAGTTGCGGAATTAAAAAAGCCTGATGAGTTCTCCCTTTGACACTTGAGACGGCGAATGATGCGTCGATCATCGCCAAGCTGGCGAAACGAGGTCTTCCCAATAGAGATCAGATCAATTTCAAGGTTGACCCAGAGATAGCGTGGTTCATCCCCAAACGTGAATTCGCGCTGGTATAGTCCGAGATTGCGGGCCTCGTGACACGCCTGCATCACCGCCGGGACGGGTGTTGTCGATGCCGCGGAGAGGATGTGAAATATTCCCGCGGGGCGATTGATTCGGAGCTCAACTTGACGAGGCTCAACAGTCATCTGCCAGATGATAGTGCGGATTTCAAAGGGAAGGCGGGAAAATGGGTGGAAAGTGGCCATCTTAGAGAATAGACCTTATCACAAGGAATTTTACAACGTTCGTTGTTGGCTATAATTCTGTCGCTCTCAGGGATGACAAGTCTAAGAAAAAATCGTTAGTACAAGAAAGCCGAGGCAGAACGGTGGATGTTGGTCGCAGCGGTTTATATGTCAAGGGTCCGGAGTGAGTCATGCGCCAACCAAGTACCCTGTCTGCACCGCAGGGATGAAGAGGGTCACTCTATCTTGTCTCATGCAGTTGGTTGAGCACCTGCCTATAATAACTTGGTCGGATGTCCACTTCAAGACCAACACAGACAACCTGTCAGATGAGTTGGTTGATGGGCGCAATAAAAGGGCCTGTGACGTTTCCAAGTCTCAACTTGTTAAACCCACCATGCCTCCCCTCTCATGTTTCGCCTTCACCCTCGACTCGAGACGCATGGGAGCAATCATCTATCCGTTCATTCATTCACCATGAAGTCTTCATTCCCATTATCATTTGTGGTTTTGTTCAATGGCTTTCATTCCTGTGCAGGCTCCGGTTGGGCTCCCGGTCTCCCATACGACCATAACACAATCCACTCTTGCATCGAGTGGTACGACAACGATGAGGGAAAGACGTGTGAACAAGTCCGAGACTACTTCAAAATCACTCCTGAGCAGTTCTCTGAATGGAACCCTTCAATCAGCCTCGACTGCAAGCCATGGAAATTTCAGTCTTACTGTATCGTCACCTTGGAGAGAGTAGCCACTAATCCACCAAAACCGAGAACAACCGAACCGACAATTACCATCACCCCAACCCCGTCGACCACCACCTTGGGGCCTTCTCCTGCTGCTTGGACTCACCTGGGCTGCTATGTCGACACCAATGCTACCTCGCCAGTGCTGGAGAAGCGCATTGGCAAGGAGGGTGGCGACACCGCTTTGACAATTCTCAAATGCGAAAACACTTGCTACCGCGCTCAATTCGACTTTGCTGGTGTCAAAGAGGGCAATGAATGCTGGTGCAGCAGCTACGTCGCCGGCGAGCGGACACGCAACGAGACCGATTGCAATGCACCGTGCAGTGGAGACAAGACCAAGATGTGCGGCAGCAAGGATCTCATCAATGTTTTTGCCCCTGACTGGGAGGCTACGAGCGAGGTTAATGAAGAGACACGCACTGAAGCTGATGCAACAACGAAGGTGGAAAGCGAGGTTGTCAGTGGCTCGACAGAGGTAGAGGGTACTGTCATTAGCGCCCCTTCTTCAACATCTGGGGCCATGAGATATCGCCCAGTATTTCAATGGTGGGCTGTAAGTAATAGAAGGAGTACAGAAAAATAAAAGACCGCTATTCACCGCTCTCATACCTTCACGACTTAGAATGCGCCCATTATGCGCCCGGACGCCTCAAAGAAACCAGTTGACTACCATGGCAGCCGTAGCGGTACCAACAATCTTCCAAACGCCCCTAACCTTAACTTGATGGACGACACCGCTAGTGCTATCTGTAGAACTTGCTGTCCCTTCAGAATTGGTAGCCTCCTCAGAGCCAGCAGTTCCCTGAGAACTCGCAGTTTCTTGAGGACCACTCTCAGATGCCTTCATTCCTGTTGTTGCCAAAGTCGACTCCGGGAGTGAAGTCTGGAGGGCTTTGTTCCCGCCCGTCGCATGCGCATCGACATTGAATGGTGTTATTCAGCGCAATCCACCCATACGGCACGCTGATCATCGCATTGAACCACGTCTTGGGGCACATTGCGGCGTACTCGACAATCTCAGAGCTGTGCTCACCCCACCAAGATGATGCCTCACTGACGTGGCCAGCCCAAGCAGGCAAAATGCTCGCTGGTGCGTAGTCGCTAAAGGCGCACCAAACCGACTGCGCAGGATAAGAGCATGTCTTGGGACCTCCGACACCGCGATCAGTCCACGGATAGTCTTTGTTCAGCTCGTCGCCGTAAGATATGAGGATATCTTCGAGGTTTCCGGTCGGCGTGGGATTTGAGAAGTAGGTATGAAGGTTGAGGAAGTTGCACTCGCGAGGATCCTTTGTGACTGTGGGCTCCTGGGGTGGAAGGATAACGTCATAGTCGAGTTCTGCGGCTACGACGGCCTGGGATAAGAGGAGTGAATTTGTCAATGATCTGATGATGAATTGTTATCTGTTGAAGGTTTCCAGGTGACCAGGCACAGTTGTATCGGTTTCGGGTAACAGAAGACACCAGTGACGATGGTGCATCTTGGTCTCGAGATAAAGAGTGAAGGAAGGGCATTAATTAAGATTATAATCATCAAGCGAACCATAAAATTGGTTAGCTTAGCGGCCCTGAGCTCGCGAACAACATATGGACCTTGATATGGCCATCATGCCATGGCCTTTATTTCGATCCCGACCTGTTGGTTCTCCGATGGAGACGGTTTCAAACAGAATAAAATCCGTTTTTTCACCCCCTTTATTCGGGGAGATGGTCACACTCGAAAAGGTAATCGCCGAGGGCCTTGACCTGTGCGCTGTAACTTCTTCCAAAACATGGCAGATGATTGTTTCCATTTATTATGGAATACAGAGTCAACTAATTTTGTGTCTATGGCATACCATGAACGCTTTGTACCTGGTCGTGTCTAGAAATGTCGCCAGACTACCTACATTGACGCCGGCAACGAGACCATCCAAGCCAACTTCCCAGTTATGTCCTAGAGTCTTACACGGAACAGGTTGACATTTGATGATCAAAACGCCACCATCTGGAGTATTGGTGTGATCGGATGCTACCGAAGCCCCTGTCCCTAACAGGGGTTACAGCCAACACTTTACGGTGGTGTGGTGGCTGGAGGTATCCTGGTGCCAACGGGAGGTTGCGTCTCGTATGCCCTCTTACTCGGTTGTATTATTCTCCACTTCCATGAACTTGAAATTGATTCTGCCAATGTGACCAAGTTGTTGCATGCTGGTGAAATTAGGCGAAATGTTCACTGGCACACGCCGACACGTTTCGGGCAATTTCCAGGTCGGTCAATTATCTCAAGGGGCTCCAAAGATTCCATCACGCTTTACAAATGAGCGTACTATGTAAAGAGCGGCCTTGGATTCCGGGTCGAGAGGTCCCAGCTCGAACTTTGGATTCAATGCGCCAGGCGAAAGATCTGCCGATTGCCGGTTGCACGAAGCCTTTGGTTGATGTGTTTCTTGATCATATAGCTAATCCCATTAATTACCGTTCTAAGCATCAGGCTTCCATATATGCATACTGCAGCCAATATAACAGACGTTGTTCAATTTGGTTGCTCTCGCCGCATGGCGTTTACACGACTTCACGTAAGTGAGTGAGCGAGCACGTGATATTAGCGAGCGTGTTCCAAGAAGCGCTCTCTCCGTTCATCACTCCCTATTTTTGGTGCTACTTTCTCATTGGATCTTATTTTTACACAGAGAGAGTCTCATATTATGATCCTTTATCTCTCTCATCATTGACATCATCGTCTAAATCCGACTCCCATTGATGGGATGCTTACTTGAGCTCCTTCGGCGGACATGGTGGAGTCAGCGGCGGAGCCCTAACCGAAGAAGGAAATTGATTCCACCAGCGCTGACAAACATTGGCCAAAACATCACCTGTCGTACCCTATCACTATGACGACCTTGTTCTTCAATCTGTCCAGGTGCGCAGAGTAACATGCCAAGACATCTCAATGCATCCCAAAACACGCAAAGCTTGTGAGCCGTGCAAGTCTGCGAAGCGGAAATGCACCAAGCAGCTTCCTCAATGCCATCGTTGCGAGCTCCGAGGGCTGGCTTGCTCGTATGAAGAACATCCCCGAATGGTTGTTTATGGAGCCAATGACAATGTTGGCTTGATCAGATTGCCACAACACAACGAGGAGCAATTTGCCTCTTCTTTCCCGCAGCCTTCTCAACCCGAAGTCATTGCAATTGATCCACAACTGGGACTTGACTTGCCCACGACAACCATTTCTCCATCTCCGTCTCTGGATGACCTGAGATCAGCTTGGTTCCTGACCCCAGACTCTTGGGAGGTCAGTTCTGTTGATACTTCTCGTCTTGTGCCAATCTCGGTTGGTGAAGTGCACATTTGCTTCGACAAGACCAAAGACTGGCTGAAGGAATGGATCGAGACTGGAAGCAACCCCTTTATACACCCTGAACTGAACAAGAAGAGCGTTCCGAGCTGCATCCAGGATGCGTTCATGGCTCTATCGACGTACTTTAACAAGACGGACAAGACCAGCGATATGGTCTTTCGATTTATAGAGGACAAGGCAAACAAACTTACTGTCTCACATGATTGTCAACAGTCTAGTATTGTTGACGAGATTGGCCGCGTCCAATCACTCTTTATTTACACTTTGATCCGCCTTTTTGACGGAAACATCCGCCAACGGCACTACGCAGAGCAGCACCTACCTATCTTGCACCGCTGGGCAAAGCAAATGCTATCTCACGCCTCGTGTGCCACCAGCGACGATAGGCTACTTCTTCACAATGCCCTCACAGTTTACACCCCGGAACTCACCTCACATCCCCCGGTTCCCTGTCAAGCATCTCCAGAGCAGCTTCTTTGGCATGCATGGATTCTATCCGAATCAGTCCGAAGGACATGGTGCGTTTCCATGATGATTCAGTCGGGGTATGAGCTGTTGAAAACAGGCAGTGGGCCGTGTTTTGGAGGGGTGCGCATCACGACGAGGAGGGGTGTCTGGGATGCCAAGACAGCTGCGGCGTGGACTAGCATATGTGCGGAGCGGAGTGTAGGATTTTTACACAGGAGTGAGACGGAGATGCTGTTGGAGGAGAGGAGTATCGATGAGGTTGATGTGTTTCCGCTTGTTTTGATGGGGTTGGATTTTGGGCCCGATAGGATGGAGAGGTGGCGGAACAGCGGTACACGGTGAGGTTTTCGAAAATAATGTCCCTAAATAGAATCAAGTTCCGACATGATATATGTCATCAAGTTTCCTGGATAGTGTCCATCATGGTTGTTGGTAATACAGCGTTTCCGCAGCCCGCAATGGCTTCCGCCAGGACCCGCCTAGTTTCCGCCGCTTATATGATCTTACCCATCATCATCATCAAGGTATATAAACCCTCAAGACCTACTTCGAGTTGGAATTCCTCATCTCAGAACAGAAACATCCATCTCTTCATCATTCAATACCAATCATACCAAACAACCTCATCACCCATCATCTCTGACAATGGCTAGACAGTGGATCTTGAACACCCAAGAAGGCTTTGAAAAGTCCCTCGAGTACCACGAAAACGTTCCCGTGCCCTCCCAGGCGGAACTTGGTCCCAATGAAGTCTTGGTCAAGTTGTATGCTGCCAGTCTCAACTATCGAGAGCTTGTTATTGCTGGTCCCGGGGTAAGTGATCCTTGTGCTCAGACATTACACAGCTCTAACTCAAAGTAGGGTGTCAACGGCCCTATTACTCCTCCCGTCGTGCCGGGCTGCGATGGCGCTGGCACCGTCGAGGCAGTTGGGTCATCCGTCAGGGGTTTCAAGCCTGGAGACAGGGTCGTGACCAATTTCGATCCTGCTATTCCCGACGATGCCTTCTCCACGGTTGCCCAAGTCCCAAAGATGCTTGGACAGGGCACAAACGGAACACTTCGATCCATTGGCGTCTTCCCTGAAGGCGCTCTTGTCCATGCTCCCAAGTCTCTGGACTGGCTGCATGCCGCAACTCTTACAGTCACATACACGACTGCATGGAACTCACTCTTCGGCCTGAAGGGTAGAGAGGCTGGACCAGGCACTTGGGTCTTGGTTCTGGGCACTGGTGGTGTCAGCATCGCGGCTCTCCAGCTTGCGACAGCCAAGGGTGCAACTGTCGTTGCGACGACTTCGTCCGATGAGAAGGCTGCCAGGCTTAAGAAGCTCGGCGCCAAGCACGTCGTCAACTATCGCACCAACCCTGACAGCTGGGGCCAAGAGGCGCGAGCCCTCACCCCCAAAGGACGGGGCTTCGATGTTGTTATCGAGATTGGCGGCAACGAAACCCTTTCGCATTCTCTCCAAGCCGTCCGCACTGATGGTATCGTCATGATTATTGGTGGTGTGGGAGCCGCGGACGCTGAGATGGTTCCCATGTTTGCAGCCCTCCTTAACACTTGCATCGCTCGAGGTATCCTTGGAGGCAGCCGCAACCAGTTCAACGAGCTTGTTCGTTTCATCGACGAGAAGAAGATTACGCCTGTTATTGACGATGTGGTTTTTGAACTGGCAGAGGTCAAAGATGCTTATCGCCGATTGAAGGAGAAGAAGCATTTTGCCAAGGTTGTCATTCGCATTGATCACTGATGGATGGGGTGTGATTTTTCCTTTCCATAGCATTACATGTTCTAGTTGACAATATGATATTTGCGCATTGTCTGCAAACCAACATAAAAAGAAATTGGGTGATTCGATTGAAACTCTGAAACTCGCCATCTTGGCAAAGTATTGGCGTGCGTGGGCCATCCAAGCCTGGTTGTCGATCCACTTTAACACGGATGATCGCCAAAGCTATAAATACCCATGTACAATTCCCGTTCAACTCTGTTCTGTAGATCCCCCAGATATTCAGCCCAGGAGGAATTTTTACGAGTTTTCAAATCAAGATGAGCGATTAACAGAAAAAAGTGCGTCCTTAGCCATCAATAGTTATCCCTCTAACTCCCACACTAAGCAACTGGCGTAGCAAATCACACCTTCCGTTTGGGTCTCGACTCCGGAGCAAACGGTCCAGACCGATCTCGATCGCATCCCATGGGACCACATTAGCGGGACCAAGGCACGTGAGTGGCGCCTCAACCTCCGAGTTCCAAGTTTGACCAAAGCCTCTCCTTAACCACCTCCACGCATGTTTCTGACTGTCTATCCACCGTCGATGCTCGTTTTGGTCTTGATGCGTTTGTGACCCCTGTCGCGTTATCTTTCCCCAGCTGCAGACTGACCCTTGGTCATGGCCTCGGCCTCCACTGGCGGGAAGCCGCTGTCTTTCCTCCCAAAGGCGGACGCGGCCCTGTTGTCGTCCGAGCGCAACCCCCCGCCGCCTCGTCCCGAGGTCGTTGGACCGATCTATGACCCGGAACACGTCGATGAGCCGATTGAGACTTGGTCTCAGGACTTGGAGTCATGTTTCTATCCCCCAAAGCCGGACCCTTATGCACCCTCACCAGTCCCGGACAAGCCCTACCCCTCTCCTCGGTATTTGCGCGCTCATCTAGCCAAGAATGAGAGGCTCCGATTGTCTATGCTATGGTACTACACTCGGGATATTATCAATGAGCCTGAACTTCTCGCCGGCCTTCAAGAGAAGGCATGCCTTGCTCAAGAGTCCACAGGTTGGGAGTATGCCGTCGTAGGCATTCTCGATATCAATGTCTACATCCGCTTAGCTACTGTAGGACTTGAGCTAGCTATCCTGCCTCGGGGTGAAACTCTCTGCGCTCACACAGTCACACAGCCTCCTGGTGTATGGTATCTCTCTCTATCCCTTTGCCGCAAGTTGCTGAACTACTTTCTAGAACGTGTTTCTTCTACCAAACATGATGGAGGACTGGCGATTTCAGGAATCACCATATGTTGAACATGGAGGACTCACGGCCTACGCAGGCGTTCCACTCCGGATGCAGCACGAATCTGGCGAATGTGTTGGACTGGGATCGCTCTGCGTGACATCGGCAACCAGCCAGGAGCCTTTATCGAAACCTCAGCAACAAACACTCGCTCGTCTGGCTGACTGGATCGTCGCCGATATTGTGCTCTGCGCCAGAGCGAAACGCCAACGAGAACGTCACCGGATGGCTGAACTCATCGCCGAGGTTGAGCGTGATGGCGATGATGCAGTGTCCGAGGAGCCGGTGCTTAAAATTATGAGAGCCGCCTACCCGGACGCGACTATCAGCCTTCAGTCTGCTAGGGCTGGCCACATCGAAACCGAAGGAGGGCGCCCAATCCTGTCATCCAACCTTGAAAATGGTCTTTGGGAGGATACGAACTATATCGACGAATTCATTGCCGGCTCAAACCAACACGACACTCCCTCCGACAAGGTGGTGCGCTTCGTTGCCGCCCACTGCGAGAGCACGCTAGGCCCCTCTCTCCTGGTTGTTGCTACCAAGGACTTTCGACACATATTCGACGACGTCGATTCCTGGTTTGTTCGAACCTGCGCTGGCATACTCTCCCAAAGGTGGCAGAAGCGTTTGCTAGCAGAAGTCATGTCAGCGAAAGAAACCTTCCTGCGCGGCATCTCTCACCAGCTCCGAACCCCGATTCATGGCATTCTTGGTGCTGCCGAGCTCCTCGCCGAGGACTTGAAGTCATGGTCCCAGGGAAACGATCCCAAGCCTGATCTGGCGGAATTAATCAAGCCAGTCGTCGCGCTTGGCAAATCCTCCCTCTACCTCGAGACCATCTCGGCGGCGGGGCGAGATTTGATGTCAACTGTCAACAGCATGATTACTCTCAACAGATGGACTGATATCGCCATGACAGATCGGCAGTATGCGGTTCATCACATCGAGGACCTTGAGACGGAGCTAGCAAAGGGAGTATCCGATATGATTTCCGGTGACACACGATACAAACCCTCCATATTCTTCAACTACGACCTACCGCCAAATCGCCAGAGCCTTCGAGTTGATCTCAATCTCCTTAGAGACAGCCTGCTCCCAATCATCCTCAACGCGATCCAAAACACGCGAACAGGCATCGTGGCAGTAACCGCATCAATGGGGCAGGACGGAAAGGAATTCATCGTCGATATTGAGGACACGGGTTGCGGTATCCACCCCAAGGACCAGAAGCGCATATTTGACCTTTACGAGAAGGTCGGAGAACACTCTACAGGCGCTGGCCTGGGTCTCCCCCTGGCTGTCAAGTTTGCAACACTTCTTCGCGGGTCTGTCGAGTTGGTGTCATCAGAGGTTGGCCATGGCTCGCATTTCAGAGCAACCTTTGGAGATGTTGATTGCGTCTCTGCACAGCTGCCATCGAAACCGCTACGTTCAAAGCTCAAGAACATCCCGCCCAAGTTTTGGAGGATGATATCTGGCTCAGAAGGACCTTTGTCGGCACATTTTGAGAAATGCCTGATCCAGAATGGCTTTGCTGCTTCCGAAAGCTCACAAAACTCCCTTCTCATCTTTGACCTTATCCCCGACTTGGAGGAACGCCGCATATGCCTCTCCAAAGTCCCACGTGGACAAGTCGCTCTCTGTCTGGTCCCAGGAACAGAAGAGATGGTGGACCTGGAACCGACATCTAACAACATTGTCTATGTCAGAGGCCCCTTCTTGACGTCGACGATCAGTCTGGCACTTGAAGAGGCCGATAGAATTATCGCGCAGATGAACATCTCATGGGATGACTCTCTACGCCCCGATAGACCGGCACCTTTATCAACGAATGACGAAGGCTCCAGCTCCGACGAAGGCTATGGATCGATGCCTGTTTCGCCCCCTTCAAACACAGCCGCAGATGGAATGGACTCCGATTTGGTCACCATAGGTCCGTCGATCGACGAGACAAACGCGTCAAGTCATATGGAACCCCCACCTACCTCAATCGTGAAAACCCCTACGAGCCCTGCTAAGCCCAGAGCCTTGCTTGTCGACGACAACGTTGTCAATCTTCGCATTATGGAGATGTATTGCAAGAAACGAGGATTACCTTACTGCTCTGCAGCTGACGGCCAGCAAGCTATTGACATTTTCTCAAAACAACAATCATTATCCTCTGCCGGCAGAGGAGATCCTTTCCAACTCATCCTTATGGACTTACAAATGCCGGTGTGTGATGGAATTGAAGCTACTAGACGCATACGACTACTAGAGAAGCAAGCGAACAGCGAAGCAAGTGTTTTATTTATAGTGACGGGTCAGGACAGCCGGTCGGACAGAGAGGCTGCGAGCAGTGTTGGCGCGGATGAGTATCTCGTCAAACCTGTCAGCATCAAACTTTTGGACCGGGGATTAAAACGATATTTCCCTGCTTTTGAGGCTGGTTAAGAGCGTGCGAAAAAGAGTACACGAATTACATGTTTGGAGTTGGGATACTTAATGACCGATAAATTTAAATTGTCTTGGATCCGACTGCTCTCTGGTACTTGTGAAATTTGCCAAGTGAAATTTGCCAAGCTGTCTTATGGTGCTGAGTCCCTACATAGCCTGCGCGAGGCGAACCGGGGGGGCAAGAAGGTATTAGTAACTAGTTTTCAGTAGTATACAGTGACTAGTATCAACTGAAGAAAAAAGACCAGAAGTAAGGAGAAAACATCACGACAGCGAGCGAGAATCCATCAGTTACAGGTATGGCCCAAGAACTTCCTGTGTGTGGTCCCAAACCCGCTTCTGCGCCTTCTCTCGGAGTACAGACACGACCTTGGCATGCGGAGTGCAATCACACTTGTAGTTGACGATAAACAACCCGTTCTCCTGCTTCTCCAGCGAGTTCACACCCTGCTTTCCAGTCCACGGCACTCCACGACCACCAAAAGCAGCACTGGTACTCTGGAATAAGTGCCTTTGTGCAGACTCTTCATCACTGAACGAGAACAGAGAGATGAGAGGCTCGAGGATAAGCCAGACGAACCAAGACATAAAAGTGCCTTGATCAACACCCCTATTTACGTTTCCTGTGTTGACCCATCCTGGCCAAGAGTGGATGAAGGTCACATTGGGGTTTTCGGTAGCTAGTTTGTCCAGGGTCGTTGTGTTCATCGTGAGGACCTGAAACTGGGTCTTTCCGGGACCAAAGTTCTTGGGCTTTTTGAGTTCAATGTCGTCGAGTTCCAGGGAAGTCGTTTCTAGACCGCCTCCGAGGACACTGACCACTCTTGGTGCTTCAGCTGCGTTGAGAAGGGGAAGAAGATGGAGGATGAAGAGCATGCGCGAGTAATATGCCAAACTCTGTACGATTTCCAGGCCTTCAGATGTCTCCTCACGAGCGCCAAATGGTGCGTAGCCCGGGGTGAGGAACATTAAGTCGATGCGTGACTCTTTACTCTTGATAACATCGCACAACCTCTTTGTCTCCGCAAGTAGCGAGACGTCGCCCTCAGTCCAAATGACTTCAGCCTTGGAATTGACGACACGCAGCTCCTCGATGAAAGCGCGCGATCGCTCTTCAGAACTCTTGCGTCCAATCAAGTAGACTCTGACGCTAGATCCGGTCGCGACGAGGGCTTTGACTGTTAGTTTTCCGATGCCTGACGTGCCGCCGACAAAGACGGCGACGCTTGGGGTTGTGGCATCATTGATGAGGGAGTTGGCGGCTTTGATTTCGGTGTAGGTAACCATTTTGAGGGCGGCTGAGCTGTATCCGGTGGATCCGAGCGAGTTTCGGAAGGGGGCAGGTTGAGGGGATTTGAGAAGATGGGCTGTCGAGTAATGATGGCTGAAGGATTCTAGGCGCCAGCCCCTTTCGCGTTCCCGGTTAGCCAATCACACGGCGATTTCATGGTGCGTTGTGTCGCAGTGAACAAGTCTCAGACACCGAAAACAGCCTAAATAATGTAACTAACCCTAAGGCCTACGGAGAAACAAATTTAAAATGGAGAGGACATGTAGGAAAAGATTATGTCGTACTGACCTATGCCTGGATCACGTTTTCTGAGATGTGGATGCGGCCAAGAAACAGTTCTTCTAATCCCCGTCCATTGGCTGCCTCTTTTCTAAATGTCTAGTCTATTACACTCAAAAGTCCCCTCCCATGTAAAATGCCACTTCTAAAACTCACCGTCAACTTGAATAGTATAGCTCTTCTCCGTCTGCTTGACCACAGTAACCTCGACTCCCCAACCAGGAACCTTGTACGAGCTCACTCCACCGGGGGTCAGGGACAGTGTTCCATCATTCTTGTCATAGACAGGATCAGTACCGCAACCGCCTGATCCCGGGGTTACATCCACAACACGGACAGGGCCATAACCTGACTTGACCGACGTGTCGACCGTGTAGAGCAGAACACCTGGGGCGCAGACGCCGGAGTCAAGACCTTCAGGGATACGGGCCTCGGCGACAAGTGCTGAGGTTTGGTTGACGGCGATGACAACAGCCTTGATGTCATTACCAGAAGTCTTGAGCTCCAGTGGTGTAAGAGTGTGCTCAGTAGTTCCTCGCTCCGAAACACAGTCGATGGACTCGTCTTTGAGCCAACCCAGGCGCCACTTATCCCAGGCGAAGAAATCAGGGCCAACACCAGAGACATCACCCATGGCACTCCAGCCACCGACGTAATAACCCAAGCCAAGATCCTCGAACGGGTAATAGTCAGGCAAGCACATGGTGTGGCCCGTCTCATGAGCCAACGCAATCCAGCTCTTCGGACCCCAGGTTGTAAATGCGTCGGTTGCAACAGTGACGGTCTTTCTAGCAACATAATTACCCTGTCTGGTATTGGCTCGTGTAACAAAAGTGATGGATCGAGAAATTCCTCTGCCCCCAGCACTGTTTACGGGAACAACGTAGAGGACGTCCGATTCGGGAGGCGGGGGGCGAGTGCCTTTGGCGGTATAAGCGTCGAGGGCATCCTGGATGTAGGCTTGGTGTTCTGCCCATGTGAGACCTCGCTCCCAGCCATAAGATGCAGCAGAAGCAGGCATGCGGTAGAACTTGGACAGATCGGCCGTAACATTGAAAGACAGAGAGCCTTGAGAAGCCTGCTTGTACCATTCGGTCGTTTGGGGGACCACTGCGTCGTAGAGTGATTGGGGGGTTTCGCCTTGAGCGGGTTCGGCATCTAAAAAGTCGACAAACATCATGAAGCCGTTGAGAGTTCCTGTGCTTGGGGCACAGTCGCCATTGTAGTTGAAGCCAACGCTCAGATCCACGTTGTCAACGGCAGCAAGCTTGCAAGCCGTTTTCGATTTAGGGGGTTGTGGTCTGCAGGCCGCAGCACTGGCTAAAGCAGGCCAGAGAATAGAAAGAAACAGGGCCTTCATGGTGAGTGAAGTTTGTTCGAGAGAGGATGAGAGATGGTGAGTAGGGAGAGAACAGGTCTAGAACTTGTACACTGGGACATATTTAAATTGTTCTCGTTCTGCAGCCCATGAGGCTCATCGTGCACCGCCAACTCGGTCATTTACCATCATCGCCAATCACTCGAGATTCACAAACTGCAAAGCCTCAATTGAATCGCCAACGCGTTTCAGCTCGGGCAGCCACTGTCAGCGGACGTCAGCGGAACTCGGGGTCCATGTCAGCAGGCCGGTCGCCTTCCCCGTATCGGGCTTTAATTTCACCAGCCATTCGGCGTTCATGAGGGCTGTGCTTGAGTTTTATAATTGGTCAGCCCTAGGTCGCTACAGGGCCTGGACGCATTGTTGTGGAGTCGCGATGCTGTTTAGACTTGTCGGCAACCATTCCTCGTTCCTGATTCGCATCTCACAACGCCTAGTTTCGCAATCTCCGAGTGGTTTACGGGCTTTACTGAACCTATAGCAGTGGCTAATGAAGCCGGCAAGCCAGCTTCGGATTCATGCAAATTTCGGGCAACCCAAAAATGGTCTATACTGCAGTTTCACTAGTTCCACAAGTTCCAAGCCAGAAAGCAGGTTTGGAACAGCAAATGTGAAAAAATCGAATGACAAGGACGCAACCTGGGCTGCTACGTCAACTTCTTCTCATCGTAAAGAGATTTCCGCCAAAGAGATCCTGTACCATGTTATTGGCAGCCGGGCAGTTGACAGCCATTATCTCGTAGGACTGTATTTGAAAGGCTCTTTCTAGTGGCATCTCTTCTATTATATCGTTTTGATACACTTGATATGCACCTCTGGACTAGAAGCAAGCATCTCGAGAAGGAGACTGGATGTTTGCGGGTGTTTTACTAGCCTCCAGGCAAATACCTACCCTACAACGACATGCTGTTGAAAGCGGGCCATAGCCTCTCTCTCTCATTGTTGCTTTAGTAACATGTCTAACAGGGAGGTGGAATTATTGGGAATGTGAAATCTGCCTATTTGAGTATTTCATAAAGAAACGTAGGCTCATAAGTCACTAAACTAGTCATTGATTTAACTGGGCTTTGTGGCCATTTGCACGGGGCTTGGAAAGATCGGAAGTTCAACTTGCATTGGATGCTCATGACTGACAGAAACAGGGAAAACGAGGGTTATCGTTTATACTATCAATTCATGCTTTATCGGCTTCGCATAATACTCCCACCATTCAGTGCCCTCACGGTCAACCCGAGCGAGGCGGCCAATCTCATCAAAGTCTTTGTTCAATGCCACGGTGCCTACATATCGGTGATGACGACAAAATTCGCAGCTTTTCTCTGCCATTGGCCGTGGTGAAGGTACGTTGAGGTATCCTACTATGCAGTCGAGCTCAAAGATTGTATTAGCCTTGAATTTGCATGACCAATGAGTATGGTCCTTTCTTATCTCCTTGGTTATAATCATGATGGATTCTTGAGTTGTGTAAAAGGCACTCAGGGCTTTTGATGGCTTGGTAGATTGTGTCTCTTTGCTATTTTTAATGATTGCTGCGGCTAAGCTTTTATATTACTTCCAGTACGGTGAATCAGGGCTCGTATTTGACCTTGGTGACCCACACATATTCATTTGCATCTCCAATTCTTTCCAGTCACAATCAGCAGGTAATGTTATTGACCCTGCTGGGTAGCTCATTCGTACTGGGATCGTGACCAGCAGACTCTGAAGCTGCCGAATCACTGATTAATATGGCGCTGGTAAGTTAAACATTCAGTCACTACTTGACAGCAACATTTCTACTCACCAAAGCAGAGCCCTTTTTGGCGTGGTGTAGTCGGTATCGAGCGGCATTTTGGTCTCGTACACACGACATCTGCCATCACCACGTCAAACACTCACCACTGCAAGCAAGATGCTAGCACAACGCGCGAAAGGTGATTGTGATATTGGTGGCGTAAAGTGGGAGTTATTTGACCAACAGACGCCAAGACGGAGTGACCGACGCGCTGCACCATCGGAACCGCGCTCCTTGCCTCCGAACTCAGCTCAAATATTGGAGATCCTTTCTTCGACAAGACCATTCCCCGCTCTGATCAAGACATTTTAGCTAACTGTGGAACACAGACCCCCACAAATTGACGGTAGGCAACAAGGTGATGTGCAACCCTCGCGTTTCCTGCGAATCACCAACAAGCAATGACTTGTGCACAAGTTACAACTTGAATATCCTCATTCCTGTTTCGTGACAGTGCAGAATCCTTCGTCTCTGCCGAGAAAAGGCCAAGGAAGGAGGAATGGTTGTGATTGATAAGATGCATCTCAGCTCCAAGACTTTTGGCGCGGATCCTTTTCGACGCTATCCAATCAGACCCGCCCGAGGGGAAAAGATGATTCGGTGGCTTGGATAAGCATAAAATAGGGCTCATCTGACCTCTGTAATTGTCAAGGCTGGCTGAAAAGCGGGATGGGATATGCTCTTATGCCGTACTTTGGCTCGGCCCGAGTCGATGATTTGTTCATTATCATTCACTTTGGTGCCCGAGATCGGGAGAAGAGCTGTGAAAGTGTTGAAATTTGACAATGCCAATGTTGGTGGCCTCAGAGTGGCACCATATCTGCAATGTAATTCCCTAGAACCAACAGCAGCTGAATGTCTAGCTTGTTGGTTATTGTCCTCCTAAACCCACTCTTACACGTATGCAACGGGTAATTGCTTACCTGGGGCTTCCAGTGTGACAGAGCAATGTCTTTAAACCACATGTTGCCCCCTGACGTAACACCCTGTACTCCTTGGTCGTCGATCCTTCTTCCCCTCCACCTATCAATCTCGTCGATCCCTTTGACAAACCCTTCTGTTTCTCATACCTTACCTGAATACTCAATCACGAGGGGACAGATGTGAATTTCTGACACACATACCCAAGGACCCTTTACCTCTTCACGAATCGCTATGGGATCTATTCATCGTGAGACCACAATGGATGACGACGAGAAACACAAAAATCATGCCGATGAGCGCCCACCGGCCAATGACGACAGAATATTATCGAACGAGGATGCTCTCGATGGTGTCAAGGGTATTGAAGCCATCTCAAAGACTTGGACAAAGACCTCACTGGCCATTGCCTATGGCAGGTAAGTCAAGAGCGTAATCGACATATCCTTGACTTGAGGTCATATGATTTCCGCCATTTGTGGAGTGTCTAACTAGATGTCTGCAGTTTGCTGCTCATGGCTTTCATCACATCATTGGAGGGTCAAGTCACGAGTTCCGTCCTCATCTTCGTGACCAGTTCATTCCAGAGTCACTCACTGGTCTCGACTATCGGTGTGGTTCAAGCTGTCATTCTTGGTATGCACGTCTCATGCTAAAGATGGACCTCTTCGTCGCTAATGGAAAGGGCATAGCTGTGGTCAAGCCACCGATGGCCAAAATTGCTGATGTGTTTGGGAGATTGGAAGCCTTTTGCGTCTCCATCGCCCTTTACACTCTGGGTTATATACAAATGGCGGCGTCAAACAATGTCGAGACGTTTGCATCGGCTCAAATCTTTTACGCAGCGGGCAGTACCGGTCTGTTGATCTTGCAGCAGGTCTTTATTGCGGATACCACCGACTTGACATGGCGTGCCCTCTTCTCTACCCTTCCAGACCTGCCATTCCTTGTCACCACATGGATCGGTGAGCGGATTGGCACTGGCATCAGGAATAGCTCTGGTAGTTGGAGATGGGCCTATGGGATGTGGGCTATCCTCTTGCCAGTGTCGTTTCTACCTCTCTTCATCTCTCTCTTTCTCAACGGCCGACGAGCCAAGAAGCTGGGACTTGCTCCTGAGTCACGCACCACAACGAAAGGAAGCGCTGGCCAAATTCTCTTGAACCTTTGGAGGGACATGGACATTGGCGGAATTCTTCTCTTGGCGGCAGGATTCTCTTTGGTCCTCGTCCCTTGCACCATCGCCGCCAAAGTCTCGAATGGCTGGAGTAACAAGAGTATCATCGCCATGGTGGCATTGGGCGCTGTTTTTGTCGTCATCTATCCGTTCTGGGAGATGAGCACCCGCCTAGGCAAAAAGTATGGCATCCAGGGCACGTTTGGGAAGATTCTCGCCAACATGGCGCCTTATCCTTTGACGCCTCTCCATTTGCTCAAATCCCGGACGTTTAGTGCTGGCTGTGTTTTGACCACATTTTATTTCAGTGAGTTCTGCGTGATCACATCTTCATCATCTCTAATAGCTTGGCAGTGGCATTCTACCTCTCAGTTCAACCGTATTTCTACTCGTACCTTCTTGTCGTCTGGGACCTTGACACACAGTCAGCCACCTACATTGTCCAGATTTTCAGCTTCTCAGGCACCGTTTCCTCTCTCATCGTCTCGTTCCTCATCAAGTTTACGAACCGGTACAAGTGGTTTGTGGTCGCGGGATCCTGCCTCTACATCCTGGGCATGGGACTGATGATGAAGTATCGCACCCAAGACGCCTCCCTGTCCGCTATCATTGGGACTCAGATTTGCATCGGCTTTGGCGGAGGCATGCTCAACGTGCCAGCTCAGCTTGGTGTACAAGCCAGCGCTGGACATCAAAACCTGGGATCCGCCACGGCCATCTTCCTCACACTTATCAGTATTGGTTCTGCTATTGGCTCTGCCATCAGTGGCGCTGTCTGGGGTCGCAATATTCCTGCAAAGCTGACTGCGTATCTGCCTGAAGAAGCGAAGCAGAATGCGACAATGATATTTGACGACATCAACGTGGCCTTGTCGTATCCCATGAATGGCCCCGAACGCATGGCCATCAATCGCAGTTACCAGGAGACCATGAGTACTCTGCTCACAATTGCGGTATGCGTTTGTGTCCCGGTTCTCATTTGTAGCTTTTTAATGAGTGATTACCATCTCGATGAGATGGAACAAGGTGTCACAGGAAGAGTTATTGGTGGAGAAATTGGCGAAGACAGGATGAAGGCCCAGGGGAGCAAAAAGGGAAGCCCATATAACCCCGCGAATTGGTTCAAGAGCCACCAAAACAGGGAAGTGGAACAGGCACGGGGCGCATCTCCGGTAAACAAGAGAACCTAGTATAGGGTTTGGAGGTGACGAAAATGGATCTAAGCCCCTGATCCTTGTGTTACCGGCATTGATCTGTTGCTGCCGCTTCTTTCAGTTGTTAGGGCACGCATCAAAGATATTGTTCCCCTCTCCTCTTGCTTGGTTAGATACTTAACCGCTGAATTTGAAAGGGCCTCTTGAAGATAGTTGCATGTTTATTATTTCTCTCTCATCCATGCCCATTTGTGTAGAAAAATAGTCGCCTTGAGGACGAATCAATGCTTACAAAACTAGTAGAAAGCTACCAATACGTATTTCAATACTTCCTCGCAATCTACAAGTGCTAAGCTAAACCACCTACAAGTCTTGGCTTCTGCGAAACCTCAATGTCCCCCACTCCGCATTGTCGTTGCTTGCAGAAGATGGATTCGTGGTCTCAAGACCTTGAGCCTCTAACAGCATCTTAGTGTAAGGCATGTCATTCTCCTTATTTTGTGAATAGTACCCGTAGGCGATTTCGTGTATCGGCCTCCACTGGCTACGCTCCAACTCGCTGATTCCCGTCCAGCCCATGTTCGCACAGCCGCAGCAGACCCACGACGTATTGTATGGGAGCGTGTTATCGGTCATCAGAAACTCACTTGTGTACTCGTAGCCAGTCATAAGACGCTTGTTCAAGAGGTCATATACCGACTCGTCGCCCTGAGAAAAGGCTACTTGAGCAAGTTCGGCCATGTTCCCGAGAGATAGCTGAGTGTGTCCTTGGTCACGACCGGACTCGACGTATTGTCCCGTAGATGCAATCATGAACGGAAGACTTCCACAGGTCGAACCATATGCTCCAGTAGAGTACCTTGCCAGGGCTTCATCGTAGAGTGTTCTGTTATTGAGAAACACTGCGTATGATATCATGGCCTTCTGGCCCGTCGTGCCCCAGCCACCGGACCTATACATGAGTGAGCAAAGAACGATAATAGGGGTTCCTGCCACTAGGAATAATTTGCATCTAGTCTCAATGGGCAAGTACTTACCATGCATTCGGATCGTTAGCCGTGGAGATATATGACGCCGCAGGGACAAAGAGATTGGCAATCATATCCTCAAACCGGGTGATGTTAGCAGCAGACCAGCCATCCCACTCGTAGCGTAAGATCTCTGCAGCGTTAACCAGGTTTACTCCCGAAAGACTGGCACCGAGCTGTCGGTCGGATCCTAAGAGCACATGGTTAGCTGTGTTCAACTCTGGACGGATGCATCATACCATTGACCACCTTCAGAGTTGAGCTCCATTCGTCAAGGATATGTCGACTAGCAAGTGCATAAGTTTCGTCTTTGGAGATAACGTAACGAAGTGCCAAGTTGATTGCCGCTCGTCCATCTGAAATGATTTGGGCAAGGCCAGTGGGTGAGTCGTTTCGATCTCTTGTCACCACGGACGATGGGCCTGACAGTTTGTAGTTGGCCTGTGAACGGGCGTCGGATGAAAAGTTGAGGTAGGCAGATTTCCATGGCTCGCTGTTGGAAGAAACTTTGGTTCGCATGCTATTGCGGTAGGTCAGAAGAGGGGTTTCGTATGACTTGGTCTCGTCTACTTGCCGTTCAAAATCTTCAGAGGTGTGAAGAATCCTGTGAGATGATGTGAGTTAACAAGTTCCTAGTCTCCATGGCCCTATCAAGCCATAGAGCACCACAGTCACGTACCCTGGATGTTTGAAGCCTTGGCCTTGGCGGTGTCCATGTTTATGGATGGCAGTTGTAAGGCCAACTGGCAACAATGACAACAAAAGGAGCAGGGTGAAAATGAACATGATTGTGCGGTGGATAGCTGTGAGATCCAAGGACAGCTTCGTAATCTTGATCCTTGGTGGCCAGAGCTCATGTTTCTACGAGGAGAAGAATGGCTTTTATATCCATCAACTCCATTACAATGTCAGAAGACTTCTTGGCAAGTTTTCTTTTCCGGACAAACCATCGGGATCCGTCCGGAACATCAGGAGCTGATCCCCATATAAGTGATAACAAGCGATATTAAAAGGATCTTCACCGGAGTTGGCCTCCCATGCCTTGAAACCGATCCCTCTGCAAGGTACAGATCCGGGGGTTAGCGCCGGCATTCAGCCAGGTTTGTGGGGAAGAGACTGGGGTAAAATCTGGGGTGGGGACTCGTTATGAGATAGACCGAGTGAGCGTTCGGCAGAGTTGCGAGAGTTGCCCCGAATATGATCTGCGTGACGTCTAAGGCTGATCTCCTGATCGAAGGCCGCCAACCCTGAGAGAATTTCAAATCAAGATGGAGATATTGGATCGTACTACCTGGTCTACATTGGTATCCCTAAGCCGTTGGTATGACAGAAGTTGAATGTCTTGTGCTCAAGTGTATCTAATGGTGAAGGGTTTGGGGTTCTTAGTTTCTCACATTCTAGGCACGAATTTGATCCTGGTATGTTATGCATGTCGTTTGCCAAGGTAAATGATCCTTCTCAAGAAAATTCCAAGCTATTACACTAGCGAGACTGGGGTTTAATGCTTCTATTCGTTTCCAACTACTCCTCTTCTAACTATGACAGATGCCCTGATTAGGAATGACACCAATAGCAAGAATAAGCGTGGCAGTTTCAAGAGATGGACACGAATGATGAAATGCTATCAAACAAAAGGAACAATCTCCTCTCGACTCTCCAATACCAGTGTGACGTTGTTATTGTTGTTGTCTCCCGAGTGCTTCTTGAGCACGAACGTGAAATCAGTCCCCTCAACGACCCATTTGTTCTTGAGATTGTAGCCCGAAAGATACCGGGCCACGTCAAGTTCAACGTTGATTTCTTGAGACTGGCCAGGAGATAACTCAACGTTGGAGAATCCGTATAGCTGTTGCACAGGCTGGGCGACGGACGCTGACCGATGAAGTAAGTAGATCTATGAATGTTAGCGAGATGAATGACAAGATGGATAGTATATGCCCTCCAGAATGGAACAGCTTACCTGGGGCACATCACGACCGCGACGATCTCCAGTGTTGGTCACCTTGAACTTGAACTGAAGAGTTTCCTGGGCTTTGAAAGTGGAGTTGGTTGATTTGCCTTCAACTGAGATCTGACTGTAGGTGAAGTTGGTGTAGCTCAGACCAAATCCGAATGGGAAAATGGGGTTGTATGCATTCTGTTCCTGGTGAGTATGTCGCATGCATGGTGGGAAGTGAAGCTTACAGTGTTTCCGTAGACGCCTTCAGGTAGCAAATCTCCGTGAAAGTCTCGCATAGGAAGATCAACATATCGGTAATGATAGTCGCTGGCCTGGTGGTTGTAAAAGGCTGGGACAGTACCCTCTGTTGTAGGAACTGTCAGTGGTAGTCTACCAGATGGATTGACCTTTCCAAAGAGGACATCTGCAACAGCTTGGCCAGCAGCTTGACCGCCATAACCAGTCCTGAGGATAGCAGCCGCCTTTGAGTAGTACTCGAGAAGTCCCTTCGGCCGTGGACCATAGGTGATGAGAACAACAGGCTTTCCCAGGTCAAAGATCGCGTCAGCGAGCGCCGTTTGATTTGGCGTAAGACCAATAGTGGAAACGTCGCACGTTTCCTGATCCGATGGTGGAGATGAACCAACAGCAAGGACAACAATGTCCGCTTCCTTGGCAGCCTCCACAGCATGTTTCACACCAGCCTGTGTTGTCGTCTCACCATCGCGAGGCCTCTGTACAAGTTGCCAAGCAGGAGCAACAAGACCAGGAGAAGACGACACAAAATCGATGCTTAGTTGATATTCGCGGTTCTTCTCAAACTCAAACTCCTCAAGGCCAGGTGGAATAGCTGTCGAGTTTGCCTCATAGTGTGTCCAGAAGTTCTGAGGGCCATCACAGTAAGAGTTAATGACAGAGTTGGTTGCATTGACCAAGAGCTTGTTGTTGACGTAGACGGCGGCTGACCCGGCATTGACAACAGCGCCGAGAGCTCCAACCACGGTCTCGGGCGAGGTGAAGCTACCTTCAAAACGAACCGAAAAGGTAGTGTTCTTGAGGATTGGGAGGCCGTTTGGGGCATTCGGGGGATAAATGTTGTACTCTAGTAATGGCGCCTGGACGGTTTGATACGCCAGGTGCTTGAAGCTGGTGTCGTAGTAGTAACTTGCAAGAGACCCTGCTTCTCGGCCGAGGGGAAGAAACAACCCTCCGTCTGATTATGACGAGTTGCAAGTCCTTCCTCTCCCGCCGGACTTGGGCTTGAAGAAGTAGTTGGGATCACCTGAGCCCGAAAGTCAAGCCAATCGGAGGCTCCCCAGCTGCTTGCCAGAGGTCCCTTGCCAAGGTGTGAAAGAATGCCCTGCCGCAAGGTAGTCTGTCGAGTATGGATACCGTATTTGACGTAGCCCCCGAGAGGTACGGTTTCGGTGAAGGGACCAACGACGGCGATTTTGGCCTTTGGAGTGAGTGGGAGGAAAGAGTTGTCATTCTTTAGTAGAATAACACTTTGCTGGGCACCTTCGAGTGCCAACTTCTGAGCTTCGACAGTATCGGTCTTGTCTCGCGAGTACCCGTCAGGGAGGTAAGGGTTCTCAAAGAGTCCGAGATCGTACTTCAAGGCAAGGACCCTCTTGACTCGCTCTCTCAAAGTATCCTTAGACACCAGGCCTGACTTGACGGCCTCCTCAATCAGAGAGACCCACTGAGCATTCGGCCAGTCGGCATAGTTGACACTGCCGCCAGCATTGAGCCAAGATGCCACAGCTTGCAATGGACTGTCAAAGACGCCGTGCCAGAGGTAGCTCCTGTAGATGCTGTGATCGTCCGCAATGACTCGACCCTTGAAGCCCCATTCTTCAAGGGCGGCATAGAGTTCAGGGTCATCGACTGAAGCCCCAAGGTCGTTGGTGTTGTACGCGGCCATGACGCCACGGGCTCCAGCCTCTTGAATGACAGCACGGAACGGCAACCCGTACTCAGTCAGCATCTGCCTTTTTCCGATGAGAGCGGGAGCCACGTTTCTCCCTCCAGCCGGAGTGCCGTGGTTGAGAAAGTGCTTGACAGAAGCAGCAACCGCAGAGTTGTCTGTCAGTTTTCCATCATTCTGTAGCCCTTTGACATAGGCTACAGCCATCTTGGCAGTGAGGAACTTGTCTTCGCCGTAGTTCTCGCCATTGCGGCCCCAGCGGGCATCCTTTGCAAGGTCGACCACGGGGGCATAACACGAGGCCTGACGCTGTTAGTGATGCTCGAGTACTAGGGAACTGTCTCTAACCTGTCCTACAGCTCTCGTTTCTTTGCTGATGAGTTGGGCTGTTTTCTTGACCAGATCCAAGTTCCAAGTGGACGCGAGGTCAAGGCTCGTTGGGAAAATAGTAGAATTCTGACGAAACGCGCTATGAAGGCTGCATTGTCGTGTCAGTATCATCCGATGAAGAGATAATATTACTTGGCCTTGGCTCACCACTCGCCTCCCATGACAAAGGGAATTGGAACACGGGCATTCTCGAGATTGAGCTTCTGAACTTTGTTGTATTCGTCTGAGTCCTTGGGTGACCTAAGATCCAGTCAGCGAGATGTCCATAGAACGTAAAGAAAAGTTCATCGGGTATACCAAAAGTTGATCTCTCCAATGCCGCGGTTGCCGACAAGGCTGTTAAAACGAGTAGCATTGCCATTCTTGTCAGCAATCTCGGAATACTTGAAGAGATTCAGATGCTGAGCCAGTTCCGGTATGGTGAGTTTGTCAAGAAGGGACTCCAAGAAATCATCCTTGGACTTTCCAGACACGGGACCCCATGGCCAAGATTCGCTTGTGCCGTTGGAAGAAGGCAAAGCATTGGAGAATGAAAGAGCAGCCAGAAAGGCAATGCCAGTAGAAGTACGCATAGTGCTAAAATTCAGCGATAGTGCCAGAGGAGACACTGTTGGAGAGAAAATCAATGATTGATAGAGTATGATACTGTGACTGAGTTAGGTGAGGGATATCTTTTACTTGTACTAATAGTGACGATTCCTCTGATAATATCCGTAAACAAGACATAATATTATGAAAAGCCGAAGGATAGTCCGTTGACAGTCAAGATCGCTTCATCATCACACACGACTTGAACCATTTCTGATCGACACTACCGTCTTTCCCCAAAACCTTTGACTTTCACCCAATGATCAACAACCTACTATCCAGATTTGGCATCCGAAGGTTTCTCCGATGGCGGTTATGAAGAACTATGGATGAAACATTCCCTTTAGCCGTAATGAAAGGAACCACACAACCCGCCCCATACCGCCCCGGCTATTCTACGCATGAGTAGAACTGGTGCATAGTTGCTACGCTGAAGACTGAAGGGTCACGTAACGTGCCTTCTGAGGGTCGATGCCCTCGCGGACCTTGGAAACCATATCTCCATTGAGGGTTATTCACGTTGTCGTCAGACCTCGGCTTTGTCCTTCGGCAGCGAGAAATTGTGGCGCGTTGGGGTCAAGGACTAATCTCTTGCCACGCTGCATCTTAGGACACCGCCGAGGGAAACACGCAGGCTACACCAAATCGGTTCTGAATCCATGTCTACATGAATAGCTGCCGTTCTTTTGGTTGACAGGGAAAACATGACTCAGAACAGCAATCCAGAAACCATTCAACGAGCCATACCTATGCTCACATGCATACAGCATCACGGCACTTGATGTACACGACCATGAAGAAACATCATTCTCAAGAATAGCAATCACAAGCGTGTGAATGAATAAATCCAAAGAAAAATCCGAGCTCGGTGTTATTTACTATTCAACAGCAAGATCGAAGGATGTTTCCTCAACTTGGACACTCAATCGCCCCTCTCTGGGACAACAGCCCTAGCACCTCGGGCTTCCGGACATAATTACGCCGTTTCAGCTAACAGTAAGGCAGCAGTGGGTTTGAGCAACTGCCAGGGATAAACCCTTGCTTTACCTGCGGCAAATCTGACTCGAAGATCTGAGCAGATGGATCCAGTATACGGTCAATGATGTGAACAATGCCCTAAGGAGAATCAGTGTCATGTTTAAAAAGTCCTGTAGAGGGATACTCACATTCGTGACAGGAAGGTTTCCTTCGGTGACTGTGGCAACACTGTTGAGGACGAGGTTCTCATCAACAATCTTGGCACTGGCGTATAAGTAAGTGCTAGTCTGAAGTCGGATAGTGGTCGAGTTAAAATCAGACGTCTTGAGCTTGGCGTTTGGGACATAATGGTGTTGGATCAGATTTCCGAGCCACCACTTCCCTTTAGCCGTCTTAGCAAACGTCTCAAAGTACTCTCCAGTGTTGTTGAAGGCCTTGTTCGATGGCGCAAAAAAGGTGTATTGCCATGTTGCCGAGGTGTTGAGAGCTTGCACGAATCCTACGCAGGTTAGCCAAGATGGTAATCTGCTGCGACTTTTAAGACAAACCTCCAAGTTGATCGAGTGTTGACGATAGAATGGACAGATCTTCTCGCGATTGGATGAAGTCCAAGAGACTATCCGATGCTGGGGCAACATAGGTATCTTCAGGAACCGGGGCAAAGGTGAGGGGTTGGCGATCGATGATCTCACAAAGAGATGTCGATGCTGCCAGGGCTGAGAGGAAGACAGAGTAAAATCTCATTCTTTCGATGGAAAAGTGAAAGGAGACACTTCAGACAGTCACTTCTACGCTGGAATTGGCGAGAGTAGAGGAGCATCACATAGACTTCAAATATCCGGCTTCTTCGTAGGCTTGGCATTGAGGGCCAAAGACCGGTCCGATTCCGATGCGACTTTCGGAACATCACCCAGGATTGCCCCGAACCCCGAACCCAGGTCTTATGATGTAACCATCTCCGCTCCTCGGCCATGTTATAAGAAAGTATTGGATTATCTCAATCACTGGCTGTAATGACTTTGTGGGCATACAATTGACTCTCTACAGATCATGAAGCTGAACATTATCCCTTTGGCACTCCTATCGGGCGTCTCCGCTCAAGGATTGGCCACCAAGCCACAGATGGGTAAATCCCCAAACACCACTCCCCCTCATACTTGACCCTCAGCTAAATATTCTGTCAGGGTGGAATTCGTGGAACAGCTTCAAGGCTATCATCAATGAAAGCATTATTGAATCCACTGCCAACACAATTGTCAAATCCGGGCTGGCTTCCTTGGGCTACAATTATGTCCTCATGGATGCTGGATGGCAGACTCTTGAGCGAGACAAAGAAGGCCGCCAGCAGGCCAATCTCACCAGGTTCCCCGGTGGCATCAAGCCGGTGGCCGATTACATCCACAAATTGGGTCTGAAGGTTGGCATTTACAGGTGAGAGTCGGTTGAAACCGCAGCGACCAATGCGATCAGTGCACCATCTAACCTCTAAATAGTGACGCCGGCATCTACGGTTGTGACTTTGCACCTGGTAGTCACGGCTATGAGGAGCTTGATGCCTCCCAGTACGCGGAATGGGGTATCGATTACCTCAAATACGACAACTGCGGAGGCTTCCAAGCCAACACGCTATCAGTTCAGGAAAGGTTTCTTCGCATGTCACACGCATTGAAAGACACGGGCCGTGACATCTTCTACTCACTCTGCGAATGGGGTCATCAGTTCCCGTGGTTCTGGGCCGATCAGTTCAGTGACTCTTACCGCATGTCTGGAGATATCCACAGCGAGTACAAGAAGGACAACAGCAACGGCTGCGCAACAGCCTACTGTCTGAATACGGGTTACGCTGGCGTTAGCGTCTTGACGATGATTCGCAAGATGCGAGAGATCTCCAGGTTTCAGAAGCCAGGGTCTTGGGGCAAGTTGACTTTGCCTCTTTTCGAATCAACTGCTAACCATTAACAGCTGATATGGACATGCTCGAGGTGGGCGTTGGAAACATGACAAGGCACCAGGAAGAGACACACTTTTCGTTCTGGGCGGCTTTGAAGTCTCCTCTTATTATTGGTGCCGACGTCAACAACATTCGGGCATCGTCACTTGAGGTCCTGAAGAACAAGGAGATCATCGCCTTGAATCAGGATAAACTGGGTGTTGCTGTCAACTACATTCCGAGTCTGTCACGAGAAGGCAAGTATCAGGTGTGGGCTGGACCTTTGAAGTCGGGAAAGTCTCGACATGTTATCCTGGTGCAGAACTATGGCACAGATTCACTGGATATCTCGTTGCCGGTCAAGGAAGTTCCAGATTTGGATGAAGGTCACCGTCAGTTAGTCATTCGTGACGTGTGGGCGAAAAAGAACCTTGGGAAACTGGGTGCCACTATAGAATTGAAGGGCATTGAGGTGGATCAAGTCAAGGTTTTGGTGCTGTCTGAGAAGTAAATGGAGGTTGCCTAGCCGCTGTGGGATTTCAGGCAAACAACCTGTCATTAGGTGTAGGTATAGCTGTGTAGCCAATGAATCTTCAAATCAAATGTCATGGGCTTCATGGGCTCGAACTACCTTAAAGTAACAAGCTTTTGACGATATAAAGAGTTGGGTATTTGTTGACACCTATTGACATTTATTCAATGCTATAAATAAAAGCCATAAAACTTTGCCTCTGAGTTTGAATGCCGATTCATTGCCAGCTAGGAAATAGCTTGTCAAGAGTATCAACTGCACATAGCAACGTGCTTACAGAACAAGAATAGCAGAGCCAACCAGGCCATCCACCCAGTAACCTAAAAATGACAAGACACAAAACAATCCAACTTTTATTAAGCTCATATCATTGAGGCATGAAGCCTCTCAGAGACGTCACCCTGTCGCTGGGTATGATGGTCTGATCCAGAAAGGGGTATGGGTCGGCCATGAGTGAAGGGTCTGTGAAGCAGTCCGCCACAGAAATGGTATCTTGTGTGGAAGAATCCATGACTTGCTGCATCGCATGGCTTGGCTGGGTCAGGAATGCATCCTGTAGTGACCCGGGTAGAGGTGGGAACGCCAAGGAAACGCTATCCGGTGAGCTCTTCGACGCTGGCTTGAATGCCATGGCAGTAGCATTAGCGTCGAGGCCAAGTTGAAAGGCTGTGGCGTGAGAATAGGCCAAACTGCTTGGTGAATTGTCCTCTTGTTCGCAGTTTGGATATTTCTTGTCAGAAAACGCCTCTTCCCTGATGCTTGCAGCACCGTGATAACCGTCCTGGCGAGCTTGTAGGAGACGCGATTTGAATTTGGACGCCAAGTTGGAACTTGTGCTCGCATGCCGGCCATTCCATCGTTTAGAGATCTCATCGAGGCTTTGCAGAATGGAATCAAACACGGGAGATATTGGCTTCTCTTGAAACACGGCATGTGTGAGTAGTGCCCGGCCGCATACGAATAAGCAGAATGCAAATTGTGGATTTGCCAAGACCGGTGAAGTTGGAAGAAATCTTGTAGTGATACGAGATACTTCTTCTGTCGCAGCTAGACAGGTCTCTGCACTTGAGACAGACGGGAGCTTGGCCGGTATGGACTTCCACTCTGAGGAAGGATAAGCCAGGCCCTGGTGAAGGAGAACCACAGCAGTATTGTGGGTGATGTGGGCCAATACTAAGTTAGGGTCAAGGTTGCCATCGTCATTGACTAGACAGGCTTCTCTCCATGTCTCAGGGAGGAGGGCTTTCCATCTAGAATCTCCGTTAGAAACGTGGTAGACGCAAAATATGTGGTTTCGACTTACTGCATGAGACGTAGATCCAGCTGCTTAAATCTGATGAGCCACTTTTGAATATCACGAGAATTACCAAAATCAACCTCGTGCTGGAGAAAGAAGAAGATGACCAGCCTGAGGTTCTCAGTGGCTTCTATGCAATAAGCAAATCCACCCAGAGAGTTCTGCTCTTCCTCCCTCTCCATGTGAAGTTCAGGAAGAGCTTCTGGATGTTGCATCTGATCCAGAGTGCCGAAGAATGGAGTCGGTATTTGAAGGTGCTCGCTTTCTTCCCAGATAGCTCCTTCACATGGTAGTCTGCGGTGGAAGTCGGCGCTGGTGAGACAAGGGTTCCATCCAGTGCTGATACTGCAGAATCTATCCATGAGAAAGACATTCCAAAAGACACGTCTCCTCTCTTCAGCTTCTTGCCAGCCATTGCAAGGAGGAAGGAATGTCATTCTGTTCATGAGACTTCTCCCTGCTGAAGCGCTCTCGGCAACGTCACTCTCCTCTTTGCTCAAGCGTAACTGCTCCACGGTCCTTGCCATGCTTCCAACCATAGACCATGTCGATGGACCGTGTCCACTGCCGATTGTGTCAAAGGCGCAGATGATGAGTGCTTGAACGTTTCGGACCGAAAATGTCTCCATGCTCTTCAGGATGACGGCCTGCCTGCATCTCGTGGCATACCAGGTCCGCAACGATGGATTCTCGTTAAGTAGGGGATCGTCGGAAAACCTGATGCAGAGGGATACAATGGCTTGGAGAATAGTCGTCATGCCGGCTCGTTGCTCAGGCGATGCAAGAGCAGCTCTGAAATTCCGAACATGTAGCATGGGAATCCAAGGGTGTACAGTTTCAAAGTAGATTTCCACCAGAGAGTCTACAAGCTCGTCTGGTGGCATAGGGGTGTTGGAAAGACAGGGGTCCGTGTTTTCGATACCTGATAATGCGGCGGCTTTGGTAGTGGCTGACGTCGATATGGCGTTGCCCTGAAATTGAACTGGATCCCCTGACGTTAGGAAAGACAGCCTTTGCTTGAATGCTGAAGACTGCTCCTGTAGTGAACCCATCGGTGGTGAGGGTAGTGACTCGCTGAGCTGAGGTTGAGCGCCACCACCGGAGATGGCATTCAACATCTGCTGCCACATGATGCCTTGTCCAACAAACATGTTTTCGAGGGCGGCTGAAATGACATGTCAGGGAGGTGCCAATCGCACTTGATATTGGGCGTCACATACTGAGCCTCTGGCTGAGACTTTCCACAGCACCAGTCCGGAGTCCGGGCTTCATCTTACCCCCGTCGTAGACACAGTTGGCACCTAAACACACAAGTTAATCAACCTCGAAACAATCACTAAGTCAAAAGCGTAAGAGAGAAATACCAATTTTGGAACAATTGGAACACGGCTGGTCTCTGGAGCATTTGGTCTTCCTCCTTCTGCAAGAGCTGCACGAAGGGCCCTCTTCTTCCCTAGTACTAACGCGCGCCATCTTTCGTGGTCGTTCATTTCCTGAGGTATTTTCATCGTCACGCACGTGCTCATCAACGATTGAGCCATTTGGGCTTGCCATGTTGTCTGCGTGTGTATCCAAAGCTTTTGGGCATATCTCAAATGAGTAGAGGAGGGGAGAGAGAGAAGGAGAGGTCAATGTCCGAGGCCAAGATGATGAAATGTCTCTCGTGAGGTCCCCTGGCATGTGGGGGATCGTGCCACAACCCCATGGGTCCCCGCAGTGGCGTTCTTTGGTGGCATTTGCTATTCCGCAAGCGTCCAAGTGGGCTGGGGTAGCTCGGAGCGCATGGACATGGCGTCAGGGGTTTACGGGTTCCCGGAGGAATGTTCGGGGTCATCTCCGACCCGACGGTTAATGGTGCATGGTGAAAACATGGCACAAGATGTGGCTAAATCGTCGATCATGTGTGATTCCTTTGGTGCGAGTGGCGCGCATACGGGGACGAAATTACCCCTCAATTACGGCATGGCAGCTGGTCACAAGCTCTACCGGCACTTCAGACATGCTCACAAGACGGGCCAGGGGTTGAAACAACCCCACGGGGTCATGCTGGTTTAATGATCAAAGCTGCAGTGGCTACATAGCTACTCTTACACCTTTATGTCCACAAGCTCAGCTACCGTAACAGTGACAGGTCCCAGCAGCCCGCTCTCGAACAAGGGGCTCGACTCATCGTAGTGCTTCCAAGAGGTGAAAGTCACTCTCTCTCCAGGCTTACGAGTGCCGTCGTTTCCAAACTCGTCCCCACTGCTGTATCCTCTGCCCTCCAAACCCTTGGCAAACCAGTCTGGCCATTCCTCGATAGCAAAATTCTGCCGAGTCGAGTTGTACTTGTTTTCTACCGGTAGCTTCTCGTCTCCAATAAGCCTGTTCGGCCAACAGTTTGTGACCTCGACTTCCAGTGTGTTGGTACCAGAGGATCTCACGGCCGAGGTGATGTCTACCTCGTAGGGCGGGAGCCAGACGAGACCTTGTTCTTTCCCATTCACCTTGACTGAAGCAATATTCTCCACTCGGCCCAAGTTCAGTAGTACACGCGTCGTTGCACCCTTGCTCGTCTTGGTCCCATGATCCTTGGGAAGTTGGAACTTGGTCTTGTAGGTGGCTGTTCCAGAGAAATGGGCAACGTCGAAATCCTCGTGGTCCTTCAGAGATTTGAGTTGAGGCAATTCGACTGTAAGCGAGCCACGTTTCTTAGGCAGGCGATCGGCAGGAAACGAAACCTCCCAACTTCCATTGAGGGAGACAACTGGAAGAGAAGGCACCTCAACGCTGGTCTTCTTGCCTCCAGTAAAAAACGTGTACTTCCCACCGCGGCGGAAAAGCGCTTTGCTTGACCCTCTCAACTCTATCGGCAAGGGAGAGTCCGGTTGTGGAAGCCCTTGCTCGAACAATGCCTTGATATCAGCTGCCTTCAAAGACTCATCATGAACTTCAAGCCCGGCAAGGTCGCCATCAAAGCGCTTCGTCATCCGTGCTGGTGCATCTGGCTGTCCCAGACCTGGATGCACAATGCTGCTTGACTTTGTGCCCTTGCTTATCATTTCGCCATTGACGTATAGTGAAGGTGTGTTATTCTCATACACGATGGCGAAATGAGTCCACCCCGAGACGGTAAAGTTGTTGGCCGTCTCAGTGAGGCCGATGACAGTCTTGGGGCTAGAAGTTGTGGCCTCGCCGATCTGAATGCCGTTGGTTCCCAGAGAAAGTGACATTGACGCATGTCCATTTCCGTACGATGACGTAGGGTAAATGATGTAGTTTGAAGTGCCAAACTGTGCAACTTCTGGCTTTGCCCATAGTGTAACAGCAAATGAAGACGAAATGTTTTGGTGAGGTGTTGCCACAAAAGACTTGAAGGTGTTTGCCGCCCAGAGTTGATGACCGTCTTTGGACACTGAATCAAGACCCCTGCTTGCCTTTCGTCGCATTACCACGACGATAGACTCTGATGGGTTAAAGTGATAGGCCAGGTTCGTGCGAGAGCCTGATCGGCTGCTGATGACAAGATCAACAGTTTCGCCAGTAGTGGGATTCAAGATCTCTGGATATCCTTGTCCTCTGAGGCTGAGTACGACATCAACGGGCTCCCTAAGACCGTTGCTGACGAAGAAAACATCTTCTGAACCATCGGTCCTATGGGTGTAGTAGATCGCAGCGTCGTTGCGAGATGACGTGAACTCCAGATTCGGTGCGAGATCAACAGCTTTCAAGGCCTCGGCAGCGGTCATGTTTGTAAACACATTGCCACTACCAGCAAGACCCCAGAGGGACTTGGCAAGTTTGGAGACATCGTCATTGGTGTCGTTTAGGCCAGCTCCTCGTGGTGTTGGCGTGCTTGAAAGCAAAAGAATAGGCACACCAGCTTGAGCAAGCTCAAGAACCTTTGTGATGCCTTGCTTGGTTGCGCTCGGCAAATCCGGGAAAATGAGAAGTCGATAGGATGTACCAGATGGATACGCTGCTCTTCCGTCTTTGGCTTTCAACTCAAGAAGATTCGCCCGAGAAAAGATGCCTGCTTGATAGGACAGTGGGACATTGTAGGGGCTGCTGTAAGGCACAGTAGCTTGTGATGGCTCTTCGCTGATGAAGCAAGCGACGTCAACATATGCATCGGTGTTTTGCAATACATACGAGACTCTTGACAGGTGCTTGTTCCAGCCGACTTGTTGTTTCGCCCAAGTGTTCATCCGGTCAAAGTGCGTGCCGAATGGCCCAAACGTCATTCCGGGAAAAGCCGCATTGACAGGCTGATGAACGTAGCTGTGAAAGATGAATCGATTAGGGCCAAGAGTCATCATCCGATCCCCTGTTGCTTTAAGCTGGAATGGATGCTCGGTCCAGGTGGAAACGTCAGGCTGACCAGTGAAGGCCTCGACTGGCTGGATTCGTTCTCGTTGGATATGACTGCTGGAATCCCCGAGCTTTGGGTAGCCGTCTGATCCGTATGTGTAGTGTGACCAGAACTCTCCGTATGCGAAGTCAGCCGAGGTGGCCAGCTCCATGCTGTCAAAGGGGCCGTCGCCATAAGGTTCGATGAGCAAAGAGAGGCCATGCTTTCTCAGACGCTCCTGAAAGTATTCGTAGGAGTTGGTCTTTACCAGATCAGAATGAGTCAGGCGGAAGTCGTACAGAAACTTTTCTGTCTTCTCGGTGGAGCCGATGATGCGGCCTGTGGCTGCCAAGATCCATGGTCTCAAAGAGTAGCCCCGTAGAAGCTTAAAGTCGGCTTCCAGATCACCGCCCCAGTTCTGCATGCCTTGCGAGATGTTAATTGAGTTGTTTCAGGTGCAAGGGCGTTGGCCATACCAAGTTCGTAACTATCAATTTCAAATCCATAGAATGTACTAGGGATATAGGGCTTCAAAGCCTTTATGACTCTTGTAAGGTGGGTATCGAAGTGAGCGTCGATAGACTTCTTACTAAAGAGGTCCACGGAAAGTCCTAGACATATTTACCCATCAGCGTGTTCTCGATGCATAGTGTGTTCCTTTGTTTGGTACAGACAAGTATAAAAAAGTAAATGAGCAAATGAATGAAAGGGCCGAGTTACCTCCGTATCGATCAGGCGTTGCCGGCATTTCCTGCCCCGTCACTGTGTAGCCGATCCTTACGATAGTGTAAGTCTCGTCGCTCAACGGACGCCACTTTAGCTTCCCGTCGGACGTGAGATGCGAGCTGACATCAATGATAGAAGAGGGGTCGATAGACGGAAGATCAACAGTTGTGAATGAGGCAGCCGTGACAGTCCCAGGAGCTCCATGAGACTTGACAGCCCAATTTGGCAGTCTGGGCGAAGAGGACACGTCGATACCGGTGATCCACGTTGGGCCGGAGGGAACGAGTCGAAGGTATTTGGCTTTGACTTGGTTGAAAGCAATGACGGCCGGGGCATCCATCTGCCTCAAGGCTGGAGCAGACACGGTGACCGAGACAGATATCCAGTCGACAGAATTGTTAGAGACAGAAACCGACCATTGAGGAGGATAGTCGCGGGCACCATCAAAAGTGTTGAGAGGCAGTTCTGGTATACGATAAATCGCAATAGCCTGAGACGTAAAGGTTTCTTTGAAAGCGATGTCGAGTTTTGCGGATTTTGATTCCAATCTTAGTGGATTCGTCCTGTCAATGGTTGAAGTGATGTGTGTGTTGACGGCGGTCTCGTTGATGCGGACTTCTTGCACAGCGTCTCGGAACACCAGGTGTCCCTCTCCTTGCCCGGCTGGGTATGCCAGGGTGAAGAGATCCTGGTAAACACCCATCTTGCTGAAAGGTTTGGGCAGGATAGTGTCGCTAGAGGAGTTTGCAGTGATTCGACTCTCTGTCCAAACCAATTCCTTCATGGTCTCATTGACGGGCAGGTTATGGCTGCCAACACCAGAATATCCTGGGGAGTTGTGCATTGCTGCCTGCATGCCACGTTTTTCAAGACCCTTGACAGCGTGAACAACCAAGTCAAGCCATTCACGGCTGGCATAGGTGACTGGGCCTTCTGGCAACCCGGCTTGCACATCTTTGATGAGGGCACCGCCGTGACCAGCCTCTGCCATGGCTGTGAGGTCTTTGTCGAGACCATCTTTGTTGATGTTGCCGTTCATCCAGTGCCAGTAAACATGAGGTCCGAGGTGAGATTTGGGCGAAGCAAAATTCTTAGAGAGAGTTTTGGACTCGAGGATCTGGGCATGTCCACGAGCAAAAAGGGAGACAAAGCAAAATATCAAGAGAATGACAGTAGAATGACCTAACATGAGAGGATACATGGTTGCTGAAAATGAGAGGCATTGGAGAAATCGCGTTGTTGATCTTAGCAAGCAACAGAGGCCACAAGATGAATGTAATTATATCCGTCTCTCCTGTCACGCGGCAACCCGGCTATGAGCCGGAGATGTCGGTACCATCATCTCCGCATCGAAAACCTGGGGCCCCGCAAACTCTCTCAGCATCGAGGCTTTTAGAGACCGAGGTGTTTAGTGCCGGACTAACTGTCGGGCTTCGTGACCGGCCATCTCCCCCGCCTCGGGCCATCATGATAAGAAGGGGGTGTCGAGCCAAGACGGAAACAAGGTAGGTATTTGGATACTTTGCTAGAACATCGTTTCAACTCAGCAGTGCCAAGAAATATGGCCAATTACTCCAACATGACTTGGTTGGGTTGGGTCCTTGTAGCTCTTCTTTACGTATCTTCACCGGCCTCGAGTTTGCCAACCTGCGATGGACGCCCTCCAATTGCCACCACCAAAAATGGGACGCTTAGGGGTTTGTATCTCCCCGAGTTCCATGAAGACCTCTTTCTGGGGGTTCCCTTTGCCCAGCCCCCTCTCAGTGACCTACGCTTGAGACACCCCGTGTCACTGAACGAATCGTGGCATGGCGTGCGAAACGCTACCAAGCGAAGCCTTACTTGTCCCGGTTATGCTGGGTTTGATAAAGGCTTGGACTTGGGAGAGGGTGAGTGTGCAACGGAGGATGTTGGTATTATCAGGGCCTGGCTAACAAGATTCATTAAGATTGCCTGACGGTTGATATTGTACGACCAGCTGGTGTGCGCGCAGATGAAGAGCTTCCAGTCTACGTGTGGATTTATGGCGGAGGTATGAGCAACCCAGCATCGGCAGAGTATGTGATCTGACTTGGTAGCATAGGTTTCACGGCTGGAGGCAGTGCTGATCCTCGCTACAACACCTCGTATCTTGTCAACGCTTCAGTGAGCATCGGCAAACCCATCATCGCCGTCTCGATCAACTACCGTGTTGGCGGGTGGGGTTTTCTCGCCTCCAGGGAGATGCAGAAGGATGGAGCGTTAAACATTGGTCTCTTTGATCAGCGCCTGGCTCTCAAGTGGATTCAGGAAAACATTCAGGGTTTTGGTGGCGATCCTCGTAAGGTTACCATTGCTGGAGAGTCTGCTGGAGCTTTCAGTGTGGGTTATCATCTTGTTGGATTTGGAGGCGACAACGAGAACTTGTTCAGAGCTGCCATCATGCAAAGTGGTTCAGCTCTGGGTCCTTCAAGTGAGTATATTCCCGAGTCTTTCGAATGAACTTGTGCTGACCCAATCATAGTTCAGCGTGTGGCAGGCGACTATCAGGACATTTACAACAATGTCACGAAAACTGTTGGCTGCTCCAAGCACAAGGATACCCTCGATTGTCTTCGTCATGTCAAGTACGAGACTCTCTTCAAGGCGTTTGCTCCCTTTGTCGTCACACCCGTCCTAGATGGCAAATTCCTCACTCAGCTCCCTTCGACCTCGTTCAAGAAGAATCAAGTTGCCAAGGCCGCAATCTTGATTGGCTCCAACACTGATGAGGGAACCGCCAGCTTCTTTGGTCCACGAGGAACGTTGAACACCGACAAAGATGTGGCCAAGTATCTGTCCGCGCTGGGCTCTGGCCTTGATACCAAGACTGTCCGCCATCTCATGCAGCTCTATCCCGATGATCCAGTTCAGGGATGTCCTTTCAATACGGGCGAGGAGCGCTTCGAACAGAACGGAAAACAGTACAAACGTGGGGCTGCCATTTCAGGGGACTATGTCATCCATGCTGGACGGCGTACAACAGCCGAATACTTCACCTCCTTATCCCGACGCCACCGACAGCCCGTCTACACATACCGCTTTGATCAGGCACCGTGGGATGACAAGGAAGAACTTGTGGCAACAGAAGCTCCCGTTTCCAGCACACACTATGCGGAAATCTGCTTCGTTTTCAACCAGGAGCCAAGTGCGAGCAAGAAGAATTCCAACTGGATTGGTCCGCATCCCGAATACTACCAGCTTTCAAAGCTCATATCTCGAAGCTTCATCTCCTTTGTGCATGACCTCAATCCAAACCATCATGGAGTCAAAGGGGCCCCTCGATGGCCAGAGTTTGGACAGAGTCAGGAGAATTTTGTTTTCAAGGTGAATAACTCTTGGGTTGAAAGAGATGATTGGAGGAAGCCACAGCTTGAATATTGGGGAAAGATTTGGACCAAGTTGGAGACCTGAGGAATTGAGTGGACGTTAAATGAAAGTGGAGGTTGTGGGGTAGCGGAGATGATTTGATAGGCCAATTGAAACATGTTTAGGTTCAGGCTTGAATCCGATTGAATATGACTGTCCCACAAGAGATTGCGATGACGTAGCTGGCATTTCCAAGTTTGGCCCACTCTCAGCGGTCCATTTCGTCTTGTGAGGGAGCACCAGAAAATTATACCAATGTTTGACCACCCTATGGAAGTTGCGTCTGTGAAACAGATTTTGATTAATTGAAATATAGTCTATTCATAGTAAACACGTAATGATCATCTTAATCAACTAAATCTCTCACCCATAACCTGTATTGCTTTCTTTCCTGTGAAGAAGCAAATGCCGACAGCCAAACTGAACCTTACCCTACAGCATCCACCATTGTCTCTTCAATTTTTAAGCAAGAGGGCATCTGCCGCATTGAAAAAGGCCACGATGAGTATCCTACCCTAAATTAAACCAAGGCTCTTTCTTGATCGTTTGGAAGAGTCCCGGCATCTGAGGCGAAATTTCCCGGAACGTTGTACGGTGCCCTGCCCGTCGTTTTTCGTTCGGGCTTGGGCCGATAACTGTCGCGACCTCCGCCACTATACTCATTTAGCCTGGAAACACGAAGCGAGGTCTGAAGATCCGGGGTTGACGCGGGGTATTCAATAGAATTGATGGCTCTGTTACTGCGCAGTAGGTTCGGGTTTATTTACCTGTGGCAAGGCCGATGCTCATGTCCAGTACCGTAACTTTTGCGCACATGTCATTCGCAATGTCTCGTCTACTCTGGAGCTGGTGTCTGTTCACCTCACTGGCTCATGCTATCTGGAACCCGATTATCTCCGGATGGAACCCAGATCCAGCCATCCTTCGTGTTGGTGATGATTACTACATTGCCACTTCCTCTTTCGAATACTGGCCTGGCATTCCCATTTATCACAGTACGAGTTCACAATCCGTTTTGCTTTTGTTGTCATCTGATGTTTTTTAGGCAAGGACTTATCCAACTGGAAGCTGAAGTCTCATGCCTTGACAAGACCTGAGCAGCTGCAACTCTATGGCACTCCTACTGGAGCAGGTAAGGAGGTTGCTTTTTCAGGCCCCAGTTCAATCAGTTGACACATTCACAATAGGAGCCTGGGCACCCAGCCTGGCCTACTTTGACGGAAAGTTTTGGCTGGCGGCCATGACCCGATGGACTTACGACCCCGTCGCACGCGTCTGGCCCCGAGTCTGGTTCATGTCGTCGCGCGATCTCAAAACTTGGTCAGATCCAGTCTGGGCTGAACCATGGGGCATTGACCCAGAGCTCTTCCATGATCCCGTATCCAACAAGACGTACCTGAACCTGATGGCTCCAAACAATAACAAGGATCGACTTTGGGGCCTCTCTCAGTGCGAGGTTTCTTTGTCATCGGGTAATTGCGTCGGGCCATATGTCAGTCTTTGGAACGGAACGTTGCCGCACAACAACACGGCCAGACCTGAAGGGCCCAAGATGTACCACAAAGATGGCTGGTACTATCTGCTCATTGCGGAGGGTAAGTCTTTTTGCTCAAGTCATCGGATCAATTTCGCTGAAATTCTTCAGGCGGCACAGATCAGCAGCACCGACCAACCATTGCAAGAAGCAAGTCCCCGTCTGGTCCCTTCGTCAGCGGCCCACACAACCCTCTCCTGTTCAACGGGAAATGGGGCTTTACCAACCTGACTGTTCAGTCAACCGGCCATGCCACCCTTGTAGAGACTGCGGATGGAGATTGGTACGCTTCATTCCTGGCTCGCCGTAATATCAACGGCACATCTCCCCTAGGTACGTACCGCAACAGATCAACTTATGAGGGTATAGCTAACAACACCAAGGACGCGAAACCTTCCTTACAAACGTTGATTGGAAGGATGGATGGCCAGTCTTCAATAAGGGCAACCCAATCCTTTTGAGTGAACAAGTTGGGCCAAAAGTTGGCCCCCGTCAGGCTCCTCCCAGATGGGTCGACGACTTTTCGACAAAGAAGCTCGACCCATCATGGTATCAGCTTCGAACACCCTACACCAAGAATCATGAACTCAAGAAAGGTCGACTGGTGCTGAAGCCCAATGTCTTTGGCCTCAGCGACCGTGATACTCCAGCGGCTTTACTGCGCAAGCAAAAATCTCTCAACATGACCTGGTCAGCTGAGCTGTCCAGTTTTCGCGGAAACTTGGGGCCCAGAAACCGAATTGGAATCTCGTCTTATCTTTCCGAGTTTCAACACCAGGACATTGGCATCCGGGGATGCGTGAACCAGACTGGCATGTGCATTTACACAGAACTGAACAAGAACGGCACGCAAGAAGTAAGTTGCGAGACACCACTGCTACAAGAGCATATGACTAACGAGGACAGTATTGGCAAACACCTCTCAATCAAACAAAGGGATTGGACAAGGGCCTGCAGTTGCACATCAGAGCCGAGCCGCTGAAATATCACCTTGGTTACAGCATTTCAGGTGACAAGCCGACTTATGTCACCACAATCGCATCTTCTTGGCAGGCGTTTCCACCACCAGGCTGGTTCGTGTTTAGCGGCGCGTCTTTTGCCCTTTTTGCGACTGGAGAAGGCGAGCCTTGGCCATATGACGCACCGGAAGTAGGCTTTGAGAAGGTCTGGGAGACCTACTATGAGGAGGATATCCCGGATTTTGATCGATGGGAGTGACACCTGGTCGAGAGCATGGAATGTTTCAGTCTTGTTGGCATCCAAGCGCCGGCTGTGAATAGCCTCATATGCATGCAAATGCTTCAGATAGCGAGTTGTCACGTCAAATCTGTAACATTCCAGTATACCGGTAAATGACTGGTCGTTATTTCTAAATATTTAAGATGGTGCTCCTCGAATTGGTTGTTGTTGTTGTTGTTGTTGTGACGTTCTCACCAAGCCGCGGGTTGGAGTCGCTGTGAGGTGCAATTGCAAACAAATGGTCACGTGCAACAAATCAAGGCGTGATTGGTTTAGTGGTAAAATTCTCCGTTGCCATTCGAGTAACGTGTCGGGGAGCCCTGGGTTCGATTCCCAGATCACGCATTGCCGGATAGCCCGATGCAAGGTCTTTAAGACCGGGCATTGGTGTTCTTTTTGGTTTTTGCACTTTTTGGAGGCGGCAAAGGTGCAGTCCAACACCAAAATGGTCATCAAATGATTTGTGGTCCAAATACGGAAGGTGGAAGCTCCGTCTCACGGGCGCATCCACTCACCGGGAGGATCCCCGGGACCTATTCCGGGCCCGATATGAGAGCAAATGTATTGAACAGATTCCTTCAAATCAATAATTTCTCATAGGCTTGCAATAAGCCGCATTTCCATTATATCTTGGGTTTACTGTTTGTCCCTTTTTGCCGGTATCTTTACCCGTTTACGCCATAGAGACTCCCTTGTTGCTCTTGCTGCCTCTCTTTCTCTCTTTCCTCATCGCTCGTTCTCCTGGAGATGACGCTCCAATCTGTGGGCACAGCCACCCATCAACTGGCAAAGAAGCGCAAAGTTTCAGTCAGTCGTTGAAACCTTCTTGGAATCTAAAAACTAATGCCCATTAGCAGTTTGACGACCAACTCATCAACGGCTTGAAAGAAAGAAACGGCGAGAGTACGCGAGCGAATGCTGGCTTGTCATTAACTCCGTTCAAACACCTTGCGCTTCTCTACTCTCCTTCCGTTGGAGCAAAGATTTGGAGTATCGCTGAAAGAGACCTCGATTCAGTATGGCGCATTAATTCATGGCACATGGCTCATCCACTGACAATCGAGGCAGTCCGAGCCACCTACATGGTATCCAGAGTATACCAAGCCAGGAAGCACCGGATACGTCTATAGGGATCTTTCATTTTGGACTTCAGGGTTCTTTCCTGGTTCCCTCCACCTCCTCCTGGAACGTGCACAGAAATTTCGGAGCGAGTTGGACTTGGTCGGTTACAATTCGGAAAAGGGAGCCGCTCCCCATGTTCTTCAGCTCGAGTAGGCATCATCCTCATCTCCCTCATGATGACGTTGCTTGCTAACAGTGATTCTTAGACATGCTTGCAAATGGTGGACCGAGAACCTGCACCAAAATGCCTCCCTCCTCGGCACGCATGATCTCGGGTTCATGATCTTCCCCTGGGCTCGTGTGCAATGGGATCTTCATCGCGACCGAAGGGCATTTGACACCATGATGAAAGCAGCAAACACTCTGGCTGATCGCTTCAGCGAGACCACCGGCTGCATGAGGTCTTGGGATAAGTGCCAAACAAAGTGTTACTCGTTTACAGACACCAGCAAAGACTTTCTGGTAATCATTGTGAGTAGAATCCACCTCTTGCTGGTTCCATATCTGACATGACACCCGCCCAGGATAACATGATGAATCTTGAGCTTCTCTTCTGGGCCGCATCCCAAACTCCTTCCCGAGCAGAGTCAACTCGTCTTTTCGACATTGCGGTCGCCCACGCACGCACATCGCAGAAGTATCACGTCCGCGACGACTCATCCACCTGCCACGTCGTCAACTTCGATCCTTCGACCGGCACTCTCAAAGAGCGCCTTACGAACCAGGGTTATAGCCATACTTCGTGCTGGTCTCGCGGCCAGGCGTGGGCAATTGCAGGATTTGCCGAAGCGTATAAATGGAGCGGCGAGGCTTCGTTCCTTGACACGGCTAAGCGCTGTGCCGACTACTTTCTGAAGAGGTTACCTGACACGCATATTCCTCCTTGGGATTTTGACGCTGCCGAAGCGGCTGGCAGCGCGCAGCAACCTCCTGATACGAGTGCGGCGCTTGTGGCCGCGTATGGAATGTTGGTCATTCATCAAATGCTTCTCAACCGTAGCGAGAAGTCTTCCTACCTTGAACATGCACTACGAATCGTGGACGCTGTTTGCTCTCGACACTTGAACCCTTTAGCGCATGGAAAGGAAAAGGACCGGTCCATCGACACCGTCGAAAACGGTTCTGGTGTGCCTGTGTCGCACGTGGAGTGGGATGTTGGCGAGGGGGACACGATTGTCAACGGAGCGACGATTAACAACTTCAAGTTTGCTCCGCGCCGATGGTCCGACCATGGACTGGTTTATGCTGATTACTTTTTCCTTCTTGTTGGAAATAAGCTTCTAGAGATGAATGTTCTTAGGCAGATGTTGTAGACGATAAACATGTTTGATTCTTTGCTCTCTATCTACTCTAGTTCTGGAAATGTGATGTGGTTTACAATCTTCTAACTCAGTTAACCCATCAAGGGCTGGGCTTCAACTATTGTGATGTGGTTTACGATGACCTGAAGATTTACCGTTGGACTCAATGCTACCATTGCCGACAACCATGGAACATGGCGTGAATTTACCAGGATTGTAGTTAGCTCCTCCGTGAATCGCTTGGTCTGAGGTTGGACGGAGACAATGCGGGGATCCCTGACATTCCATGTCGCGTGAGTTTCTGGTGGTGGTTTACTGATCGCCCTTCCCCGGACATTGGCGCGGTTGATCTTGGAGGGTGACATGACGCGACTTTCGAGTCTCGCTTGATGCTTCGGACAAAGTTTCGGCCCAGCGCCGATAGCATCAAACAACCCAGAACAAGCCATCAGTCTGGGATGTTTCGACACCTGACCTGACAAAGGGCGCTAGATGTGACTAGTAAGCGGGTCCGGTCCAGAACGAGCAAGTCTTCGGAGTGACGCCGACAATTCTCCCGGACTCCAGACTGCAACCCCGCGAGATCGTTGTGTTGGATCATGACACTCCAATGGCGGGAGAACAAGATCCAAAGCTGCAACAATATCAAGGCAGCGCTCGCACCGGTTTGACTGAAGATCATCCCCTTCGAGACATTCACGACTGTACTTGCAATACACGCTGATCGGCAATACGGGACTCAACATGACGAAAGACGCTCAGGTGCAGCACACTGACTCCATCACCTCTGCTAGAGCAGTCGGTGTGGAGGGCAACAATGTCGCAGATATTGAGGTATGGCATAACTTGGATCCCAATACTCTACATGAAACTATACTAACTGCAGAGTTTAGACCGCCAACTATGCAGGTGCTCCTGTTGAGATTGACGATGCGACCAACAAGGAACTCTTCTGGACTGTAAACAGGCGCATCTTGGCTTGTATGCTTGGAACCTATTTCTGCCAGTCTCTCGACAAGGGAACCCTCGGTTTCTCTTCCGTTATGAACATTCAGGAAGACGCCAATCTTCATGGACAGCAGTTCTCGTGAGTCCACACCTTGCCACAACTAGATGAGCAAAATTGACACAGATAGATGGTTGGGCACAATCCTTTACATGGGCGTCCTCGTCGGCGAGTACCCCACCAATCTCCTCCTCCAGAAGCTCCCCGTCGCGAAATACCTTGCTGTCAATGTCTTTTGCTGGGGTTGCGTCATTACTTGCTCCGCGGCTGCCAAGAACTTTGCCTCGCTCATGGTGGTTCGGTTTCTTCTGGGTGTTTTCGAGTCTTGTGTGCAGCCTTCGTTCATCATCATGTAAGTTTCCATCGCAGCATGGTTATTCGACTTGTCTAATATGTCTTCCAGGACGAGCATGTGGTACACGAAGCGGGAACAGTCTATCCTTACATCTCTCTGGTACTGCATGACTGGCGTTCAGCTGATGGTACGAAGCACCCTGTAATAGCGAGTGATTGTGTAACAAGCTAACAGTTCAACTTGATAGGTTGGCGGTATCATTGCGTGGGGAGTTTCCCACTACAAGAACGGAGTCATCTATTCGTGGCAACTTCTCTTCCTCGTCCTCGGCCTGGCCACCTGTGTCTGGGGCGTCTTCATCGGCTGGTGGCTTCCCGACTCCCCTATGAAGGCCAAGTGCTTCAACGAGGATCAGAAACGCCTGATGGTCGAGCGTGTTCGAGCCAACGAAACCGGTATCCAGAACAAGTCGTACAAGCGTTACCAGGTTGTTGAAGCCGTGACGGACCCAGTTGTCTGGTGCTATGTTATGCTTCAGCTCACTTCGACCCTCATTATTGGCGGCTTAGGTGTTTTCTCGAACCTGATTATTTCTTCTTTTGGCTTCACCTACCTTCAGACCCAGCTCCTCAACATTGCTCAAGGTGCGGTTACCATCATTGTCATGGTTGGAAGTGCTACTTTGGCAACGGCTACTGGGCAAACTGCGTGGGTCATGCACGCATGGACTATGTAAGTCACTTATACACGAGTTGGCATGAAGTTCATGACTGACATTTCTCCTAGCCCTGCTATCATCGGAACAGCAGTCATCTACAGCATTCCACCAAACCATTCCAACCGCGTGGGACTGCTCATTGCCTTCTACTGCACCCAGTTCTACCTCGCTGAAGGCAATCTGATCTTTTCGCTCATTTCTCGCAACATTGCCGGTCAGACCAAGAAGTCGACTACTCTGGCTATTACCTTTGTTGCCTGGGCTGCTGGCAACATGACTGCCCCCCAGGTATACCTGACCCTTCCCAGTTCTTAGACCATAGCTAACTCGCTCAAGATCTTCCAAAAGTCCGACGCGCCTCGTTACAAGAATGGTTTCATCGCCCACTTCTGTCTTTACGGTCTCTTCAACATTTTCCTCGTCATTCTTCGACTGCTGTTGACTCGCCGAAACGTTCTGAAGAAGAAGGCCGCGGCTGAAGCATCTCACGCGGATGTTGGCAGTGAGAAGGGATCTCAAGAGGATCAGGTCCAGCATCGCAATGCGTTTGCTGATATGACCGACAAGGAGAACCCTGACTTCCGATACGACACTTAATCTGATGTCCGAGTTCTTGTTGACGGAGGATGGCCGGATGGTGCCTGTTGGACTGGGTGTGAGTTGAGGAGGGGATTAGTGATAGGGCTGGTTAACTTCTGAGGGTGGGAAGTCAATTTTGGAATATACTCTATTGTTTCCATTCTGCGAACATCAAGGTGATCTTAGACAGGTCGCGTAGTCATTATGTTAGCAAGTTCCCGGAGTAGCTATAACTGACCTATGGTAAGGACTCCAACTACTCGTTTCGAAAATTTTCACGTGAATTGAGATAGATTCCTGTTTGATTGGGGTAAAAAGACGTTGTACACTAGATCTCTTGATCTGGAGTCTATGCCGAGTGAGTTGGTTAATCCAAGCTGGTGTAAGCCCAGGCCTGTCATGAAGTGCCTGGGATGGCTGAGTCCCACTTGCTGCACACGAACGATACGGAAAGCGAAATGTGTGAAGAACCCAATCAAGTACTATAATTGGATAGGTAACCTCCGCTTTAGAATATTCATGTAATTGAAGATAATACAGTGGCCAGTCGAACTGAAGTCAAACATCTCACAAGCGCTGATAACCTTATTCTTAGCTACGGCAAGGTGGCACTTGACAACGTCGATACTGAGCCGATTTATCTGGCAACTGTTTTCTAGTTGACTATCTCAAGACAAACCAACAGGAAGATTTCCGCCACGGCTCTTCCGTTAGCTGTCTCGACTGAGTATCCAGGTCTAGAGTTACCTTCTGATCCAGGATTATGGTGCACCTAGTATCGGGCAAGATGTAATTACCGGCCCATTGTAGGACATTCTTGTCTTCCGACACAGTTTCAACACTACGGTATATCTCTCGGGCTTTGTCCGATTCCATTAATTTCGGGCCATCGGGGTTCGGTAGCTGGTTGCCAAGGCGTGCGGGGAAGGCATGGGATTGTGGCATGGTCTCCGGACTTGTTGATGTCGGAAGACGGCCGGAATATACCCCGCTGATGATCCTAGTAGCTAGAACTTGCGTCATTTTATTTCTTGGACATTAAAGTGTGTGCTGTTCCTGCAGCTTTAGATCCCCAGACCATTCCTGCAGGTCCAAGTCGTTGCCTTTGCAAGAGGCCCCGGCTAGTACAACACTCCATCATGACCAAGGTATGTCGTCCCTATATTGATTGAAACTGGTTGATTCTTCTTACCTTACTCACCGCTGGCTCAGCTAATCATTGCAATCCTGGGTTTGTTCGCCATTGCCACTGAGGCATTGACGTCCAACGTCCCCGCACTCAATGGTACGTGAAATGCTGTTCCATGGCAAAGCGATATATCATCACGCTCGACATGGCTAACATGATCCTTTGAGTAGGCCCTGTAATCTCTCCGAATAATTTGCCAGGCGCAAAGAAACGACCTGGCGAATTTGTTCACCCCGGCCTTTGGCACACCCACGACGATCTTGAGCGTATCCGCAACAATGTCAAGAGCGAAAAGGAACCATGGAAGACAGCCTACAAAGCTTTCAGCACCGACAAATACTCACTGAGCACCTACACCATGCAGGGTCCGAAACCAGTCATCTGCCGCGGGCCTTGCAGCAACTATACTTCATTTACAGCAGATACTCGGGCTGCCTGGCAGAATGCCTTGATGTGGTACATCACTAAGGACCAAGCCCACTGGGATCGAGCGACCACTATTCTCGACGCCTGGGGAACTAACCTTACCAACATTGTCGGCTTGGATACTTCCTTATTGGTCGGTCTTGAAGGAAGCATGCTCGCCAACGCGGCAGAGATTATGCGATGGGAAGGTAACTGGACTGAGGCCGGGGCTAGATGGCAGGGCGGCGCTGGCTTCTCTAACCAGCTCTACTGGTTATTTGCACGGCAATCTATCATCATTGGTCAGGCAAACTATGGTATGGTCAGCATCAAAGCTCTTCTAGATTTTGCCGTCTACTTGGATGATGTCAGCATGGTGAGTACCTTGGTCAAAAGCATTCGTTCCCAATCACTTACGTCGACTAGTACAACTACGCTCTCAACGCATACCTGAACGACCCTTGCGCGGGAATCTATGGCAACGTTGATCCATCCACAGGCCAGTCAGCAGAAGCTGGCCGTGACCAAGGCCACGCCCAGTCTGGTGTAGCATGGGCTGCATATGCCGCCCGTACAATCCAGTCTCAGGGTCATGATGTCTGGAGCGAGGGCGGCGACCTGTTGCTTAAAGGATCCGAGTACCTAGCCAAGTACAGCCTCGGAAACAACGTGCCATACAACAAGAACTTCTATCGGTGCGAGGCAATCTTGGTTAATGGACCATGGTCAGAGATCAGTGAAAAGAACCGCGGCGTTGGTTTGGTCAACGGTAAACTCACGGGATCCGTATGGGACATCGTCTACTACGCCTACAAGGTTGCTCGCGGTCGGAACGCTCCTTGGACAACCAAAGCCAAGCAAGCTTATGACAAGGACGGAGGGCAGTTGTACACATCGTCGGCTGATCATCCCGGCTGGGGTGATCTGATCTGGAGCTATGAGAAGGGGGAGTCCACAAAGTCGAAGAAGAGGACTATCTGGGGAGGGGGCAAGATTGGGCCAAATGGCGATGGCAATGTGAACATCTAGAGAGTAGCTTGCTAGCCTCTTAGTGTGTCTCATATAGTTGAGAAGAATAGTTGTCATTACACCCTTTGTGACGAAACCTGGCTCTCCAGATCTTCAATCCACTTGCTGTGACTTGGCTGTTCAACTGCTTGCATCACAGGTGGCAAAGCAAGGACATGTGCCGTTCGGGAATCACGCGGCCTTGGTTGGTGCACTGAGCTCGGATAATCGTCTAAAGGGAGGCGGAGAAGAGCTCGGGCTCTTCTAGGGACGAGAGCTCAACTGGAGCCTAATGTTGCCAAACACAACTGCTTGGGAGATACCACCGGGCTTACCGTAAGGGTTGATGCAAACTATGCTCATATCATAGTCAACGCCAATGGCAAGGACATTCGATTCCAAAGTGTCCCGTGTTAGTAACACTCCATCTCCACCCCGTATTCTCCAAGTTGACTCAACCCTAACTAGATATCCCCTGTCCGTGGCTCCAACTTGGTCTGGGACACGAGGTCGCTGTTCCTGGCAGTATGCAGTATTTTCAGCGTGTCAAGAAATGGATCTCTTACTGCGAATCAAATCACGAATGCGGTAACGCCGCAGCGACGGCAAATTGGCTCCCGACAAGAGTCATTGACGTTGGGGCAGATGGCAGAGGCGTTCGGCTCGAAGAAACGGCAAAGGCAAACACTTCTCCTGGGCGCTATCTCTGTCTGAGCCACTGCTGGGGCGTCCGGTGGACCGTAACCACGACAACCGAGAATATTGACCGTCATTGCGCCCAATTGGGTTGGTCTCAGCTTCCTAGGACCTACCGAGATACCATTTGCGTCGCTCGGCTATTGAGGATACCATATGTCTGGATCGATTCCTTGTGTATCATTCAGGACGACGACGACGACTGGGCTCGGGAGTCAAGCGCCATGGCAAACATATACGAGAACGCCTACTTGACAATCGCCGCTACTTCTTCCAAGGACTCCAGTGGCGGCTTGTTCTCAACACAGCGAGTGAGGCAAGAACTTGTCAGTGGACGAAGATATGGGGCCGACGGCGCGCCTCATCTGGTCGCAGCCGTGGAGGATGTACCACATCCCAAGCTGGCAGATGAGTCTCGAAAGCTTGCCACAAAGTGGCCCCTGTTGACGCGAGCGTGGGTTTTCCAGGAGAGATTGCTGTCGCCAAGGGTCGTACATTTCGCATCCCCGGAAATGTTCTGGGAGTGTAAGGAAATGAGCTCTTGCGAATGTGGCCGGCTACAGGAATCAGTCAAATCCCACTATGACGAGACGGCCGACAACGACTTGCCTGAGCTACTAAGGAAACAATGGTTGGAGATGGTCCAATCGTACTCGGCCCTGAATCTTTCATACGCAGACGACAAGCTTCCGGCCTTGTCTGGCGTTGCGACCAAAATGTCGTCCAGGCGGTCAGAGTCCAGGTATCTCGCGGATCTGTGGAGCGACTCATTGGAACTTGACTTGTTGTGGATCAACAAAAATGCTATGGTACCGGGAAAATCATTACATGAGAGGCGGCCGGATCAGTGGCTCGCTCCTACATGGTCATGGGCATCTATCGACGCGCCCATCAAGTTCCCTTTCAAGGATCACACTAAAGTTCAGATTCACTTCAAAGTCTTGGAGGCTTACTTTAAGCCGGCAACAAATGACAAGACCGGCCAAGTCAGCGAAGGCTCTCTCACACTTGAAGCCCCGGCCGTCTTGGGAGAAGTCGTGGCCGCTAGGTCAATGGACGAAAGGCCCGAGTTGAAGATGGGAAATACAATATACTCGTTGACCGGTGGAAATTGGTTCTACCCTGACAACCCAGCAGATCCTTTCAGAATTGGGCCTGGGAATTTGCCCTCTGTTAAAGAGGTTCTATGCATGGGCTTCGCCACAGGCAGCGGGTTTCACAGCCAGACCGAACTTGCCTTGGTTTTGTATCGACGACGTGAAAAGGATCCGTATGAGCGAATTGGAATGGTGTATCAGTGGTGTGAGGCTACAAGGTCCTCTAATCCCAACCTTGCAATATTTGAACGGTACCAGACTCCTCAGTCCAAACGATGTTTCGAGCCATTGGAAGGGGAATTAAGAAAGGTGACCATTCTATAACTATTGAGCTACTCTGGATTTCAGAGAAATTTCCTGTTATGGTAGGTGCGTGGTTGTATGGTCATGGTAGCTATGTGTAGATGATTTAATAGGAGGGCCTGATTGTTGTTATAAGTAGGTCTGTGTGAAGCACAGTCTTGCATGTCAGAAGACAATACACTGCAGCATAGCCGTCTCTATTTGCCGCACAGAGCGCCTGCGGTCACCTTGAAGTATGAAAAACGGTAGTTGAAAGAGCCTTGTTCTTGTGAAAGTAAACGATTTGTGAGGATGGGAGATGAGGCAGAAGAATTGACGAAAGAATAGTATGGAGATTTAAAATCTCTGGCAGATATCGCTACCTGATAGTACCTTCGGCCAGCGCAGCGTGGATGGGATGAATCAGCAACAACTGGGCGTCAGCCAGTGTTTGATCTCATGAGTCCTTGAGAACCGACAGTAAGAGTCGGAGTCTTGGTGCAGAAACCATAGGAGTGATGGTGATGGTCGCTGTTAGAGTTCCTAGCGGTCAGAGCTGTTGATGGCTTACTTTCCCAATGAGAATCCAGAGTCCAATATGGTCGGATTGATGCTGGTAATGAGAGGTTTTGGCGATTTATACCCAGAAGAGGCCTCCCACAAATTACGTTAAGCGTGGTCCGTTTTCACGCTCAAAGACGCCATGTGTCTTCTCTATGATTCGGGCCTATGTGCTCGTGACCTATCATGCCTTGTATTGGTCTTATTCAAGATACCACCGAGTATAGCGCAGAGCAAAGTGGTGGGCCATGGTACTCCTCTTATCACTCACCATTCCATTCCTAATTCAACACTTTCTTCCGGTGCCCCTTTCCTCCAAGCATTTGGGCCCTGTTGCTTATCTGGGCCATTGGGATACCTTTATTGGGGAAAGCTAGGGACCAGAGGGCATGCGTGCTTTGACTACCTCTCACGGGGGTATCTAATGTGGGAACCGACTGCAAGAGCAATTTTCCACACACTTCATCTTTGCTATTCTAGGCTTTGCTGTTTTTTTTTCCCTTTGACCTGGCATTGGGATTAATGCCGCTATCCGCCAATAACAATGCCCCTTTTGTGGGAGACTTCTTACGAAGACGATGAATGTGGGCGGGAGAGCCAACCTGTTCGTAAGCAAGAATTAGGAATGCTATGACGGGACGAGCAACTTGGAGTCAAATGTGGTGAACGATTAATTTCGTACCAAGCCGATACCTCTGCATGCTATTCTCCAAAGATGAATACCGGTAGGCTCCCCACTGATCCTCCAAGTCTGCTCGGTCCCATTTGTACATTGCAACTGCTCGATTACGTCTTGGGAGCTTGTCTGCATTGCCTTGCTTCTCAGTCTGAAGTTGTGAGGAATGGGATGCTAAAACCTTGCCAGCACCTGGGGCGAGTATGAGAGCTTGGCAAAAGCCCGATATTAAAGGACCCAGAGCAAACATCAATCAGGGAGTCATTTTTCTTCATTCACGGAGCGCAAGGTAATTGTACCAAGTGTGGAATCTTCAGACACGAATCATCATGGTTCTCAATGGTGGTGATCTTGGTGCAAAAAGTCAAAAGTGGTGAATGACCAGAGGTCAAAAAGATTCAACACTCAACAATATCAAAGTTACACCAGTTCCTACCTTTTAGCGGCAGTCTGCAACGCCACGCCTGCCTGGTACTTGAAATTGTCTGTATTTTCAATTCCTTGGCACTTGCGACGGCTTGCAACGGGATATTGTAATGGCTCACAATGCTTTGGACCGTACGTCACCCAGGGGCAGCTCTCGTGAACCAGTTTTTCCTGTTATCCCAAAAGGCAGCCGAGAAGTCCCATCATGGCTGTGGAAATGAGAAAAACAACGGCATTCTTTATTCGATCCTGCTTAGTTAACCCATCAAGGGCTAGGCTTAAGCCTTAACAAAGAACACATTGTCAACACATCATAGCATCATGGCCCAACGCTATCATAGTGGTCTTTTTTAACCTTCTACTACCCGCGTATTCTTTATTCTCTTGACATCGCAGACCGTGGGAATGCTCTTTAGCCCATTTTCCCCTTTTTTGAAGCCATTCACATCCACAAATACATCCTATTTCCCTGTCAAGAATCGCGGGCCGTCCCGCAATACTACCAAAAGTTCCTCAAGTGATGGTGGTTCCTCTCCTTGAAGTATCTACTGAAATCTTGCCAACAAAGACGGTAAAGTGAAACATGGGATTAGTTCCATCCGTTGTGAAGTTATTCATGCAGCTCTTAGCAATAGGAACTTTGACGCGAAAATCCTTCAAGCCAGATCGGTGGTTTTGATTCTCCAGACAGGTGGCCTCGAGGGAATTCCGGCCATAAAAAGGTGAGTTATATCCTTGACGATTGCACCTCTTGCTCATCCTTTCCTAATTCTTGCCTACGCCCTGTCTACGCTGAACTCCCTCTTCAACAAATCACAACTCACTCCTACCCATCACCATGATAACCCAGACCTTCCCCATTATGGCTCTTCTGGCCATGCTTGCCTTCCTAGGCATGGCAGTCGCAGCACCATACAGTGACATTGGCCTCGAGATCGCCCTCCCTGACATGAAGACGGTTTACCCCTTTCCCCTGGAGGTCGTGATAACACAGGACGACAAGATCGAGACCAAGTTTGAGGCTGAGGTCTTTAACCACAACGATGAGGCGGTCAAGGTTTTGAAGTTTGGCAGCTTCCTTCATGATGATGATGTTGCTCTCAAGGTCGCTGATGTCTTTTACAAAGGTAATCTAAGATATATATAGGATTATTATGATGACCCTCAGGCTAACCCTCAATTCCTTAGGCAACCCTGTTCGGTTCCTGGGTGTTACTCCTTTGTTGAACTTTGACAAGCTTGACAAGCGCAATTTCGTCACCATCAAGACGGGCCAGTCGGTCAAGGTCAAGTTCAATGTCGCCGAGCACTACGATCTCTCACAGGGAGAAGATTACACTGTTCAAATGCAAGGCAGCCTGCCCATCGCGGACCTGGGCTCGACCAACATCATCGGTTACATTCCATTCAGCTCCAACACGGTCCAGTTCAGTGCGGACCGACGTGTCGCTGAGCAGACCCGTGTTAAGTACCTCAACCGCATGCCTGGAGTTCAACGCCAGAACTGTAAGGGAGAGCGAGTCGAGAAGCTCAGGGAGTCCCTTTCTCAGTGTTTCCAGCTCGCCGATGAAGCCGAAGAGGAGGCCCGATTCGGCGAAGCGTGGAGGTTGGACGAGGCCTTTGGTGCTTCTGACGAGAAGACCCGCCAAAGGGTTGCCGATGTCTTTGCTCAGGCGAAGGAAAAGTGCAAGCGTGATTTCCGCAAGGTTGAAAAGATCTGCCCCGAGTACTACTCCGAGTGTCTGTCCAAGAAGAAGATCGTCACAGCCTACATCCAGGAGCCGACGCGCCAAGTTGGATACTGCGATAACTTCTTCACTCTCCCCGTCGTGCCCGAAAAGTGCCACGGTTATGACTCATCTGAAGCCTGGGGCTGGCACCCTTCGCGTGCGGGCGCCGTGATCCATGAGATGATCCACCTGAACTTGAGAGAAGGCATGGGGATTAACGCCACGCTTGATAACGAGCATGGTCTTGCCAAGATCCTCGCCCTTAGTCCTGAACTTTCCATGAAGAACGCCGACAACTACGATCTGTTTGCTTCTCATGTCAGCCTCAACTGTGAGGCCATCAACCCCGCTAGGCAAGGGCTGGATCACTTCCGAACCAACGTGGATAAGGTTTTGAAGAAGGACCGCAAGGCCGGTTTGTTTTTTGATTGAGAAGTGGGCTAACGTAGGTTGATTGATGTGATGCCATGGTGCGGGAGTTGAAAAAATGTGTTGAATTGATGCTTTTTGGGCAGCTTCATCCAATAAGCTGGATATCTAAGGCTTCCTGCGTCTAGTCACAAGGGGGCCCAGATGGATCCGGCGGTTGGATAGTTGAGCGGGGTTGGTCATTGGGCACCTACGGGACGCTCGAGGGAGCGCCGACCGGCCTCGCAAAATCTGAAGCTGCTTTGTTTGCAACTATTTCTTTTTAGTACAGTTACTAAGTTTTGTCGAATTTCAAGATCGTTTTCTGCGACATGTGTGCATCCCTCCATTGTATGGACGATGGTTGGTTAGACGGTCATCAGAGTATCGATTCCGTGAGAAATAAGCGAAGGACTCCGATAGGATGCGTCGAAGAGAAAGATGCGAAGTATCTCCCAAAGGAAACGCTGGAAGCTTTAATGTGGCTACAGGCGAGATTATGTTCACCGATAATCAGCCTGGTCCTTGATGGGATAACAGGGTCAGAAGACCGAGCGAATGGATACTATTAGATACGGAATCCAAACTCTATAAACCTAATTGGACTGAGCTTCGCTACGACTTGTACCATAGCTCAGAGGTTGGCAGTTCCCTTGGACCTCAGGGCGGTAACGACTCTCTCCAAGCCAGTCCTCAACTGAGCTTCAGCCTGCGAAAATACAATACGGAACCATCCAGGCTGTTCAGAGCCAAAGTCCTTCCCAGAAGATATATAAACCTTGTGGTCCAGGAAAAGCTTCATCAGGAAATCGTCAAGATCCTCATCGACGGCTCCTGGGTTATGCTTCTTCCAGACACTACCGAGATCTGCCCAAAGGAAGAAGGCCGAATTTATGCCACGGGCGTGGGGGATACCGTGGCTATTTGCCCATTGCACGACGAACTGGTGTCTCTCTGCCAGTCTTGCTTGGTTCTTCTCAATGAAAGAAGTCGTCCACTCCTCATCTTCGAGAATATTGGCAGCAATATGATCCGATGCAGATGAGGGAGAGCTATAAAGAGCCACTGCAACTAAAGCCTTATGTAGAGACAGATTGGACTGGGAGATGACGGTACCAATCCGAAGGCCGTTCGCGCCAAAGTCTTTCGACAAACCCCAGATTGTGTGGATCTGGCTAGATGCAATCACATCCGTTGTGTCGAGTGAAAGGCACGATTCGAAAGGCACTGGCACGGGGTTGTGGTCGACTTTGTTCTCCCACACTGAAAGAGCGTAGACCTCGTCGCTAATGAAGTGCATGTCGTACTTTGTGCAGAGACTCATCAGACCAAGCAAACTAGCGCGAGAGTAACACCTGCCGAGAGGGTTATGAGGGTTTGAGATAATCACGCCCGCGGCTCGTTGCCCTTTCTCTAGAGCTCGTTTGATGGTTGCCTCATAGTGGTGAACGGCCGCGGGGCTTAGGGGATCGGCATTATCAAAGTCCACTGCAATGACCTTGCATCCAGTTCTGAGAATAAGGTCTGGGATAAAGGTATTATAATACGGCCTGCCCATTAGAAAGGCGTCACCGGGGTTCGCTATGGCCCAGGCAAGGTGTTCCACAGCAGAGCTACAGCCATTTGTAACTGTGAAGTGCGCCGGTTGAAGAGGAAGAATAGGCCGTAGGTGTCGATTGAGGAATGTTGCCAGGGCTGCCTTGAGCCTCTTGGATCCCGTCATGCCGTCTCCGTAAGTAAAGGAATGATTGGGAAGTTTGAAGTGTTTGTGGAGATGCTCTGATAACTCTTGGGCCATGAGAGTGTTCTCAGAAACGCCCAGGGTTGCAAAGCCGTTGGGATTGGTGGTGGGGTGGTAGAGATCGCCCACGGCCTTCCAGATGTGTAAGCCATCGCTTGCTTTCTCGGCTGCTCTGGCACGAGACGAAATTGACATTTCGACGAGTATTCAAACGATTTTCGATTAAACAAGGTAGAAATAGTGCACTCGAGGGATGACAGCGTAATACGCTCTGAGACGGCTTGATATCTTGAAGAGTGTGGCCAGTGACTGGGGGCTGCTTGGAGCCAGTTTATGTACGTAGCTTTAGTGGATCATCTACGGCGTGTGTCCCCACCAGGTCAACTTACGTCTTGCAAACATGACCAATTTCAGATGTCCTCTAGGAACCGTTACGTAGTAGATCCTTTAGTCAACAGTTAAGGAGATCTCAGATGAAACCACTGCGGCAATCCTCTTGAAGTTGAGGGACTACGTTCGAATACAAATTCACTTGACCAGAACGTTTTCTGAACTGTATCCCTTCCATTTCCCATCAATCATTCACTTTTCTACCACATGTCCAGCAAGATGCAAAGACCTACACGTCCACTGCCAGGTGGCATTTACGCCGCTAGCATGACCTTCTTTGACTCTGCAACCGACGACATTGACCGGCAAACTCAACGTCAACATACCATTCGCCTTGCCAAAGCGGGTATCGCCGGCTTTGTGGTTATGGGCTCCAACGGTGAAGCACCTCACCTGTCCATCGAGGAGCGCAGCATCGTCATCCGCGAGACGCGCTCCGCTCTTGACAGCATCGGCAAAGAGAAGACACCAATCATTTCTGGTTGCTCTGATCAGTCCGTTCGAGGCACCGTCCACCTCTGCCGTGAGGCTGGCCTCTCTGGTAGTGACTATGCCCTCGTTCTTCCTCCCTCTTATTTCCCTGGTGGCATGAGCCCAGATATCATCGAGGGTTTCTTCACCGACGTTGCGGATCAGTCGCCCATACCCATTATTCTTTACAGCTTCCCTGCAGTGTCAGCAGGCATAGAAATGGACTCTGGTCTCCTATCGCGCATCTCTCAGCACCCCAACGTCGTCGGGACGAAGTTCACATGTGGTGACACGGGCAAGTTGAGACGAGTCTCTACGGCGATGAAGTCCCATCAGCCGTATGCCATCTTTGGAGGCTTGGCCGACTTCATACTGCCTGGTCTCGTCGCGGGTGCGACTGGCGTAATAGCTGGCGGTGCCAACGTCACGCCGAGAACCTGCGTCAAAGTCTTTGATCTGTGGCGCGAAGGCCAAGTGAAGGAGGCGCAGGAGATGCAGGCGATACTTGCACAGGGCGACTGGGAACATACATCGCGGGGAATTTCGGGAACAAAGGCGGCGCTCAATGCATTGTTTGGATATGGGGGAGACCCCCGCCGACCGCTCAAGACTCTGTCTGAAGCCGCTGTGGCCGAGATGAGGGGTGGCATGGAGGAATTGGTTGATCTTGAGGAACAGCTTGGGGGTCGTCCCACAGCTTCTACCCTCTAAGGTTAGAGTCTCCGCCCCAAGTTAGACAGTCGTTAGAGAATCAACTAGTTAGACTGGTTATAACTATGATGAGTCATCAGAAACAACCGTCCCGAGAGCCGCGGTGGATCACCCTCCCTCTCACTCTCATGTTGAAATTGTGATTTCCAGCTTTCCACTTTTGCCGACTACGCACAAGCACGATGGGCAAGTCAGCGAACAACCCTACAGCCCCTCAAGATATAAAGTACATTTCAAGCACTGGCCCCTCTCTTTATGCGAAGCTGATGTTCTGTCCACGCCAGAAAACTGCGTAATCGCCTCTCGCAGCAAGCATTCCGACGCCGACGGGCCGATCTACTCCGTGATCTGCGTGAACGAGCAGATCATAACCACTCAAATGAGAGTGAAGCCCTGGCCAAGGCTAGAGCCGACAATGCTGCCCTGCGAGAACAACTTGCCGAGGCACACGCTAAGCTTAACGGCCTGCTCGCCAGTGTGCAAGCTTTGGTGCAGTGCACAGCTCCGAACTCGAAACAGGCGAAAGCTGGAGTTGAAGAGAGTGCCCAGGATGATTCTCTGAGCGATAATCGTGTGGCCGAACGGCATATTGTCGACGATACGGTTACGCTAGTTGATCTTCTACCAGCCTCGCAACCTCCTGCACAGGTACTTGCTCAATTCCAAGGATCATGTCTACAGTATTAATAGCCACAATAGACCAACGACATAGCCCAGCACGTGGCTGAGCAAGGATCAAGCCACGAGGCTAGTCTCCTCCCAATCCCCGACTTTGGGGCACTGCCCACGTTTGGTATGTCACAGCAAATACCCAACATCTGGTCATTCGAGTATCAGATGGGGCCAGACGTCTATCATGATGCCCTTCTCTCCTCTGAGACCTTGAGTCGCTCGCGAGGCCAGCTCTGGATCGAGTCCAACTCCCCATTCTCAGATCACATCAACTTTATACAGCGGGAGCTTGCAGCCAAGACAGAAGCGCCTAATGCGCAGTTATCTACCCCATTGTTAGTAACACCAACTCACTCGGCAAAAGTATCTTTAACTCATTGTTGCTAGACTTTATCTGGCTACGACATCGGCGCTGTCCATGTTCCACACCGTTGCTCGCCAGGACGTAATGCGATGGTATGCCAAAACGAGGTTCTACCATACGCGAGACGTCACTGTGTGGAAAATCCGCCCTTGCGACGAGACTTTCAGCAGACTCCATCCGCAATATCAGCCGACTCTCCTTCAGCTTCAATGCAGCCACGCTGCTGTCATTGACTGGGTGCCCTTCCCGTCCATCCGCGACACTCTTATCCGCTGTCATGCTGCCAACCCCTGCATTGATCAAGTCGTCAGCGACATCGTCGGCGTGTACGTCGTCGAGACCTTGCTAAGCGAGTTGGTTGCCGACTCCCCTCCTTTGCAAGTTTACGTCAAAGTCGTGGACCTAGTGCAGGCTATAGCTAGCGCCGACGAGGATCCAAGCCAGGAGCCAGTGTCTCTGCCGGTGTCCCAGATCTCAGATATCTTCGCATCGCCAAGTGTTGCCTTGGCCGTCGCGAGGCACCTCCAGATTGAGTACGGACTGTCCAGATATAAACTAGATCCTGGGCTATTCACCAAGCACCCCGAGTTCTACGAAAGCGCGAGTTTACTCATGGCGCAGGGCGCGCCGCTGAAGCCGGATTCTACATCACTTCTCTCGTTCCCGGGCTCTTTGGATAAGAATACTGCTTCTCTATATCAGAATTTTGTAGCATTTACCTGTTCCAATATGTATGAGAGCGTAGGAGAGTAATTGGTCTTGAGCCTCTGTATCACCAGATAATTAAGGTATCTGGTATGCTCGTATTTTGGACATGTGGAAATTTGGGCTCCTATTAAGTCTACTGGACCTATGAAATGCTCGCCAGTCCTTTTAATACTAAACTTAGATAAGGTTGTTTATAAATAAGTCAGAAGCATCATCACAATTGGTATTACTGGCACTGAAGAAGGGCGGCAAAAATGGATACAGAGCTTGAGTCCCAGGGTAGCCCGGGTTGTACTGATCAGCCTAGCTTGGCAGTTTCTACGGAGTCCGCACGCTGTGCATTGTGGGACTCCATACCAGCTGATTCCGGTGTCCGAAGACCCCGTGCCCCGACCCCCAGCCATGGACGAGGTGCCGTAGATCTCCGGGCCGAGCATCCAGGATAGTGGACGGCCCACGTCTGCACCAATGGCAACAGCGAGCCCTACGCCATGATGTGAAATGCCGAGAACAGATAACATTACACCACAACTGCCTAGACGGCAGCTCGGACATTATTACGGAATCCGATCAGGCAGTGGCGGAAGAACCTGGCATCATCCTAGTAGTAACTCAAGCGAGCAACACCCATATTGGGACCTGAAAGTTAGTTTTTACACACCTGTTAAGCTATTCAAGTCTGTAACGGGCCAATAAGCTGACACCTACAAGGCTATGGAAACCCACTGCGAGGTCCTAAAGTCTTGACTCTTGAGTCTAACACTAAGCATCACAAGCTTTAGAGGAATGAACTCATCAGGTGAAGCGTCTCGGCCATCGGACTTCACGGGAAGAATAGAGAGACGTGATTTCGACACTGTCGACCTTGGCACCTTCGAGAAAATAGGTATATAATGTTGTTAATGGCACTAACCTTCTAATTGCATTCCTCATCATCAATCTTTCAATACAATCTACTCTGCATCTGGTTTTTCCCTTACAATGCTCCCATCTTCAAGCCTGGTCGAGCTGATCCTCCTGGTCGTAACGGCCACGGGGGCCAGCGCAACTCTTCTCAACCCTCACGCTCGTCAAGACCTCCGGTCTTGTCTCTCCAGCGCTGTCGGGGGCGACACGGCAAGGGCCCAGTTCCAAGGCGAGCCAGATTTCATCTCCAAAGACGTCAACTATCACAATCTCAACCTGCAGTATAAGCCGTTTGCGGTCCTGTATCCCAAGACAAAGGATGAGATCTCCGAGGCGTTAGCTTGTGCTGTCAAGCATAAGCGCAAGGTCCAGCCCCGAAGCGGTGGTAGAGACTTTATCAACAAGTGTAAGTGCATTTTGTATGACAAAAAGTCATTTGAGGCTTTTTTGTTGCTAACAAAGAACTTTCTTCTCCTAGGCTTGGGAGGCGCCGACGATGCTATTGTTATCGACTTGAAGCACTTCAATCACCTCAGTGTGGACAAGACCACGGGCATCGCAACAGTTGGGCCTGGCAACTTGCTCAAAGACCTCGTCGAAGGCCTCAACAATGCCGGGCGCTTCATGCCCCATGGATCCTCTCCGACTGTTGGTGTCGGCGGTCTCATCGCGGTCGGTGGCATCGGTTATACCTCTCGCGAGAATGGCCTTTCCATTGATGTCATGCAAGAGGTTGAAGTTATCCTTGCCAACGGTACCGTCACTCGTGCCACCAAGAACAATAACTCGGATCTATTCTGGGCCATGAGCGGTGCTGGTGCTAGTTTCGGCATCGCAACTGAGTTCAAGTTCCAGACGAAGCCGGTGCTCAAGGAGCTCACCACCTTCAGCTACAACTATTCGACCACCGACAAGGCCATCCTCGCTCGCGCTATGAAGGCCTTTAACAAGCTAGCGTCAGATAAGAGCACGTCTCGAAAGCTGAGCGGATCTGGCAATCTTGCCAAGAACAGCTTCTACGTCAGCGGTGTCTTTCTGGGCCCCAAGAATGACTTTGATGCCCTCAATTTGGACAAACACTTCCCGTCAGGCACTGGAAAGACTGTCCGCGGAAGTATCTCTTGGATCGACTACATGAGCCGCCTCTTCCGAGGTGCCAGCAATGTTCCCGGCCAGGCTTACTCCTACGCAAAGGATCTCGCTGTTGGTGGTAGAAATGTGCCATCGGACTCCGCCGTCGAGAGATTTGTCGACTATGTGCAGAGCGCAGACTCTGGAGCTAGCTACTGGTCGTACCTCTTTGATTGGTACGGCGGTGCGGTGAACGATGTGGCCACGGATGCGACCCCTTTTCCCCACCGCGACCTCCGCTACTTCGTGTCCGCCTACGCCAACACGGCACAGGAAACAGGCGAGAAGACCATGAAGTTCATTGACGACGGGATTCTTGCCCTTCAGAACAACAAGCCAGCTAATTACCTGCACTACGCTGGTGTCCCCAATTTGCGCCTGGGCGGTAAGGCTCAGGAAAAGTATTGGGGATCCAACCTTCCGAGACTGGAGAAGATCAAGGCCGCGGTTGACCCTGGTGACCTCTTCTCTACTCCTCAGAATGTCAAGCCTCGTGTATAGGGGGGTCTGGTGCTGGCTCGGTCGATAAATAGGTGCTTGGTCATTCAGCAATATGTCACCCGCGACTCCTTCTCGCTGACCTTTCTCTTCTACTTTCATGCCTTCCCTCTCCGGTAATGATGTGCAGATTGACTACACAACATACCAAGACGTAAGGCAATGCATGTACATATATATCACACTCCCTTATCCTGTAGATGAATAGCCAAATTGCAGCTTGTTCTGTGAATCAGGTACAGCCGTCGGGTAATGGCCCACAATTCTACGCCATTGTAGTCTCCCACCCGTTCTGAATCATAACATCCATCCAGTAGACATCTTCGCAACTCTCCAAAATGCCACTTTGAGTCCCTGTTGTCGAAACAACACGAGCCCTCTCATCCATGACCCTCCATGTCTCATTGACAATATCGAGGCACACATGGATCGGCCTTGGAGGGAGCGTGTAGAGAAACGAATTCAACCGACTCTTGATGAAATGACGCATCCTTGAAACTTCAATGGTTTGCGAAGTGAATCCCGCCATCTGATCCGCAATGCGAACCTCCGGTCCGCTATCATGAATGTCCACTGGCGGTGATGACATCCGGAGCTCGCTTGACAAGGAAACGAGGATGAAAGGTTGGAAGTCTCTTGTTCCTGACTCTAGAGGTATTGACTTCATGAGATTCAGAGCTTGTAAGGCATATGAAGTGAGCCAATCTTTTCGTAGTTGGCAGGAGGGAGAGAGGGACTCAGACCCATGATCGTCGTTGAAATCCGGACTCAGCAGCCCCTCTCGTACTAGTCGTTGATCAAGAAGATCAGGAAAGATATGGTACAGCTGGATTAATCCAGTCGACCGGTAGGCTTCAGCCAGAGTCAGCAAATGCCACACTGGAGTGTTCCTGTCCTCGGTGTCGAGGACTGTGGTTTCGACAGGATGTGACAGGCTGCAAAGATACTGCTCAAGCTCACTAGCCGCGGCTAAGTCCTTCTCGAGTTGCTTGATGTGGGAAAGTGATGTGAATCGATGCGAAAAGGCCATCTTTCGCTGCTTTCTAATAAGCCTGCCGACCTTTTGCACCGCGTGTTGAGTATCTCGTGCAAATCCAGTCCATGGATGCGGCACAAAGTGCAGCGTCGTGAAGCCTTGTGAGAAAGCGTGCTCATCTACCGAGCCATCGAGTTCGTCATTCTCTGCCACGTACGAGAGCAGCATCTCCCAATAAGTCATCGATTGGTGGAAGAAGTGATAGTCCACGCCATGGCGCTCGGACACGGCCGTCGACATTGATGCTAACTTTCTTCGAGCCCGGTTAAAGAAGGGCAGTCCAAGATCACGGGGGTTATGCCAGCTAGCCGAACCTCCGAGCATGAGCATCGCGAGTAGCAAGTCCTGGTTCGGCCCGGACCCTTTATCCAGCATCTCTATGGCTTCTTTCCTCAGCTGCTTCCCAAGGGCAGTGAGCTGGGGAAAGTCATTGACAAGACTCGCTGCAGCCATGGATGAGAGGGTTTTGTATAGTAATGGGGAAGAGTTCCACAATCGAGATACCGTTGTTCTGAAAGGATTCATAGAACTATCGTAGCAAGAGAAGAGCTGCGCAGTCTCTTTGAAGTAAAACTCAACAAGGATGGAGGCCGGGTCATTGAGAGGCCTTGCTGGAGAGGCGGTGCCCATTTTGTGTCCACTAGCTTTGGAGTACGACACGACGGATGTTCCAAGTGGCGGGTTTTGAGTGCTTCCTTCAGTACCTCCTTTGTGAGGTTGAGGCTGAGGCAGAGGCAGAGGCGAAGCAGGAGACATCGGGAACGAAGGTGACGGTGAAATTGCAGTGGTGAGATAAACCGTAGACTGATGGTTGGTGACATCTGGAACGTCCTTGATCAATGCTTGTCCTGGGCCAAGATCCAGTGGGCTCTGGCCAAGTCCCTGGAGAAAGAAGGCTGTGCCCAGACTATCCGACGGCGGGCTTTCATTGAAGAAGTCAGAAAGGTCAGTAACTCCTGGGAGGTCTAGTAAGACGTTCTCAAAGAGAGGCTCGCAAAGCCCATCTCCTCTCTCATCCGTTTGGCCGAGAGCCGGATTCTGCTCTTGCAAGTCTAGTCGCGGTAATGGGGAGAGAGACTCGTTGCTCTCGGATACACTCTTGGGACCAGAGCTTTCTTGGTCTTGGCGCTTGGGTGTTTCACGTCGTTTCGGCTTCTTCGGCGCGTCCTGCCGGAAGACCTCATACTTGGTTGACCACCGAAACTGTGGACCATAGCCGGTGCACTTGACTCCGGCACGGGTGCAACGACCGCACGAAGGCTTCTGTTCGTCACATCTTGTCTACAGAGGATCGAGTTAGTCAAGCATGCTCATATCAGTGTTCCAAGCCAAAGAGGACTTGCCCGTTGCCCTTTGCATCTTGAGCACCCATTGTGTGAATATCCTCTAGACGTTCGAGGCTTTCCTGATCCTCTTCCTCTCGTAGAGGTCGTGGCAGATGGCGTGCTGGAGCTTTCCATTTGCGTCAATATCCTCGTTTAACATGTATGAGCAAGGTTGAAGTTAGGAACTTGACGATGAGGCAAGATGAAGGCGGAGACAACCCGGGGATCGAGCCGGCTGGGCAACTGATTGCGGGGTAAGTTGGGGGCCTGTCTGCCAGATACCAGGGCAGATATCATCAGAAGCATGATTGGACAATTGGAGATATGGCCATCCCTGCAAGAGTTTAGTTATCTGGCTAGCTTGGAGCACCGTATCGATTGCCGGATTAGGCAAAACATCACGGTCTGGCGTACTCCACGGCCATCTTCCTTTCGGCAACTTGGTAAGCGACAAGTCGATGCGCAAGTATAACTAAAGCTGATCGATTGTTTCTGATCGTAGAGTTATTCTGTGTTGACCAACGTATACTCTTTAGCTGAATGACGTAACACTTCCATTTCCATTTGCCCCGGTTTCTTCCCCATTCACGGCCTCAATCTTGCACAAGATGAACCCAAAGGAGTGGAGCACAATTGAACTCCAGGTCCCCGGTCTGGGAAATCTATCTGGCTTGTGCTTTGATGACAAAGTGTGTCAGTATATGGGTGTCCCTTATGCAACCATCCCCGGACGTTTTCGGCGCTCACAGCCAGTCAAAGGCCCTTGGCCTGAGGACAGATGGGACGGCACAAAGCTAGGGTATGAAGAGTTCCGAGTTGATAGACTCTGTTGTATGATTGAGAAATTGCTAACAAAGTTCTGCAACAGGCCCTTTCCTTGTCAGCCACCTCGAGATTTCTACCCCATCCCAAGCCCCGAGAGGCCTTGGGTCGAGAACCCCAGCATCAGCTCGACAGACTGCCTGAGTCTCAATATTTCCGTCCCCAACAAGCCCTCGGCTTTCGCGGGTCAACCTCTGTATTCTGTGATGGTATTTATGCACGGCGGTGCCTTTGTATATGCCGCTGGTGGAGCAGCGATCTATGATGGTCGCGCCCTGGCCGACATATCCAACAAAATCAACGAACCGACCATTGTCATCTCTGTCAACTTTCGTCTCGGAGTCTTTGGCTTCTTGGCCAGTAAGGAGATTCGCGAGTATAACCTCGAATTCGGGGAGGAAGGCGTTGGAAATTATGGTCTTTGGGACCAAGTGCAAGCTCTTCGTTGGATTCAGCAGCATATTGCCGCATTTGGCGGAGATCCCAAACGAGTTACACTGTTTGGCCAAAGTGCGGGAGGTGGTAAGTAGTTCCTGGCTCAAAGTTTCCTTGATCGGCAAGCTGACGTGTACCCATCAGTCTCCGCCAATGTCCATCTGCTTCGAGACGAACCCTTGTTCTCATCCACCATCATCCAGTCGGGACTGCTCCCCTTGTGTGGAATCCTTTCTGTGGAAGAATACCAAGGCATATACGACAAACTCCTGTCTGCTCTTGAGATTCCAATGGATCTACCACCACGAGAGCGTCTTCAGCGCCTTATTGACGTCGACGAGGACAAACTGACCGCTGCCATGGTGCCAGTATGCGTCATTCCAGTCATCACTTTCAGCCCTTGTGACGATGGCTATCTTATCGGACAACCAATGCCAAAGTACAGCGATTACGCAAACTTTAAGCCACCATCATGGTGCACTAGGATCATGATTGGCGACGTTGCAAACGAGTGTGTCATTTGGAACAAGAGCTTCCGTTCCATGGATGCACCGGCCTTGGTTGACAGGATCAAATCCTTCCTCGGTTCGGAATCCAAGGCTGAGAAGCTCATTTCACTCTATAATATCAGCCCGACTGATGATCGCGATGACAGCTTTTGGAAGGTTGAAAAATTTACGACCGACGGTCTATACACGGCTGTGAACTGGACCCTCATCCGCTCGTTCCCAGCTGTTTATGCGTATCATTTTGATGTGCCGTCACCATTTGACAATGACTGGGCTGGGCTTGCACACCACTCCCTTGACAATGTATATGTCTGGTCGTTGCTTCGAGATCACCTTCCACCTTCACATCGCGAAATCTCGGCCAAGATGTCGAGCATGTGGCTAAAGTTTGCAAACGGACAAGAGCCTTGGGAGAGGTTCGACAAGAATGGTCGTTTCATGATCTTCCAGGAGGATCAATGTGAGCTGAAGACGGCGGAGCAAGACGCGGCCCGTGGCTATCGTGTGTGGGAAGAGATTGAGCAAGAGGGACTTTTAGATGACTTTCACAAGGTCACGGAGGAGCTTTGCATGAGATGGGAGGAGATTACAGATAATAAGCGAGAACCCAAGGCAATGGTTGTTGGGGAATTTGATGAATATGGTATCAAGAGGAAGAAGAAGGCGGCCTGGAATTAGGAACATGGAGAATCCGTCTACGCCTACCTAGACAGATATACATATATCTAAACGCCCATTCTCTTTCAATGTGAATAGGGAAGTGGGCTCATTGTGCAAAATCCCACTATTAAAGAAAAGCTTAGCGATCACAAGTGCCACCTCTTACTCCGGTAGCCGTGTTATGGAACAGTAATAGGCCCTGCCTCTCCATGCAAGCAAGTGGATACTCACACCCTTACCCGGTGTTTTAGAGTGCCAGGTCAACCTTGGGGTTGAGTATCGCTCATGATGAGGCCTAGAGAAGGCTGAGGGCGAGTAAACTCCCCGGTGCTTATAACTTCTGGCTAAGAATGCTTCAATCGATTTTAATTCAACAAGTGGAATATATTGATGTGGGCTTCCACACATGGGCAACCAGACTATTGTTACAGACGATGCCAGTTAAATACTTCTACTTGGGGCCATCTAGCCGAGGTCTAGTGGAGATCTATGGGCGATGCATTCATCATAGCAGGTGCCTTCACTTTGGGCCAAGTATCTAAACAGGTTGAAAACTCAGTTCCAGCTTGCCCCCTCTTGGACCAGCAGTAAACCCTTCGGCTAACTCCATGTCTGGCGCGCTGACAATTGTCGTCTTGTAGTTGGTGTAAACACCCGCAATACAGTGCTTCATTGCTACAATATTGTCAGTAAACTGCTATAAGTTGGCGGGAATCACAACCTACAGTGTGTGGCAATGTTGCTCCCTATACACATGGCACCTCCACTGCCCCATGCCCAGAACCATCTCCTCATCTCGGACAATCTCTCGGGTGTCTGGTTAAGCCAACGCTCGGGGATCCACTCGTCGGGCTCGGGGAACACTTCGGGGTTGCGGTGGATTGTGTAGCCGTGGGACTGGACTCGGACTCCAGGTGGGATGTTTGCATAGCCGGCGAGTGTGCATGAAGGAGAGGGAGTAACACGCGGCTGGCCACCTGGTACAGCAACCCAGAGACGCAAGGTCTCCTGGAGAATAGCGTCGAGTAGACTCAGTTGGTCAACCGACTTTGGATCAGGCAGTTCGTCTGGAGTGTCGGGGTATTTGAGCGGAGGCGAGAGGTTGACGAGTTCCTGGCGAAGGCGATCCTGAAGTTCCGGTCGACGGGAAAGCTCGTAGAACACATACGTAAGGGTATCACCGCTCGTTTCGTGGGCAGCTGCATTATGGTCGTACATATCACTCGCAATCTCAAGTCGACGAGGATAAGCTTGCCCGTTGAGAATTTGGTTCTTGCCATCCTGTTTCTTGAAGGCGCTTCTCTCCCACGCGTACACGACTGGATTGTCCTCAGCCGCAATACGCGTATCAGCGGCGAGAAGCTTCTCAGCCTTGTCGCAGAAGCGCATCTGCCAGTCCTCGAGATCAGTGGTTGACCGTTCAACCCAATCCGGCACGAGCTTGATTCCAATCTTCCGTAATCGAGAGGTGAGCTTTGGGAGTTCGGTAGTCCAGAAGAGATAGGGCCGTCTGACATAAAAGGTGTCGAGGTACCATCTCCTCTCCTCGGCATTCTGCAAGAAGTTGCTGCCCAGGGAGAGCCCAAACTGGTATGTCATGAAGCCGTCCATCGAATATGCTGCGAGTATTTCCAAGACCTCAAGGGGCTTGCCCGAGTCGGCAGAAGACTTGATGATGGGCATCAGACGATCGAACAAGACGGCCCTGGTTGTTCCTCGAACCGTTGGGCTCGATAGAATGTAGGACTTGGAATAGACGTGGGAGAGCATGCGCTTGCGGTCGGAATGAGGTTTACCAGACATGGCAAACATGGGATCAATTCTAGTCAACATTAGTGATCAGACAGCATAGTAATCAGGCACTAGGATGTATGCACCCATAGTTAATGAATCTGTTGTGGTAAAAGTCGGTCTTGTGGAAACCACCTGTATAGATGGTCTTCAATCCGCCTTCGTAACAGTTCACAGCGAGCTGGCTCGGTGCGGTGCGGAGTATAGGGCCCCTGGTCTTGTGAAGTTCGTTGGTTTTTTGGTTCTCAATATTCTTGTAGCGAATGTAATATATCCAGAGAGGGCAGACATGGCTGCTCCAGTGGGCAGCCGGGATTTTGGACAATGGCGAGAGAAATAAGGGGTATAGGATAAGCTTGTAAAGACCGAGTACGAGTGCGGCCACAGCAGCGACAAGTGGAATGTTGAGGGTCATGTTGGCATGCGAGCGATCTTGTCTCAGAGTGCAAGTGACTTGGAATGCTCCGAACCGAGCTTTGACATACAAGCAAGTTGAATGTTAATGTAATCTAGATGCAAGATGGGTTGAGGAGCGAGAAGCTCAAAAGTAATCCCAAAACGGACAAAAATGTCGACTAGGCCTCTATCCCCGTTTGGAAATAAGCTCGGCTAGAGGATCGACTGGCAGCGTAATCAGGAGGATAAGCCCCTATCTGTTCTCGGAAGCTTTTTGAGCTTCTATGATCAACATTTTTACCTATCTCGGTGTACACCTTATTGGATGCCTTCACATGGGATAATAATTCCCATGATGATGAGCAAGGCATCTATTAGCTGCATGTGATAAGAGCCGCAATATTTTCCCTTTTCAAGTATCGCCCAAGATAGCCTAGCTAATCTCCTTGGAGCCCAGATGCGGGGCTCCCCGGATTTCCCTATCATTGGGACAGGGGCTCCGCCGATAACCCAGGGTTCTCGAGTCGCACATATCCTTCCCCAGATTTCACACAAAATGTCTCTTTCTTCTATAGTTGAAGCCTGGCCCTCGATGGGATAGCTGAGCCTGAAGACCGTCCCCCTTCTACTACCAATTTCTCTTGTTTTCCAACGTCAACGAGTACCCATTTGACCCATCCACATTCCTCGCAATCATGAAGAGCCACCCAGATGTCGAAAAGGTCAGGACGGGCAGCGCCGACAGCGATGCCGAGCGCCTGGCCGAGATGGGCTACTCCCAGGACATGAGGCGCAATTTCTCGGTGTGGTCTGTCCTCGGCGTTGGCTTTTCTCTTACAAATTCCTGGTGGGGAGTGTCTGCAGCTCTCATCACTGGTGTTAACTCTGGAGGCCCATGTCTGCTCGTCTACGGCACCATTCTACTTGCGCTTGTCTCTGTGGGCGTTGCCGTCTCTCTATCCGAGTTGGCTAGTGCCATGCCCAACGCAGCTGGGCAGATCTTCTGGGCTGCGGAACTTGCGCCCAGGCGTTATGCTCGTGCAGCGTCCTACATCACCGGATGGTTGGCCTGGGCGGGCTCTATCTGCGCCTCGGCGAGCGTGGCCCTCTCTATCTCTTCGGCAGTAGTTGGTTGCTACCAATTGTCTCACCCCGACTTGTAAGTCAACTACCCAGGCCTTAGTCAAGCAGAAAGTCCTGACACTCCTTGCCAGCGAAATCAAGACGTGGCATGTTGTCGTGTGTTATCAACTGGCCAACGCCTTCATCTTCCTCTTTAACTGTGTTGGAAAACTCCTCCCAACCATCGCCTCGATTTCACTATACACAACCCTCATCTCGTTTGCCGTGATTCTGATAGCCGTTCCGGCTTCGGCAGAGACACACCAGGACCCAAAGTTCGTCTTTGCCACATTCATCAACAATACTGGATGGACTCAGAATGGCATTGCCGTCATTGTTGGCCTCATCAATGTCAATTGGGGATTTTCTTGTCTCGACACGGCAATCCATTTGGCCGAGGAAGTCCACAGCCCTGAAAAGATGGTCCCGATTGCCATCATGGGGACCGTAACCATCGGTTTCATCACGTCATTTGGCTTCATCATCTCTATGCTCTTTAGCCTGACTAACTTTGAGTTGATCTCGACAACCGTAACCGGAGTACCCATGTTGGAACTCTTTTATCAGGCGCTCAGACACAAAGGCGGTGCCATTGCCCTTGAAGCGCTCATCATCTGCACTGGCTCGGGTTGTTTGGCTGCCTGCCATACATGGTCATCGAGACTTTGCTGGAGCTTCGCCAGAGATGGCGGCCTCCCTTACTCGAGCTTTCTTGCACGAATTCACCCACGTCTAGGCGTTCCATTGAATGCCCATGCAACAAGTTGTTTCTTGGCATCCATTTGGGGCTGCCTCTACCTTGCCTCTACTACGGCTTTCAACAGGTATGGTGTCGCTGTATCAACTATTTCCCTCGAAGCTAACAATTAGAAGCATTCTTTCTGGATGCATTGTACTCCCCTATCTGTCTTACTCCATTCCCATCACGTTTCTTCTCATCCGAGGCCGTGAAAACATACCCCATGGTCCATTCTGGTTAGGTCGTTTCGGACTGGTCTCTAATATCGTCCTTCTCTGCTGGGTGCTGTTCACATTTGTTATGTGAGTAATGATTTCTTCCTACCATCGCCCTTGTGGTCACAATATGCTAACATGAAGACCCACGTAGGTATTCATTCCCAGCTTATCAACCAGTCGAGGCAAATAGTCAGTTTGAAAGCCTTGCCTATCTTGATGTCTGATGCTGACAAAGTTTCTAGATATGAACTATGTTTCTGTTGTTTATGGCATCGTGTTTCTTATTGCGGCAGTGGACTGGTTGTTCAGGGGTAAGAAGGCATTTGAACCTCCACTGGGTCGCCACGATGAGATTGAAGGTGTCCCAGCTTGATTTCATGTATTTATCAGGTGCTGCTTGTGTGAGCTCAATGAACTGCAATGGGATCAGTACCGTTATTTATTGAAACTTGTGGTCTCTGCTTTTGTGCCAGATGCCCTCTATGAACATATAAGTACAAGTCCTCTCAGTAATGATTGCAACATATCGGGACTGTGACCATAAAAAGTCTTGTTTCGGCCACATGTACCTTTCAATCTTCGATGTTCTGCTAGCGCATTGTAGGGATTCCAAGGCAACCGATTGCGCGTTGTCCCGTTGGCATGTGTCATGGCTATGATACGTAGGTACTCAGTTATCACTTGTACTTGAAGATGAATATCGCAAGAGAGGCCAAAGCTGCACCTGATAAGAAGAATGGCTGCTAGTATGAAGGGGGCGTCAAAAGAGGCCTATGTCTCTTCGAGCAAGTTCGTATAGATTCCTTAATCATGTCGAGTTCATAGCCGTTGGTCTTGACACTATGACGACAGGACCGACGACGAAAGTAGGTGGATTTTCCCTTCCATAGAGGTGGCGGCATGATTACCATTTTTACCGCTTGCAGTAAAGAGCTGGGGTATCTAACCCGGGAAACTTAGCCCATAAGCGAAAGGTAGGTAATGCTAAGGGGGATCGCAATTTTTTGCCGAATTTGTCATAGAAATGAAGACCAGCCGATCATATATATTTTATCTCACATGAGCTTCAAAGCTCCTTACGTAGTAACACTCTTGGTTCGGGCGGCTGATAAGACACATTTACCCTTATTCAGCCCATTTTGCTTTTTTACAATGTCTGGTTCATTCCTAACTCCGATAGTGCATTTCCCAAATGCCCAAGACTCCTTCCAGTGCCCCCAAGTTGCAGGTACACACAATGCCTTCTTGGGCGATATATACGGAACGTATGTTCATAAGAACCACATAGTTAAACTGAAGATTTAACAAAAGCTGATGAGCTGTTTTAGCCAAGCTTCCTCTGCAGATCCCCTGTCATGCGGCTTCTTCCGAATGACTGCAGGCGAGTCTCTGACTGGGAAATACCCCTACAACGAAACCCTTGTCGTACTTGACGGCATGTTTGAGATGGTGGATGGTGCGGGGAATAAGTCAGTGGCGAAGAAGGGAGACGTCTACTTTTTCCCGGCTGGTAGCATGGTGACTTTTAGCACCCCGCAGGAAGGGCTGGCTTTCTACACGGTTCAGAGGGCACGAAAGTAGAGCAATAGAGAACATGAACTGCTTATTGGATACATTCTTACGTCTTCCTCAGACGCCGACAGGTATCGCACTCAGAGTTTTGCGTTCTGCCCCTTCTTCTCTGCAACATCCCACCACGGCCAGGAAGGGAACTCGTCAGGGTCAATGGTTCCGCTAAACCCGGGCTTTCTCTTCTGCATGAAACTGTTAATACCCTCCACGTTGTCCTTTGTGCCCACCGAATGAAGGAAAATCTTGGAATCCAAGACATGTGTTTCCTCCGGCGTGGGCGGGCAGTAAACCATCATGTCACGCATCAACTTGGTGCTGGCCAGTGACGTGTTCTCTGCAATATCGGCCGCCAGCTTTACAGCATAAGAGACAGTCTCTTGCGGCGTGGGGAGCAACTTTGAGAACAAGCCGCTCACCAGCGGATCAGAGGCAAGATAAGTCGAGCCCGTGGTGGCCAGATGCATTGCATTAGACAGACTGACGAGTCGAGGGAGGAAGAAAGCGCTGCATGACTCAAGGGTCAAACCTCGACGTGAGAAGGGCAGACCAACTTTGGCTTCAGACCAGGCAACACGGATGGTCGCGGGAGGGGTTAGGGTGAGACCAACTCCAGCTGCGGGGCCATTGATGGCGACAATAGTTGGCTTGATGCATCTTGCAATAAGAAGAGCAACTCGGCCACCCCTGAGTAGTTAGTAAAGTGAAAGTTGTCAGGTATAAGAGTAAACATACTGATCTCGGAATTTGTTGAATGCTTCTGGGCTCTTCTTGTGAGCGAGCAATCCGGAGAAGCCAACCTCCAAGTCAGCTCCTGCGCAAAAAGCTTTGCCAGTGCCGGTAAGAACAACTGCACGAACTCTTTCGTCGCTGTTGATCAAGTTGTAGACTGTCTCGAGCTCATTGAGAAGGTTTTCGGTTACAGCATTGTACTTGTTGGGTCGGTTCAATGCCACGATAAGAACCTTGGTTGCTGTAGGAGAGTCCGCAGGCACATGAGAGACTGAGATGTCTTTGAAGGAGAGAGAAGAGTACGAGTCAGGGGCAGTAAACGATGCCATCTTGATAGCATGGGGTAGAGTGATAGTTTGAATCAAGTCAGAGACTCAACAGAAGATATACATACTTGTACTATGATCAAGATCTCCATGTGAGACGCGGGGTACTATGGAGAGTTACCGAGGCCTCGATGTATCGAGGTAAAAAAAGAAGACATCACGGCCGGAATGTCGACGTCTTGCACTGGTGAGCGGTGATAGGTGATTGAAAATGGCCTGGGACCCACATATGGCCGAGGTGATCCAAGACACCCTACACCTGGGCATTCCCCCTCTGCAGTATCCGATCCTTCCCCACCATCTGAGCACCTCATCGCATGGTCTGACTTGGGATCCTCGGATCTGAGTGACGGCTGCGGAGCGGACTTCAACGTTAATAAGTTCCCCGATGCGGAGTTTCAGGATGCTGAGCTATTTGGACTTCGCTCTGCTGTATGACCTTATGGGCTTAAATTAGTGCATCCACATGGTTGGTATTAGTGCTATAGTGGTGAATACCCCGAGCTAAGGCTTGCCTGTTTGTCGTTGAGGAATTATGGGAGCATGACTCTTGTATTCCTCGGCTCAATTAATGGGAATATAGAGAATGGATGGTAATATTACAAGTGCTAGACGTTGTTAGCTACTAACGCTCGGGCTAACGGTTAGAGCGCATCTCCCGCTTACAAAGATAACTACCTCGGCTCCATCCTCCTCACAGACTCTATCCTCATCCTCGCACAACGACCATACGAAAAGCGATAAACACGATGCCGCTAAGCAATGACAGACCGCATAGAAGGGCCCACGTAGCATGCAAGGCTTGCAATGCTCGCAAGGTCAGGTGCACCGTCACCTTCTCCGGCCCCCCGTGCGCTAACTGCGCTGTGGACAACGTCGTTTGCGAGATACAGAGCCGCAAGCGGAGACGGTAGGCATCTCTATCATCTCGGGTATTTAGTTGCTGATTGGTTACAGAAATACGGATCTTCTGCCTGAAGTACCTAGATTAGAGGCACAGGATAGTCCAGTCACCTCTCAACAAGGACAACTAACGCCAGAAGTCCATACGTCACAATCCGAGAGCCCACAACACGGTACCGTCGTTGTAGCAACGAACTATGATCAACCCCAATGGGAGAGACCTAGTGAGCTTGATGGTCATATGCCACCAAACCACTTATCTCAGATTCAAAATTGCACTTCTGATGTGGCCAGTCGGGAAACCAATCCCATTGGAGATGAGGTCACTGGTTACGAAGCTCCGACAGCTCCATCCACAGAAGTGCATCAACCAGACCACATTGAAAGTTTCGATACACCAGCTTCGTCCGCTATCGCCAATGACACCTCAGCATGGGCCGAGACTCTCGAAGAGGGTGAGAGCCATGCTAACCGAGTGCCATTCTACCCAGGTACGTAACCCATTGATGAAACCTGGCGACTGTGAGTCCTGACGAGATGTAGGTGACAAAAGAGGACCCGCCTTTGTCATAGACATATGCAACCCTCAGCGGTCAACAAATAGCAACCATGCTTTCGTGGCCATGCCCTCAATGGAGTCTCTTCGACCAGAGGAGATAGAGTACCTTCGGTTCAAAGGATGCTTTTCTCTGCCTCCCCGCGAGTTAAGAGAAGCTCTCGTGAAAGCTTACTTCCACCACATCCACCCCTTCGAGCCGGTCCTGGACCCCGAGGAATTTTTCAACAAGTACAGCAAAGGCCATCTAAGCTTGTTGCTTCTGTGGAGCATGTTTGTGTCTGCCGCGAGCGTAAGCATCCAGGTATCGATTTTGGGCAATTCTAACAGCTCACATAGTTCATCGATGACAAGTTGTTTGCGGAAAGCTTCTATGACTCCCAGCTTGCGTTTAAGCGGACGGCATATCAGCGAGCCAAGGTGCGCTTGAGCTTCATTGTGTCCAAGTGACATGCCACCCGGCTTTGCTAAGAATTTCATAGGCGCTGTATGATGCAGACTATGAAAAGAGTAAACTGACATTAATTCAGTCCGTGTTCCTCATGGGACATTTTTACGCCAATGCTGAGGATCGTATGGGGCCTTGGCATTGGAACGGTATCGCTCTTAGTCTGTCTCATACCATTGGCCTGCACATGCTTACATCCCCAGCGCGTGAGGGCATTCAACCATCATGGCGCCGTCTTTGGTGGTGTATCTATTACCGCGAAGTATGGCTGTCACTGGGCCAAGGCCGACCAATGCGCATCTCTCTGGATCACTGCTCGACTCCGATGCCTGGACCATATGACACCAGCCCCGTGTGTCCGCCGGAGTACCGGTACTACTTACCTGAGCAACTTGGCACTCTGCTTGGCATGTGGCTAGGCTTGATCAGAGTCACGCGTGTCTTGGGAAGGATATTGTCGACCAACTATGCCATCAAGGGAGCAAAGCCTTCAAAGAACGACATTGAGAAAGACGAGAATGAGATTCGTGCCAACTGGTTCCCAGACGGAAACTACGATCAAAGTTCAGTTCTGACGACTCACTTATACCAATTTCGCCTTCATATCCTGTGAGTGTTTTGGAATGGTTAACAAGGCAGAAGCTGACTTGGAATAGGGCGGCAATTATAGTTCTTTACCGACCGTTCCTCCGTGAAATGCCCAATGGGGTTCCTGAACATGATGCCGACTCTTGGCAGACATTAGCAAATAATAAAGTTAGGGCAGCGGCTTCTGACGCAACCAGTGCTGTAAACTCGATGATGGCGGAAGATCTGATAAAGTTCACCCAGACAATTACGTACGTGCTCCAGAACCTCGTGGTACTATCCCATTAACGATTTACCAGAATCCTTGCGCTTGGCCCACCAATGCAGGTCCACCTGCTTGAACTGACGTCTTCGAGGCAATCGTCGAGCCAACTGGCAAGGCATAACCTGGCACTATGCATGCTAGCTCTAGATGGGATGCGAAAGTCTTATATCTCGGCCGACGCTGCATACAAATTATTCGACCGTGCCAGGAGTATGGTCGAGAAGACTCGACAAGAAGCCGAGGCTGCTTCACGAGAGCCGACAGTTGTGCCTGAAACGCAGGGGATTGAGAGTACGCGATGGCTTGATGATTCCGAGGGTTATGATTTTGCGTCAACGGGAATCTTTTCGTCTTTTTGGACACCTTTCACAACCTTCATTCCGGATGACTTTTCAGGAGCTTCTTCCTAGGTTCGGGGTTCGGTATTGGATATGATAATGTTATCATGATTCTGTTGTCGGCTCGGAGGCATTCCCTATATCGGAAGGAGAGCCCAGAAACAACACAAGGGGTTCTAATAGAATGTTATCTCGACAAGGTCCGGACTTTATGTCTTTCTGTCGTGATTCTAGAAAACTCCGATGATCGCCCCTTGAGCCTCGGCAGTCCGGGACTAAGTGGAACCCCATCGGAGCACTAGCCCAACAATTTAGACCGACACGTCAATACGAAACCGGAGATATTACTTCCAATGGTTACGCCGCCGATAAAAATGATGAGGCTCTTCTTGTTGAGCTTGAAGATTGTGACGTCGGAGCGGCACTGACCAATGCATTCGCCATGAGCCGAGGCACCTAAAAAAAACCTTGATTCAGGGGTTCCTTATCACGTAAAATAAAAAGATTGCGTCAATAACGAATCCTCTTCCTCGCAAACTAAGCATCATGGCCGAAACAGTCGAGATTCCTACGCCTTCGGGCTTGCCTTTGCTAGGCAACATCAAGTCAATTGATCCCGAGTTTCCGTTGGGGTCTATGGTGTCGCTTGCTGAGCAGCATGGTGAGTTTGACCTAGCAAATGAGCCGCAACCAAAATGAACTGACCATTTGTCGCAAGGCGAGATCTACCGATTGAAATTCCCTGGACGAACTGTCGTCATCGTCTCCACGCAAGCTTTGGTCAATGAGACTTGCAATGAGAAGCGGTTCAAGAAGTGTGTCAATTCAGCACTCACTGTGAGTTATGACATGTTCTCAGCGACCTTGGGCCGAGACTGATATTCTTATAGGAAATTCGAGAAGGAGTTCACGATGGGCTCTTTACTGTGGGTAGCCAATCCGACGGCAGTGATAAGGCACGCTCTAATATGAACACAGGCGAAACTCGGAGAAGAGAACTGGGGCATTGCTCACAGAGTGTTGATGCCAGCTTTCGGCCCCTTGTCGATCCAGCGCATGTTTGACGAAATGCACGACATTGCCTCCCAACTGGCTCTCAAGTGGGCGCGATACGGACCTGATTCTCCCATCATGGTGACAGATGACTTTACTCGCCTAACTCTCGACACACTGGCTTTGTGTTCCATGGGCTACAGATTCAACAGCTACTACTCTCCAGTCCTGCACCCCTTTATCGAAGCGATGGGTGACTTTCTCACAGAGGCTGGAGAGAAACCTCGACGACTGCCTTTACCTGGAATCGTCTATCGCGAGCGCGACCGAAAGTATCAGCAGGATATCGAAACCATGAGAAGCACTGCCAAGGAGGTTCTCGACGCTCGAAAAGCAGGTGGAAGCACCCGGAAGGACCTTTTGACAGCAATGCTTGAGGGTGTGGACACGAAAACTGGCAAGAAGATGACTGACGAGAGTATCATGGACAACTTGATCACCTTCCTCATTGCTGGGCACGAAACCACTTCCGGGCTGCTTTCGTTCGCTTTCTATCAGCTTCTCACGCACCCAGAAGCTTACCAGCTTGCCCAGAAAGAGGTGGATCAAGTCGTCGGCAAAGGACCCATCCAAGTTGGACACCTCTCCAAGCTCCCGTATCTCAACGGTGTTCTGAGAGAAACACTTCGTATCAACGCCACTATCCCCCTCTTTACAGTCGAGGCTTTCGAAGATACGCTACTTGGGGGCAAGTATCCTGTCAAGGCTGGAGAAACCATTCTCAACCTCCTCGCAAAATCACAACTCGACCCCACCGTGTTCGGCGACGATGCAAACGAGTTTAAGCCGGAACGCATGTTCGATGACAACTTTGCCAGGCTGAACAAGGAATTTCCCAACTCGTGGAAACCCTTTGGCAACGGCATGCGAGCCTGTATCGGAAGGCCTTTTGCCTGGCAGGAAGCTCTACTTGTCATGGTTATGCTCTTGCAGAATTTCAACTTTGTTCTAGATCCTAGCTACGAGCTTGGCTTCAAGCAGACGTTGACTATCAAGCCCAAGGACATGCACATGCGGGCGATCCTGAGAGACAACCTTACGCCGACGAGTCTTGAACGTCGTCTAGCCGGTTTGCCTGTTTCTGAAATAGAAGAGGCGAATGGGGTGAACGGCAATTCTTTTGATGCTAAAGACGGTGTCCCTATGACGGTCTTGTACGGATCTAATAGTGGAACATGCGAGTCTTTGGCACAGAGAGTTGCAACTGATGCCGCAGAGCACGGGTTCCACGTCACCAAGATCGACTGCCTCGACACGGCAAATGGAAACTTGCCCACAGATCAGCCTGTTGTCATCGTCACCGCATCATACGAAGGCCAACCTCCCGATAATGCCGGACATTTTGTTGCCTGGGTTGAGAAGGCCGACCAAGAGACTAAACCACTCAAGGATGTGTCGTATGCCGTCTTTGGCTGTGGTCATAAGGATTGGGTACAGACTTTCCATCGTATTCCCAAGCTCGTGGACAGTACTCTTGAGCAGCTTGGCGCAACTCGACTTGTCGACATAGGTCTTACCGATGCATCTGAGAACATGGTCTTCAGCGACTTTGAAGCATGGGAGGATAACATTATGTGGCCTGCTCTTGAGGCGCGTTACAACCCCGAATCCAAGAAGAGTTCTGCAGACAAGGGATTGAGCGTCAAGAGCTCCAACTTCAGGACTCTTACTCTCCGCCAAGATGTCAAAGAGGCGACGGTTGTGGAAACCAAGGTTCTCACAAACAGCACTGATGCCAAGTCCAAGAAGAGACACATCGAGGTGGAACTGCCCGAAGGCACTCAGTACACGGCCGGAGACTACCTTGCTGTTCTGCCTATTAACCCACAGGAAGTCGTTCGTCGAGCATTGAGGAGGTTCAAGCTCCCAATGGATGCCCACCTTGAGATCTCGAGCAGTACGCCGACCGTACTCCCCACGGACACGTCTGTGTCAGCACTGGATGTGTTGAGCTCTTACGTGGAGCTTTCGCAGCCGGCCACAAAGAGGGTGAGTCGAAGCAGGACAACACGTTTGACAGAATTTCAACTGACCTGACCATGAAAGAACCTTCTTGCCATTGCCGAAGCCGCGTCTGATGAAGACACCAAAGCTGCTCTTACCTCCCTATCCGAGGAAAGATACGTTGAGGAGGTCAGCAACAAGCGTGTATCAGTTCTGGAAGTCCTAGAACGGTATCCCTCCGTTGATCTACCCATCGGAGACTTCTTGCAGATGTTGCCATCCATACGGATTCGCCAGTAGTAAGTGCTTCATACTTATGTCGCCCCATCGCTTGCTGACTTTGCTTTCCAGCTCCATCTCCTCATCTCCACTGTGGAATCAGTCTCGCGCGACAATCACCTTTTCCGTGCTCAAGGGGCCAGCTTTATCAGGCCAAGGCATCTACAACGGTGTTGCAACTTCTTATCTCGACTCTCTGGCTGACGGCGACACGCTACAAGTGGCCATTCGCTCATCGCCTGCTGCTTTCAGCCTCCCATCAAACCCGGAACAGACTCCGATAATCTGCATCGCGGCTGGATCAGGGCTTGCACCGTTTAGGGGGTTCATCCAGCAACGAGCCATCATGATCGAATCTGGTCGCAAGCTTGCGTCAGGTCTCCTCTTCTTTGGTTGTCGTGCCCCTGATCAAGATGATCTTTATCACGACGAGTTTGACGAATGGCAGAAGCTCGGTGCGGTAGATGTGCGACGAGCCTACAGCCGACACGGAGATGGATGCAAATATGTCCAACATCAGGTATGGCAAGACAAGGAAGACTTTATCCAACTCTGGGAGAAGGGTGCTACTGTGTACGTATGTGGCTCAAGGGGAATGGCTGATTCGGTGAGAGAGGTTATGATTAAGCTGAAGACGGAGATGGAAAAGAGATCCGGGGGTGAGATGAGTCTCGAGGAGGCCAAGAAGTGGTTTGATGAGCAGAGGAATGTGCGATATGTAATGGACGTGTTTGATTAGGTGCGTGGAAAAAGATATACATAGACTTGCCCTCCCGGGTAAATAGACGGTTCGGATGGCGCCAGATGGAACCTGGCCCCCTTGTTTGAGATTCTCGAGCATCGCACTATGACATTTTTTATCTGCCATTATGACAAGAATCCAACGGCGTATTGAGAGCATATAGCATATCAGAACAGTCTTGGGAAGGGTTGTTGGAATGATGTGATGCAGAGCAAAAAATACATATATTTCCTTGCTGCGGTAAGATTGCCTACACAATTCGGCAAGGATCTAAGCCAATTGCGGTTAACACACCGCCTAGCCTACTCTGGCGACAGTATGATGATATCAGCGGCTTAGGGCATTAGTGAGGCAGTCAGATAGTGCCTTAGCAGTGGGACGAGCACGCGATGGCTGAGTGGCTGTCTTGGCTGCAGAATGGCCCTTGGTGTTCTAGACTTATTCCATGTGGGACCGATCAACACAGCCGCTAAGCCTTAATAAGTAATAGATCATCAGCCCAGGGGTCGTCACGGTCCTGGGTAACCTAATTTCCCTCGCAAGGGAACCCAATATGCGAAGTAAATACTCGCATTTTTACAACTTGGTTGCACTTAATACCCATGAGAATATTGATTACTAGACATAGCTTATACCTCAATACGAAACAACGCCAGCATCCCCACTGCCAACATAAACCTAGCACGACCAGTTTATCCCTTGGGAACCTCAAGACTGTCACCCTTCTTCGAGCTAGCTTGCGTCAAAGGGCTAGTTGAACGGTTTTCTCCTTCCACACCATCGACCAATGAGAGTGCCGGAGATGGCTGATTGCTATACTCTGCCGGAACTTTTGGCACATCACTCCCCACCAGCTCATACAATGGAGAACCCTTCCCTGTCTGGCCTACCGCTTCTTTCGATTCAGATGGTAGTTCATGGAAGTGATTAACGTCGCCCATTAGTTCTGGAGGGGGCTTGAGTTCGATGGCATCGGCATGCAACTCGCTTTTGCCGAACCCAGGAGAGTCTGTGCTTGTATCAGTCTCCTCATTTCGCGTTGGCCCATTTGACGGTTGCTTTGCGGGTTGTCGACGTCTTCGGATTATGAAGAAGGCTACGGCGGCAGCGATAGCAGCGACAGCAGCGACAGCTCCAATAACAATGCCGACGATTGCACCAGTACTCAATGAATTCTGTGCCTTGTTGTCGGAAGAATCATCGTCATCTGACGGATCTGAATCTTTTCCGTCATCATCCTTTCCGTCATCAGAATTCGAAGTGGACTTGGAGCCCTTGGGAAGAATGGTGACGAGATTCTCCTCTGCTCCATCATCCCAAGTGCACTGTGATACGTTAAACACGTGTCGTTCATAGTCGGCCGTTAGATAGCTATATGAAGGTCAGTATCAGCCACAGAACAGCAATTTCTGGGAACGGCTTACGCTTCTTGCAGAAAGGTCCGTCCAAGCGTGTACTGTGACTCGTCCGCGGCAAGCTTGAGAGGGAAGTAATAGCTACTCTTCTCAACCAACGGATATTCCGCTCGGAGCGCGAATGCCTGGTAAGGCAGCGTGATTGTGACGGTATCGCCACCATCGAGAACATCTGACAAACGAAAGGAGACCTCGGCGTCCGACTTGAGAAGCGAGTTGTGGTGCGTATCGTTTATCAGGTATAGGTTGGTATCTTCGTCAAGGGTGAGGTCGAATGCGGATTCAAAGGCTTCGACTGCTGATTTTGGTACCCAGATGTTGGGATCCGTCGAGTCAATGTAAATATTGATGGGTGAAGGTAGCAGAGAAGCCTGATTCTTGCCGCTATAGGTAATTGCTTGAAGCGCTACAACAAGATCGCGGGTGATGTCGTCGGCCATGGTAAACGTAACGGCATTTTCGGTAAAACGAGAGGTATCGTAGCCGGAGAAGATCAACTGACCATAGACCTTTTTCAGACCTAGAGCATGTTAGCAACCAACACATGTAGCAGATCAAGCCACTCACGATAGATTGCTCCTGCAGTGTAGCTCCAGCTGAGAGACGGGATGCGCTTCTGGTCTTTTAGAGTGGTAATGAATGAAGGGGCAGAAAAGTTGCCAAGGGTTGTGAAGTTCAACGGTTGGTTGTTGATGCCAAAGATTCCCCTGGATTCAAGTCAGTTATCGGGGATTGCATCATGGATCGTCACAGCTCACAAGTAGAATGGAGATGCCGTAGCAATGCCACCAATAGTTTGATTCTTCATGGTAATACCTCCGCTTCCATCCACAAGGCCGACACCAAGGACATCCAAGCCAAATTGCGCCGGCTGTTGATATCCTAGACTTGCCCCTAGGCCGACTTCTCCATCATTGATCCCAAAAACGCCAAGATTGTGCCATGTCGAGGACTCGTTTGGGTTGAACAAGTTGCCTCGCGAAACGGCACAATTCTTAGGGACATCGTCAAAGATTCTTTCTGAGCAGCCGTATTCCGAAAGAATCACCAGCGTCTCTGGTGCGGCTGTGGACACGAGAACTCGGGCATCTTGGTGTGTTGTACCGACTCGAACGTTGAAACTACTCCAAGGACCATCATTCCCCTCGCTGGGTAGGCGTTAAACCAAAATATCCTTTCAACTCGCTCATAAGAGACTTACAAGTACTGGCTGGGGGGTATGACAATTGCTGAAGGGCTGCTGGTTTGACAAGTTGGCAATGAGGCCAATAGTAAACTTGCTACTGCAGCTGCCAAGCGAAGGCGCCGGGATGACATCTTTGTCTCCGTTGATGCTAAAGAAGAGTAAAATCCAAAGAACTCCCCTCAAGCGCCATCGTGAGATACTGGGCCTGGGACAGAAAATCAGGCTCGGCTGTCGGGAAGCACTAGCCTAGGGGTAAGAAGCAGGCTGTGAGCCTGCATGGGCTTGGCATGGATCTAATTAAACCTGCGCCGCAGAAGATGCGCCGAAGTGTTCCTTCGTGCTCATATGACCACTTTCACTATCCAGAATCAGCACTAGAAGCCGGTGTGGCTGTCTTGACCCCTTGTCGGTTGTTAACCGAGGCGGGTACACTTTATCTGTTTTTCTTATTGTTATCTGCAATATTGGCAATAGGCCAACAGCCACGACAACAAAAGGCACAGCAATAAATACATGAGGCATTAAAACTCAACATCGTCAGGCGGGTATGCGGCATGGGTCAGAGCCTGATGTTGTTGTCTACAAACTGATTGATGGTTGTGTTTGCAATGGCTCGACTACCCCTTGATTGACAGAAGTTTCAACTCTCTGGTTAAAAAGCAACCCTACGCCTGTCAACTCACGTAAAACGGGCGTAGGGCTTAGCTTGATGTGAAACTCTGGTGCTTCAGGGTCCAGGGGAAACCTCAGATGAGGCTGCGTGGCGGTCTGAGCCTGGTGGAGGGTGTCACTTCACTAGCCCTGATTCTCAGCCGCAGTATCCACCGCTACCACTCCTGACGGCTTGGCCCCCAACAGGCAACAGTGAATAATCGGGCTGGTGGACGAGAACGGCTATTCTTATCCGTTCTCTTTACTAGAGCGTTGCCCTCTGTCAACCGTAAACTTCGCTTAGCTATTGAGTTTGCTAAGATTGCCGTCGCTCTTTACTTTCACTCGTTCTCAAGTTGTTGATTTTGTTCGATTTGCATTTCCACGCGACTTTGGTTCTATTCTAATGATGTGGACACTTCTGGGGCTGTTAGCCGTTGGAGCTCAGCATGTTCATGGTATGGAAAACACAACTCGAACGGAAATAGGGGTTATCTAACTGCCGCAGCTGTTGCCATCACCCCCTCGAACTCGACGGCCAGTACTATCACAACACAGAGTGAATCCGCTACGATCACTGCAGCTCCATCCATCGACGAGAACGGCATTACAGTGAACACCTGTTCATACATCAACACCACCGATGGAGAGACTCTCTGGAACTCTCCTTACTGCAGCATGTCAGTAGAAACGCCAAACTAGTGGTAAGATCCGCTAACCTGTCACTAGGTATGCCGGTACTGTCGATCTAATCTACTGGCCCACCAATGGCAACCACTCGTACCCATCTACATTCGTCGACACCGAAACCGACTACACGTTGTAAGTCCTAGTTGATAAAGTCATCACTCAGACCGCCGGCTAACGATGATAGCCATTCACCGTCTGTCTATATGATTGTCAACACCCTGTACGGCTGGAATGAATGTGGTCCCCTCGGGCCCTCAACCAGCCGAGCAATCTTCGGCTTTGATCTGGATCAGGTTTCAACCCTCGTGCCCTACATGGATTCCGAAGACGCAACCACACGAAGATCAACACGGCAGCTGTATCTCAGTGACTTGGGAATAGACTGCGACGGCAGCTACAATAGGACGCATCTGGCGACCCAAACCGCCCCTATCAAGGATGATGATACTCGTTGCAACCCCTTCCTGGCTGTCCCAATGGATGCAAAGCGGTGGGGATATCCTTACTGGAAGCACTGTGGTATCAAAAACAACAAATTCGGACTTTTCGACCCTCCATATGCCGTGAAGCCTCTTGACAACTTGATCCCAGTTACAGCAACAACGGCGGACTACAACCCAAAGACAACAGCCGCATCGACCAAGGCTACCGCTGCCCCTGAGCCAGGACCGACCAAAGTGGAGTCCTCTAACCCAGAACCTACCAAGGATGACCCAGAGGAGGAGGATGAAGAAGAAAAGCCAGAACCTGGCAAGACTGAGGCAGAGGGTGAGAAGCCAACTGCAGGTGGAAATGAAGGTGAGGAGGGCAAGATGATCGAGGAGCCCGGCTCTGAGCCAGAGAAGACCAAGCTCGCTTCACCAAACACCCCCTCCAAGGATAGTGAGGCCGGCGAGGAAGGCTCGCATCCTGGCTCCGAGGAAGGCTCGCATCCTGGCTCCGAGGAAGGCTCGCATCCTGGCTCCGAGGAAGGCTCGCATCCTGGCTCCGAGGGAGACAACACCAACCCCACTTCACCAAGCACGCCCTCACAGAATTCTGGTGCCGAGGCTGGCGCACAACCTGGTTCCGAGGGAGAAAACACCAGCGGTGCTTCTGGAAGCACTCCCTCAGAGAATTCTGGTGCCGGTGCCGGTCAGGACGGCTCATCCTCTGAGGCAGAGAACACCAACCCTGGTTCAGCAGGCACTCATTCCGAGGGTTCTAATGCCAATTCCGGCCAGGATGGCCAACAATCTGGCTCTGAGGGCTCTGAGGAAGAGGACACCAAGGGAGCTTCGGGAAGCAACCCCTCCAATGGTTCTGATGCTGGTGCTGGCCGGGATGACTCGGAAGGCGCCGACTCATCCCAGGCCGCACCCGGCTCCGAGGGCAGTTCTTCCGGTGACGGCAGCTCCTCCGGTAACGGCCAGAACGACTCCGATTCCAAGGGTGGCTATGCCGAAATTGATCCCACTGAGTATTCTGGACGCGTCGTCTCTACCATGACTGGCGAGCAGATTGTCCGCCTTGGAACAGCTGGCCTCGAGATCGTTGACGTCGAGGCCGGCAAGACCTCTACCTACGTCGTTCCAGCCGCTGGAGTCACAGACCACCAAACTACGTACGCTCCTGCAACTGTTGCTGTTTATAGTGGAACGACTTTGACTCTGGGTGGCCCTGAGATCACTGTCACAGGAGCGGTCGTGGTAGTGCCACATGGTTCTGAGCCAACTGGAGTTGCTGAGCCAACGCTCGCTGTCGTGGGTTCCTCATCTGGAAACAGGATCACCGGTAGTTTCCTTGGCCTGGGAGTCTCTCTTCTCCTGGTGCTTTGGGTTTAGATAGATTCAGGGATTTGATCGTCATGTCCAACCTTCTCGATCGCTCGGGGTGGTCGAACCAGGGTCTTGTTGTAAAAAGAGGGTGTAAATTAATTGAAGACTCATAGCTCAGTCCTACCTAATCGAGCGCTCCTCAATTGTACTAATACTCGCTACATGTGTATCACCTAACCTTGAAGGGGGTGTTCCAGGACCAGCTTCTCCTGGCTGGCATCCCCACGGGCAACCCGCTCGATCGCCTGAATTCCTGCCTCGCCTCCAACGACAGTGGTGACAACTGGCAGCTTGACAGCTCTATCCGCCGTCTTTAAGAGATATTCCATGATTGTACGAACGCGCTTAGGTGCCTCTGGGTCCTGGGCGCTCCCATGGCTGTGAGACTGCCACTAGGACGATACGACGTACAAAACTTGTAGTCCGGATCCGCCGCAACGGGGAGGGTGCAGACAAGGCGAATCTCTTCGGATTGGTCAGCCAACAAAGCCCTTTGCCAACGAGGGGGTGCTTTCTCCGCGGTGACGCATGTCCCATAGCGCCCTTTCCAACAGTATCAAAAGCCATGCCAGCTTCGCCCCGAGTGTCTTTTGCATTTGCTGAATGTCTTCCACAATGGTGGGACTCTTGTAGTCAAAAAGTGAGTAGCTCCGAGATGCTTGAGGTGGCGTGATTTTTAGCCGAGGCTGTCGCAAAGATGAACTCGACTCCAGCAGCCTTGGCGATTTGGATGGCCATGTTGCCCACACTACTGGCACCTCCCCAAATGAGAATCCCCTTCGCAGCTGGATCAAGACCCGAGATACCTGCGTCAGGGAAGCCAAGTCCAATGCTGTTGAACAAGGCATCGACGGCAGTGTGGGCTGCCATACAGATGACGCCCGCATCCTTTAGTGACAATCCCTCTGGCACCTTGTAAAGGAGCTCAGTTTTAGCAATTGCCAAGTCTTGGTGCGTTCCCAGTGAGGTCGGCTTCGGAAACGCAACGGGAGCAATGCCGCAAACAGCATCTCCCACGACAAAGGGAGAGTTCGGATCTGTCTGTTCGACAGTACCAGACAGCTCGAAGCCGGTAACGAAGGAGTGAAGGCCCATGTAGAAAAAGTTGAGGTCGCATGGGTTGATGCCTGAGTACTTGACTCTAATCAGACATTCTGATTCCCCGAGGGTGTAGGTGTCCGTGACAGGTTGAACGATGAGCTTGCCATCGGCGGTGAGGTAGATTGACTTGGGTTGGTCTGCCATTGTTGCTGTTGAGGTGATTTCTTGGTTGCTTGAGTGTCTGGTTTGGATGGTTGATAATTAGCAACAGAGCACAGTTATTCATCCCATTTTATATTGACCCTGGGCTGGCGGGCGGAATCGTAAGATCGTGCCGACGGGGAAGCGTCTCTCCTCCCAGAAGTTGAGCACTCCCGACGTTCGGGATAACATCAAGCCTTTCAACTATAATTTCTCGATAATCTTGGTCAGCATTCATCGTTGTGGGTCGTATTCCCATGCTCTAGAAACCATGTCAAGCTCGTCAAGTAAACCTAAAATCGTATGGACATATCTTGGAGTCTTATGGCCGAGCCGCGAGAAGCCTCTGCCGTGTGCCTAGGCCAAGGTAGTGGCGGTTCTCGGGCTTTGGGGGTCTTATCTCCGCGCGAGGATCCGGCTGAGCTAGGCATGGGAACAAGCTTGAGCTTTGACATTGGGTTGGATATCGGTACTAAGTGGATCGCACGTCTTGAATATTGGGCTTCTTGGTACGGAGTAAATACACACCGGATTGACTGTCAATTTTAACCCATAAATCTGTTCGTATGTCTCCTTGAGCAAGCCCAATAATTTTCTACGGACGAAATCTATCTTGCATTTACTACACCTGTGCTCTCATTTTTGGTCAGATGTGTGAATAAAAAGGGATCCAGCCGCTTTATCAGCTCACGATGTCCCTCGTCCGCCGGCCTCACCAAATAGCACCCAATGACCATCCCCAAGCAAAAGTCCCAGGCTGCAAGATCAGATATGCGTGTAAAGTCGGTACACTTCACGACCAAATCCGCGGCTGTGCCGACTGTTCGCCCTTGTTGGGGGAATGCCGCATCATCACTATCCCAGCATGAGGCCGGGGAAGGAATCTGAACTTTGAGCATGCTGGGAGTCAAGTAGTCAAATGGCTTGAATTGCGGAAAGTGAGACATGAGAAGGGAGTTGAGATGAACGTGGACTTTGAAGTGTAGGAGTGCAAGCCTCTCTCTGTCAGTATCATTCGTTGGCTGGGTAAGGACTGGCCGCTTACCGCTGGTAGCCCTCACGGATTATGGGATTTGTGTTTTTATCGTTGATCAATGCCTGATCATAAACGCCCATGGCGTGGAATAATTGCCACACATGCTTGCTGTTGATTATAGCCGAGGGGAATGTCTCTGCTCCACGATATGTCGAAAGGATCAATGCAATGAGAAGTACCTTGAACGGAGCGAGAAACTCGGGCTTAGGTCCAGGCGAATCTTCTCTAAAGGCTTCGTGAAACTTGAACTAGAAAATGGTCAGAGTGGCCTGATTCACTGGGCTCTTGAGGCTCACAAGTTGCGCGTCAAGAACCTTGAGCAAAGCATCATGGTAAAACCGGGCCTTGTCTCTCGTTTCTGGAGTACCGAGCACCCATAATCCAGCAGTCAAAACTGCTGAAGTCAATTCTGGGTAGTCTTTTGATTGTAAAAAGGCCTTTTTATGCAAGAGAGGCCAGTGTGGATGAAAGTGGAGGAAGTATGCAGCTTCAAACTCGCTTCGAGATGGCGATTGGAGCAACTCGGTTGTTGGATTTGAAGAAAGATTCAATCCAGACAGCCCTTTGTTAAGCAGAAAGTCCAGCTTAATAAACGAGGTCTCACTGGGCTTAGGAGGAGGCGAGGTCTCTTTCGATGGTTCTCCCTCCTCAGTCCGTTCAGCGGCTTCCTCACCCTGATGACTGATGGCTTGATGGCGTTTGAGCAGATCACTAAGCAGATTCAGTACTTGGAATGAATGCAAACATTAAGACACACACCTTCGATTGAACGAAGAGGGACATGAGGGACAAGCAAATTGGCGTAGATTCAGGTGATCCCTTTCATGACGTAAGAGATGCTCCTTTTTCTTGTAAGAGCGGGCGCATCCTGCATGAGTACAGTGGAATCGAGATGGATCGGAAGACATCGGAAGACGGGGAGTTGAGAAGTCCGAGAGAAATGACCAAGTTGACAAGTTGAGAGGGAGAGAATCACTCACGATGTGGGATGTGGGATTAAACTTGACAAGCATCCCTGACTGAGACAGACACGCCATGTGGGATCTTGGCTTTGCAGGGGGGTCAAACGATGTGGGATGTGGGATTTCGGCTTTTCCTATTTCGGCCAGCCCGGAATCAATTTAGTCACCCTACACCCGGCTTCACTCTTGTGAGGTCACAGCAAAGGACAGTGCCAAGTGGGAGAAGTGGATGATTATTCATGAGCCCGGAGACTTTGCGGGATAGTATTGTAGTATAGAAAGCTAGAAGTGAATATCCAACCACTACGCATGTTATTTTCATCTCAGACGTTGCACCATCGAAATTTTCCAAATCTCAACCTTCTCAACGCACCAAAATGACTACTGTTCTTGTTGCTGGTGGTACCGGTAGCATCGGGAGGGCTATCGTGGAGGCTCTTGTAGAACAAGGGAAATTCAAGGTCATCGTCCTCGGACGCAAGGTTAGTACTGACAATTCCAGATGTTGAACGATGGATACTATCCTCGGCTAGTCCAATGCTGAGCTTGAAGAGCGCCTCGGCGCCCAGGTCGTCGCATCAGATTACGGAAGTGTCGATGGCCTCGTCTCAATCTTGGAAGAAAACAAGGTTGATACCGTCATTTCAGCCCTTGGCGGCCTCGCTCCCCCAGACGCCGAAAAGGCTCTCATCCACGCTGCTGAAGCATCGAGTGTCACTCGTCGATTCATCCCCAGTGTCTTTGGAGTCAAATACCGTCCCGAGTATGTCTAGCCCCTTTTTTCACTACGGAGTTAGTTTCTGACTGCTGGTAGTCAAGCCTGGTTCCCTGCAGCTCAGGCTAAGTTGGCAGCCATGTCCGAGCTCGAAGGGACCAAGCTGGAGTGGACCATCGTCTGCAATGGCTTCTTTCTAGACTACTGGGGCATGCCCAAGGTCAAGTCGTATCTTAGCCCCATGACCCTGTTCATCGAACCGGCTTCCAAGGAGGCCGCCATTCCAGGATCCGGAAACACTCCTGTTGTGTTCACCTACAGTCGGGACGTCGCCAAGTTCACGGCGGCTTTGTTGACGTTGGATAAGTGGGAAAGGGAGTCGTACGTCATTGGTACCAAGCTGTCGCTGAACGAGTTCCTTCAGCTTGCCGAGGAGATTCTGGGTAAGTGTCGTTCCTGCAACAACTAGACTGAGAAATGCTAACTCTGTGAAATACAGGCGAATTCAAAAAGACTCATGACTCTTTGGAACTACTGAAGTCAGGTAAGATCACTGAGCTTCCTGGTCACCGCTATGCGTATGAGCATTTCCCGAAAAGAGCACTGCAGGGAATGCTTGCCACTTTTGGACTTCTTTTTGATGAGGGGCAATTCGACTTTAAGCCCGAACGCAGCCTCAATGACATCTTTCCGGAAATCAAGCCTGTTTCGGCCAAGGAGATGTTGGAGATTGGATGGAAGAACTGAGTGGTGGGTTATATGTCGAACGTCAAATACTCTTTGCTGCTCATGGCTGGGATAATATTCATCCATATATCCGTAGTTCATTGACGTGCATTCACAATTTGTCAAGTAACATTAGGACATGTTGAGTAAAAGAGAATAAGTATCATTGAAAAGCTCCTTGGCATTATCCTAACCAAGTCCTAAACTGCCAAGTCTGTAAACCATCTTAAGAATAGGCAGCCTGCATGATCATCTTGATCAGGTCCATGTCTTCCCGAGCATCCACAGCTGAAGTCTTTGGGGACATCTTGTTCGTTGCGCAATGATAAAAATCCAGAAACTCGAGCGTGAAAGGGTCCTCGTAGGTCTTTCTGATCGTGCGCTCCTGATACCCGTCGCCCTTGGCACTGTCAATCCTCTCCCGAATGGTCATAGTTACAGGGAGTCCCTTCACATAAGGGGTATCGTAATCGATGCGCACAATCTTTTTTCGAGAATAAATCTCGATGTGAGCGTCGAATCTCGGCACATCAATAATGCCAGATTCGTACATGACTGGAAACCCCTCATACTGGAACAGAACGTTCCAAATTGGCAACCCGAGTGATGCGCCGACAACTCGTGAGGGCATACCAACCATCTCACGTAAAGCAGAGAAGTCATGAACGCCAAGTCTGTGAGAGGAACGCCAAATTTTAGCAATGGATACTATAACCTGTGCCAAGGGCTGGGCGACAACGTGACTTACCCCGTGAACAGCCTGAACAAGGTCATTGCTTCTGACGTTGCTTCAACGCCGCATTCGTCAACAAGCGCCTTCTTGACCATTTCTTCTTCAACTGAGTGCATGTCTGCAACTGATTCCTTTGAGAAGTCGGTATACTTCTTTGGGAATATGCCAGACTGGTCGACGAAAGAACTGTTCTGCCCAATGATATCTTTCCAATGTTAGTTGCTTATGCCTTGACTCACCGATCGGTTGTCAACTCACCTCTAACCCGTATGTACTCTACCTTGTCCATACTTCCGACTTCCTCCAAGGCATCCAGGAAAGCCTCGGCATATCTTCTCTGGTATCCCACAAAGACCTTCGCCTCGAAGCTCTTCTCTGCAGCGATGATGGAATCCAGGTCGCGATAGTTCAGGGCGAGAGGCTTCTCCACAAAAACATACTTGTTGTGCTTCAGGGCTAGGATAGCTTGTTCAGGATGGAAAGCATTGACATTGCAGATGACGATAACATCAGTATCGGGAGAAGCGATGAGTTCCTCCGGACTTGTCGTAGTTTTGGGTGTTCCTCCTGCAACCTTCTTGCTGCAGTGGTCTAGAGCTTGCTGAGATACATCACAGATGTAAGTGATGTGGTAGCAGCTAGAGAGACTGTTCAACACGTGAATATGGGATACCTATCACGAGAGATGAGCTTTGTATGAGAAGAAGGATAAGGTAGGTGCTGTGATACCTGGGCAATTTCTCCCAAACCGATGATCCCGACTCTAAGAACCTTTCCAGTTCCATTGACCTCTGGTACTCCAGCCATGATGAGTGGATAAGCGAATCGAACGGAATGTTTGACGCCAGTGAATTCTTCTAGCTTGGCTTCGAGTCTCAAACAACTCCTAGTAAAGTTAATACGGCATGATCATGCAGTTCTCAGCATTCAATAAATACCTCCCCCTATCACCGCGATGTATCGTCTACTCTGAGAAGTTCTGATACCCTGTGCATTTTCCCGTAGTTGACCCCTTGTTGTCTGGAGTCTGGGATTTCGCCCCCATCCCGCGAGTCTTACACGACAAAAAATCCTTCCTGTGAGTAAGAACTCCGTAAGCTAGGTCCGATGCAACGCCGCGCTAAACGATCGGTGCAGCGGGCCGCCTTATGCAGTAAGATACAAATGTAGATGCTGCTCACTGCATGACGGATAGACGCGATATCTAACCATTGAACGCGCGTTAGCGGCTTTATCATCGGAGATAGAGACGCGTGTGCAGATGTGCATATGCATGAGACACACGGTTATCCGGCCCGTGATATCTACCCCAGAATCAGCAATTAGAGAGACCTTGTATCATATGGTCTGGACTTCTGAGTCAGGGGTAAGCATTCAACTCCTACGGAGCTCGAAAAGACGGCAAGTCATCATCCGTAATCATCATGGCATGGCGCTCGGAGAATCGGGATGAATTGCGATGGGTAAATGGAGAGGTGTGAGCATTACTGATAGTCTTGATCTCAACCGGAGAGATTGGGTACGCCTGCATTACATCTAAGCTGTTGTTGCTCGCCATTATCCCCAGCTCCAACGCAACCTGACTGGCTGAAGGCCGAGTCTCCCTAGACCATCTTTCAAACCCCTCTATCAATCTTGTGCATACCTCTCCCAACATGACTGAGCCGAATGGAACCAATTCGCCATGGCGTATCTACTTGTACGGCGCTGGTTCTATCGCATGGCGACATGGCGTCGCAGCAGAAAGCCTTGGTCTTGATGTCCAACTCTTCGCTGCCGACCCCTCGAAAGATGCTCGAGAAGCATTGCTCGCCAAGTTTCCCAAAGCCATCATCTTTGAAGATGCCGAGGCAATGCTTGCCAGCTCTGAAGGCCAAAAACGCGACATTGTCGTGGTAGCTGTGCCTCCGTGTCTTCACCACGCGGCGACACTTCTTGCCTTCAAATCCAACCGCCATGTACTCTGCGAGAAGCCTCTGGCAACCTCGGAGACCGAGATGGACGAGATGCTAGCTGCCAGTGATAGCTCCAATCGCATTTTTGGAGAATGCAGCTTCCGATATCTCGGAAACGGAGCCTTGGATCGCGCTCGTCAGTTGATTAAGACTGGTGGTGTTGGCTCTGTTTACCACGCGCGCTTCGTCAACCGCCAGCCGCGAGCTCGAGCTGGTATCGAGTACCAGCCATCGAGCAGATGGTTTCTACAAAAGGAGAAATCAGGCGGAGGAACCATCTTCGACTGGGGTGTCTACGATCTCACTATGTTCTTCGACGTTCTCCGTCCCGTTGCTGCCACGGTCAATCATGCATGGTTAGCCACACCAAAGACTGGTGCCGATCCGCCCGAGACTGCCATATCGGTCGAAACACACGCTGGTGCATCTTTGACGTTGACACTGGAGGACGGCTCTGTCATTCCATTTGATTGGGAGCGAGCGAGCGGTTTCCATGGCGACCCTCAGGTTGCTCTCAATGTTGACGGCACGGCTGGGGGTTTGACCTGGAAATGGGTTCCGACATTTGACTACAAGGATGAAGTCGATCAGGAGAAGGAAGGCTTTAAGCTTGTGCACTATGTCGATGTCGATGGCAAAGTCGATGCCAAGGAGGAGAAGTTCCCCGCCTTTGGATGGGAGGACGCAAACCACCGCCTCTTGCTGTCCTTTATTGATCTGATTGAAGGTCGCGAGAGCGTGGCTCTTTCTAGGAGTAGGCTCGAGTTCAACTTTTCTGTGGTATCGGCCATTTACAAGTCGGCCGCGGAAGGCAAGCCTGTTCATGTTCAGCTAAAGTAAGAGAGTCCGAAGTAGATGAATGAATTGAATGATCGGGATTTGATCGAGTTTTGCATAAAATGCTTCTCATACAATTTATTGACCGCTGAAAAGAGTGAAAAATGTTTTCAGGCGAAAACGGACTGGAAGGGTACTTGCCGGCAAGCTCGCTGCGACAGCGACTGTTAAAGCATTTCATGTTACCAGCCCCGGGCGCTTTTCTCTGAAAAACAACAGATTTTGACGCTATAGAAAGCTAAATCAGCCATGAAGTGAAATGATAAATGTGCTTGTTTTCTCGCACGCCTCATTTGTCCGTCCATCCAAGTCCCCATCTCTGTCAACAGAACTAATTTTCCTTTCTCCCCCCCTTCCGTGACATGATAGCTATTCGAGTTCCTACACTCAATACTTCTCGCTGCCGCCAGACGAAACCGTCTGTGGAGTTTCCTCCTGATCGACCCTGGCCTTAGACGTGCGGAATCGGAATCCAGCCTCGTTCCACCGCTTCCCAAAGCCATATCCGGGATGCCAGATGGTCAAAAAGAGGCACGCAAGTATAACCATGACTCCATCGAGAATCATGAACTCGATCTCTTGGTTCGCTAGCTTCCCGGCGAAGCCCTCGCTCAGCTCAACAGATCGGAAGACGGTTCGGATAAACAAGCATGCGGTTGCGCCGAAGAGAGCTGTACTGTTCGTTAGTTTATTGAAGGGGAGTTCACTTGGGTCCTGGAGGCATACCGAATAAGAACAGGTTGAATTTCTTGCTGTGGACAAGGTCGGCAAACTCGGGGTTGTGAAGTTCAGGGTGCTTTCTGACGCGCCAGAAAAACTCGAGACTGCAGGCAGAGAATGCAAACAAGCAAGCGACTTGGATGGAGAGGCCAGCGACGAGAATGTTTGTTCCAACGTCGATCTAGAATTATCGAATTGTCAGTATTTTCTAACCAAGCAATAACAACCATCTCTGTTCCTACCATGTGTTGGTTGGTCACAGGCGTGGAAGCAGCAATGCCCCCGCCGACGGCCTGGACAACAAGACTGACGATGTCGCATCCCAAGAAAAAGGTCGTGTAGGTTCGAGGCTTAATCCGACTGATGGCCTCCCCGTGGATCACAACGAGCCGTCCAAGAGTCAAGTAGATGGCAGCGGCGATGAAGACAGGACCAATAGTCAGAGTGATGAGGTACCACAAGAAGTAGTCTCTGCTAAAGGGGTTCCCGTTCAAGAGCACTCGAGAGATGTAACCGACCGTTTCGGTAACCAAGCCGAGGCACATGGTGATCATGAAGATTCTCGTCTTGTGCCGAATGCCCAAGTACACCTGGGCGATTGCCAGAATGGCCATGACAGCCAGGAAGACTGCATTTCCGGCCACGGTCGGCCGGTACCGGACATAGCCCCAATCTTTGACGGAGCAGGTGTCCAGGGTGCAGACAAACCCTTCGATGTAGCCTTCGGGGGCCGACATTTTGGCCGGAGTCTTTAGAGATGCGCGGTTCTGGTCGGAGTGGAGGAGTTAGTTGGTGTGGAAATGAAAGATCTCCTGATTGCTCGTATTTAAAGCCATTAACAGACCCGAAGTGAAGTGCCTGGAGAGAAAAACGCTGTTGCAAGTGGGAAAAATTGCTAAAGGAGTTGAATAGTTTGTTTGTTGGTTGCTCCGTTAAGCGTTGTTGGTCGTAGCCGAGTCAGAGTAAGCGGCCCAGCTCCTCCTTCGGCTTGGCTCCCCTATGTTCCGGCCGTTCAATCCGAGAGGATTTCTGCCGGCCCGACAAGGATTCGAGACAAGAGAGAAATCCAAAGAGTGTGTGGTTTAGCCGTCGCTATTGGTGGCCCCAGGGATATTTGGCTAAATTACTCCGTGAGCAATCCCCCACTCTGCATCGCTTCCCCATGGGGGTCAGCCAAGAGCAGGGATCAAGACCCTTAAGCTAAGATTAGCCACGGATCGTCGTCCCGTGAAGCTTGTAGGGCTTGCCGCTCCTTGGCTGCAGTACTACCCTGTGCCGCCCGGCAGAAGCGCCTCCGTGTCCAAGTCTAACCAAGATAGACGCACGCGGCTGATTTTGTCGAGATGATGCAGATGCAGCATATCTTACGTATGATTGGAACCATAGTTTCTGTTGTTGTTGAGGGCATTTACAAAGTCCTACGGTTCATGACATGGTTCGGAAGACTCGGGATCAATCTAGGGCGCCAGAGCTACCTATCACCTCACCGGATTCACAAGTTCCCTGAGGACATGCAAGTGATGAATGACTACTGCTTATCAACCGGATCCTAACGTGGAGATGTGCTGCGCTTCGGGCCGTGAACGATTGCGACTGGCCTCATGAACCTCACCATCAATCGTACCCCTTATCTTCACATCTGTTTTGTGAGGCATCGTTGAGGTCTAGGGCCACGGCTCCTTCGTCCGTGTCCCGTCAACTCTCAATTCCGAAGGCTGACATGCGGTCATCGAGGCTTGTCTTTACGCAAGAAGGTTTAGCTATCAGCGAGGAGGGCTTGGTCCTTGTTCGAAATGGTGCGCTTACATTTTCTCAGCTTGTGGAGTCTGGTTCGAGTTCATCATAGACAGTGAGTTCACGACGGATGCATGCTGTTCAAGGCTGAATAAAGGTAGAGATAAGTAGTCTGGGCCTTGTATTAATAGGAGCCTCCCCGTGCACAATTTTCACTGTAGAATTATCTGTAGCTCAAACGAACCAAGGAGAATCCAGTTCTTGCCCATTGCCGTCTTCATTTGTTAGATCCCTTTTCTTCAGATCTCTTTTGGGCAGTTGTTGGTTGCAAACATGTCCGAGTTGAGCCCCAGCCCAATTGCTATCATTGGCATGGCATGCCGTCTACCCGGTGGTTCGGACAACCCAGACAAACTCTGGGACATGCTGTCCGAGGGACGGACTGGCTGGCGTGAGATTCCCGAAGACAGATGGAACAAAGATTCCTTCTATCACCCTGACCCTGAGGCCAAAGAGGCCGTTAACTTCAAGGGACTCTACTTCCTAGATCAGGATATCACTGCATTTGATGCACGCTTCTTCAATATCCACCCCCATGAAGCTCACTGTCTCGACCCGCAACAACGCATCTTGATGGAGACAACATACGAGGCACTTGAGAATGCTGGCCAGACACTTGCAGGAATTAAAGGCTCCGACACTTCTGTCCATGTCGGAGCCTATGCTACCGAGTAAGCGCCCGTTGCTTTGTGGTAGTATACGATGCTACCAGCCAATATACCCCGTCATGCAATGCTAACATGGGCACAGCTTCGAGCGTATGGGTTACAAGGACACAGCAAGAACCCCAAAGGCTCACATGATCGGCACTGGTATTGCCATCCTTTCCAACAGGATATCCTATGTCTTTGATCTCAAGGGTCCATCCAGCACAGTGGATACTGGGTGTTCAGGAAGTATGGTCGCCTTGCATCAAGCATGCCATGGACTTCGAGCGAGGGAGTCCAAGATGGCTATTGTGGCTGGTACACAATTGGTCCTCACCCCTGATCAGATCATCCCCATGAGCAGTGTTGGGTAAGTTGACTTGCTTCCATTGTGTTGCCTGCATATCATGCACAACGGCTAACCATGCCGACCTAGTATGACCAACCCAGATGGCAAGTGCTACGTCTTTGATAGCCGCGGTGCCGGGTACGCAAGAGGCGAGGGTGTCGTCAGTTTCATTCTCAAGCGCCTTGACGACGCTGTCAGAGATGGGGACAAGGTTCATGCCATCATCAGAAACTCTGGCCTGAACCAAGATGGCAAGACAGCAGGTCTCACACTTCCCAACCCCATCTCTCAAGCGAATCTTATGCGTCAGGTGTACAAGAATGCCGGTCTTGACCCAGCAGACACTGCATACGTTGAGGCACATGGAACAGGAACCAAAGCAGGTATGATAACTTCTTTTCTCTTTAACAATACTGTCTCTCTGCTTCTTTCCCTTCTCCACTTATTTGCCTTAACTTAGCCTCTAACAACCTGGCAGGTGACAGCGCAGAGATCTCGTCCATCGCCGAAGTTTTCTGCCCCAATGGAGAACGCGAAGATGGCCTCTATGTTGGCTCTATCAAGTCAAACATCGGCCATCTTGAAGCTTCAAGTGGTGTTGCAGGCCTGCTCAAGGCCATTCTCATCTTGAAGCACGGAGCAATCCCACCCAATGTTGACTTCATCGAGCCGAAGCCCACCCTCCATCTCGAGGAGCGTAAGATAAAGGTACGGATTACGTGAGAGCAAAGCTGCTAGCTTGAACCGTCACTGATTATTGTGGCCAGATTGCAACCGAGATGGTGCCTCTCCCTTCATCGACTGCTCCTCGGCGGGTGTCTGTCAATTCCTTCGGTTACGGTGGAACCAACGCCCATGTTATCCTAGAGGCCCCATCTACCTACGAGAACCCGGAAAACTTGCCAGTCTTTAACGGTTCAAATGGCACCAATGGCCACTCGGAACAGACGAACGGCACCAATGGCCACTCCAATGGATCAAACGGTGTCAACGGCCATGCCAAGGAAGCCAATGGCACCAACCGGCATGTCAAAGAGACAAATGGCACCAATGGACATCCAGAAGAGACCCAATCTGCGCCAAGAAAGACCTCTAACGGTTCTATAACCAACGGAACTAATGGAGTAAACTGGAAGCAGACTACTGCACACGGCTCTCAGCTCTTTGTCTTGTCGGCCCGGTCAGAATCTTCCTTGCAGGCCATGGTGTCTAACCTGCAAAAATGGGTCTCTGCCCACGACGATGCTTCCTACTTCCCCGATCTTGCATACACCCTCTCCACTCGACGATCAGAGATGCAGTTTCGCTTCAGTGTAGCGGCGGCTGGTCATGAGGAACTCAGTTATCTACTCGGCCAGAAGCCCCGCGTCACCAAGGCCATGTCTATGTTCCGCTCGGTGTTCCTCTTTACTGGCCAAGGAGCACAGTGGCATGCGATGGGTCGCGAGCTCACCATACACCAGCCTGTTTTCAGAGCATCTATGTTTCGATCCGGTGAGATCCTGAAGCAGCTGGGAGCAGGATGGAGTCTGATCGACGAACTATCCAGGGATGAGAAGAGCTCACGAGTTGGCCAGGCCGAGATCTCTCAGCCATCTACCACTGCCATACAAATTGCATTGGTGGACCTCCTCAAGAGCTTCGGCGTTTTTCCCAATGCTGTTCTGGGCCACAGCAGCGGTGAGATAGCTGCCGGCTACGCTGCCGAGGCTCTGGACCACGAGACAGCACTGGAGATCTCGTACAGGCGTGGCTTCATGTCCAAGGCCTGTGCTCGTGTCATCTCAAGCAAGGGTGCCATGATGGCTGTTGGCTTAGGTGAAGACGATGTGCAGAAGTACATCGACCAGACCCGAACGGGACTGATCTGTGTTGCATGTGTCAACTCTCCCGTCAGCACAACCATCTCTGGAGATGAGAGTGCCATCGATGAGCTGAAGCATATTCTTGATGAAGATTCCATCTTCAACCGCAAGCTCAAGGTAGACACGGCCTATCACTCCCACCACATGAAAAAGGTCGCGGGCGAGTATCTTGAGTCCATCTCGCACATCAAGGCCCACACTCCAAACCCCGAGGTCAAGTTCTACTCTTCTGTGCTTGTTACCCAAAAGACAGATGACTTTGGTGCTCAGTACTGGGTCGACAACCTCGTATCTACAGTCCGTTTCGGCAACGCTCTAGACCTCCTCTGTCGTACAGAGACAGTTGGAGTTGAGCCATCACCATTCACCCTGTTCACTGAAGTTGGTCCACACGGCGCCTTGGCTGGTCCTGTCAGACAAACTATCAAGGGCCTCAACCTGCCTAACTTTAAGTCCAACTACCTTTCCACTTTGGTACGAGGCCGTGATGCTGTCATCAGTCTTCTGGAAACGGCAGGCAAACTGTTCGAGTCTGGGTATCCAGTTTCGTTGGAAGCAACAGTTGCACAGGATGGATCCAAGCCTCTGAGCTTGATCGATGATCTCGCGCCATACCCTTGGGATCACTCCACGAACTACATCTATGAGTCGAGCCTCAGCAAGCAACATCGGTTCCGTACGCACCCACCTCATGATCTCCTTGGTCTGCGGGTCCCAGGAACTACCGCCCAGGAGCCTACTTGGCGCAACTTCCTTGGCGTCGATAGCCTTCCTTGGTTGAAAGATCATGTTGTTGATGGCTTTGCCATCTATCCTGCTGCAGCTTATCTCTCCATGGCTATCGAAGCGGCGCGACAGATTAGCATCGATAGGAAGGTTCAGGGTGTCATCTCACAGGTGCATCTAAAGAACGTCTCGTTCTCCAAATCGATCATGATCCCCGAGCGACGCTCAGATGGTCTGACATCCGATGTCGAAGTTCTCCTCACACTAAGGCCAGCCAAACACTTGACTGATCGTACGTGGGAGACATTCCGCATCATGGCTTTATCCCCAGAGGATGTCTGGCACGAGCACTGCTCCGGATCCGTCATGCTTGAGTGGGTCTCCAAGGAGGACGAGGTTGAGGGTCTTCGTGAGGAGAATATGACGGTCTCGAGCCGCCTCAACCATCTCCAAGACATCATTGATGCGTGTGACACATCTTTCAGCGGCGAGGATCTTTACAAGAACTTTACTGAAAACGGAAACGTCTATGGTCCTACCTTCCAAGGTATCCAGTCCGCAAAGATCGGTTCTCGCGGTGGGATTGCCGAGATCAGCATTCCCGACGTGGCCAGTGTGATGCCTCGGAAGCACCAACAGCCTCATGTTATCCATCCAGCTCCACTCGACTCTGTCTTCCAGCTGGGAATTCCCCTGTACAGAAGAAGCATTGGCAATGGACCCGTAATGCCTACAACCATCGATGAAATGACCATCGACTGCCGCCTGAGCAGCGACCCTGGCACCAAATGGGTTGCTTCCACCACCATCATCGAGACGGGCTTCCGGTTTGCTCGCATCGAGATTATGGTGTTTGAGGAGAAAGCCGAGGGTGACCCCCTGGTGCCCGTCATCAACATTGCGGGAGGCTCACTTCGAGGCATTGGTGAAGCTCCAGTTGACGAGACTACCCTCCCGTTCAATCGCAAGATGAGTTACGCCATCGAGTGGAAGCCGGATGTCGATCTTCTTCCGCCTCAGAAGCTGGGAGAGCCTCAGCTGGTTGACTATCTTCAGTTCCTGGCCTTCAAGCAGCCGCATATGAAGATCTTGGAAGTTGGAACTGGAACTGACGGCGCCGTGGCCTTGCCGTTGATCCAAGCACTCGATCGTCCAGAAGGTCTTTTGCTCAACCGATACTGCTACACTGACGCCAACAGCGAGGCCTTGGAGCAAGTCAAGACTTTGCTTCAAAATTGGAGCGATCGTGTTGATGTCAAGACTTTAGACATCTCCAAGGATCCTACGCAACAAGGTTTTCAGCAAGGCGAGTACGACCTCATCATCGCTTCGGGCGCGTTTCAAGAAACAAGTTTTATTGATGAGAGTCTGGCCAACTCGCGAAAGCTCTTGAACTCTGGTGGACGGCTAATCCTTGGCAGTTCTGCTCCCTCGTCATCAGAGGGTGAGTGGGTTGCTCATCTGGAAAAGCACGGCTTCCAGGGAGTCTTGTCTGATACCTCCGCCCCGCAATCTCATTTGATTGTCGCCAAGGCTATCGACGAACAGTCTACTTCGCGAGAAGACTTCCCTTCTGTCCGTGTCATCTGCCAGTCTCAGTCGCACGACGAGTTCACCTCTCTCGCTGTCTTATTGGTGGCCAAGTTGACAAACATGGGATTTCCTTGCTCTCTGGGCGAGTTGTCATCGGAACCGGTCAGCACTGACTGTATTTACATCGTCCTTGATGATGCGGCAGATGCCATCCTCGCCTCACCCACCACCGACAAGTTTTCTCAAGTCGTGGCGCTCGCCACTAAAGCAAAGAACGTGCTGTGGGTGAGCTGTCAAGGAAGCGGCACTGATGTCCACAATCCGGCCAAGGGCATGGTCACTGGCCTCTCCAGGGTTGTTCGTCGAGAGAACGCCGGAATGCGATTCGTCACTCTCGATGTGCAGGCCGACATTTCCAGTCCAGATGCACTTGTCTCTCAGCTCCAGGATATTGTTTCAAGGTCTTTTGCTACTCCAATCAGCACGGTACGATCTGATGAGGATGAGTACACGTTCAGCGACGGGCAGCTTCTCATCCCCAGAGTTCACGCCGATGCCAAGTTCGGTGACTGGGTGCATAGGGCCATCTATGCGCAAAGTATGGCCACAGGGCCTTTCCAACAATCGGAGCGACCACTCAAGTTGGAGGTTGAGACACCTGGACTTCTAAGCAGTCTTCGGTTCGTGGACGATGAAATCCCTTCGAAGCCTCTTGGACCTTTTGAGCTGGAGCTTGAAGCCAGAGCGTATGGTGTCAACTTCAAGGACGTCTTCATCGCCATGGGCCAAATGGTGCCCGGAGTGACTATGGCTGGTGAATGTACCGGCATCGTTCGCAAGGTGGGCTCCGAAGTTGGGGACAAGTTCAAGGTCGGAGATCGCGTTTGCGGTATCTTTGCCGAGCCCTTTTCGAGTCACCCCCGAATCAATTGCAACTTCAGCAGCCACCTTCCAGAGTCGATGCCCTATTCTGTTGGAGCGTCCATCCCTGTCATCTTCTGCACCGCGTATCACTGCCTTGTCGAAGTCGCTCGTCTTGAACGTGGACAGACTATCTTGATCCATGCCGCTTCTGGCGGTGTTGGTCAAGCAGCCATCCAGCTGGCCCAGAACATCGGGGCCGAGATTTTCTGCACTGTTGGCAGCAGCGCTAAGCGTCAGTTGCTCATCGACACTTTCAGCATCCCACCCAGCCACATCTTCTCATCAAGACTCCGGACGTTCAAGCAGGGCATCCTGCGACTTACCCAGAACAGGGGTGTTGACTGTGTCTTGAACTCCTTGTCGGGCGAATCCCTCCATGACTCGTTCGCCGTTCTCGCGCCACTGGGAACCTTTGTCGAGATTGGCAAGTCTGACATCTATCGAAAGAACGAGATCAGCATGGTTCCTTTCGACAGCAGTGTCACCTTTGCTGCTGTGGACCTGACAGTTCTTGCTCGCCTCAAGCCAAACAAGATGAGAGAGACTCTCGAAAAGGTTCTGTCCATGTTTGAGAACGGAACTTTGAAGCCTGTCGCCCCCATAACAACCATGCCCATGACTGATATCGAGGATGCTTTCCGTCTGATCCAGTCCAGGAAGCATACTGGCAAGGTTGTTCTTGTCTCTGATGATCAAACACAAGTCAAGTTGACTTTGGCACGTCCCAAGCCTCTCTCCTTGGACCATAATGGCACTTATGTTGTTTCTGGTGGTCTCGGAGACCTTGGCCGAAGAATTGCAAATTTCCTGGCTTCTCATGGCGCGGGACATGTGGTTACTCTCTCTCGGCGTAAGCTCCAAGAGGACGACCAACTGGCTTTCCAGGAAGAGCTACGCGCGTTGGGATCAGAACTGCAGTTCTCGGCTGCGATATCACTGATGAAGAGTCAGTTCGATTGGCTGCTGCCGAGTGTTCCGCCAGCCTACCCCCAGTGAGAGGAGTTGTCCACGCGGCAATGGTATTGAGAGTAAGCCACCCAAAAATCTCCATTCTCCTGCGCATTACTAATTAATTAGGATCACCCCTTCGAGATCATGTCTCACGACGACTACATCACTGCTACCAAGCCCAAGGTGCAAGGAACTCGCAACCTTGACGACGCCTTCGGGGCTTCTGACTTCTTCATCATGCTTTCGTCCATCACGGCAATTCTTGGAAAGTCTGGGCAGTCCAATTACGCCGTTGGTAACGCCTATCAAGATGCCTTTGCTCAGAGCAAGAAGTCGTCAAAGTGCAGATACATCGCCCTTAACCTGGGCGCTGTGGACGGCTCGCTTGCCATCACGTCTCTCCCTGCGGTACAGCAAGAGGCCATGCGACGTGGTTCAGTTCTCATGTCCTTTGACGAAGTGTTCGCTGTCATGAAATACGCAATGAGTCCAGAGGCAAGCCAGGATGATCTCCACCAGCTGATCCTCGGGTTTGACCGAAAGTCGATGGAGGCGGTTCACGACGAGGCTGCCCTTGCGAACCCTATGTTCAGTCAGGTTCCTCGCCTCGAACAAGAGGGAGAAACGAAAAAGGAGGCAGCTACCGACATTGGCAAGTTGATTCAACAAGCGACTACGCCAGAGGAGGTCCAAAGCATCGTCGTTGGTGGCATCTGCCAGCGATTCGCCATGTTCACCGCTTGCCCTGTCGAGGACATCAGCCCGGATATTTCGATGGAGAGTTTCGGTCTCGATTCTCTTGTCGCTATTGAGTTGAAGAACTACCTCGTGCGGACATTCGAGGCGACACTACAGACATCCGAAGTTCTGGATGCTCCCAACATCGTGAGCCTGGCCAAGACCATCATCCTTAGGTCCAAGCTTGTCTCCCAGAACACACGGGAATCTGTTGCCGAGAAGGAAGATGCCGTTGTTGCCCAGAAGGCCTCGGAATCTGCGATTGAGAGTGCGGCTCCTGATGCAAACCACAACTTCCACTGCTGTAAAGCGTCCAAGACCCTCAACAAGATGCCTCTCTTCGACTTTGATGTCATGTTTGACGAGTATCTCGACAGATCCAGGATGTTCTTCTCACCTGAGGAATTTGAGACTATAGAGAGGGATGTGGCAGAGTTCAGAAAGCCAGGAAGTACTGGTCGAAAGTTGTACAATCGCCTTTATGAGGAATCCAACGACCCAGAGATTGAGAATTGGCAAGAAAAGTACTTCCTGCAGAGCATGTATCTACAGAGACGCATGCCACTCGCACCATTCAACAACTTCATGGCGTTCCACCCTCTTGGAGAGATGGGCCATACTCAGGCGGAACGGGCAGCTTTGATCGCCAGTATTGCCTTCCGGTGCAAGCAGGATCTCGAGGCGGATCGATGGGAACCCATGGCGTACATGTTCACGGCCAACTGCACCGATCTCTGGCAGTACATCTTCAACACAGCTCGTCTCCCTGGTGTTCCTCTGGACCGCATGGCCAAGTTTCCTGGCAATGACTACATGGCAGTACTCCACCGCGGCCACATCTTCAAAGTCATGCTCAAGAATGGAGATGAGAACGTTTCTGCCGAGACGCTTATCAAGATCTTCGGTGCCATTTTGAACCGACCAGACACCGACGAAAATTGGACGAGCATTCTCAGCGCCGACGATCGCACGTCTTGGGCCGAGGTAAGTTGAATCCAAGCTCGACTGCAACCATTGTGCGCTTACTAATTAACTGCCACATCACAGAGCCGACAAGCGTTGATGGATCTAGAACCAGCCAACAAAGAAACCATCGACATGGTTGAAGCCTCTGCTTTCCTTGTTTGTCTTGACGACACAGAGCCTGCAGATGCGGAAGAGCGAATCAAGGATATGATGATGCTCAATGGCTTCAATCGATGGGTTGACAAGTCCATCGCCTTTGTGGTGTGCAAGAACGCAACTTCTGGCACATACGTCGAGCACACATGTATTGACGTCAGTCTTTCTTTTCCTAAGCTCCTCCATTCTGTGTCAAAACGCTAAACTGCCGTAGGCCATGACTCTGTTTGCAATGCAGACTGCCATCGTGCAAGGCATCAACACCTACAAGCCGCCCCGGCAAGTCAATGGACACACGAATGGCATCGTCGAGGTGCCCAACGAGTTCACGCTCAAGACAACGCCTGCATTGGAGGAACGCATCCTCCACGTCCGGCAGCGATTCGAGGATGAGATCGCCAAGTTTGGGTACAGGGACATTGTCCTCTCCGAGTTCGGGAAAGACATTCTCCTTGATCGCCATCTTCCCATCAAGGGCATCTTTGATCTCATGTGCCTTCTCGCAAACTACTACTACTACGGCTACAACGCCCAGTCTTGGGAGGCAATCTCCATGTCCCACTACCACAAGGGCCGACCAGATATTGTTCAAGTCAACACGCCCACTACCGCGCACTTCTGTACCATTGCAGATGATGAGAGCCTGCCAGCCCGCAAACGCTTCGAATTGATGCTTGAGGCTGCCAATGACAGAAACCAGACCATTAAGGACGCGTTCATGGGCCACTGCTATCAGCGCACGCTAAGAGCCCTGGAGCTTTGTGTGGAGGAGGGTGAGGAATTGCCCGATCTCTTCAAGAACCCGCTCTACGAGCAAACCGTGGAGCCGAACCAGATGTTCTCAAACACTGATGGCCTCTCTCCTGAATCTTGCTTCATCATGCAGAACCCCGAGAGATTCTGGATGACATACTATGTCACTGACGGAGGGTGAGCAAACTACTTTTGAATCATGTGTTTCGGCAAAGCTAACATTCTTTCTTCTCAGATCGCATTTCTCAGTCATCACTGGAAAGAAGGAGGTGGTTGCTTGGGCAGACTGTTTGCAGCGTGCTTCATTTGTGATGAAGACGTTGATCGATGCGGTATAAGATGGGCGTTCTCTTCCTTTCTACTTCAGTTTTCTTGGCCTTCCTTTTCTGTTTTGAAGTGGAGCTAGTGTGGCTTCCTAATATTCATTCGTATTTCCTCATCCATGTTGATAATACTCCAATAGATGATAATGTTTCCTTGGGTATATTGCATTTAACGATGTCTAGTCCGCTAGCTCGTGGAATCTTTATCTATACGTGGCTCTAATACTGATCACAGGTCAGATGAAGCCTTCCATGACATGACGTCTTCATTCTTGGTTCTTAACAGGCTTATTACATGGATCATTGTGCTCTTAGCTCTCCTAGCCAACACGCTCTCTATCTTCACTGGGAATGAACTACTGTCGACAGAAGGAGAATGCCTATTTTAGCTGATTCCCCGATTTAAGACTCCATACTCTATCTAAACGGTCTTTTCACTTTGCCTCTGATCCGACTCCGTAGTTCCAGGCGGCTCGATAGCCACAGCGGACTCATCTCCTTGAGCCGGCTGCACTCGGTCGTCCGGTATCCATCGTCTCTGCATCCCAAAGCTTAGAACCAACGACATGCTAGCCACAACAATAGGTAAGATAAAGGCCCTAGAGACGGCAAAACTGAAAGCCCTCTGGACTAACGGCAACGCAGCCGCCGGTACCGCTTTCGCCAGATCCGCTGCGCCCGCATCCCGGATGGTTTTAGCATCAACCCCTGCCGGCGCTCCCTCCAGTCGTCGGAAGAGCTCCCCGGAGAAGAGGTTGGAGGCGATGCTGAGTCCCACCGCGCCGCCGAATAAGCGAAAGAAGACGACCAGGGCACACGCGGTCGGCATGTCATCGTCGGGGAGAACCACCTGCACCGCGATGAATGGGACCTGTTCTGCTAGCCCAATCCCCGCTCCACTCAGTATCTGGAAGCCAAGCCACGCTCCTGTTGAAGAGCTTCTGTCCAGTTCGTGTAGCAAGACGCACCCAGCAATGAATATGCTTGAACCTAACCACATGAAGGGGACGTAGTGGCCTTTGGAGCTGATACATGCGCCCGTGATGATGATGGCGATGCTGCACGGGATTCCGTATGCGAGACAGCGCACGCCTGAAATTACGGCGCTGGTACCGAGCACGGCCTGGAAGTAAAAGGCCAAGTAGTACATGTGCGTATTGTGCGCCATGGACATGAGCATGTTGAAGATACAACTGATGGCCACGGTGCGCTGGGAAAGGATGCGCGTGGGAATAGTAGCCCTATTAATTCTGTTAGATATAGCAACAAAAGGCTCGGTATGGTCTTACTCTTCTTTCTTGGTTGCTTGAAGTACTCCAAATGCCGACGCGAGTATTCCAAATACCACGATGCATGCGTAGACCCTCGGGTCGGACCATGGGTATCTAGTTCCGCCCCATTGCAGTGCGAAGAATAGCGACACCAGCCCTGCTATAAGCAGGAAGCTACCGAGCAGATCAAGTCGCTTCAGTTTCTCACGCAGTGAGAGCTTCCTATGGACGGGTGTCTTTGCTTTCAAAATCAAGAATGCGATCACAAAGGTCACGGCTCCGGCGGCTGCAAACACGATTAGTGGGTTTCTTGATATAGTCATAACTAATCACTCACGTAGATTTATCCTATCACCTGTTAGATAGTCATGATTGTGTTAACAGTGGTTACCAAAGAACAACATACCAAAAGCAGAACCTCCAAGTCAACCGAGGCGTATCTGTGATCAGCCCTCCAAGAGTCGGACCTAGCACTCCAGCGATGCCATACATACTCGTGACGAGAGCCATCCCGAACGGCCTAGCCCGCAGGGGAACTGACCTTCCATACACTGCCAGACTTCCGCAGAGAAGCCCAGCAGCCCCTGCTCCGGATATCACTCTGCCAGTGATTAATGAGGCCGAGTTTGGTGCAGCAGCGCAAAGAATCGTGCCAGCTTCGACTTTACAGACCACACGTTAGACATGAGTACGCAGCCAAGACGCCTTGGGTGGGAGCAACTTACATATTATGATAGAGGTCAAATAAAGAATCCTAGCATCAAACAGAGTATACAGACGACCGAAGGTGGGCTGAAATGCCATTTCTGTGAGGAGGTAGGCGCTGCCATACCAAGGCACATCGTCGAGTCGGCGGAAATCACTAGTTATTTTCGGAATAGCCGTCGCTGAGAAAAATGAGCAGTGATATTTGGAGAAAAGTCATAGGGAATGTGTTTTCTTACCGAGGATGCTTCCGTCTATTGCTATCATGAAAGTGGCAATGGTGAAGACTGTTGAAAGTAGACTGAGCTCTCGTGGTGTCGCGTATTGATGGGTCGGGGCGTCATCATCAGTTTCCGCCGGCGGAACGACTGTATTGCTTTCGGAATCTCCTGGGGAGGCCTCGATCTTCTGTTGAGAATGAGGCTCATCGTTGTTATGCTTGTTGTCAGTCAATTTGCTGTTGTTCGCAATTGGACCAGTTTGTATAGTGATGTCTAAGCTGCCTCGTTGATCTGGCTCCATACTGTTTCGGTTACAGTTTTGAAGGCCGCAGACGAATGTCTAAAGCGAAAGGTCTCTGGGAGAATTAAGTCGAGCTCTATGGTCTCGGTGATATTGTACCAAGGACTCGAGCGGCCTATGATGCGTGGAAGAATGCCAATACGTACGCACTCTGCCCATCCCATATCAGAAAAAAGGTCTTCTAAAGCCAATCAAGTGTCATTGCGACTACATTGAAGTCAGCCCATGGGATTGGATGGTAGTTGTGATGGTCTGGGCCTTCGGGACCTTCGGTTGCCAATCGCCCCTGCGGCGCTTACGGCATGTAAAGCTGCGGCACGTATGTAAGACCGGTAAGCTGCAATCTTCCCCTTTCTGCACTGCAAGAATCCTTCGGGAACGGTGCCGTCGGTCCAGACGGCTTTGCTGATGTGCATCGGCTAAATTCACAGCGCAGTTTAGCTCTCTTTGCGTTTCTTTTACAATTATCTCGCTAGGATCAAATCTTGGCGGGCGATAGGCTCCAAAAGCAGTGTCTAGCATAGCTATGTGAACAATGACACTCAATTATTAATATGTAACCCTTCCAAACATGGTGGTGAGGGGTCGTTAGGCACGCAAGCATGGTCTCTTTCAACTTACTCCTGGCGCTTTGCGCGCCGACTTTGGCATTGGCCACACCTCTTTCCAAAAGCTGCAAGGCGTTCCCCGGAAATTCAGGATGGCCGTCAAGTAATGAGTGGTCTCGGCTTAACAAGACCATTGATGGTAATCTCATCAGGCCAAACCCTCCTGGAGGTGTTTGCCATGACGGGCAGGCAAACTACAACAAAGATCAATGTCCCAATGTTCAACAAGCCTGGAGAACCTTTGAGTTTCATGCTCAGGATCCAGTCTCTGTTATGTGGGATATCTGGGCGAATTATACTTGTCTCCCATTTGAAGGCTTTCCTTGCAGCAGGGCAGGTTATCCGTCTTATGTGGCCGAAGTGGCTACATCGAAGCATGCCAAGGCTGCTGTCGACTTTGGTGAGTGAGCCATGAGCTACTAAGGAATGAACAGTCTCAGTTGACACCTATCTCATAGCCCGGAAGCGAAACGTACGCCTTGTTGTAAGGAGCAGCGGGCATGACTATCTTGGGCGCTCGGTTGGGTCAGGTGCTCTCTCCATCTGGACACACCACCTCAACAAGATCCAGTACCACAAAGGTCAGTTCAAGCTCTCTGGATCAGGCAAGACCATTCGGGGCGATGCCATCACTGCCGGAGCTGGTACAGCCATGCTTGATCTCTACAATGTTGCTGCCCAGAATGGTCGCACTGTTGTAGGTGGCGGGGCTAAGACCGTGGGACTGGGTGGTTACGTGACAGGAGGTGGCCATTCCATCCTGGCCCCTCACTACGGACTGGCAGCAGACAATGTCCTGGAGATGGAGGTCGTTACACCTAACGGTGACATTATCACCGTGAACGAAGATAGGCACTCGGACTTGTTCTGGGCGATACGTGGTGTAAGTTATCCACGCCTCAGTCCCCAGTCTTCGCCATGCTCACACCTATCAGGGAGGAGGATCGACATTTGGAGTTCTTACCTCGGTTACTGTCATGACGCACCCATCCAAGAAGCTCACCATGGTCTCCTTCATGGCCTTTACTCTCCCTCAAGCAACCTTTGCCTTGGATCTCGTCACCTGGGCCACTTCTCAAATCCCTTACCTCTCGGACTCCGGCTTGTCGGGCTATCTTATGGCCACCGTGGACTCGCCGCCACCCGTACCAATCCCCGGTCTTCCAGAGAGAGTCGCAGGTTTGATGGGTAAGACCATCATACTTGACACGCAGGATACGGCAAAGATCAACAAGATCTTTAAACCTCTGAACGAAACTATCCAGAAGCGGTGGCCGGGACAAGTCACTCTTCTTGTTCTCACTCAACCATACGACTCATTTGCGGATTGGTACAGCGAGAATTTTGATGATGGTCAGGCTGGAGGCTCAGTATATCTTATCTCACGGCTGCTGGACAAGGATACTCTCACTAAGGATCTGGATGCACTGTCTGATGCGCTCAAGCCTATTCTCATTAACGATGGCTGGCTGGGAACTTACATGGTAGCTGGCAAGGGTGTCAACAAGGCAAAGCCCCGTGGAGGAGGAAATGCTGTTCATCCAGCATGGCGAAAGGCCTACGTTCATGCCAGTGAGTACACCACCAACAGGATTTCGGGTCAAGTTCACGGCATGAAGCATGACGCTAACGTTTGTTAGTCCACTGGCTTGGGTGGGGATATCCACCTTTCGATGAAACAGCTGAGGGAAGGACCAGGAAGATTCTTAACGATAGATTCCAGGCCCTTCGGGAGCTCACGCCTGGCGGTGGCTCGTATATGAACGAGGTAAGCTTTCTTGGCTTCTATCGAAGAGGAGAGGATTATGTTGACAATGCGGCTCAGGGCTTCCCATTCGAAGAGGACTGGCAGCATACCTTCTGGGGCGACAATTACGAGCGTCTCCTCAAGATCAAGCGCAAGGTCGACCCGAATGATGTTTTGTGGTGCACACCTTGCGTGGGCAGCGAAGGTTGGGAGGAGAAAAGCGACGGTCGCCTTTGCAGGGTTTAGTAAGATTTGTTGGCCACGACTAGATTGGCCCAAGAAGCACTGAACTTGGTCATGGAGGACAAGGTTTTACATGACATGGATTCCCTTGTTTAGAAAAGGCGTTGTCCCGTTCATAGAATAGCAATCTAGAGAATTAGAGGGAACCGATGTCTGTCTTCAGTGTACACATACAACGCTCAATGTTCACTCTTCATGCCTATCGTTCCCTATAAGCAGGAACGCTTCGTTTGTTATTGTGGAATGCGCTTTATTTACTTTAACTTGCTTTTTCTTTATAGAATGTAGTATAATTGATACCGCCAAGTTATCTTAGTAGTTACAGCGTTGAAGGGTAAGGTTTCCCACTCTACAGGCGGTAGGTAAGCTATGGGTGGTAAAACTCAACATTTATACCGAGTTGCTGTTATCGGCGCAGGTCCAGGGCTTTGTGCCTCCCGAGTTCTTGAGCGAGTCAATGATGTTGACGATTGACCCGTACGTTCCAGACACTGTCATGAAGCTACCCAGAACAATGATAAAAACACACCAAGCAACCATGCCCTTCCACTTCCAATCTCGGTTCTGTCGGCTCCAGTTGTCATACAGCCACATGCAACCGGTTGGCTGATAGGCAAGGCAGAATCCCAAGAGAGCTCCGATGAGAGAGACGAGATCTCCAAACACAGGGATGCCACTCGCAATAACATATGCGGTCAGGGTCGAACCTCCGGTACAGCCCAGCCAAGTACACCAGTGGACGAGGGAGTTGGCGGTCAGGTGTTCTGATCCTCTCAAAATACGGACCATGAAGTACTTGGCCGGCAACTGGGCAATGTTAGTCAAATTTAAGGGATGCTTGGGGTGTATGGCTTACATGAAGACAAATCGTAGTTGTCACAAGAAGACCGGGCAAGGCCAGGCCATACGCGATTTTCTTAATCAGCCGTCCTGCAGATCCAAGCGCGGGAGAAGCAACAGCAGATCCACAGAAGTAGTATACAACAATAGCAACGATCAGGTAAACGATGGTGGAGATAACCTGGGCAGTAATGACGGATTTAGAAAAGTCGCGAGGGTCCCGCATCTCGCACACAATAGCAAAGTAGGCAGACGTGGCCGAGCATGCAAAGATGAGTGTCGAGACGGCTGCAACTCCCTGAGAAAAGGTGGGATGCCCGATGAGCTGCCAATCCGATTCCCATGGGCCTGTCTGAGGCGCATCAGCGGGGCGATCCTGGATGCCGACACTGATTGTAACGACGAAAACTGCATGAACGTTAGATGAGATTACCATGACGGGGTGTTTCAAGGCAAACACTGGGCGTACCAGAGGTGAGGATAAAGGCCAAACCAACCCAGGCCAACCAGCTGATTCGGCCGAGGGTTCGGATACTCGCGAGAAGAAAGCCGCAAATGGCAGCCACAGCAACAAACACAGCGGTGCAGGCTCCGTGTACTGATATAGCGTTGAGTCCGATCGAAATGCCGAGCATTCCTGATCCTGCCACAAAGATCCAGTCTAGGAAGAGTCAGACCCGGTGCATTTATAGGACAGTCGGCCATCAGAGCCACTCACATAGACAAAATGCAATGGCAAAAAGCTCGCGCCCGACCCTTCCAAACATCAAGTATCCAGCATCATCGATGCCATACACGTCGCGGTGGTTGAGCTTAAAGACGCCGACAATGTAGCTAGTCCAGGTAGCGATGGCCGCCACGGCGACGAGCAGGATGGCTCCGGGGATCATTCCTAGCGTGTGAAAAGCGTGGGGAAGCGAGAGGACGCCGAGACCGATCTGGGTCTTGAGCATGAGAGCGACGGTTCCGATCCATCCCAGCTGCCAAATATTAGTCGCTACGCGCAGATGAGATTTGATCGATGTAACCTACCGCACGGTAATTTGGTCCATGGTCTGTGACTGCGCCGAAAACGGCATCAACCTCCTGTTCCTTGCTGACCTCTCCAACTTGCGAGACGGTGGCATTCAAAGGCGTCGGAGCCTCGAGATCGTATTGGCTTTTTTCCGTCTTGGATGGATCCATGATCAAGATGAACCAACAAGGTTTTTTGATGATCTTTGAGTTCTGGGAGATGATGGAAGACGGGTTTAGAGGGGAGGCGACACAGCAAGACGAACGTCAGGTCCTTTATATACCTTTATCCGGCGACGAGCAGGGATGACGTCTGCCTACGGTACTGATAGTGGCCAAGAAGGTGATATTCGGGCGCACCGTAGAGTTCATCAGGGGCGATAAAACGGCTTGAGCGTGGTTTGGCGTCAATGACAAGAAGGACGAATGGGACATCCTGATAAGCCTCGCTGGACTAGGTTTAGATCAAGCCCACGACAGGGTTCCCCAACTTTTAGCTGCTTGAACGGGCCCGGCCTCTGTTCGACAACTCAGCTGGACTCTTCAAGTCAATCCATATCTGATCCGAGTTGGTTCGACACGTCGAAGTCTGGGCTTATCGGTGTGGAGAGACATTACGCGAGGCCTGGGGAAGGGTTCTCCGGCTGCCCCGATTCAATCAGGATGCAGATAATAGAAAGCAAACCTTGAGATTTCCAGCATCCCCAGTCCAACCACCCTTGATGGGCTAGGAGGCATGGCCCCGGAATCTTGGATCTATCCTGATCAGTTGCGAGTCAGTATGGAAATCGAGAGCGAATGCAAAACAGAAGGAGCAACCGAGTAGGTGGGGCTCCCCCTTACCCAATTCTGTCTAGTCTTGATACTTAAACCCAACCCAATCCTACCCCTGGCTACTACCTGGGCAGTTAAAGGTTATCTCCCTATCAATGAACCTCTCATAAGTCTTAGACCGCAACGGCTGGACGTGCTGGTTGTGAATCGAGGCCAAACTTGTTATTCCTATCTGGCAATGCCAAGTCCTGACCACAGTTGGTAGTATCTCTATCGGCTTCTCTGTCTATCAGCAGGATCGCTGAATTACATGTGCTGTATCATCATGGTTATCGGCGTCGGATATCTTGAGCAATGCCGGCGGAGTCCAAAACCACCCTTTGCGCCTCTCCAGCATTTGAGCCCCATCCGCCCAACCTCCCCTGTGAATTAACGCTCACTACCCTGCGCCGAGAAATGGTCCGAGATATCTGGTATCGTATCTCTCTCCGCACGATGCCGCTTTTGGTTGGTAAATTCGCCGTCAACTTCCCATTTACTCAGTTCAGGTTGGGGTAAGGAAAGACAGGCAGGTGAGAGCGTGCAGACTGAAACAGGTTACGTGTTGGAGTGAGTAAGTAACATTCGGACACATTATTCAGCAATGGACTCGACATGACTTTTTGGGCGAGATTCACGACTTTCCGTCCCTTGGCATTTCACCTTCTAGCACCTTGGGTACTACTCACCCACACTTCCGCCATAACGGGCAACTGTCTTCACCGACTTGACTTTCCCTCTACATCCTTGCTGGTGCGAGGACTGCTCGTCCCACTCGTCCGGCCAAGAACCGCTGGGTCGCCTCCCCCTAGGTGTGGCTCTTGTCTTAACAGTGCGCCAACAGCCTCGGGATCGCCTCGACAAAGTTCATCCTCCCATGGGGCACGATGCCAAGCGGTAGGTGGGGGCAAAGCATTATGAACTTATGGCGCACATCGTTGATAGTTGATAAGGGAAGGTTATTTTGGATTTTGGAGCGGTAATCAATTTCTCTAACAAGATTCGCAAATCTCCCGGTCTTCCTTTTTCCACTTTTCAGGTTTCGTAAGAGAACAGAATGGTTTCTCAAGCTAGCACATCCTTCTCCTACCTGCTTCAGCCTCGGCTCCTCCACCCGCACCTGGACACGTATGTAGACCGCAGCAACGAGGACAGGCCGTCACGAACAACCCCCATCCTTCCGATTCTATCACCATTCGCTGCGAATGGACATCCGTTGAACTATACTCGTGCAAGACTCTCTCCCCGCAGGTTTGCTCATAGTGGTACCATCGGCCTCAATCGGTGCTTGCAATGCATACTCATGTACCTCATTGGAGGTTCGATGCTCTATCATTGTCTCGCTCCCCGTCCTAGCTTGAGTGTCGCCTACACCCTCCAGGTCTTGCGGCCACTCCTGGTATCCTTTGCGATTAGGCCCCCGTAATGATCCCCGTGATGCCCCCCAAAAAACAATGGCATTTCGTCGCGCGACCTTAGTATCCGTACAGCACTATTGCGGATGAGGTCTTTGCGGGCGTCCGTAGTGTTGGCAGGGATAAATAATGCCCCTGCTGGCGTAAGCACCACTTTCACCCGGCTGAAGCTTTCCTCGAACCAGCGTTTGTTGTCTTTTACGGACCCTCCTTTCGCTGATACTCCAGTGTCGTTTGATTTCTCAAACTTTGCCACCTCTTCAATGCGTTTGAAGATGGCTTCTTTATTGACACGAGTTGTATTATCATATACAACTATTTTCCCTTTGGCCGTGTTGAATATGTCTATCCAGCCAAAGCCTGGGTGTCTCCAGGGCTTTTTGGTCTTGCTATAGTCGTCGAGCCCCTCCGACCCCCCGGGAGTGTCCTCCGCAGTCTTTATGGCGTCCTCGATGGAAGTTTCGTAGACTCGACTGACGTTCTTATGCAGATAATATTGCAGGAACCATATATCGTGACCCGGAGGAGCTAGCCCCATGCGACGTTTATCCAGCTTTATAGGGGCATTCATCACCCTTGAAGGTGGCGCGTGTAACTCGAAGGCTCCTAACTCCTTGATCATTGTGACAGATCCTGCCAAGATTGCAGATCTATGGTCCGCAAAGCTGTTGTCGACGGTAGATGGTGGCTGGACCGAGGACGGGGACAATGCCATTCGCCCTGGAAGCAATGGATGCGCCTGAGAATGCCAACCGAGAAGCCCACTGATGATAAGAACTGACAGCAGCCGGAAGATTAACGGGGAAGCCATGGTGGTAAAGGTGAGATTCGCCAGTAATAGGAGGTACGGGGGTGATTGATAGCTAGAGCTATTGATGATGGTTAGGGCTGCTGATGGCTCTGTTTTCCCAAGAGGATCAACGATTGGCGATGATTGAATCCATGATGATGCTCTGAGATGACGGCTACTTATACCTTTGAGAGATCCACCCAAAAAGCGTTGAGAAAAGAGCAATGACCTTATTGAGAAGGCTTTTGTTGGAAGATGGCGTGCGTCATGAGTTATTCTGTTATTATAAAGTATCGCTCCAAATGAGATCATCAGGCACAACAAAAAAGCCAAATTGATCCATACATAGAGTCATGAACATTTAATACGTTAAAACACCGTAATCTAATGTCAGCAGACTTTTTTCTTCGGGCCTTTTACTTAGCTGGCCAGGATGGCCGGAACCTTGGACCATCAGATTAATCAAGATGAAGAACACCATCGCCAGGGGCATGTGCGACTAGGCCCACAGGATCCATTCCAGGACATAGATAGAAAGATTGCAACAAGTCACGCATGCCTTTCCATTCAATAGTCACAAACTATAAAGATCACCTTCGGTAGCCGTGTTTGGGCAGGAAGGCATATTCATTCAATCATTTTCCCTTCAAGTGCAGCATATAGTCTGGGCATTGACTAACTAGCACCAAGTGCTACCATTTCATATAACAAAAGATTCCTCGCGACTATGTTAGACTAAATATATAAATCGTTTCTCAACTTCCTCTCCTACTTTCCCCAACTTCGCCCAATCCTCATTTAACTCGTTCATCTTCTGGATGATATCTATGTTCCGAAGTGATTCACCGCCCCCTGGCTTCTCCTTGTCCTTCAGCACCCTCGATCTTATGTATATCACGTTCCAGCAGTCTAACAGAACTTGTCGATATCCCCCAACCCAGCTGGACATTGCAGGCCATGGGGCATTTTTAGGCCATTGGTATTGTTTAGACAATTCTTTCCGCTCATACCATTGAGATTCTTTTACTTTCAACCCGAGTATTGCTCCCAAGTCTTGGCCACAGCTCTCCCAGTTCCTTTCTAATATGCCCATCACCTGATAAAGTAAATTCGCTGGAAGACCCCCAGTTTGAACGCACCCCAGCTTGTTATCCATCGCACCATGAAGGAAGCAGTCGCCAACCAAATTGAATGCTCTGGGGTTCCGATCATAGGGCCAAGGATTGAGATTCGCTGGAGGTTTCACACGCCGGAGAACGAACGGAAGTTTGCCACCAGGAAGGATATGTATCTCATCACCATTGGCAATGGAAGCCGGACCCAGGCCCATCTTGCCATCTCGTGTGATGAAGAAGGTTCGATTGGTAACAGACAAGCGCATGACTTCAGTAAAAGCATCCAAAGTTTCAGGTGAAGGCGGTGCTGCGTCTGGGTCTGCCCAGTCAAGTTCCTCTCTCTCAATGTTGTGTCGATACCAGTGGCTTATTGCTCGTTCGTCATCGGGACCAAGTCTTTTGAATCCGTTTGTAGTCTTTTTTACATCTGACAGAATTGTAGACACAAATTCATTGCGGCTAAACGTGAGAGGCTGTGACAACTCTGCTTGTGTGTACCAGGCAGTGATTGCATCTGAAACTGCGTTCATGTCTGAAGACGAGTAGAGGGGCGGCATTGTCTTCCCTACTATTGCAATGCAAGAGCCGCTCACTTTCAAGCAACCTTCCCACCTGAAAGGCTCAAATTCGATGACGCTGTAATCAATCAATGTTTCGATTTCTCGTTGGCCGTCCGAGTGGCAGCATTCAATCACCCTGTCGCAGTCAATTTCGGCTTTCGGATGGGCGGATTTGTACCACTTGAGGATTACCGAAAGAGGAAGGGGTGGAAGAGATGTCGTATCACGTGAACGCTCCAGATTCATGGCTAAAGAAGCCATCTCGACTTCAATATGCCTTCCGATTGTGTCATCTTTCAGTATGCTTCCCTTTACATTTCCGCAGGCATTGTAGTGGTTAAAAAGTCGAACTCGTTTTCGATCATGCTCGTCAAATGTGGCACTCCAATCTGGGACCCATGACGGCAGGTCTCGCCTCTCTTTCCGGCCAAGGTCTCCTGTAAGCACTGACAGAGACTGGCTGTGTAGGATGATGTCGATAGTAGCCAGCATGTACGTTTCTCGGACCTCAAACGAGTAATCTGGCCGGATGCCTGTATGTTGGTCGCACAGGCCGAGCAATGCATAGACCTTGTCTCGCTCATCGGAAGCCTTGCGGTTGCTGAACTCCCTCAGAAGTGACAGGATGTTGGGCCTGTCGTTTTCTCCCCACGTGCGGCGGAAGTTGTCAATGTCTTGCACTCGAGAGAGGAGATTCAGGACTTTGATATCATCCCTCGAAACTGGGCTGTCATGGTCATTTCTAGCTCTCTGGAGGTGTATCAAAGCAGCCTCAGCGGCCATCTCCCATGGGGCTGAAACATCCCCATATCTCAGTGTAATCTTCTTTGCAATCACCGCCTCTTGCACAACCCAGATACGATCCCACCAGCGGGTTGTGAGCATCTGCCGCAAACTCTCAAACATGATTGTGAGATAAACGTCCGGAACTCCTCTCAAGGCATCAAACGGGTCGGGTGCTTCGCGAGATTGCGACAAGATCCTTAGGAGACAGAAAAGGTCAAAGGCACTGATCTGTTGGCGGCGGCCTGGCGTGGTCCAATTCGAGAGAGCCTGGTTCGTCAAGGTGTCGTCCAGAGGTGTGTTTGTGAAAACGGTACAGGGCCCAGGGTCTTTTTGCTTCTTTAAACCCTTCATCTGACGGCCCGGGCCGCCACCGAGGAATACGATGACCTCGGTGGCCTCGCTATAAATATCTGCCATGCGCAAGACTTGGGTAGTCCGCTTTCGCATCAGCTTGGTTGATGCACTAACTTAGAGTCAGAATGTAATTTCCCTAGTACTACAAGCCTACTCACCACTGCATCAACCCAAAGAACTACAGGCTCGTCTGGTAGTCGGATGTGCCTGAGCGCAATCCAAGTTGACCGTTATCGGAAGCAACATGTTCCCAACCTGGATTTTCGGCGGATTTGAGCGACTTTCGAGACCCCATGCATACGACAGGGCCTTGTATTGCCTTCTCCGACTCTTCTTGACCAGCAAGTCTATGCAAAGCTCGCAAGAGACGGGGTCTTTCCATTTTCCTGGGAGTAGGACCATGAGTCGTATCTCATTGGGCAACAGTGGTTTTGAGTAGATCGTCGGCGGAGTCATGTCCTTGAAGTGGTTTTCCTGCTGGTGGTATTGCTCAACAACTAATTCAGAAGAACTTGCGAGATGTCGGCTTCAGACACGCTGACTTGAAGTTGGGGAGGTGGATGGAAGATTGACCAGGAAATTGTGTGCAAATAACAGCGCGAAGATAGGAAACACAGAGTGGCGGAGTCGAAGGCTGAGTAAGGTTGACCACACCAACATGTCCAGCAAATGATGACAGAACATCTGTCTCCGCTCTGCCTGGAGCCTGGCCTGGGCAGCCAGGCGTTTCAGAGGAGCGTTGTACTTACACTTACTGAGGTCTTTATTGGTTTCATCCCAGCCCAACATGCAGTCATGCAACCATGACCAGTAAAGGCAGTTATTTCAAGCCACAGATTCTTACTGGTTGGCCCAGGGGCCCGTCGGGAAAGAACGCCAATTTTCTGACTTTTGGTGCCACCAGGGCTATTCACAGATTTATCGGTTGGTCACTTCCAAGAAACCTAAAGCGAGACACATGTCGGAGTTTTGCAGTCTTGACTAACAAGGGCATAGTGAATTATCGATAAAGGCGCCTGTGGCTCCTACACACCCATCCCAGCTACTATGGCTCAGCAACCGAAGATTCCAGGAACTTAATAGCCCTCCTCAGGCTCTCCACAGCAGGGACTTTATCCCCTTCCTTCCCTTCCACGTCGACATTACCGATCCTAGAATCAAACCCATGCTCCGCATCCTCGGGGAACTCAGTGATGATTTCGCTCGATGTCGCCGCCCGAAGCTTCTCGGCTGCGGTCACGCTGTTCTCGATAGGCACAGCAGAATCATTGACGCCGTGGAGCAAAAGGGTACGGGGAAGGTCGGCCAAGTCCCCAAAGGAAAGTGGGAAGAGCTTCTTGTCTTTCTCGGGGATTGTCTTGATGCCCTCCTCGGCAAGTGCACGACTAAGGCCATCGACCCCCGTTAGATAATCGGGGAATAGGGCGCTAATATGGAGTGCCGCCGCTAGAGAGAATCTGGGATCATTTGCTGAATCTTCAGTTTGAGGGCAAGCAGAGATCGACTTTCTATCATCGTTTTCCTTCTTCTTGGGGAACTGCTGAAGGACGGGCTTTGTGTCGAAGACGGGTTGACCAAAGATGCTCGATCCGGGTGTCGTGTAGCGAGATCCGGCAGGATCAAGCATTCCGTAGATGGGAAGCAAGGCTTCGGGCTTCTGTTTGGCCAAGGTTCCCGTCGTGAGTGCCAAGTAACCTCCAGCACTCGAGCCTGAGACTAGGACCGAGCCGATTGAGCGGCCCAGGAGACCTGGAAGTGAAGTCCGAACCCACTCATAAGCATCTGCAGCATCCTCAACAGCGCTGTGTGCCGTCGTCTCCGGAATTAGACGGTATTCGGGTGTGACAAAGATCCATTTGCGAGAGGCACAGGCGTGAACCAGCCAGTATGGCAGGAAACTGTATCTGTCACCGATAATCTGTATCAGTACGTTAGCAGCATATCATCCATGAGGAACCGGTAACTTACTAGGAAACCGCCGTGGTAATGGATCAGAACAGTACTGGAGGACCATCCGTCTCTTCCGGATAGACGACGTCAACAGAAATGTCGCCATCCGAGGTGGTCTTGTAGCTAAACGTCTTTGACGTGTAGCCCAGAAAGCCGGCAAGGGGGAAGCTACTCATATTGAGAGAGGTTTACGAATACGTGACTAGGCCGGCTACTGTACACATCAATGTAGGTTTATTGTCCTCTTTATAGCAGTGATGAGGAGTGCTGAAACGGATTCCGATGTGCGGGGAACCGCAGCCCCGCGGTGGCCCAGTCGGCCGAGATTCGGGGTTCGGAAACCGGCTCCGGATCTCCGGGACCGGATCATAAAAGCAGACGATGCCATCAGAGAAATGGCAGTAAACGGAGTACAAATGGATACTGATCTGGCAGCGATTCCCTATCTCTGAAGTATGACATCTCAGTTTTCTTGGGTACATACAATGGTGCGGCCTTTGCTGCTTACATCTTGTGATCCAATTCGTTCAAAACACTTTAAGGGCATCGCGACGAGCCTCACTGGTTAACTGAGGGCGTGTGTCGAAGCTGACCCTTACTTGCTCTTGTCTCCTCCTACCATCGCCATCAAAGCCTATTCAGAGTTAGCATGACAACCGTGAAGTGAGGCATAAGGGCAAAACTACATCAGGGTTAATTTCGATGCCTGCGTTCTGCATCTCGGTTGTCAACTGCACACTCTCGTTAGTCTGCGCTCATATGACGTATCTAGTATCAAGGCAACTCACGGTCTGTGCTGCATCTCGGAACTCTTTATCCATCAAGAGCTTCATCACCTCCATCTTGCTTGGGGGCTGGCCAGGCTCAAATCCTGTGCGCGAATAAATAAGTAGCTCATCAGAAGCTGGAAAGATCTCACTACCTTTGCTCTTGATGATGTCGCCAACCTTTTGCATGGCAATGATAGCAGGGGGGTGTCGGCTAAGCTTCTCAAACGTCTCCCTGATCTTGGGGTCGTTCATCATCATCTCGGGCAGGTTCGGGGGGTCCGCCGAGGCGAAGCGTCGGGCCGTCACGTGAAGAGGCCGCATAGCGAAGCGTGACAATGGTCGAGCGACCAATCTGAGTCTTGAGGCTATAAACATGGCGAGGGTGTTACTGGGATGGATCGGGGAATGGGGCTGAAGATGGTGACAGGCCGAAGATAAAATTACGACTTCCGAGGGTCAACGGTTTTAGCTTGTGTGGATAAAATGGGGTTCAAGTCGAGCCAATCACCAGTCAGTACGCTAAAGCTGGACTTTTGCCTCGGTCCCTGTTGTTGATCAGTACACAATTACCAGAGGTTTTCATCACCCTGCGAGAAGTACTCCTTATCGCATTATTTCTGGGCGACTTCCATTTGCAGGCTAGCGTCGGTTATCCCACTTCCACCTACCCTTGAGTTCCGAATCTCACTTTAGAGACAACGTAAAAAGGTAGAATTCTAAGTTGCCTGTGTTGGTGCAAAACGTTGAATGAGTTTAATCTAAGTTTTATACCCTTTTTACACCACAGGAACATCGTTGGGGAAGACTCAGGGTCTAATTGGCTTTCCATGAGTTTTTACCAGTGCCAGTTTGAAATAACGCCAGCAAAGCATGCAATTTGGGTTGCCTGGGAGCACGAAATTGTTACCTGAGCATTTTATGGCCCGTGCACGGTCACGTGACACTGACGTCATGTAGCTAATTATCGGCCTAACACCCTGCTTTTTTCAGCGCACGCAGCAAGATGTTATCTCGTGATAGCTTCACTTCCTCGCAATCAGTATTCAATTACAACATGATTGCGGCGCCAATCACAGCCTCAATTGGAGCTCAGACCAAGTCTCATATCTGTCACAAGAGGGCCCCTTTCTCATCATGAAAGAAATCTTCTAATCTAGCATAGATCTGGTCACGACTGGATGGGTGAAGCTGAAAGTTCACTTGCACAGGATTTGGCCCGCCCCCCAAGATGATCATGGCTTGGCTGGTGCCAAGAGAACGTAGAATCTTTGTCTCAACAGCTTTTTGGCATCGTGATGTGGTCCTTAGAGGAGGAAAAGCAGTTATGAAACTAGCCTAATGGGGCTAGGCTAGGAAGACGATACAAACGTTATTTGCACAGCTGGCAAGGCTCGCGGTTTCAAACACACAGCTGACAAATTATACAACACCTTATCGACTCAGCACATCCGGTAGGAACTGCGGATCCCCCAAGACCTCATCTATGCCTCTTCACTGGCTCTGCGTTCTTTGTACTTTTTAGTGCCGGTCTTTGGCTTGCCCTGCAGCCAGCCAATCCTCAAGAATCGACTTTTTAGGACCCGCAGTTCCAACCGAATGTGCTGAGTCGACACGGTAGGTCTCAGTCAACGTTAACGGTTGAATCAATTTGTTATTATAAAGCAATGTATTGTTAAGCCATACTCGACGGGATTTTTATGTAAATTCCCGAGAAGTATTGCTCTTTACTAGGACTTGCAAAGATATAAATCTAGGCTAATCCTCCCTCACGAAATAACAAGATCAACAACGCTTCCTCTCACAGCAGCACTCGATTACTCCAGTTCGAATCACAAAGATGGCGACGCAGACCGTTTTCAGACTCACCCAACGTACATCTCTTAGCGACCTCCATGTCAGCGAGGAAGAGGTTCCAACCCCTTTACCCCAAGAGGTCCTCATTCGAATTCGCAGTGTGGCGCTCAACTATCGCGATTACGCAATCGCTACGGGGAAATATCCTTTCCCGGTAAAAGACCATGTCGTCCCTTGCTCTGACTTGTCAGGTGACGTGGAAACCGTTGGAAGTCAAGTAAATGACCTCAAGCCTGGCGATAAGGTGATTGCTTCCTTCGATCTTGTCAATCAGTACGGTCCGATTCAAGGCTGGGATCACGGCCTTGGCGGCCCGCGCGATGGTGTTCTTCGGCAGTATATCACCTTGCCCAGTAGTGCCATTGTCAAGGTGCCTGCGGACACGACCTTGAATTATCCGCAGCTCTCTGCGCTAGTTGTCACGGCCACAACCGCTTGGAACGCACTTTATGGAAATGTCCCGATCAAGCCCGGCCAAGTGGTTCTTTTCCTTGGTACAGTCCCCTTGGGCGGCAAAGTTGGTTCAATGACTGATGTCTTTAGGAACTGGCGGTGTCTCAATCACTGGTCTGATTCTAGCCAAAGCTGCTGGCGCAATCACCATCGTCACATCATCATCAGATGAAAAACTGAAGCACGTCCAGCAGACTTATGGTGTTGATCATACCATCAACTATAAGGCCAATCCCGACTGGTCTGCTGAAGTGCTCAAGTTGACCGATGGTCACGGTGCTGACTTCATCATTGAGAACGGTGGAGCCGGCACCATTGCGCAAAGCTTGAACGCGGTCGCATACGGAGGCTCGATTGCCGTTGTTGGGTTTCTAGCGCCGTGCCCACAGGATGAAATGCCGGATGTTGCGGCACTAGCACTTGGAAAGGGAGCTGTTGTTCGCGGTATCATGATTGGTTCAAAGCAGCATCTGGAAGACGCCACCCGTTTCTTCACGTCTAAGAATCTGGTCGTTCCCGTTGAGAAGGAATTCGGGTTCAGCAGAGATGAAGTCATTGCCGCTTTGGAATATCTCGCTAGTGGTCAGCACGTTGGCAAGATCTGTATCAAGGTTGATTGAGCACAGGATGACGGAAGGCACCTCTGGAATAGGTACTCAATTCTTACGTGCGATACTACCTCTTCTTCTGTAGACACAGCTCTAAAACGCTCCTTTACTCTACTATAATAGTACCCCTTTCTATAAATAGTATTAAGTCTTAAGATATGAATACCAGTATTATCATGAACTTGAACCTTGATGCTGCGATGATGCTGGAGGAAAATCCAGTGCACCCTAAAACCGATGTTGGAGATGTGCTCTCTTGCAGGTCAAGGTCCTCAGTTACCCGAGCTTGAAGCTGCCTGCACAAATAGAGTCTCAATATTACTGCCCCCCTCCTCTGGCGCACGCTCTGGACTGACAAGGTGCGTCCTCAAGCTAGGTATGAACTCCCTTGCAAACTCCAGCCGTTTGGTTCCACGTCAGTGACAAGGTATGGTTATGCGCTGGACGCTGGCGCACATGCCAGTGCGAGAAGTTCAATTGGGCCAGCGCCACAGGCAAGCATGGGTAATCCGAGTTGGAGATTGACGTTGCGAGTTGACTGGAGGCTCACAGACAACGGTTCAAGCAAAGCACCTTGGCTGAAAGACATGCTGGGAGGAACGACATGGAGCAGCCTCGCCGGATGCACGAGATAGCGCTGGCAGCTACCATGCGCTTCGTCTCCGGGGCCGTACATGCCGCGAGATCTGTCGCAGAGATTGCTGGATCCAACAGAGCATGAGGTAAAATAGCTACGGGTGACCAAAGGCTCGATTACGAAGCGATCGCCAGCTTTGATGTGGGATACTTCTGGGTCGACTCTGAGCACAGTTCCGGCGCTTTCATGGCTCAGAATGTGGTTGGCCTGCAAGACTGCTGGACCTGCTTCCAAAGATGCACGTCAGATCCGCAGATCCCAGCCGCCTGTACGTGAATTAATGCCTTGCCGGACCTCTGGGTTCTGATGGAGGCTGCGGTAATAGATAGGTCATGGTTCAAGGTGACCTGTAGGGAGCGACTGGATGGCGTTGCCATTGTGATGGTGGATGAGAGAGGTAGTCTGGTATATAAGAGTTTGGTCTAGAAGCTGAACTTTTCAAGCCGATACCTCAGCAGCGTCTTTTGCGGTATATAAACTCTAGGAGGAGCTGTGCTAGAGTAGATAATAAGAGAGCCAAGGTGTTGTCTGAACGTGGCTTCGAGTCTGCTGCGATCTTGACGGGCTGTGACCTTGACACCAGGCCCAAATTCACGGTCATGTGCAACTCTGAAGAAGGCCTCAGCCATGAAAAGGCATCTAAATCTGCCTACATTAGTCTGTTTGCCATCATATCTCCCGATCATAGACGTTTAATTGTAGTAAATGGCTGCTTTCTGCTAGACATCCCGGACTGCGCATCCTTTCCAGACCCCGCCTCATTGCCAAGCCCCCTTCCTTGCCAGGCCTTGATACTTACTTAGGCTTGGACGTTAATTCCTCTTTAAGATTTACTTGCTTCTTTCTTTTTTAGGTAATTAGGAAAGTCACCTTGTGGATGGGAAGGGAAGCTCGTGATAGCTTCGGATAGAGAGAGGAGGCAATACAAGTGTTCAAAAATAGCCCTTGTATTCAGACAGTTTCTACCTCAAACACCCTAAAATGTTACTTTACTAAACAACTGCCTTCGTTGAATGTATAAATGAAAAGCTCAATTTTCCAGACTTGCGGATGATTATCTGCTCTGAGGCATTATCGACCCTCGGCTTGATCTCCTCTCATAGATCCTTTCCAATGGCGCCGGAACCCTTCTCCCGAACAAAGTCAGGCTTGGTAATGACATTGTTGTCCGCATTCTTAATCCTCGCCAAGAACTTCTTTGCGTTTTCTGGGTCCTCTGCAAACAGGGTATCGGCAACTTGCTTCTGGGGAGTCTCGCCAAGCCACTTGAACAAGGAGATGTCCCTGAACTCGTCGGCACGGAAGATCTCCAACATCTCAACAGGCTCATCACCAATGTTCTCGACGAAATGGCCCATGTTGCGGGGCACGATGCCGACATCTCCGGGACCGTAGTCAAAGGTTCTGGCAGTACCCTCTGATGCAAAGATAGTCACTCTGGCGCGACCCTTGAGAAAGAACGACCACTCATCAGCAGATGGGTGCCAGTGCATTTCTCGAATTGCACCGGGTTCAATGACGGCGTGGGCTGCAGCGACTGTCTTGGAGATAGGAAAGTTCTTGGAATCGGTGATGCGCACTTGGCCGCCGCTCGTGATCAAGGGCTTCTGGTCAAGCATTCGGTGGGTAAAGTTGTACTTGGACTTCTTGACCTCTTTGCCTCTGGGAGCTTCGTCCTTGATTGAGCCGGGCTTGCGTCCCTGAAAAATGTACTTTTCCTTCTCGGGAATGTGGGCAAAAACCTCGGGAGCCAGGTTGAAGTTCTTGGCAATGACGGACTTGGGAGTGTGTGCTGTAACTGTTAGTTGAGTAGTTTCATTGTAGAGGGCTATTTCACGTACCAAGCCAGTCAGTGAGGACAAATGTTGATTCCTCGGAGAAGCTCCCGTCGTCAAAGATCAAGAGAAACTCGGTACCATTGGGACTGAGGCCTTGGAGAGAGTGAGGGATACCACTGGGGAAATACTATGGCCGTGGTTAGAATCTCGGTTAAAACCATTTTCTCAAGGATCGCATTTTCACGTACCCAGAGATCTCCCTTCTTCAGGTCGTCGATAAAGTTGCCACCTTCATAATCAAGAGCCGTGACGCGGACTTCACCGTCGAGCACATAGGCCCACTCAGCTTCTTTGTGCCAGTGAAGCTCACGGATAACACCATGATCAAGTCTCATGTTCACACCAGCGAGCTCAACACTTGTTCCGAGCTCCCGGACAGTGGTTTGGCGGGTCCAGCCACCCTCCTGCTGCAGGTTAGTCTTGCATCCAGAGCCTATCATTCTGCAAAACATACCTCAATGCGAATGTGCGAGTCAGCAAAGCTCCAGCGCATATTGTCAAGATTTCCATGGTCAGTGCTAGGAGGCCTGACAAGGTCTGGATTTTGGCGGGATCGCTCCTTGTTCCACGGTCCTAGAACAGAAGCGCCATCGCCGTTTCGCCAGGGGAGAGGATCAAGCTTCTCTCCCACAGAGTCAACGGCATTGTCGTATGGATCTTTGTGTCCCGGCGTGAAAGGAAGCCTCTTTCCGCCAGCTACGCCATTATAGCTAGATGGCAGTTTGAGACCCCTGAGGAGCCGCTCACGAGGGCTGTCCTGCACTGGGACTGCAGCGCAGAGGCTCAACAGGAGCGAGGAGCTCAAAAGCGGAGAGTAGCGCATTCTCACAAAATTGGAAACAAGAGTATGTAGAGTGATCACAATGAGGATGGTATGTGTGTCAAGGAGGTGTGATGTCGTAGTGAACACCACCGGATAATTCAAGCACCTTTCTCACTCCTTATCAACAAGAATTGAATTGCTCCTGCTAGGTTCCTTTGGGGCATGTTCAGCAACGCCGAGAAAGCGATGCCCGGGGGATTCCCGAACCACATCATCAAGGCGGAAACGATGCCGTCTTGGGTGCCAGCAAAGATGTGATGACTGCCGAGGCGAGCGAGTGCGGGGAATCGGATGGTCGGCACATGGCGTAATGCTGACGCGAAAGACATGGAGGTTGCGTGGGGTTGCAAGCTGAAGGGGTCGCAGTTCTTGGCTTCACGGATATTCGGAAGGGGGATATGCAGGAGATCGAGTGATCATCGGCAACGGCACTCTTCGGTCTCAGATCTATTGCCGGGATGCTCTATCACAGGCCCTTCTTTTGAGATCCAAGGTCGCAACGGAGGGCAGAATAACAAGTGAACTGAATGCCCAACCCATCTCTCATTGAATTAGGTTTCCCCCGCAAAGAGGTGCTGGAGTGAAGCTCAATTAAGCCTAATAAGACGTGCTTTAGCTCTTGGCACTAACAAAGCAGGGCAGGCGCCCGCCCCTCTGTTGGCGCCTTGGTACTGTAAGTTGGAGGGATTATTTCCGAGCCGATCTTGGCCCATCTAAACGTAATCCGGGGCTCCATTAAGCTAATACGGATTTGGTATGCGATTCGTTTGGAACAACAAGTCTCCGTGTACTTAATCTGACGCGTCTGGACTTCTCCGCCCGGCATCAACGGCATCGTATTAATCATTTCGACACTTACAGGTACCGCTGTCAGATACGGAGACGTTTATTACCCTCATTACGAAATTGAAATCTCTCAATTATTCAACAATAATGGCTCAGCCACAAATTCCGGCGTCATACGGAACCGTTGCAGGTGCTGGAGAGTCCACGCCTGGCAACGGTATCCTCAATGGAAACGACGAGTCGCAAGCTCTGCTGGGACGAAAACCCAAGTCTGAGTCTTGGTTGCGCAAAAAACTCGTTGTTGATGCTCGTCGAGACTGGGCCGATGTCATGCTTCTCGGATGCTACATCATCACAGGCATCCTTGATAGCGCCTCCATTTCGACTTGGGGGGCATTTGTTTCCATGCAGACAGGTGAGATAGATCTCTTAATCATGAATTTCTGAATGGTCACTTACAGAGTGCAGGGAACACGGTCTATCTTGGTCTAGGCCCGACGGCTGGTACAAACCGATGGAAAAAGTCAGGCTCCTCTATCCTGGCCTTTTGCATTGGGTCATTCTTCTTCAGCCGGCTTCATCGCATGTTCTCGCCTTCACCAACTCGGAAATGGGTCTTGTGTCTGTCATTCGCCATCCAGACGCTCTTTGTGGCAGGGGCTGCAGCCATCGTTACTTGGGGACCCAAGGGTGCTGGTCCTGATGATGTCCCCTGGTACGTCATCACCCCCATCGCCTTGGTTGCCTTCCAGAGTTGTGGGCAGGCTGTCGCGAGCAGGGCGTTGAAGTTCAACGCTCTTACTAGCGTTGTACTAACAAGCATCTACTGTGACTTGTTCTCCGATGCTGCGTTGTTTGAAAGCGTCTTTGTCAATGCAGAGAGAAACCGTCGGGTTGCAGCACCATCTCTTCTTCTCATTGGTGCCATTATCGGGGGTTTGGTCCAAAAGAGCGAACTTGGGACTGCGGGAGCTTTGTGGCTTGCAGTGGCCCTCAAATTCATTATCATGTGTGGTTGGGCAGCATGGCCGGCCGAACAGGGGCTGTGATGAGGGTCTATTGGAAGCGGAGGACCCTTCTAGGTAACCCGAGTGCATTAGACGCGGGAGCATGCATTTGCCACCCGAACAATATGCCGAATACTATACAAGATTACTCATATTTACTGTGATATCATTGTGATATCTCCCCGCACTCGCAGAAGTGATGTTAATCGACTCGAGTTTTGGATGCGTACTATTCCAAGATTGGCATCCGTAAGCTGAAACATTGCTACGGCACCACGATCTAAGCCTCTGCATGCAACGTAACCCAATGCAAACTTGGCAATGCGGCCGCTTTAGGCTCCTTTCTAGGAAGGTCGGTCGGCGGAAGCATCTTCCCGTTCGCAGGAGCCCGTCGTGGCGTTTTCATTACAACCCTTCATATGCCGGTTAATTTGATGCTTCTAGTCTTGGATAGATAGAGTCTGAGCGCGATCGGCGTCGTGGTTGCTCATGTGGTCGTGATCACCGGGACCTTTGCACACACGGCAGATATACCACAGCCTATAGATCAGATCTAGTGAATACTCTAATGAATTGACGGGCATATCGAGCTGTTCTCTCGGCCTTCGGCATTGCTACCACGCATCTCAAGGTGAGGGTTTCACTCGGTAGAAAAATATGGCCGATTGCAGGAATCACATCGATGCACCTTGCCGCTATCCAATGAAGGGTACAGTGACTCGGCCATGGTGGTGTGCGACCAATGGTCGCGACGAGATGTTGCAACTTGAGATTTTCCTGTTATGGATGGCCTCGAGTCTATCACTGTCGTCAGATGACATTGTGTAGGATCTATCTTTGGAAAGAAGATAATGCAAGAGTGTGTGGTGGTGTTTTGGGATAGACAGTGTTACAGGAGCAGTGTAGGGCGTCTCATATAATAATATCGTTCTGAACTCTGTAACGACAAACCTTAGTCTTCTCACCACCTTCTCTTTCACTACTCAGTGTCATCAATATCTTGAATCATCTCACAATGAAGCTCTTTGATACCCTGAAATCGGATCTTAAAACCGATGTTACTTGGAACCGAGCCGCCCGGCTTGGCGCTTCTGGGGCAAGATCCCTGCCCTCAGGGACTGTCCAGTATCTGGCCGACAAAGTCCCCATCATCGGCTGGTTGCCGAAATATAACCCGCGATGGCTCGTTAGCGACCTTATAGCGGGTCTTACGCTGGGTCTTATGTTGATTCCGCAAGGCTTGTCCTATGCCAAGATTGCAGACATCCCTGTCGAGTATGGGTTGATGTCTAGCTGGCTGCCTGCGGTTATTTACGCCTTTATGGGGTCAACGAAAGGTCAGTTTGTTCATATCGTTCAAGAAATTCTCAAGTTGACTCTTTGTAGATGTATCAACCGGGCCAACCTCGCTCATCGGCCTGCTCACCTCTGAGAATGTGCACGCTCTTCAAGACCGATGGACCCCATCCGAGATCGCATCCGCAACCGCCTTCATGATGGGCATCTACGGAATAGTATTGGGATTTCTCAAGCTTGGATTCCTGTTGGAGTTTATCTCCCTCCCTGTTCTTAGTGGCTTCATTACGGCGATTGCCATTACCATCATCCTCAACCAGATGGACTCTCTCTTGGGAGAAGACAACGTTGGCGATGGTGCTGCTCGGCAAATCCATGATATTTTCAATGAGCTACCCAATGCCAACGGATGGGCATGTCTCATTGGATTCACCGGAATACTGTTCCTCACGATACTGGACAAGTCTGGGAAGAGATGGGGCAAGAAGAACAGGGTCATCTGGCTCTTGTCCATCACCAGGGCTTTCCTCGCACTCGTTCTCTTCACCGGAGTGAGCTATGCTGTCAACAAGAACCGAGGAGAAGACTTTCTCTTTGATGTTGTCAAGGTTCAGTCCAAGGGTCAGCAAGCGCCAAGAATGCCAAGAAAGGATCTCATTCCCGAGATTGCCGGCCGCAGCATTGCCGTCTTTATCGGCTCCGCAGTTGAGCATCTCGCTATTGCTCGAGCCTTTGCCGTCAAGAACCACTACGCTTCGGACCAGAGTCAAGAGCTTTGCTATCTCGGAGTCACCAACTTCTTCAACAGCTTCTTCCATGCTATGGGTGTTGGCGGTGCCATGTCTAGAACGGCGGTCAACTCGTCATGCAACGTCAAGTCACCACTCTCTGGTGTCGTGACCATGGCTGTTGTGCTTGTCTGTGTCTATGAGCTTGTGGGTACTCTCTATTGGATCCCCAAAGCGACGTTGGCTGCCATCATCATCACCGCCGTCTGGGGATTGATTTCTCCCCCATCAACATTTTACAGGTACTGGAAGACTTCGCTAGCGGACTTTATCTCATCAATGCTTGCGCTTTGGGTGACCCTCTTTGTCTCAAGTGAGGTCGGCATCGGATGCGCGGTTGGGTTCAACATCGTCTATGTGTTGTTGCGCCAGGTGTTTACACGGCTATCGTCGACTGGTAGCGATGTTGAGTCACGAGCTGGCAACCTTCAGAGAATCGGCAGCGCTTCACCCCACATTCCTGAGGATATGAGGGTATTCACATTCAACGAGTCTCTCTTCTTCCCCAACGCCTTTCGCAACACATCCAAGATCTTGGACGACATCCAGACCTTCCATGCACCAGTCTACAATGGAAGCCACGGCCTTGAAACGGAGCGGAACTGGTCTGTGGTGGGTGAGAAGAGAGTGGCGCGTCTGCGTAAACAAGCCGGCATTGATGGGGTTTCATCACTCCCGGAGATCAGAGTCGTTGTTCTCGACTTTACTCGTGTCAACATGATTGACACGACTGCCGTTACACACTTGCGGAACATGGTCGCAGCCCTGAAGACATACGCCGGAGATGGCCTTGAGATCCGGTTTGCTGGCATGAGCTCTCAATGTCGTGAGCGCTTCGAGAGAGCGAATTGGCATATTACCAAGGTAGGATCCGATGAAGATGATGACGGGGATATTTCCGAGTCTACGTATCTATACTGGGATACTGCGGCCGCAATAATGGCGCCAAGACGGAGGGACTCGGTTCTCAGTGATGAAGGCAAAGTGCATGCGATGCATCAGGAGAAGGCAGATGCTTGATAGTGCTGGGAATTTCTTACCTTGTGTAATGAAACAGGCTTCACAGATTGCCATTGATCGTATTAATGTATTTCCGAGTCTTCTTTCCTGGTATCTCTTTAATGATGCCACATATACCTCTTAACCTGTGCCGCAATCAGTGACGAAATGTCACGCGCACCAATAAGTAAACAAGATATGAGGATCCACACGACATACGCGTTACCGGCTTTTCCGGAGCTAGAAAGGAAGCATATTCCGGACAGAGTTTCGTAGTTTCAACGTTTAATAACACGGGGCTACGGGCACGTCCCTTGTTTCTCCCACATCGGGAAACAATTGGACTACGGTTCATGCATATTTCTAAGGCTACCCTGTCTAGCGGAGCCACGGGCACCTCGTGAGTGGTGGGAAAACGGGCACAGCCCTTGGTACATCCGAGTGTAACAGAGGGCGGGAATTGATCAACATGAAACAACAGTTGGTTATGTCTCCCCTGAAAATCACGCAAGGTGTAAGCCAACAGTCCCGACTGCCAAATTTGATGGCTAGATAGGCAGGATCTTCATGGTCTGGCCACGGAAGAATTGTCTGAACTCAGGGACAATTGGTGGAGTCGCGCACAGGGTGAAATTGTTTGAGCTAGATCATAAAGTCCTCTGCAGCTGCCCATTCAACCAATCTCGAAGTCACCTCCCTTAGATCTTCATCTATCGATCGTCCCAATCCGAAACCATGAAGTTCCAGACCCTCTGTGCTACTCTGGCCGCCGCCAATGTGGTTGCAGCTGACACGCTGCTCGCCCGCATGGCTGATTCTTGGATCCGCAACAACCATGAAACCCAGAGAGCATACTGGTATGGTCGAGGTGTGGTCTACGAGGGCTACGAGGCGGCCATCGAGTTGACCAAGAATGAGACGCTCTCGGAGTGGTACCGCTCTCAGATCGATGATCTCGTCATCGCACCCAACGGCACTATTGTCAACTATGACATGACCCGGTACTCGCTCGACAACTACCGCATTGCCCTGAACCTTCTTTACTGGTACCAGAAGACTGGTGAGGAAAAGTACAAGACCGGAGCCGACTTTATCCGCGACAGACTCAACCAGCATCCTCGCACCCCCACTGGAGGCTTCTGGCACCGATCTCCTACCTACCCGGACCAGATGTGGCTCGATGGCATCTTCATGGCCGATTCTTTCTACGCTGTTTGGACCTCTCTCTTTGACGCCAAAAACACCACCGCCTGGAACGACATTGTTCTGCAGTGGGACAAGATTCAGGAGGTCACCATCGAGAACGTGACCGGCCTGCCTGTTCACGGCTTTGACGAGAGCAAGACTGCTGTTTGGGCTGACCCTGAGACCGGAGCTTCCCCCATCGTCTGGAGCCGAGCCGTTGGTTGGTACATCTGGTCGCTCATCGAGGTCCTCGACGTCTTCCCCAAGTCTCACCCCGGCTACAAGCGCCTTCGCACCTACTACAAGAAGCTTGCGACAGCTCTTGTTAAGGCTCAAGATCCCGAGAGCCACGGTTGGTGGCTGGTCATGAACAAGCAGTACGCCGGTGTTGAGGGTAACTACCTTGAGAGTTCTGCCTCTGCCATGTTCACCTACGGATTGCTTGCTGGCCTTAGACGTGGATACTTGGATGAGAGGACCTTCGCCAAGCCTGCTGCTAGGGCCTACAACCATCTGGTCAACGACTTTGTCACGGAGCATGCCAACGGCACAATCACATGGGAGGGCACCGTCGAGGTCGGCTCCCTGAACAGCGATGCCTCTTTCAAGGTATGTATTCTTGCTATTTTTCATTGAAAAAATCTCAGCTAACATTCCATTTCCAGTACTACACCGAGGTCCCTATCGTTCCCGATGACACCCGCGGTGTTGGACCCTTCATGATGGCTTTGTATGAGTGGGAGCGACGCACCACCAAGGCCTAAGGTTTTAATGGATCAAGGTAGAAGGGGCTAATGATTAGAGTTCCTATTGATAGAAGCAGCGATGAGCTGCGCTTATGCATAAACTAGACCTATCATACATCTTAATACCTAAAAAGTTGCGCCTTCTTCTCTATCTTCTTGGCCATGTCATCAATACAGGTGCTAGCGGACGCTAGCGGATCTCATGCGGACTGCGGCGGTGGGGATGCGGACGGCCCCACTTCGGGCCACGCCTTGGACGCGGAAGGAGGCGGTGATAGTGCGTGAAGAGTTGATCAAGGCTGACCAACTTGGGACATAAATATGGCCTCTCATGTCCTTCTCCCCTTTTCGATTCTATCATTATCCTCAGCATCACAGAAATCTCCACCGAGCCTTTTACTACTTGAATCTCCACGTCTGGTCTAGCATGCCCTCAACCACCTTTTCCCCCGACTCATTGCCCGATCTGACTGGCAGAGTCTACCTCGTCACTGGTGGAAACGCGGGAATGTAAGTTGATGTAGCCGGAAACTTTCTAAGATTATCTGGCCTAACATTGCTCAGTGGCAAATCTACAGTTGTTGCTCTCGCCTCTCGTGGTGCCAAGGTGTACATGGGTGCTCGCAGCGAAGCCAAGGCCACAACCGCCATCACACAGATTAAAGCGCAAATTCCTTCAGCACAAATTCTCTTCCTTCCTCTCGATCTATCTAGTTTCAAGAGTGTGGTCTTTGCCGCCAAGAAGCTTTCCAACGACGAGTCTTCGCTTCATGGTGTTATCAACAACGCTGGTATTATGGGCGTACCCTTTGCTCTGACCGAGGATGGGTATGAGATTCAATTCCAGGTTTGTTCAAGCCTTTCCACTATTATTATTCGCCATATTAACACCTCGACTCTCAATCAAGACCAACTATCTCTCTCACTGGCTCCTCACGTTCCATCTTCTCCCTCTCCTCCAGTCCACCGCTGCCAACTCTCCCAAAGACATGGTACGAATCGTCAATGTCACTTCGGATGGACACGCGAGGTTCCCACCAAAGGCTGGCATCGATTTTGGAAATCCATCGCTTGAAAAGGAATCAGCCATGACTCGATATGGTCAAAGCAAGCTTGCCAACATTCTCCATGCCAAGCAACTGCATGCTATCTACGGTCCTACCCAGAAAGGAGACGGTGCTGGCCAGGGCACTATCTGTACAGCGGCAGTTCACCCTGGTCATATCGACACGTAAGACAAGCCCTTCGTCAATGACACATCTCCACAGACAATGCTGACTTGACCAGAAACCTCAACAAACAAGCGACTGGTACCGCACCCAGCTCTGTTCTGCGTGCCATCACTCCGGTTATGCGCTGTCTGGGCATCTTGGATGATCAGGAAAAGGGTGCCTGGTCTTCGCTCTTTGCAATTGCAAGCCCTCAATTCGGATCCAAAGACTCTGGGGCTTACATCATCCCTTATGCAAAGATTGGAGCGCCGAGCCCGCTTGCTCAGAACACTGAACTGGCTAAGCAGCTGTGGGACTGGACCAAGAACGAACTTGGAAACAAGGGATTCCTGGGACTTCAATGATGCGGGACTTCTACACGGTCTCCCCCTCAAGAATTTTGCAATATTTTTCTAGATCGGGGTCAGTAGTAGTAATGGTATGACTAATGGGCTTTGGCTTACCTCCAACTTTCCAAGAGCGTCCAATCAGCGTCAATGCGTGCTTCAGTAAGTCTACTGCCGCCTTCAGCTCAACTTTTCCAGTCTCCTCAATGTACCACTGGTATTGAGTGGCGGCGGCATAGAGACATTGGGCCGCAAAGGGACTGATTGTGATTTGGCTCCCTTGTGGCTCAAGGAGACTGACCAAGTGTGAGGCAAACTGCCAGACTGATGCTCCAATTTCATGCAAGGTATTGAGGGCTGTCTCTTGCATTTTCAGCTGCTCTGGGGTGCCAACACCCGACAAGTCATCCAAATCAGCGCAAGTGTGATTGTCACACAACGCAATAATGGCACTGAAACAAAGTCCTTGAGCAGGTGAATAAACAAGGAACGCATGAGGCTCCTCTCTCTTCGCTTCTTGATCTAGTGCCAGCTTAAAAGAGGAGAGGATTCCATGTAGCTGAACAGCCTCAGAGTAGTACTGTTCTGGGCTTTTCGTTCCTTGATTTGTGCCAATATGGGATAGGACCCTGGAAAGTAGATGTGATGCTTGACATGTTCTGGCGAATGGGGGTGCAGGCAAGTCGGTGCTGCTAGAAACAGCGAGCGACGGAACGACTGTTTGCTCCTAGCTAGCTATTAGGATCTAAAACTCGGTAGCTCAGGCGAAACTCACACCAAGGTCCCATAAGGTTTCATCCATGGGTAGAAGATCTTCAGGGGATGCGTCGACGGAAGTAAATGGCCTATCAGGAAGGCCAATATTGGTAAATCTAGGAGTTCAGCCTTGTCCTCACTTCATGTCAAGTTACCCACCGATCTAGTATGATCACACCCCACCACGTGCGGCGTATCTCCTCGGTTGCAGTCCACGACACTGGGGAAAATTAATGACCAACTTAGGTAAGGGGAGACAGGCCATTAATCACTCGTTGCTGGTAACATTTGTGAAACACCGCGCCGGTCGTGAATTCCGATGGCATGGCCTATTCGAGCGCAATGACCAATCGATAGAAATGCAGCCGGGAATATGGCATGGCCCGCTTCATATAATGATAATAGCAAAGTCGCTTGTAAAACACGCATAGAAATAATGCCTTGGTCTTCTACAAGACGTAGACATTGTTTTGCTTTGCTATACTGCGCTTGAGGATCGATAGCAGCTTCGTCCCTATTAGGTAGCAAGATTTCCATGCATTGAAGGATTAGTATGATGTCAGGAGAGTGATACCCTTCGGAGGATATTTGTTGGTACAAAGTCCTTTTGGAGACTGCCAAGACATGGAGGTCAGATCATACGGTCATGCCCAATAGAATTTGTCACTGATCTCACCGATGGGAAAGACGGGATGAATCATTGCAAAAAATGAGTCAACAACATAGGCCAGCTGTTCTGGGCTTTTGTCGATCATCTGCGAAAACTCTTGAGGAAGAAAAGATGCTCGAGGCCTCGGGATTGTGGATCCCCGTTGCTTGAAGGTATATGAATCCAGGAAGAAAAGAGCCGGGAAGTTGTTTGGTGAGGAAGTCGGCTGCAATACAGATATCCAAGTCAGCCGAGTCAATCTGAGAAACTATCCAGTATCAAGAAGGTTGAGTTGAGTATCTTACCACGTAGACTTGATGTCCTATGGCCTGGCTCCCGGGATACACACATGGACGGCCATTCTTTCGGCAAAGATGACACGAAGGAAGTTCACGTGTACATTTCCTCTTCTGGCTCTTACAACTTGCGCAGGCCAGTCTGCTTGACTGGCCTACAAGGCCATCCATGGTGATGTTAAAGATCGTGCTCAGGTGTAGGATGTGGGTTAGTTGGCTTGGCTTGGCTTCAGTGAGGTCTGATTATCCCACGTGACTTGGGCTAATGATGAGAGGCGTTGTCGATTGGCTCATGGACCAATATTTATGCAAGCCAGCTTGAGGAGAGCATCACGTGCGCAATTATTCAAAACGAGCATAGCAAAAGGAACGGATTTCCATGGAAGGCTCAGTAGTATACCGGACAGCAAGGTAAAATCGAGAACTTGGGCACCCCATTTGGTTAGATGGTACCGAACCTTTCAGAAAGACTTTGCTGTGTGACGCTGCAAGATGGTTGGGCATAGTGAAGAACGCGGCGATGACCACGGTATCAAGAAACGCGTATCCTATTTAAATAATTGTTCTCCTATTGCTCATATTGTAGTATTTATTCATCTTTAACCACGACAGACTGACCTTTATTCTAGATTGATAACACCTGGAGGCCTCTTTGTATCCCACCTAGATCGGAGACACTTGTGACTCACCAAACTCATCAGCCTCAACAAGAGGATGATATTGAAATCTGCCTGTTGGCAGGATGCTTTCCCATGCCCTTGACGCCCTTCGCTTCTGCATGGCCGCATCGGTGCTTACACCTCTCCACCTTACCGTCTGACTCAGCCTGCATGAAGTGAAACTCGAAGGAATAAAAGAAAACTATGGCCCATGTCTGTTTGCTCCCTTTTCCTCTTCTCCATTTACGCACCCTGCACCATGGCCTTGTTTGTGGATTATCCCCAAGAGATCGTTGACTCTATCCTGCAATGGCTGTCTCCAAAAGACATCTACGCATTATGCCTCGTTGATAAATCCTGCTACACGGCTACTCAGCCTTGGTTGTATTCCAGGATTGAGTGGGAATGGGGCGTCCAAGTACCTCCCGTCGATGTCCTCCTCCGCACTCTACTGGAAAAGCCGGCCCTGGGCGAATGCGTTCAATCCGTCATCTTGAAAGGCACCGACAGGCTATCGCAATTTCACTTCCCTACTAAGCCAGCCAGACCACGATTTGATGATGGTGGCGTGGACGACTTGGTAGCTTTTGTCAAGTCCAGAGAATTGTCACGGCGGCACACTAACGACTGGGTCAATGGGTTGCGCTCCTCTAGAAGCACCCTCAAGATGAATGCATACATCACATGTTTGCTGGCCATGCTGCCAAACATCAGGTATCTGAGGCTTGAACCCAGATTTGCTGCTGGCAGCAAACTATCAAGCAGGATGTTCAGAGCTGCTCTTTCGGTCTTTCCCCGTCAAAACAAGCCCAAACTTCCACGTTTTGAGCAGCTTCGGGATGTTGCTTATCTGCGTCGGATCGGTTCAATTCCAAGCAATAGACCCAAGGCCGCCCACTTTCTTACCCCCTTCTTCTACCTGCCGAAAGTGCACCGCATCTCAGCCTCTGTCGATAACACACCGTATTGGAGGTGGCCGGAGCATAGGCCGGCCCTTGAGACGCTTACGACACTTAACATTGCCTACATCCATGCCAAACACCTCGGCACGATCCTCTCTGAGACAAATAACCTTCAAACCCTTCGGTGGGACTGGCGCGGTTGGCCATTTGCTCGTTCCACCAACGACCACTGGGTCAACCTGGATGAGATAATGGTTGCCTTCCAACACGTCCAGAAAACGCTCATCAAACTAGAAGTCCTAGGCTCCTGCCACTACCTAAGCCGGTACCGTTCTTCAGTGCGTTTAACAGGACGTTTACATGACATGGTATCCTTTAAGAAATTAAAGACACTTGAAATCCCGTTGGCATTCCTGGTCGGCATATCTGCCTCTGACCCGCCGAAACAGATTGGCGAAACCTTGCCGACAACCGTCGAGGACGTTACTCTCACCGACGACTTTTGCAGAGGGGGTGATTGGCAAGGTGAACAGCAGCTAGAGCTATTTTCTTTATGGATGGATAATTTGAAAACTGCGGAGGAACCACGGCTCAGAAGGTTCGTGTGGGCGACGCTGCTGAGGGACACGATAGTGGTTTGGTACAACGATTCCGTGTTGGAAGGACGTCTCCTGGCTCTGTGTGGTGGCGCGGGAATCGAAGTTGAAGTTATTCAGCGCTATGAAAGGTTGGAGAGAAAACCACATTTGGGCTGGGAATAGCAAGAATGGCCTGGGCTGTGACCGTTATCAAGTGCTCAAAGAAGATAGTTGGGTAAAGCAGTCTTCCCAGAGTATATACTCAAAGTCATTTTCATTGAATACTCATTCCTTCCAAACTCTTACGACTTCAGTTGACCTCTCTGGACCCAACCTCGAGAGCCTGAGCTCGAACGAGGCTATAATACCTCGCTCCCATCCGCATCAACTCGGTATGTGTGCCGGACTCCACCACTTTGCCCTTCTCAATCACACAGATCTTATTTGCATTGCGGACAAAACTGAGACGATGTGCAACTGAGATTGTTGTCCGGCCTCGTAAGGCCTTCTCTAACGCATCCTGCACTAGCTTCTCTGATGCGGAGTCAAGGGCAGAGGTCGCTTCATCCAGGAGCAGAACTCGGGGGTTGCGAACGAGGGCTCGAGCAATTGCGATACGTTGTTTCTGACCACCGGACAACATCACGCCGCGGTTACCAACTGTGGTTGCGAGGCCATCACTAGGACTATTAGCGTGGAGCCTTATGAAGTAGGATAGATCACTTACGGAAGAGAGGAGATGAAGTCGTAGATGTTTGCATCCTTGCATGCCTGAATGATAGCCTCATCTGTCTCATCAGGGCCGCAACCGAGAGTGATGTTGTCTCGGATCGTCCCAGAGTATATGGTGGGTTCTTGACTAACATAGGCCAACGCTCTCCTGTACTCAGCCACATCAAGCTCTCTAATGTCTTGACCATCTATCTTGAGAGTTCCTGAACTGGGGTCGTACAGACGCTCCAGCAATGCGAAGCATGTGCTTTTGCCGCATCCGCTGCTCCCCACAAGAGCGATGTGTTCGCCTGGCTCAACGGCGAAACTCAGGCCCTTGAGGATCGGATGTCCAGGGCGGTTTGGGTATGTGAAATGAATGTTTTCAAATTCAATCTTTCCTTCACACTTCTCAGGCATATGAGTGGTGCTATCGCCCTCAGACCCATCGATAGTTGGCGTTTTCTGCAGCATCGTGTGAAACGTCCTTGCAGCCTTCTTTGCCTTTCCAATATCAGTCGCAAAGGAAAATACCAGGCCAGCAGCTTGAGATCCAAAGATGATCTCGGCAAAGCATGCAAAGAACTGGAATATGGAGTATTCTCTATCCGCAATGCGTTGTCCGCCATACCAGAACGCCAGGGCGACGCAGAAGAAGGCAAACGACTGCGACGCCGCATACGGTACAGAAGATTTGAGAATGGAAACAAAACTCTTTCGCTCCTGTGCTTTAAGTTGCTTTTCGTAGTGGTGGACAAATTGCTCCTCTGTGGCAAGAGCAGCGATAGTGCGCGCTGACATTACGGCTTCGCTGGCGTACGCGGAGGATTGCTTGTGTGCTTCGTGGGATCTTTGGGCGAACTTGGCGATCATCCAGACGCGGTAGAATCCGCAGCCTAGAAGGACGGGGATGGTGGAGATGCATACGAGAGCCACCTTCCAGCCGATGGCTAGTGCGATAGCCATGGATGCGATGAGCGTGGTACAGCTCATGAAGATGGTCCCGAGCGTTGAGCCGCTGACGCCAGAGAGGCTCTTCGCCTCGACACCAAGGAGCGACGTCAGAGCTCCAGTCTTATTCTCATCTCGATCAAAAAATGAAACATCTTTTTCTATGATGGAGCGGAAAAGAGTGCTTCGAGCTCTATAGATGAGACGCTCGGAGCAGATAGCGAAGGACACGCCTTGGATAGTGAGGTTGAAGACGTGAATGAGGCCGACCACGAACATCATCAAACACCAGAAGTTGGCGCCTTCTCTCATGGATGAGACCATGGTGTCAGGCTTGGAAAGCTCGTTGATGGCTTTGGCAAGGAGAAAGGCCAGGGTTGGGCCACCGCAACCGGCGAGGATAGAGAATGTTAGGCCGATGGTGAGGAGTTTGGCTTCAGGGCGGTTGAAGGATGCGGTGAGGGACACTAAGGACCAGAGCGAGGTTTTCGCATCTTGAACCTTCTGGTCCTCTTGATCCAAGGGAACGATCTCTGTATTGTTTCCAGCCTTGTCCATTTGGTGTGGCGGCGGCTGGTCTTGAGCAGACTCAGGAGCTGTGCTGTTGACTCCATGACCGGATGAATGCTTCTCCAATTGCTGCGCCTCAAATAGCTTTGAGTAAACGCCATTCAGACTTTGAAGTTCACTATGCGTTCCCTGCTCCACTACTCTTCCCTCTGACAAGACAATGATGTTGTCGGCATACGTGATAGTCGAAAGCCTGTGCGAAACGACGACTGTTGTTCTCCCAACCGAGGCCGATTGGATTGCTTCTTTAACAATCTGCTCAGACTCTGAGTCTAGTGCAGAAGTAGCCTCGTCGAGGAGAAGTACTGCCGGGCTGCGGATCAGCGCGCGGGCGATTGCAATCCTCTGCTTCTGGCCGCCCGAGAGCTGAGACCCGCCCTCGCCAAGCTTGGTATCATAGCCCTTGGGGAGATTGGTGATGAAATTGTGAGCGTTGGCTTGCTTGGCGGCTTCGTGAACTCGGGACTTGAGAGACTGGACCTTTTCTTCTTCCTGGTCTGGATTATCAAGGGCGCCCAGTGCGATATTGTCAAAGATAGAGACTCCAAAGAGCACGGGCTCTTGGGCCACGAGGGCAAGCTTCTGTCGAAACCATCTCAGATTGAGTGTAGAAATGTCTTTGCCGTCGCAAACAACTCGTCCACTAATGGGAGAGTAGAACCTCTCGATGAGACTGATGACGGTACTCTTGCCGGAACCTGATGGCCCAACAATGGCTGTAGTCTTTCCGGCTGGGATGTGCAGGTTGACGCCGTCCATGATGACTTGCTGGGGTCTGGCAGGGTAGATGTGCTTCACGTTGACAAAGTCGATGGACCCTGAGATTTGGTCGAGCTTGGCACCCTCCTCCGAAATTGGATCGAGAGGTGATTCTCGGTCGATGACGGAGTACACCTTGGAAGCTGCCGCAACAGCTCCAGCAAAGGCAGGAATATGAGGTGCAATACCGCCAAGAACGTGAGAGCCGATAAGAATGGCAAAGGCGACGGTTATGACATCAGAAAGACTCGCCTCTCCCCTGCCGATAAAGATCGAGCCTGTCCAGAACGTCAGGGCGTGGCTCATGAATGTCATGGTTGTGACGATGGCGATTAGAACTCCGACACAGGTCTGGCCCTTTCGTCCCCAAGTCTCGACGGAGACAAGGTGGGACTCAAATCTTGAGGAAAACACATCTCTTACGCCAAGAGCTTTGACGGTCCGAATGGAGCTGATGACTTCTTCAGCGAGGCCACCTGCAATGGAGTAGTTTGCCATTGACTTTCCCTGGTACTTGATGATGAACCGCGTGCATACCATGCTCGTAATAATGATGCCAACAAGGATCGAGGATGCAACAAGCGTGAGCTTCCAATACTTGATGAACCCAATCACGTAGGCGCTAACAAGCGTAGCAAGGGCCGTGATCACAAATGCCACCTTTTCCGAGACGCCCTCCTGGATATTCTGACAGTCGAGTGAGATCCTCGACGAAAGTATTCCAGGCCCGACATTGTCGAAGAAGGCCATGTTCTGTCGTAGCAGGGCGTGGAAATACTGTTGCCGGATCGTACGTGTCAGGCGCTCGCCAACGCTCATGAATCCGACGGTCGAGATGTATGTAGCGACGTAAGCGCCAATGCCGAGGTAGACGAGGGTCAGGGACTTTTGCGTGAGGATTCTGTCGAATTCGGACCGGGGCATTTCTTGGAGAGAGATTGACTGGAACAGTCCGGCCATGTCGCCGAAGAGAAGCTGGAGAGTTAGCGGTATAGTTGACTTGGATGTATTTCAGGGCTTACTGGGAAACATGGTAGAATTGCGCCGGCGGCGATTGCAGCCACGGTGCAGAAGGCGAGAATCAGGATATCTTTCAGAGTTGCGTAGCGGAATAGATCCTTGAACCCAACGGTGACATTTGGAGTCTCTATCTGGAGTTTCAGCGTCTCCTCTAAAAATGCATCTTCAATGGATGGTATCGGCTCGTCGGTCGCCTGAGCCGTCTTGTTCCTGTCCATGATGCCGGTGCCGGATGGTGAAGCGTCTGCACCGATTCGGGCCAGCGGCGACTTATCTTGAGTCGTGACAGCAACTGTCGAAGCTCACGCCCAGGGGCCGTCTTCAAAAAATTGAATGAGGAGTATCCCAAAAGGACATCATGTGAGAATTGGAGGAAGAATAACACACGGATATGTTCAACTTTGAAGCATCAGCAGACTCCGAGACTCGGAGACAACCGCTGCAGCATTGGGACCTTTGTTGCAGAAAATCGCTGCTGGAGATCATTCTTGACTCATTAGCGACTTGGCAGCCATTTAGCTCAGCTCATGACCTGATGGTTACTACATTGCGGATACGGAGTACCGTATCGGGCTCTAAAGCTCCAGATTTTGGAATGGGGGAAATCAGCTCAATCTGGGCTTGGCTGTCCAATAGGAGGGAGGCCGGTGGATTAGATTTGGCAATTTGATCCTGATCAGATTAGATAACTCGACATCTGATTAGATCCACCGTATTTTTCGTGTCGGTGGCTGTTTGACTAGACGTCTTGGCTTGTCGTATGACCATGGCTTTTTTCTCTGGATCCCACGCCCAGACTCTAAGCACCCCATGCATCAGCCCATACCTTTATTAACGCGGCGGGTCAAGCGCAGCTTTAACCATATTTCCGGGACGAGGGGATCTGGACAACCCGATTACCTTTCGGTCTCGATCCGTGCTGCCTTGCGCCGTGGGCGGATATCAACGTGGGATGAACCATGGCAGGGGCTTGTGACTGAGTCTACTTTGCAGGTTAAATAATGGACCTGCTTCCGTGCATCTTGGAGTGTTCATGTAGTATGCAGAAGCTTTACTTCGATACTCTTACCCCTACTTGCATTGCTTCCTTCACCATGGCTGACAACGCCATTCGGCCAGAGCTAGAACGTGTTGATGACAAGAATGTTGAGGCGCAGGAGGTGCGGAATGATGATGCTGCCTCTATGCATAGCGAATCGTCTAGCATCCAGGCTGGTGTGCAAAAGGCCATGATTCTGAAGAAGGCATGGTCACGTACATCCTTGGCCATTGCTTTCTCAAGGTACGGTTCTTCTTCTTCTGAAGTGACACCAACTAACACAAGTCAGTCTGTTCCTTACAACTCTCGTCATCACCTTCTCTGATTACTCTGGACTGGTACTTGAGCCTTATGTCACCAGCGAGTTCAGGTCGCATTCAGCGATGAGCTCTGCTCGCGTTGTCATGAACATTACTCGCATCGTTGCCTACCCCGTCATTGCCAAGTTGAGCGATGTGAGTTATCGAGAGACTCTTTATGGAACACAAGGGCTAATAGCAAGATTAGGTCTTTGGCAGAGCTGAAATGTTCACCTTTTCCATCCTGTTCCAGACTCTGAGCTTCATCCTCTATGCGACGAGCAAGAATATTGGCAACTACTTTGTAAGAAATGCCTTGCTCTTGCTATCCCTTTGTCTAACCCGCCAAAGACTGCAGGCCTCTTCGACGCAATCGGTGCCACTGGCTTCACTCTAGTCCAGCAAGTCTTCCTTGCCGATGCCACGAACCTCGTCGACCGTGCATTCTGGTCCACGCTTCCCGAGTCCATCACCACCATCCCGGCGCTCTATCTGGGTACCATCATGGGTGAAGGCTTCCTCAATGCAACTTGGCGCTGGGGTTATGGCACATGGGCCATCGTCACTCCCGTTGTCGCCGTCCCGCTCATCGCCACCATCGCGGTCCTTCAGAAACGCGCCAAGAAGCACGGCCTGCAGGTCAAGACTTTCTCTGCAGTCGCCGGGTGCTCTCCGGGTAGTCCAATGTGGAAGAAGGTGTTTCACCTCATCTGGACCGAGATTGACTTCTTGGGTTTGATCCTTCTCATTGCTGGTCTTTCACTGATCTTGATCCCCGTATCTTTGACTGGCTCGTTCAATCCTCAACGCTGGAAGGAAGGTTCCTTCATCGCCATGCTTGTTGTCGGTGTCATCTGCTTTGCGGCCTTTCTGGTTTGGGACCTCAAGTATGCTCAGAAGCCTTACATCCCCTGGCGCATGGCCAACAGGACTGTCATCGCTGGATGCGCCATTCAGATGTTTGACTTCTTGGGGTACTCGCTCTTCACCATCTTCTTTCCGAGTTACCTCCAAGTGGCGGGCCAGTTTTCTCCCGGCCATGCCACTCGCATCGAGTAAGTCACATCACCTACTTCATTTCTCTTGATAACTTTGCTAACGAGTCACCAGCAACTCCCTTCGAGTCGCCTTCCAGATCTCAGGCTTGTTTGTTGCCGTTGGTATGAAGTACACCAAGAATGCCCAGTACTGGGTTCTTGCTGGCCCTCCAATGGTGATTCTCGGTCAGGGAATCATGATCTATCTCGTCAACATGCCCAATGGTGGCCGTGCGAACGAGGCATCCTTCATTGCTTCTAAGGTTCTCTCTGGTGTTGGTCGCGCATTCTTCCAAACCGCTGGTCAAGTGTCTGTTCAAGCTGTCGTTTCTCGTCAGGAAGTCGCCGTCGTGACAGGTCTCTTCCAAGCCGCGACCAGCGTTGGAGGTGCCCTCGGTACAAGGTAAGATCTCAGGTCTCTCATCTGCTCTTTAAGCAAATGACTAACTCGTGACAGTATCTCTGGAGCCATCTGGCGCAATACTCTCCCTACGAAACTCGCGTCCTATCTCCCCGAAGAGAACCGAAGCAACTCCACACTCATCTTCCAGGACATCGTGACCGCCAAGGGGTACCTCCCTGGCACAGAAGCCCGTGCAGCAATTAATCGTGGCTACAGCGAATCACAGATGATCCTCGCCATCGTCGCCACGTGTTTCTGTGTGCCTAACCTTGTTATTATGTTTTTCATGAAGAATATGAAGCTCGACGAAGAGGATGAGAAGGATGAGAAGGGTGTTAATCGCGCCATTGCCAAGATTGAGCAACAGGGGGGAAATTAGGCCAGGTCTATAAATAGCCCAGAACCGTTTGAGCCGAGGTGCGAAAAAAAAAAAGGGGGGGGTTAATTACGTAATTTTACCAGTGAGTGTCCAGGTCTAGGGTAGGGGGTACCGCTCCAGAGCATTGCTGAGACGATATCTTACTCATGAATGTCTTTCACTGTTCCACTGAGAAAGAGTGAATATTTAATATCTGAGCTTCTCAAAAACTCAGAGACTCTAATGCATATAAATCATAACCTCCCCTTGATGAAAAGAAAACTCGACTGCTCCGGATGCACACCGGAACAGTACTTGAATAGTGGACTAGACATGAATCACAGCTCTTGTGACCAACTAAACACCTAAAATTTGAATACTTGCTTTAACTAGCGATGGATGAGCTGTATACGTGCTTCGTACATTAGATATAGAACCTCAAGCTGTGCCTGTCTCTTTCGCAGCTCCTGGCAGCACATTGGCGTTCGCAACATAAGTGGCTGTCATGTGACACGAACAGAGATGCGCTGGGATCACGTGACCAAGAGTCTCTGTTAGGAGCATGTCTCAGAACCTTAAAGGTGACGTCAGCGGGCCAGGGGTGTTCGTGGGGTTGGGGTCTGAAATGAGGGGAAGGGTTGAGACTAACGGACCCGTCCATGAATGTCGACATTGGATTGGACCCCTATCGTCCTTGGAAACTTTATTCATAAACTAATGAAACTAGAGATGCCTCGGTATGATCGATCGTCTTCGAATGTTCCTGTCGGGTGAGAGATGGTCAATTGACTAACTATCGACCCGGTTGCCGAACATCAAACACCCCTCTTCCGACTTTGCTTTCACCGCCCTCACCTGCGTCGGCGCTCAACCGCGCCGACACACCTGTCAGAGGCATCCGCACTGGTGGTGGTGCTGCTCCGCCTCTGCGTGCCTGGGGCCAGGAGGAGAAGTCAGGGTCCTTAGTGACGCGTACGTGGAGTACCACATGGTCAAGCCACACCAATTGGGCATTATCCATTATTCACCAGGAACAAAGCTACAGTGTGATGTGATAGAAGATTGAAAGTCCATAAAGCGTATTTAAAAGATGTGTATGTTGACCACTCCAGCCAATCCTTGTCTTATTGCAAACTGCCCTCGGATCAGGCCTGAGCGGTCACTGTCTTCTCCAGTCCAACCTTGGCGGCATACTCGAGCCCCTCAACCACTTCTTGGGGTTGGGAGAGGAATGGGGAATGAGAGCCCTGGGAATGGAAGCTTGCTGCATCAGGCCCCAGCAGCGAAGCCATGTGTTGCTGGATCGGCAGTGCCAGTGCCTGATCACTGTCGCAGAAGAAATAGAAGCAATCAATGTCATGCCAGGGCTCATATGTGACGGTGTCAGTGAAGACACGGCCCGACTGGTGTTTCAGAGCGTCAAGGGCCTTCTTTTGAGCCTCTGCTTCCACGTCGTGGTAGAAGATCGTTTCGGGTGTATCGGCGTAAACGTAATCTCCCTGACACACCAATCAGCAACAGTTCTATCATCGATGTAACCTTCATTGATTCCACGGGGACTTACCTCTGGCCTCATCCATGGTAGAAACTGGCCTCCAAGCATTTCCTTGATGCTTTTCCCAAGCGGCGTCACAAAAGCCGCCAGATACACGAAGAGGATCACACCACCCGTCTTGCCCTCTCGCTGGCGCTGTTTATAGCCCAACCCTTCAACCGCGTTTGCGCCAACGAGGCCGCCGTATGAGTGCACAACGAGGACAACTTTCTTCCCCTCGTCTGCGAGACGCTCAACACTAGCACGCACCGCGTTCGCATCATCAGCTAGACCCTTGGTGGGCGGTTCAGCACCAACGGAAGGGTATTCAACAGCCTCGGTAGTCCAGTCGCGGGCGTGGAGTGCTTCCCGGACGACGTCGAAGCAATCTGCGGTATGCCAGGCGCCAGGGGCGAAAACAATGGTAGGTTTGGCAGAAGACATGGTTTCGTAATAAATCTTGTTCTGATAGCGAAATGAGTAAATGAGTAAATGAGCTTCGGATGTGTTGTTCAATGAAAAGCAAACCCGAGGGGGATAGCACCAACATAAGTACTGTCGCATTGCCCACTAAACATGTTCATGGGCTAGTTTCAGGCACTACCAACACGGGTCCGGCAAATAATTAACGTTGCAACCACTACGGGGGCAGCAGGTCAAACATACGACGGAAAGGGGTCGATTGCTACCTAGTTGGCACTAAGAACCAACACCAACAACCAACACCCGACAACCGACATTGGAGTCTCGGTTCTCCTTACCAGCCTTTTTACAGTAAGTCTAACCGCATTTTCCTCTTCCAAGACTACCTTTGCCATTTTTGAATTCTCCGAGCAATTGTTTACCAGAGCCGCCCACCACCTTCTCACTTCTGGAGCCATGGCCGCATCGGCAGAGCTGCAACCCCGCGTTGACTTGCAGGCCGACAGAAGTAGGGAACTCATAATCACGACAACGGTTGTGCTTGTACTTTCGGTGGTTTTTGTTGCTTTGCGTTTCTGGGCGCGTCATATCAGGGCTGGCTACGGAGCCGATGACTGGATGACAGTCGCCGCGTTGGTACATACCCACTCAAGACCCTCCATCATACAGAACAAGATCTGAACTTTGAGCTCTAGGTGGCTGTTTTTATCTCTGGCGCGGTTAATTATACTAGTAAGCTGGAGTCTCCTTTCATTGACAGTGACCTGACAATTGCAGTGATCAGTCATGGGCTTGGTAGACATGCCGACGCTGTGCCCACTGCCGACCAGGTTGCCTTCTTCAAGCTTCTTGTGGCATTTGAGTGCATCTATGTGACCGCAGTGATGCTTGTGAAGCTCGCTCTGTTGCAAATGTACTTGCGCATTTTCCTGTCCCGCGGCTTCAGGGTGTGTGCAGCTGTGATTGCCGCCATTGTCGTCGGCTGGTGGATCTCCATCGTCGCCGTCTCCATATTCCAATGTACGCCGATCAAGAAGGCGTGGATGCCGTGGATTGATGGATCATGTATCAATCTCAAAGCCTCATTTATTGGTAATGCAATCCCAAATATCGGCACCGATGTTGCCATATTGTGCATGCCAATGAGGCAGATTTGGAAGTTACACGCCAACCTGGCCCAGAGGTTATCACTGTGCGTCATGTTTCTTCTTGGCAGCTTGTGAGTTGTTCCTATTCATCTCCCTTTCAGGCAATTGTAACGATTGACTCTTTGACTAGCGTTCTGTTTGCCAGCATCTACAGATTCACCACCATTATGCAGTTCGACCCAGTAGATACTACGTGTAAGCACCTATCATAGTGACAACTTGATGAGAACATTCCTGACCTTCAACAGGGACACTCGCCACAGCCTGTGCCTGGTGTGTCGTCGAGGTAGCTTGCGGAACTATCGCTGTCTGCCTTCCAACCTTGCGGCCGCTCATGGTGAAGATCTCTACACAGTTCGGCAGCTTCACCAATAGCAAGGGTGCACATAGTGGCCGAAGTGCAGTGGCCACAGAGCTCATCACGATAGGTGGAACTGGAGGCGCAAAGTCTGGGCAGAGGCACTTTCAACGGCTTGGAAACGAGTATGAGCCAAACAATAGTCATGCGGAGATTACTAGGTCAGAAGCAACGAGCCAGCATGTTGGGCAGAGTGATGCAAGCTCGGGAGATGAGATTCCACTGCACAAGGGGGATAAGATTCCACAATAAAAGACCATACCGGCGCCATTTACATTTCGAATACTATTTAGAACACGCGCCACACTCTTACTTATATACATTGTATGATAGCATGACGTAACACAGCGCGCTATATCCCCACCAGACTTTCATGCGTGGCTAGGCATGGGAGCTGAGGGAGTATGAGGGAAAAGCGTCGGAGGGGAAAAGCATCAGTCAAATACACAACTCCTTTGGTGTCTAGCTTTTAACTACTGGTCACCCTCACGATGGTAGGGTCACTGAAGAAGTACTAAATGGAATGAATTGTGCCGTGCCTAGGCTAGATTACCTTGTTCCCGTAGCTATCACCAGTCTTGTCGTAGAAATAGAAATGGTACGACTTTGTGCAGGTGAAGAGGAGCTCATTGTAACGCATCGGCCCTGTGTTCAGTCTCCAAGAGGTGATGCTGGTTGTTGCAGTCTTCTGTGCTGTGGGCTTGTTGGAATGGCCAAAGCCTGGAGGAGGAGGTTGACCTAGCCAGTTGACTTGGATATCGAAGGGCATCTTATCGGAGGCAGTGAAGAAGTTGTCGGCTGGAGTCTCATCTGCAGTAGACGTGGTTCTGTCTTTTGGGGTGCCAATCTTGAAAGGCCGGCCGTTCTTGCTCGTGGCGTGAGTCCACGTGAACTGATCACTAAGAGGCACTTTGCTCCAATCTGGCTGGGGCTGATTATCGTTGCTCATCGTAATGACTATGGTAAGAACCAGATAAAAAGAAAGAGGACGTTTGGCAGTGAGTTGGGGCGGTCCTACCATAGAGAAATGGCTGAATTTATAGTGCGATATCAAGGAGGAAAGTGCTAAACTGTCTATCAACTTCGTCTCATGAGACCTGTGAAATATCGGTAAGTAGGTCTGGATCCATAGATGTTTGTGTGGCGCTGGCTTTTGTGAGCTGAGACTTTTTTCTTCCTTTTTTTGGCATCTCAGCTAGCCACAATTTTACCATTGCCCGCCTGCACATGCAGCTGAATTGATAGCTTGTCTTGGCCCCTACTCTTGTAACAATTAGCAGCCTTTGATCGAACATTGCCAGAGAATAATGGTGATAGTTCGCTGCATGTCTCGGTTTTCCATATCGATAGTTCCTTAGCCTGGGCATTAACGCCGATGTACCAGCGTCTGCTCTTGGCAAAGCCAGCCAAACGCCTTGCCTATTACGGTGTGTCTTGACTCTCGCTCCTAGTAAGCACATTGCTTCACTCTTGTAAATAGATAACACAACATAACCATAACGAGTGGAGCGTAGAAGACTTGCACAAGCCAAATCAGGATAAGAGGTGGTTGAGATTAAGATGTTTACTGGAATCGCATGCTTGGCTTGATTACTGCTAGCAAAGGCACATGCTCAACTTAACTACCTAAGGAAACTATCCAAGACAGGGAATTCTGATCTCAGTTGTAATTGCCTACCCCACCTCGGTCACCGATCCCAGTGTCCTCTCAGAATGCCCAAAAGTGAAACGGGTCGATCAACACGTCACGCCCGTAACTATAACAAACCATTTGGTAGTGTGCCAAGCTTTTCCGCGAACCCAACAGAATTGGCCATCAGGATCATAGCACTTGTTATGGACAGCTTGAGCGCCATCGGCAACTGAGCCAAAGGAGTTGAGAGTCTTCTTTCCGGAAGATGAGTTGCACCAATAAATACCAGAGTTTTCCGAGCCTGGTCCGATTAGCCGCCAGAACCACCTTACGGTTGACATGAGTGAGTGAGAGACACTTACAGCTAACACGGCCACATTTTCCAGGATCATTGACGGGCTTTCCCTTCACCTTCCTCAAATAATCAATTCCCTTCCTGATGAAGTGGCAGCTGGCCCAGGTTTGGAAGTTGCACTTGATGTTGGAGCTCAAGAATGTGGAGCGTTTCCAAAGGACGCTGGCGGGGTTGTCACTATCCCTCTTTTCTGGGTTAACAAAACCCTCGTCGTCAGTTTCATCGTCATGTCCGGCCCAATCTTGATCATAGGTCGGATTAAGATCGAGAAGTTGAGGGTAGACTTCCTCGACGGTGCCGGTCAAGTGCACAACCTCGCCGCCAGGCTTGAGCTCAAGCTCCCATTTGACTGGGACAATCTCCATCCCGTCAATGGTTTCGGCAGAGGCAATCTAGTTGATGAAAATCAGTATGAGTCCATCTGGCTGTATGGAGAGACGGGTCACGTACATGGGCCACACCACCCAAGAGGACGAGACCAGCGAGAGTAGGACAACGCATCTTGAAGAAAGGATCTCCTGTTGATTCAAGAATGGTGAAGGTGTTCGGTTTGTTCGAAACGGATGAAGAGCAGTTCCAAGAGAAGAATAGCAACCTAAGTGTGTACAGAGGTAGACAGAAGGCTGGTGTAGAATAAAGGAAGCAAGAGAAAGTTTAGCCTGGGCCATTCGACCCTTAAATAGTTTGATAATACACATCCCTCAAACGTCCATGCAAGTTTATGACAACGACTGATAGGCCGGGGCACCTCGCCACAGGGAAGACAGGTGCGCGATTTGATTTGGGCACCTGATGATAGCATGGTTGAGGGACTTGTGGCGCAACTTGAAAGTAACCTCGCAGTCGAATGTCGGCTGCAGGCTTTGGTTGCAGAAGGATGCTGATTCTTGTCAGATGTTGGTTCTAGACGGATGTGAGCTGCAGAGACACCTCATGGGGGATCCACGTTATCGAAGTATACCTCCTGACCATCGAATATCAACTTCAGAAGCAAAATACCAACTGTTTCAGAAGAACCAGAGATGAAAGATAAGAACCCCAGCGCAACTCCGGTGAAGCTGGGCAAGAGATGATAAACAAGCCCGCGCAGAGAAATACAAAAGGCCATACAGAACGAAGCAGGATTTGACCTGGAGAAAATGGAAGCTATCATCTTACAGGCCGTTCAACCATGGTAGATAGGCAGGTCCAGAAACGTTAATCCCGGATTAGGCTAGCGTTGCGAACCGGTTCCTGAGCGAAACAACCGAGCCGTTGCAGCGAGATACCAGAGAGGAAGCGAGGTACCAGAGAGGAAGGTGGTTACCTCCTTCTCCGAGCCCCTCGTCGTTCTCTATATGTTCTAGAAGTCTAGACCAAGATTCTAATTAGAAGTTTAGGCTGATATTCTTAAAGTCCTTGCTTAATATTACTAAAGAGGTATGCGATACGTGGTCTATATTTTAGATTTTGAATACTAAAACCTCCTCTTATAGAAGTGTTTCTAATAAGAAATAGTAGAACAGGACAGCTATTTATTGCAATGCTTTAAGAATAGTCATAAAACTAAATATTAATATAAAACTTTACAGAGAACTTGGAAAAGAAGCAAGTTTTTCTCCCAGTACGGCGTTAAGAAAGCATAAGCACCAGCCATGGGGCCTGCGGGTCGGTCCGACATGCGGAACTGGGCACGTCTACAGGGCCCCTCGTGCCCCTCAAAGAACAGGCCCCATGTGTCTCGAGGAACGAGATCCTTCAGTCCCTCCACCCTGTCAACGGTGGTAAGGTCGATTATCCCCGATATCTACCCCGACAGCCCCACATGGGTTGACAACGGGGACACGCCAAGCACAAGCATCCGCTTTGCTAAATGACAACCCAACGGCCGCGCAAGCCTCATGGCGGATGGTCATGAACCCTAGCACTGGACTGTGAGTGGTAACAGTAAGAGTGGAGGAAGAGAACATGGGCACCTCGTGTACGAGGCTATGAAAGTGGACAGGGACATGCGATCTTCTGGCTTAGTTAAGCCATCGAGAACCGGGCTGCAACTATAATAAAGAACAGATTTGTTTTCCAAGTAGCGAACCCTAGAGAGAGTTAATTAGAAGTTCCAAGCAGGTAGAAAACAGACGGTACGAGGGACCCTTGGTGAGTGACATTTCGGTCTGCCGCTCAGTAGACGACTGCCCTTGAACATTGACCGACTCCAATTGAAGTGCATACTAGGATTTCGTCCTCATCAAAAGGATTGGTGTCGGGTATCTCGACGCCCGCCTTTGCCACTACGAGTTTCTCGTTTTCAGGGAATGTCAAGGATTACAAAAGACGGGGAAGTGATAGCCAGGTCAAAGGCAATATTCTAAACTTTGACATTGAAAGGTCAATCTCCAAGCTAAATAAAACACTCTAGATGTTGATTTAGTAAAGGTCAAGTGAGACAGGAACGACTGATTGTCTTGATAGGTAGTATGCAACCAAGGCCTCTGCCATAACTTAGATCGATCACATCATATATATATATGTATATAGGTACTTAAGGAAATACTAACTGTGTACAACAAGAAAAAGACAGAAAGCCTTTCAGCCCCAAGAAATTGACTTTGTGGTCAATTCCGCAACGGTTTCCCTCGCCAATCCTCTTAGGTTTGTTCAACTTGGCCCGCCTAGTTGAAAAGCCTCAGGAGAACCGAGAAGTTTGCATGCTGGCTGTTCAGATGGGAGTAACGTCAACCCAGAAGCGAGTGTCGTCAGACTTGTACTTGGCGTCGGAGTCGATTTGGCTCTGGATCCACTCAACAGACTCGCGATAGAACTTGATATCTTCGGTGTTGGGATTGCTCAAGCCTGTAGCGCCGTTCCGGTGGCCAGCAAACCACATGTTGTAGCCATAGTGATCCTGGCAGTCCCATCGGCTGGCCACGTCGGCATAGATATCGGAGCTACGCGTTTGTCAGATGATCAAGCCGAGGCGCTGACGAGATAACTGTTACTTACTTCAACTTGGCACCGTTGTTCCACTGGTCTTGACTCTGACCCACAAACCCAGCGCGAGAGGCGCAGACGCGGAGCATACCCCAGTTCACCTTGAAGAGACCAAAATTGGCGGCATCACCGGTCTTGCCATCACCTAGCAGTATGATTAGCAATCGTCTAGTGACAATCGCGGTTCCAATAGAAAGTCTCTCATGCTCGTGTCGTTATGAAATACGATTTGCCTGCGCTCACTCACCGTACTTGTAGTTGGTTTGCATGTTCTCGTCCTCAAGCATGGCAATGGCGATGTCGAGAGTGTTTCCACCGGCGTTCAAGATAGCTTGCTTGCGAGCCCCTAGGCCAGAGACGGTGTAGTGGCCACGATCCCCGGGAGCTGCGAAGGCAGCAGCAGCGAGGGAAAGAATAGTAATGGCAGTGAAATGCATGGCGAATGTGGTTGAAGGTGGTCGTGTTTGAGAAACGAATGTGAGTATCTTGTAGAGGTGATTAAATCTCTTTGTGTCGATAGCTGGAATGAGTAGGAGTAGAAGAGTTTGAACATTGTAAGCAGTCCTTTTTATATCGACTTCACACGTTTCGCGATGATCACCAGACAGGGATATGGTCAGGACGTCAGTTTAACCACTAGACTCAAATTGCCACGGGTGAGCATGTTCCGAGCTTGATCGAGCGACCTTCCGTCTGTGGCCTCTCAACCTAGTTAGGAGTCATGCGAGTAGCGGAAATAATTGTGTAGGTTACGGAAGATCTCCTTGTTTCAACGCGGCTATGATCTGTGTCGATGGAACTAAAGGGGCGTGCTTCGACAGCCCGAGGCAGCCAGATCCATTGCGACGGAATTCAATGGTGCTAAAATGGGCCAATGGCCCACTTGATCCGTTTTCTTACGAACGAGAATACGGAAGGATGGACGGGTGCCTGGGAAGATCCTAGAATGGGTAAAGCTTATATTGAGGAGTCGCAAGGATCTGACCGGACAGATTCACCCGTTCGCCGAGACGAGGCCAGTTGCGTCCACCGATCTGGAATAGTTTCACCGAATCCTAGCTTGGAACAATTCTCCGGCAGAGAGAGATCCGTTGGCAAGGGTGGCGATGGTTACCTGATACCTAGCTCGATGCAATTTGCTGACGGTGGAGACAACCCGCCGCAGAGGAACCGAGCTTGCCGGCAGGGGTTGCATGATAGCATCACAACGACATTAAATTCACCGCCAGCATAAGGATGGGAGGATCTTTCACTGGCTGACGACGCCTGAGAATAAAGCGTCACTGCGGATCAACTCTAGTGTCGGGCCGGCATGGGAAATGCAAGCATCGCCCTGTGGCGTACAAGTGATCAACTCGAAACCTGCCAAGAGCACGGGATTCCTCATTCCATGCAACGGATGGTCAGTCGCCGTGTACTTGGAAGTAACGGAACAAAATTGCATCACGAGCGAGGAAGAGAGTATGTTCGAAAAACAACGGATTGTTCCATTTCCCTCACTTTCGAGTCGACGGCGAAAGATAAGAGGACGTCCTTGGCTCTGAAATCCCAAACACTAACACATTTCAACAAACACTCTTTTCTTTACATTCTACAACACTCTTTTATTCAACCGTTCTCTTTCCTTTCACGATGCGATTCGACATCGCACAGCTATTCAACTTCTTTGCAGCCGCGTCCCTATGGACGTCAGTTCAGGCAGGTCCTGCATCTGCATCTGGCACCAAGTTCACCATTGATGGCGAGACGGGTTACTTTGCGGGTACCAACTGCTACTGGTGCTCATTCTTGACCAACCGCGCTGATATCGACCAAACACTGGACAACGTCGCCTCTTCTGGCCTTCGCATCCTCCGTGTTTGGGGCTTCAATGACGTAACCTCGATTCCGGACAGCGACAAAGTTTGGTTCCAACACCTTTCGGCAAACGGATCTACCTTTAATGTTGGGGAGAATGGCTTGAAGATTCTTGACTACCTCGTCAATGGCGCTGAAGAGCGAGGTATCAAGCTCATCATTCCATTCGTCAACTACTGGGGCGACTTTGGTGGAATGCGTGCGTACCTTTCGGCATTCGGTGGCGCAAGTGAAAGCGACTGGTATACCAACAACGCCGCGCAGTCCCAGTATCGGAAATATGTCAACGCCGGTTTTCAACGATATCGAGATTCTGATGCAATCTTTGCGTGGGAACTTGCCAATGAGCCACGCTGCCCTGGGTGTGATGTCGATGTCATCTATCAGTGGGCTGCCGCGACGTCCAAGTACGTCAAGAGTCTTGACCCTGGTCACATGGTTACTCTTGGAGATGAAGGATTCGGTGTGGATGGTGGCAGTTCTTATCCCTATCAAAAGGTCGAGGGCACGGATTTTGCCAAGTTTTTGGCCATTGAGACGCTGGACTTTGGGACCATCCATCTTTATCCAAGTCACTGTAAGTTTCCCTTGTAGTATGCTAAGTTTAATCGACTGACTACATTATAGGGAGCGAGTCGTATGAATGGGCAAACGAATGGGTCACCGCCCATGCCGAAGCATGTGTGAAAGCGGGAAAGCCATGCTTGTTGGAAGAGTGTAAGTTGTCTTTTCACTCTGGAGGGACCACGCTAACCTTACACTCCTACTATTAGATGGCGCTGTCGGCGAGCACTGTGCCCGTCAAGCTCCGTGGCAGAAAACTTCCAGGGAAACTGAGGGCATGGGAGGCGACACATTTTGGCAGTGGGGAGAGACCCTTTCCATCGGCAAGACACATGACGACGATTTTACCATTTTCTACGGCGACAGTGATTGGGATTGTTTGGTTAAAGATCATGTCGCTGCGATCCAGGGGAAAGCTTAAGGTCAACCTGAGACACAGCGTCCCCGGCATTGCTCTGTCGCTTGCACGGAACATGGCGCATGGATAGGTGGCACAGTTTCTTGGATATATTAACAGGAGGGTTTTGGTTCGTTCGCCGGTTTTCCCTCTTGATATTACATAGCAAGCCACGACAGCTTAGTCGGTGTTTTCCCGTCTTATCCCGAACCTGGTGATCCACGTCAATGATGGACAACCCACCCAGCTCGTATTCCCAAGCCTCCTGAAACCTACCACTTGCCTGTTTTGAAGCATCATGCTTTCCGGACATGTTTGGTAGTGATTCTTTGTGGTGTTGTTCTTCTCGAACAATTTCAAACAACAGTATACCAATTTTTGCATCGCGACTCTGTAGCATTACAGCGTAGACACTGATCCTGCGTATGAATCGGTAAGTTTTTAGGCAGTCGGTAACACTACAGGCCGAACCTCAGAATCTACCCCGTTGGTGTACTCGATTATAACAAAACTTTGGCTATATCATCTTGTAGTTCTATGTCTAATCTAAGGCTGACCAAGGTACTTGAATTTGGGCGACGGTGCTGCTGACCCCGAACCACTAATTGCAATCCGAACTTCATCGCCAGGCACAACATCGACGCAGTTGTCGCTCAACGTGACTCCATCCACTTCTTCCAGCACAACACCCTTAGTAGGCCTCTGCGCAGTAATGACGTACTGCCCATCAGAAAGCCCAACCTTGACATTCCTCTCCGAAAGGTCCAGGTACTTCATGGGCTGAGGCCAATCAACACTCCTAGAGACACACACTCCATCCACAAGAAGCCGCACGGCAATAACATGGGGTTCTTCTTTGCCATTGTTGATCTCCCCAGACAACACCTCAGTAGTACCATTGCTAGTTATGGCAACGTTCTCTCGCAAGATCTTGTCTTTAATGTCGTTACCCGTTTTGACCGAAATGAAACGAACTTCGACTGTTCCTTTCACCTCGCGCTGGCTGTTGACAATCCAGACACTGAAAGGGGATTTCTTTGCCGGTCTCGCGTGACAGACGCTCCAGTCGTGATGATCGCGTTCAACTGCGACTGCGAGAGGTGCAAGAGCACGGGCAATGGCGTAAAAGGCAGGCTTCTTTCGGAGGAAGTAGTCCACGATCGCCCATGAAATACCAGGCCAGCAATCGTTCAGCTGCCAGACGAGAACGCCTCCACAGCGGCGATCATCGCCCCATTGGCGTCGCCAGCCTCGGTATGCGTAGGTCAGCGCCTCGCTCTGACAGAGCTGAGTCAAGTAGACGTAAGACTAGAACAGTTATTAGCCACAGCAACATCAAGTCAGGGACAATCTTGTGTATCATACTTCTAAATCCTCTCGGGGGCGAAAGTTTTCGACCAGGTATGTTGCGAGGCGCCGCTCATGCCCGTCAGCTTTGTTATGGAAATCCATAGTCTGGGACTGTTGGAAATACTCGGCGGTGTCAGTGATGAAATGTTGGATGGTTGACAGAACAGGGAAAGCTTCCATGCCGAATTCACTGTTGAACCTGCCGCCCAGATTGTGAAAAGTCTGATACTTTTCCTGTGTTCCATGCCAAACTGCTGTCGATTAGCCAACATTTACTGACATTTCGTTGCGGGAAACTTGCCATTCCACTGATGAATATCACCAACCGTCTTGTCATTCGTAAGCTTTCCACTGGAAAAGGGCGATGCAGGCCAGTAAATGACACCCTGACTCTCCTCAGCCACCACCTCGGGTAGGAGGCGTTCGTAGTAGTATCGAGCAGGGTAGTTCGTCTTTAACCAAGATTGCGGGTCTTTGTCCTCCCAATCGTAGTCAAGGTTGCTCGCCTCTTGAACTTGGTAATCTTCATTGTTACCAGCATAGATAACAACAGAGGGATGGTGCCGAAGACGCTGCACGTTCTGCTTGGCCTCATGACGAATCGAGTCAATAAACTCTGGCCAGACAGGATAGTTGCCACACGCAAACATAAAGTCCTGCCAGACTAGGATGCCAAGTTCGTCGCAGGCATCGTAGAATGCATCTTCCTCGTAAATGCCTCCACCCCAAACTCTAACACGGCCTGGTTACTTCATGAGTTCGGTAGAAGATTCTGGGAGACTTACCGTGTCATAACCTGATTGCCCTCTATCATCAGTTGTAACCACTGCCGATATCTGTCTGGTGTGATTTTTGGCAGGAGGCTGTCCGCTGGAATCCAGCATGAACCACCACAAAAGATATCGATACCGTTGATTCGGAAAAAGAACGATTGGCCACGGGAATCGTCCCTCTGGATGAGCTCACTGCGTCGGAATCCTGTCTTCTTGGTCCAGCTGTCCAGGACTTGACCATCCTTGATGATGTCCACACTGACTTCGTACATGTGCTGCTTACCGTAGCCGGCAGGGTACCAGGGATTTGGGTCTACTAAAAACGAAAAGGTCAGTCAAGGTGTAGATTATGAATAGAAAAAGTGGTGGACTTACTGATATTAAATGGAATGCTAGCACGGCCTGTCGATGACGATGATGTCTCACTGGAAAACAAAACGTTGTCCTCGAAACGAATAGATAGACATGCTTGGTCAAACCCGCCGTCCACCTCGATGTCAACGCTACCCTCCACAGTCTTGAGGTCATCAGACAACTCGTACTTTACAAACACATCATGGATGTGCGCATAAGACACCTCGAGCCTGACTGGTCTCCAAGGCCCAGCAGTCATGAGCTTGGGGCCCCAATCCCAACCCTATTTCGCATTAGTGATCAGTCTCCAGTGTGGTCCGGAGCATCAAGACTTACCCAGTGATATTGGGCTTTCCGAACTGCTAGCCGCCCAGCTTCTCCGTTGAACAGCACAAACTGGTGATCTGATAACTTCTCTTTGATCTCGCGACCACGCAGCAACGCGCTTTCAAAGTCAATGGTCAAGGAGTTGTCCTTCTTGAGCAGGTTTGTGACGTCAACCCTATGACTAAGAAACATGTTGCTGCTCTCAAGGATAACACATTCGTTAAGCTTGACTGTGGCAAAAGTGTCAAGTCCGTCAAAGAGGAGATAGACCGACGAGCCCTCTTTAGCGGGAGAGGTAAAGGTGGTGCGGTAGCTCCAAGACGTTTCCCCAACCCACTCGGCATCGATTTCGTTCATGTTGAGAAAGGGGTCAGAGATGCTAGGATTGTGAATTAGCAAGATGAGATTGGTTTTCAAGCCATCGTCAAAGCACTCACATTCCATTGTCCATTAAGTCCACGTGGACCACGGTTGGCACTCGAGCGACAGGTTTCCACTCCTCATCTCCATCTCGGCCACTTTTGAAGGACCACCCTGATTCCAGGTAGGTTCTTTTAGCGGCAGCAAGCATCCTGAGCAGAGGGGTGTGACAATGAGACAAGATGAATTGTGCAAGGATCGCGCGATGGCGGTAGCAGACATATAGGTACCATGAAGAGGCTGTCTAAGTGATGCGCGGAATACCCTTTTTATTCTGTACAAGATGGAGCAATCCTACGTACTCGGCTTACTACCTACAAACATTCACGGACAGCCCTCAATCCTCTGATCTCTAGACCCACTAGCATCACCCGTCTGGAACGTCGGCTTCCGTCTCCATTTTGGGCACGGGTATAAATCCACGAGGGCAGGGATATCCGCGGAACGTCGTCTTCCGCGTCCAAATCGGGACTAGACTATCTTACGATGAGGCTCCCGGCTCCCCGTTCCCGCATGCGGCATATTGAATCCCGTTGGATTTGCCGACGAAATGCTCACTCTGGAAGGCTCTGTTTTGTCATGAGATGGATTCCTTGATCACCTGTGATCTGATGGGTTAAGACGGCCCTTCTGTGTGAGATGATTGAAGGAGATATGAGTCGAGAAGGTGTCACTTGATGACCTTTTTGTAGCAAGACCTCTTAGACCTAATGATCCCTGGAAAGCTAAGTGATGTGAGAGGTATAGGTACGTTTCAGTTAGCGGGAAATCCCCTACACCTTGCATTGTAACAAAGCAGTTCGGATGGGTCATAATTGAGGTGCGGAATCCCTTGTCCGCACCACCGTAACGTGGCTGGGCAAGTTTCCCGCTAACCACCGAGGTTAGCTGGTTTTTGGACGCTTGAGCAAGCATGATGGAGTGATCCAAACCAAACATAAAATGTGAACGGGGCCACACTAAATTTTGGCCCCCTACATCCTCGTCGATCATATTCTCATCTGTTATCCCCAGAAACTTTGACTTCTTCTCCAGAAAACCCAGTGGATCTTCATCTTTATCGCCAGCAGCCAGCGTTGTTAAACAACCGCGATGGAAGACAAGATCGAACCCCACATCCATCATGAAGGCGACGAGGTAATAATCAGACATTCAATCTACCTCAAATGTTTCTAACTGACCTGATTTAGGGAGAAATCGAAACCAAGGTCGTTGGCGGCCACGAGGCCTTCCAGAAAGCCATGATCCAAGACCCCCCTTCCGCCTGGTCCAGGGGCCAACTCTTCATCTACCTCTTCTCCCTCGTCGGCTTCCTCTGCAGCACGATGAACGGCTACGACGGGTCGTTGATTAACAATCTCCTTCAAAACCCCTGGTTTCGGGAAAAATATGGCGTCGACAACAGCGGTATCTGGGCGGGCATCGTGTCTTCCATGTATCAGATTGGTGGCGTGGTTGCCTTGCCCTTCGTTGGACCTGTCATCGATGGCTTTGGCCGACGCTGGGGCATGTTCTCTGGTGCAGCCCTCATCGTCGTTGGCACCGTGATCCAGGGCCTTTCGCATGATGCCGGCCAGTTCATGGGTGGACGATTCGTCCTTGGTTTTGGGGTGTCAATTGCAGCATCTGCTGGGCCCATGTATGTTGTGGAGTTGAATCATCCGGCATACCGTGGACGCGTTGGAGGTACGTTGTATCCCGCAATTGAAAGACTAAAAGCTGACCTAAAAAGCCATGTACAACACGCTATGGTTCTCTGGAGCCATTGTCGCCGCCGGCTCTGCTCGTGCTGGCCTCAACACTGGAGGCGACTACTCCTGGAGACTGATCACCTGGCTCCAGGCTCTTTGCTCAGGCCTCATCATGTTGACCAGCCTGTTCTTGCCCGAGTCTCCCCGTTGGCTGTACGTCCACAACAAGCTGGACGCCGCCAAGTCCGTCCTCACACACTATCACGGCAATGGAAACCCTGACTCCCCCTGGGTGAAGTTGCAGCTCTCCGAGTACGAAGAGGCATTGAACATGGACGGCGCCGACAAGCGCTGGTGGGACTATCGCGTTCTCTTCAGAGACCGTGCCGCGGTGTATCGCCTGTGTTGCAACCTCGCAGTATCCATCTTCAGTCAGTGGGCCGGAAATGCAGTCTTGTCTTACTTTCTGGGTGCTGTTCTCGACACGGCCGGATACACGGGCACGATCGAGCAGGCAAACATCACCTTGATCAACTACTGCCAACAATTTGCGCTTGCTATTCTCGGAGCCTGCCTTGTTGACAGACTCGGTCGCCGTCCACTGCTGATCTTCTCGTTCGCTGCTTGCACTGTGGTCTGGTTGGGTATGACGATTGCATCGTCCGAGTTTGCCAAGTCATATGTTGGAGATGATTCCAAAGGCGACCCCATTTACAGCAACCAAGCAGCTTCCAAGGCGGCTTTGGCTTTGGTGTTTATCTTTGGCGCAGTTTTCTCGTTCGGAATCACTCCTTTGCAGGCCCTTTACCCCGTTGAAGTTCTTTCATTCGAGATGCGAGCCAAGGGCATGGCATTTTCTAATTTGGCTGTCAATGCTGCTGGACTGTTGAACCAGTTTGCATGGCCTGTGGCTATGGATAAGATTGCGTGGAAGACGTATATCATCTTCACCATCTGGGACCTTGTTCAAGTGGTGCTGATCTACATCTACCTACCCGAGACCAAGGGTCGTACTGTAAGTTTCAACGCGTCCACCAAATGAAACCCTTGCTAACACTATGACAGCTGGAGGAACTTGATGAGATTTTTGCGGATCCTAACCCAGTCAAGGCGTCAACTCAGAAGAAGGTGCTTGCTGTTTCCAAGGATGGTGGTGTGGTCAATCTGGAGAAGGTCTAGAGCATCGGAGCCGCGCCGCGTGATCGAGCCCCATTCATAGCACCCCACTCCTTTAACCAGGGTTTTTATCTTCAGTAGTCGGACATGATTAAATTGTGTAATAATGGTGAACTCCTGTAATCTCTAAATACACTGCAAGTTACAAAGTAGTGTCATTTACAAAGTTGATTGTCTTCGAGACATCTGGAGGCTTACATAACGGCGCTCCCACGTGCGTAAATACTCGGGACTTGATGCCACGATCGTGTGCCGTCTAGATTGCTAACCCTGAAAAGACACGGGGCCGAGGTTCCACCATCATTCGAGCTTCCTAAATTGGCATAGCATTGGTCCATGAGTTTTGAAGTGCGGGAGATCAGCTGATTGACAGGATGCGGGGTGGATACGCGTGGCCAGGTTTCGGACGCGTCCATGTTGGCTCTCGAGAAGTGTTGTTGTTCTTTGCTCCTCGTGCGACCTTTCTCCCCCTTCATGCATCTCAGTCAGGTGACTATGGTATTCTGTTCGGTCAAAGGATCGTCTCCTATTGCAGGTCTTGTGGTCTGGCCACTCCATGACCTTCCCCCCGCCCCCCGAATGCCGATCTCGACTCCTTTTTCCCGGCTTTCCTCGGACAGGCATGGATGCATATGTACCCCAGGTCTTGCCCTTGGCCCACTCCCGTCATTCTCATTCGCTGTCTCCTCTTTTACTGCCGACCTGGGGCATTCTTAACCTCTCCAATTCTTTCTTGTTTTCGTTATCCCCATATTTCATCTGCCTCAACTCCACTCATCGCACACTTTGAGGCCGATAAACAGCCCTGGATCGTCCAGCGCCAAACTCTCATCAATCTAAACACAGACAGCCTCGAGCAGAATGTTTTATTCTTGTATGTACAACAAACCCGCACGCTGGGCCCATGCTGATCGACACAGTCCAGAGTTCTCAGAATGAGGATTCACCACTCCAACGCAGCGCCGGTAACAAGCCTGCCAAAGGACTTCACGCTTGCGTCGAGTGTAAGCGGCGCAAAATACGCTGCGATGGGAAGCAACCATGCGATCGATGTCAATCAAGGCGCTCTCAATCTCGCTGCGTCTATGACCATCATCGCCAGCGGATCGTCCCCTCAAAGAGGTTAGTTGTTTGAGCGTAACCCTCGGAATGTCAACCCTTTAGTAACTCCCCTGCAAGAGTTCTCGAGGAGCTTTCCCAGAATTTACAAGACTGCCGCTCTGTCCTCAGTCGCCTCTTCCCAGGACACGACGTGTCATCACTCCTCCCGCTCTCGCGTCAGGAGCTCTGCCAACTTTTGGACCAGCCATCATCGCAATCAACAGAGCCTATAGAGACTCTCCCATCTCCAGCGCTCAGCATGTCGAAAATTCAGCTGCTCGATGTCCAACAAATCCCGGCGGGAGATGCGGAGTGGGATGAAGAACGACGAGAACGAGACCCCTTGCCAGCGGAAGCTGACGATGTCAACGGCCTGTCCCTCACACTGGATCGACAAGCGTCATATCTCGGAATATCATCTATCAAAGCAGCTTTCGGGGTCATGGTTAAGATACAACCGCAATTAAGAACTTCACTTGCATCTCTCCAACGAAATGGTTCCAAGAGGACCCTGGAGCTCCCTTCCCCCCAGACAGGCCATCTTGAGGAGACGGCCCCAATCTCCTGGACGTGGAAAGGCCAGCTACTCATTGACAATTATTTCAAGGGTCTCCACGTTTTTACGCCTATGCTCGACGAAGTTTCTTTCCGCGCCGACTACCTTGGCGGCCAAAGATGCGATGCGCCTTGGCTTTCGCTGCTCAACATGGTTTTCGCCATGGGTGCTATCATGGCGACAAAGTCGAGTGACCTAGACCACTTCAAGTTTTACGAGAAAGCTATGAAGCACCTTAGCATGGGTGCATTTGGAAGTAGCCATATCGAAACGGTTCAAGCGTTGGCTCTGCTCGGAGGCTATTATCTCCATTACGTGAACCGCCCCAACATGGCGAATGCTATACTGGGCGCCACAATCAGGATGGCGAGCGCACTTGGCCTCCATAGAGAACCGATGGCCGGCGACAACATAAACACGGCACTTGTTGAGATGCGGCGGCGCACTTGGTGGTCCTTGTTCTGTCTTGATACCTGGACCACTACAACAATGGGCCGTCCATCTTTCGGTCGTTGTGACCCCTCAATCGACATTCAACCCCCTCAGATAAGCATCGACCAGGTGAGGTCCAAGTCCAAAGACTCGTCCCCAGCTTCTAACTCATGTTTCTACCAGGAGGACCGAGACTCTGCTCAACACGCAGGAATCATGCCTCTGCTAGAAAACATCCAGTTTTGCAAGATTGCAACTCAGATTCATGATATGCTGGCAGCCACCTCTCAGCAGACCGCGGAAAGCCTGCAACACCTGGACGGGTTATTGGTCGGCTGGTATGACAAGCTTCCCTCGATTCTTCGTAACCGGGAGAGTTGCGCTGAGCCCCTACATCTTGCTCGGTGTGTCATCAAGTGGAGATACTTGAACCTTCGGATGCTTCTTTGCCGCCCAATCCTCCTCGCTGTAGCCAGCAGCGACAAAGATGCGCCAGTAAGTGAAGATGATCTTGCTGCGATAGCAACTTGTCAGGAACTTGCAAGGCAGACGATCGATGATGTGGCGAGTGGCTGGACGAAGCATCAGATGTCGGGATGGAATGCGGTCTGGCTACTTTATCAGGCAGCAATGATACCCCTTCTTAGTATCTTGTGGCAGCCGCAAAGCCCATCTGTTGCTGGTTGGCAGGCTCAGATTGAAAAGACTGTGGAAGTCCTCGAGGCGATGGAAGATTGGTCGCTCACAGCACGTTGTTCGCGGGACGTGGTCAAGCGGATATATGAGGCGAGCTGTCAGCTTTCAGGCCAGAATGAAGACGCTTCTGCCGTAGAGAGGGACCAGTTGCCAGAATTTATGGAGGAGGACTTCTATGCTTGGGCAGAAGGGCTCGAGTTGGACCATATGGTAAATATGTTGGATCAAGAGTGGCAATGGGATATAGGGCCAGGGCAGTAGGACACACAAGTAGTCCTAAAAAGCTTTGTATCTGTTCGCAGTTCAGTCTCCTGTGGCTAATGGGGGTCGATATCTGTGGAAAGACCAATGATCCATCGACGGTCTGGTGTTCCTTGGCACTACGCTTATGGTAAAACCGAGTAGCAGAGAAAGTCAATTTCTTGATCCCTCGATCAACCAATCACCTCGGAAGACTCGCACGAAGAAACCAAGAATTAGACGACAGACTAGGAAGAGCGTGTTTGACATATTCCACAAGCTCACCATCCACCCCCTGCTGAGTTAGGTTATCGCTATTGCAACTGTGAAAGCAGGCAAACTATCTGACAGGAATCAGAACTCTAAGCTACCACTCTCGTCTTAGTCCATGTCTTCGGCCTGCAAGATCAGGCGGAGGATTTAGGTAATGGATGGACGAGGCTATGTCTCGTGGCAGGGTCGGTTCGATTAATCATCTTGGATGATGGGTTTTGGATTAATGATCGATGAAAGGGCTCCGCAACTCCGCAACGCGGCGATTAGCAAACACTCACTGCTATAATAACATGCTTAATAGTGGAAGTGCCCGCGGATCGGCATGACTTAATCTCGGCGAGAAGTTAATAGGATCACTAATCAGTCTGTCAATCTCATACGTTCGGAGCCGAGGTGAGGCCATCTAACCCCTGTCAGAACGTGCACGTAACCCATCTTAAGTATGCTTGTCTAAAACTCTAAATAGCTTTCCTAAGAATAGTTAGCCAGTCGGGCATTCTAGAAGAACCCGACCCCGGCTCCGGATGTGCCGACTTGAGAGGCACTCCCCAAGCCAGCTGTCACGTTAAGGAATAACCCTCCAATCAAAGAATTACTACTGGACAAGTGTTTTACTCTGTAGAAGACAACGGCGGTGGGCATCGTGGGGCCGATTGTCCCGTAACTACTCATCAAATCATGTCAGTCGTGCTGTATAGCATCAGAGACCCGCCAGGCAGCGGCTGATTTCGGCCGAACACGCCTACTTAAAAACGCCTTGGACGTCTGGTATGGTATGCTTCATCAATCTCAACAACAATCGACTACGACATTGTACATCTTACTCTTTGCAACACTAACCAACATGAGAATTCACGCCGCTGTTCTATCAGCTCTTGCAGCTTCCGCCATGGCCAAGCTAAAGTAGGACTTGCACCTGTGCAACATCGGTTTCAATTTGCTGACAAGTTACCCCAGCGCGCAATATGACAAGCACCTGACTTCCTTGACTTCACTCGTTGACCCTCCGGCCCCGTTGGCACAGAATGCCCGGACTGAGTTCGTCAGCCTGAACGGTACCAAACTCGCCTATAGACGATTTGGCAAGCGTGGTGGCAACCCTGTCCTATACTTCAACCATCTGCGGGCCGCTATGGATGTCACCGATCCTCTGCTGTTCAACTACATCGCCCAGTATCGAGAGGTGATCCTGTTCGATAACATCGGCGTCGGCCACAGCGAAGGCGAAGTTTCAACCTCCGTGGAGCAGATGGGTGACAACGCCGTGGCCCTCGTCAATGCTTTGGACCTCGACAAGGTTGTCGCGTTCGGGTTCTCCCTCGGAGGCGGCGTGGCTCAATACCTCTCCTGGACGTATCCCGACCTCGTGGAAAAGGCGGTTTTCTCGGGCACACAGCCTGGAATCGGCCCTAACGTCACCGCTGGACCACCCGAGGTTTTCACAATTGCGTCTGAGGAGGGTGAGCCAACGGAAAAGGCCATGTTGACACTGTTTTTCGAAACCACCGAAACCAGCCTTGCCGCGGGACGGGCCTGGTTCAAGCGAAGGACCGATCGCCGCGTCAAGGGAGAGGAGCTCAGTGGATCTGTCTTGGAGCCTGGCGTATCGGCACAGCTCAAGGCGATCTCAGACTTCACCGCCGATCCTAGCAACTTTGGCAAGCTTAAGGATATTAAGGTCCCTGTTCTGGTCACCAACGGCAAGAACGACATCATGGCGCCCACCATTAACAGCTTTATCCTGCAACAGCAGTTGTCCAACGGCACTCTGCACGTCTACCCTGACTCTGGCCACGGACACTTGTTCCAGTTTCCCAAGCAGTACGCCCAGGCCCTTCAACAGTTCCTAGACGGTTAAGGGGGATAGCTATGTTGGCGGAAGTTTAGAGGGCCAGGTACAATTTTATTTTGTCTTCAGCAAGGGTTAATTACCCTTCGGGTGTTATGAACTAGAACACATTTGTGTAACATCTACTTTAATTTACTTCTGTTACCGCCATACTATGAGATATTATAACCGCTGCAGTCGGGTTTACATGATCTTTCTGGAATTTTTTAAAGCTATTTTTTCAAAGCGAGGAAAATCTCATTCAGACTCGCGGCCACCGCTGCACATCGGTGCTAACCCTGACCCGAATTGCAGCAGTGATTTTTTTTAATTTAGCTTCTTCCCTTAGAAATCCCACATTACGTAAGACACGATGCATAGGTACCCAACTAGCCACCCAACCCAGAGTAGTGACCAGTTCCTAGGGCCCTTTATTAAGATATAATAACCTTAGCAACTGTCCAATATTCAAAATCCAAGAGATCTTACACTATTCAGAGATAAGAGTTCAACTAACCGGATTTTATTAGTAAACCATCTTCTCTGCGTACTGTACATCATGTGGTCCTTTCATTCCCCGACGATGCGAAGCTATCCGATCGTCTCCAACGGCAACATCGTACCAAGGTTCGACCCCAAAGCTCGTTTCAAACTGGGAGGATTGCGGTCGGTAGATGTGGCCGCCCGCACCCAGAATCACCTCTGCCAGTCCTGCAAATACTGCATCCACTCATGCGGTACTTCTACCCCATGGTGGCTTCTCGAGTCTGGTTACTTTGCGGGTTCGGAAGGAATATTGGCTGAGAACAATCGTCCCAAACAATCCCATTCGACTTTTGAAAGCTTCACTACTGCCGTCAAAGAGGGGTGCTTTATTTGCACGGCGTTATTCGAAGCTATGTCTCTTGGAAACGGTTCGGCAAACCTTGATCATAAGGATGAATTTGATCTACGGGACTGCACGGAGCCTGATTCAGCAGAGACTCCCTACATTATTACATTTGGTCGCGATTATGTGACGCACACTGATGCATTCGCATGCCGCGTCCAGTTCACGTCTCCCTTGGTTCCTGGTTTCGCTGCGGAAACCCAAGGCTAAACTACTGTTACTCAAACTTTTATTTTGCAATCAGAAGGTATGAAGATATGGACACGTGAATTTACTTCTACGGCTGATCTGGAATTACCATTAGGTCCAGACTCCCAGGTATCTATTCAGAATGTAACGGCAGGCTCAACGAACTCTGAATCTACGTGGAGATTTATTATGAATGCGTTAGCGGAATGCCAGGAAAAGCATGCTGCATGCCAACTCAATTATCAAGAAATAGAATGCTCGGGCACTTGGTATCCTACAAGGCTCATAGATGTTGGACCCGTTGGCTCAGCAAGGAGCAGGGTCAAGCTGATCGAAACGGCACAAAATCAACCCAATGGCCCCTACGTGACGTTGAGTCATTGCTGGGGTAATTCAGCGACAATGTTCAAGCTTGAAAGAGGCAACCTGGAAAGTCTTCTTAACACCATACCTCCGCTTCCGGTCACCTTCGAACATGCAATCCTCGCTGCTCGGAAGCTTGGTGTTCGATACCTTTGGATTGATAGCCTCTGCATTATCCAGGGCGATCAGGAGGACTGGGCGAGAGAGTCAAGTCTCATGGCAGAAGTGTACAGAAATGCCTTCTGCAACATCGCCGCGACGGCCTCTGAGAACTCTAGCGGGGGCCTCTTCCGCGATAGAAACAACATTTTATCAGCCATCTCTATTGACGATTGCGATAAGCCTATGCTTCTGGTCTGCCCCGAAGATGGACTATCTACCGATATAGAGGAATCTCCGTTACAAAAAGCAAGTCCACTTCCCTTTACTAGTTAATATGTCTAACAAGAGCAACAGCGAGGCTGGGTTTTGCAGGAACGGCTGCTCTCACCAAGAATCCTCCATTTCTCCAGAAAGCAACTCATCTGGGAGTGCAACCAGTCCTTGAAGTCGGAGAGTTTCCCGAATGGCTTCCCACAAGCTTGGATGTCCCAAATTGCTGCAAAGCGAATCAACGGAGACATAGACCTCGTCGAGACATGGGGAGATATCCTCAAGCGATACACTGCTGCCAATCTTACCAAGCGTTCAGATCTATTGCCAGCACTCTCAGGGGTTGCGAAGTACCTCCAAGCCCTAACTGGGGCGAGATATATGGCAGGAATATGGAGAGACCAGGAGAACTCCGTGGTGCATTTGGCTTGGCGATGTGAACCTTGTGCGACTCGACCGGTTGAGTATCGAGCACCTTCGTGGTCCTGGGCGTCCACTGACAGCCCAGTCAGTTTTAACCCAAAGGAGAGCCCAGGAGGACAGTATTCCTTTATCTCCTTGGATCCTACATGGCCTCATCAAGCCAATATGACAGATATGCAAGTGACGCTTGCCACGTCAGATACCACGGGAGCAGTTTCTGCTGGATACCTCTCCATCGAAGGCCTAGTATATAAGATAAGAGTCAGGCCTAAAATGAAACCAACTCTGAATGGCAAAGGGCTCGACATGGAACTTTTTCTGGATGATCCACTCGATACAGAGAAGACAATGTATTGTCTACCGTTGTTTAAATACACGGCATACCACCGAGACACAGATTTTGGCATTGATGAGGATATTTATACTTACCTCATTCTTACTCGCTCTGGCCGAAGGCCCACGAGCTATGTTCGATGCGGGCTTGGACGTATGTACGTGGAGATTCAAGTTAGCAAGAGTCATTGGGCAGCCTTTGGAAAGTTCCTTGGTTATAAGAAGCGTCAGCGGATTTTAGTTATCTAATAAAGAGTAGTAACTATAGGAGCGCGTTTCATGCTCGGATTAGCCTACTACTGTACCATTCGTCCGTGCCAACCTGGACTGCTATACAATTCCCTGGCGTTTTTCCAAAAAAACCACCCTTAGATTCCATGCTTTTGTTCGTGCTGTTATGACCCCCGCGGTCTAGGATAATATTATTAACTAGATAGAATACACTCCTTGCTAACATAGGGGATAGTTAGAACCCCCCTATTAGCTAACCTTTCGTAGCCTAGTATAAGCAAGCTTTAGTATAAATTAGTAAAAGAATCTATTTCTATATAGTTTAAAGAAAAGGCTATTTAATAGTATAGGTCAGGTCCAGTAAACCACAAAGGTGACTTTTCAAATCGAGAACAACTTCACTAAGACCCGCGGCCACCATTGCACATAGAGGCTTACCCTGGCCCGAAATGCACTACTGATTACCACTAAAGTATTAAGCGCCGCCAGGAGCTAGTTCTTTCCCCTTGACGCTCTTCCACTCAATACCCAGAGCACCCAAGATACTAAGACAGCTCATAATAAGAGCAAGCTGGAAAGTTTTGACAAGAGCCATATTGTACGCGGTTAGAACCTCGGGTAAAGCCTCAGGATCTATCATAGACCTCAGACTAGTTGCTCCCGCGTGTACAATAGCCTCAGGATGCAGATCAGGGATATCCAGAGCCATCAAGTTATTGACAAGTTGGTTGGTAAACAGGTTCTGAGCCACAGAAACAAACAGGGCTCCACCTAGCATCTGCACAAACATGACCATGGCAGTGCCAATAGACACGTCTTTTAAAGGGAGAACGGCCTGTGCGGCTACTCCACCTTGCTGAAAGCCAAGGCCGACACCGAAGCCATAAATGAATAGGTAACCGACCCATTTGGCTTGTGCAGTGTGCACAGTGAAGGTGGTGATCAGTCCAGCTCCAATAGACATGATGACAGCACTAGCAATGAAGAATGGTGCGTAGTGGCCAAATTTGGTAGTCAAAGAGCCAGCGCCGACAATTCCTACCACATTTGCGAGGATCATAGGTAGTGAGTATATGCCGGATCGAACCGCAGATGTGTTCTTAATGACTTGGAACTGTGCAGTGTTAGCATCTAGGATAGCCCCGGGCACACTATACGCGAATTCTTACCCAGATTGGAATGTAGTATGTCAGAATGAAGAATGAGCCACCGATACAGAACCCGAATAGGGCAGCTGAGGCAATAGTTCTATTGCCAGCGATGCGTGGCGGAACTAAACTTCTGCATTAGCATTGTGGAGATGAGGAGGAGGAATCTTCTCGACTTACCAGTTGCGTCATCCTTCATAATCAGTTGAACAGCAACGAATCCAACAAGCAAGGCGCCGAACAGGACGAACAGGACAATGATTCGTGCATTCGACCACTGGTACTTGACCCCTCCCCACTGAAGAGCGAGGAGGAGGCAAATGATGCTCGGTATGAAAACAGCAGTTCCAATGGGATCCAAACCTTTGAGAACTTGGAGAAACGATGCTCGCTTTGAAGCCGGCTTGGCGGGTAGCTTCAAGATGAGTAGGATGACAGCCGCTGTCACGGCACCCAGAGGCAAGTTGATATAAAAACACCATCTCCATGATGCATGGTCCGTAAAAGCGCCGCCCATCTGTTCAAAAAGTCAGGTTCGTCGGTTGCGGCAATTGAGGCCACAAACTTACCAAAGGTCCAGCGACGGAAGCTATACCATACATGCCGCCCAAGAGGCCGAAGAAGATGGGTCTCTTTTCCCGCGCAACTGTGTGAGCAATCGTGACGAGAGCACCGGTAAAAATGCCAGCACTGCCCAAGCCTGCGATTGCTCTACCGATGATGAGCGCAGTCGACGTTGGTGCAATACCGCAAATCAGAGAACCAAGCTCGAACACAAACAGCGCAGAGAGAAAAACGATCTTGACACTGAAGAGGGCGTAAAGCTTGCCGAAAAGAAGTTGCAGGGCTAGGCCATGATATGAGTATTCCCGCTCGGTAAATCCTTTGTGGTGTGCACTTACCGCACGTGGTGAGTAGATAGGCTGAAGCATACCACCCTACATCGTTGAGGTTGTGGAACTGGTCTGTGATGTGCGGAATTGCCACAGCAATGATCTGGGATATTCTAATCAATAGGGGAGGAGAGCAATGGGACAAAGATAACTCACAGTGTTATCCAAAGCAACACAAAGAACGGCCAACATGAGACTGATTGTTATGAGCGCGAGCTTGATCCCCATGGGATAGACAGCCACTGCTTCGTCGTCCATGGTGTGGCTTGGTCCTTGAGTTTCATTATCTGTCGAAGTCTCGGTTGCGGCACTCGGGTCCGTTTCCGGCGTCTTCTCGGGTACGTCGCTCATCTCGAGTAAATAAAGGTCCTGATTGAGGAGAGAATAAAAGAGAGTAAGACAGATTCGAGGAAAGAAATGGTATTAATGACTGAACACCTTGGCTTAAGGGAAAGGAGAGGCTGGAATTACTTGGGAAAAGATTGGATGTAATCGGAGAGGGCAACAGGTAGTTTTATGGAAAGACAAAACTGCTCCTGCTCCTTTCGTAGTCGTTTCCCCCCCGGTCATCGGTACGTAAAAGACCGTCGGCGCAGGAATGGACTGGATCGGACACCGACCGATTATGATCTGTAAGCATCGGACATCTATGCATTCTAACTCTTTTGCAATTTTACTTGCCCTTGCCATCTTCTCGGCATTCTGGTGACCTTGTCTTATTAATTCCGGAACAATCAATCTCTTTTCGGCCCTTGTCGGATACCGGGTGGCGGTATCTCCATCGTTCGTTTATCGCACTAGCCATCAAGCTGAGCGCTTGATGAAATCATTCAGTTTTATCCCTAGCTTTCCGTCTTGCATCACATTACAGCCAGGTAAAACTCACAGCGGCTCATAACGACCGAATCTCATCGCCATCATGTTACCTCTCTATTCTATTCTTCTTTTGGCTCAACCGGGGTGACGGCGTCAACGATCTCACGTTGCCAATGAATTCCTTGAACGGGCTACATTGTTCGTGGAACAGTGCGCGATGTGTCCAAAGCGCCTGGGTCCAAGACCTCTTCGTCAAGCAGTATGGCCAAGACAAGTTTACGCTATTTCCGTTATCGACCTGGCTTTGACAGAGGCATTCGAAGAGGCTGTAAAAGGTAAGCTGGTTCATCTCAAACCACCCAGTTCAACCTCGCTGATACTTACAAAGGGGTTGCCGCGGTTGTACATGTTGCCTCACCCCTGGACTGGGGCACCAGCACTGAGAGCTTGATCACCAATGCGGTTGTTGGCGCCATGAATGCCTTGAAAGCAGCTAACAAGCAGCCGAGCGTGAAACGCTTCGTCCTCACCAGCTCCTCAGTTGCAGCAGTTTTTCCTCGGCCTGAGGTGGAAGGTATCGTGGTGACGGAGAACACCTGGAACGATGAGGCTGTGGCAGCGGCACAGGGTTCATCCTCACCGGCGCACTGGTACGTGGCCTATGCAAGCAGCAAAACAGAGGCAGAACGAGCTGTGTGGGATTTCTATTACAAGGATCAGTCCCGTCGTTCGGATTTGGTCGTGAATACAGGTATGGGCTGTGTTGTCTATCACCGTACAGATACTCGGGCTGACTTGCTGCAGTGCTTCCTAGCACGAATTTCGGTAAAAGTCTTGACCCTGCGAACCAAGGACACCCGTCGACGTCTTCTTTCATCCAGAGTCTCTGGAACGGGACCGATCTAGAACGGCTGAAGAGTATTCCCCCTCGTATGTCAATGCCGAGTTTATTTGATTCCAGAGCAAATATCACTAACAGTCTTGTGAAGAGTACTTTGTTGATGTACAGGACACCGCGAGGCTTCACGTTGCAGGAACAATATTCTCTGATGTCGAGGGTGAAAGATTATTTGCTTGGGCAAAGCCATGGAACTTTGATACAATTCTTGCTATCCTACGACGCCAGAACCCTAACAAGACCTTCATCAAGGATTTCCAGTCTGGCCGGGACCTATCAGATGTTGGGAAGCCACAATCGCGATCTATTCAGCTGTTAGAAAGGCTGGGCAAGTCGTCATTCACCTCTCTAGAGGACAGCGTTAGACTGAACAGCCAGGACTTGGCTTAGACGGGTCAGTCTATGCCTGTTGAGGGTACTGAGGTATTTCACAAGATGATAGTTAGTAATTGAGTCATGCTATTTACAGGAAAGAATAAAAATAAAAAAGGTCCTGGCAAGTGATATGAGGCGCTGCAATAGAATTGATGTCGATAAAAATTTAATTTATTCTGCGTGCCTTCATAGCATTTATATTGTTTATTTTTTAATTTTTTACTTCATTTTTTTTCATTTACCACTGTCTAGAAATCGTCGAGTTCTTGTTAGAAGTCTCGCCATATCAGATGAGCTTCAACATTATTACTAATAAATGATGTGTGGCACTATTTCACAGCTTTGCCATCGGTAATCACGTGAAGTTAAGCATCGTCCCTGGATGCTAACAATCTCGGCGTCCGACATTTGCCGCAGGAGACATTTTGATTATTCAATCTTAGAATCGGACAACTCCGAGCGCGAACAGGTCTTTCCCGCTGGCCAGACAACTTTGTTTTTCCGGCGCGCCTTGCTTTTCAAAGTTTTAAGCAAGACATCGGCCGCTTGAACTCTGAGACTTCTTAGCAGGAACACTCATCTATCTTTCTCTCAAGCACTGTCATTGCATCCGATTCTCTTCTTCGTCCCTCCCGGTTCATCGTTTCACCAACATGTCTCGAGCAATCTTGGTTACGGGCGCGACCGGTAACCAAGGTGGTGCCGTCATCGACGCCCTCCTCGGCAGGAAACCATCCGATTTCCTCCTACTCGCCGTCACTCGTAATGCCAAGTCTCCCAGCGCCCAACGCCTCGCCGCCAAATCACCATCGTCGATTCGTCTAGTCGAGGGCGACCTCGAATCGACGGCCAGACTGTTTGAGTCCGCGAAACAAGTCGCTGGAACTGTACCACTCTGGGGTGTATACTCGGTACAGGTCTCCATGGGCAAAGGCGTTACGCTTGAAGGCGAGATCAAGCAGGGCAAAGCCATGATTGACGAATCAATCAAGGCTGGTGTGCAGCACTTTGTGTACAGCAGCGTTGAGCGCGGGGGCAACGAGCGGTCGTGGGACAACCCTACACCCGTGCCGCACTTCAAAACGAAGCACGAGATTGAACACTATCTACGCGATACGACTGCCGGAAAGAGTATGGGGTGGACAATCTTGCGACCGGTTATCTTCATGGATAACCTTGTTCCCGGCTTCCCAGGCAAGGTTTTCATGACAATGCTGCGCGATACAATCAAGGATAAGCCACTCCAATGGATTGCTACCAAGGATATTGGTTTCTTTGGAGCCGAGGCTTTTCATGATCCCAAGACTTGGAACAAAAGGGCTGTTGGTCTCGCGGGAGATGTCTTGACCTTCTCTCAGTTGAGCGATACGTTCAAGAAAGTGACAGGGGAGCCAGCTGGAACTACTTTTAGTCTCCTTGGTAAAGCGTTGAAGCATGGCGTTGCAGAAATGGGACTCATGGTAGATTGGTTCAGGGATGAAGGGTACGCTGCAGATTTGGACGGGATTGAGAAGGTCCACCCTAATGTGACCAAGATGGAGACATGGTTGAAGAATAGTGCATTTGTCAAGGCAAAGTAGATGCTATCGGGTGGCAGCTGGGCGGAGGGGGACTGATATTATTGCTTTCTTTATACCGAGTAGTTTTCGATATCTTAGGTACTCTACTTATACACATGTGAAATTCAAGTTGATGCTTTGACGCTGTTTCAGAAAGAAGTTCAAGTTAAAACAATCTTGAAGACATGGCCTCTTTGGATAAATTGAAGACGTTATGCTTACTTAGGGAAGGGAACTTGGGGTCTTGGAATTACGACCAGACTGACGGTCTGTGAACCGTCTCGTGTTGTGAGTCTTCGGCCCGCCTGGGCCTTAGCCTACATAAGCTAGTAAGTAGTAAAAACTTAGTAATGTTGTCGGCATTTATCGGACACCGATTTACTGTTAGCTCTCAAACGATTAGTCATAATAGACACTTTCTAGTTTTTAAAACCGCAGTGGCCATAAGCCTCACAGTCCGCTGCCACTGAAGGTGGTCACGATCACTGTGGGTCTACGGACAAGACAGCAACGCCGATTATCCTCTCCACCATGAGCCAACAGCAAACGCGCATGTCGTGCTTGACCTGCAGAAGCAAAAAGTTGAAATGCGACCGCCTTTTGCCATCTTGTAGCCGTTGTACACAATCAGGCGAAGACTGTGTTTTTCCCGGCTCGAGGAAGACAATAACCGGCAGACCAAGGAAGATCCGTGAGCTCGAGACGAAGCTAGGTATACCGAAAACCTCTCACTTTGATGTCGTTCCAGATTTTAATCCTAGCTGCGACTTAGTTCAACTCGAGAGTCAACTTGCGGCCTTCCAAGCGAATCAACAACAAGCATCAGAAGAAGATACAGTTGACCAACCAATTGCTCAAGAAACAAGCAACTCGCTCGAAATACCCATAGAGGATGACCAGACTTCTCATGGATCACAACCGGCTACGTTGAACTTGACGTTATTCGATGAAGACAGTTTGAGCTTGGGGTCAAGTCTCGGCCACGACTCATATCATGGCTCCTCGCTTGAATTGTAGGGTGATCAATGCCAAGGTGCCCGATGTTTGCTAATTGAACACGGTAGAATTGAGACATACTTTGACAATATGGGGTGGGCCGCCCCAATGATTCACAAGGCGCGCTTCATGGAATCACTATCTCAGCAGGCAACTCGTCACCCCAAAAATGCCTGATATATATCATAATGGCTTTAGGGGCAAGTGTTTCACGGAACAATCAGGTCGTAAAACCTTTTATCAGTGTGCCAAGGCTCAAGCCAGATCAACCGACTCAATGTTAATGACGGGTGCGAGGCGAGCCACTTCCATGCTGACTTATAGGGCGAAGGACAAGACTCCATCACATTATCTCACGTTCAATACTGGGCTTTAGTGGCCAACTTTGAAGCACAGCAAATGATGTTTTCTCAAGCAGTAAACAGTTTATGTCGAGGCATCCGTACTGCCCAGCTGCCTTCCTCCATCGGCTCGACAAACAGAGTGAAGATTCTGCAGTCGCCTCTGCTGAGGATTGGATTGAATTGGAAGAGAAGCGTCGCACTTGGTGGGTTCTCTTTATAGCGGACCGCCTAGTTTGCGGCACAACGGGTTTGCCCTTGTGCATTGATGAGCGAGAGGTGAGAGTTGATCTTGGTGTGATATAATCTGTCCGAAACTAACAATATCCAGACTTCGACATTGCTTCCGACCACAGAAGAGGCATTTGCAGAGGGACGTAGAGAAGTCACCGAGACTCTAGAATCTGCTCTAAGTCTGAGATCAGTGGGACAGTCCATTCTCACTATTAGAGTCATTGCAGCACTTTTCTTTCAGCACACGTTGGAGCATACGTCTCCAATTAGCCCAAGCAGTCGTTCGGAAGTCGATCAGGACGAGTTCTGGAATCAGCACCGCCGGCTTGATAACGATCTCTCTTTATTGCTGATGAATCTGCCCGATGCTGCTCGTCTATCCAACTTCCCCAGCAATCCAGACGCGGTTATGATCAACACCCATATACATGCCGCCATCATCAGCCTTCATCGCGGAGGGCTATGGAACATCCGCTACTCGGATAACAGCGCTGGGGAGGATCAATGGGTGAGACAACAAGCTCGCCAAAGTCATGAACGACTCCTCAACTCGGCGGAAGAGATCGCACATATCCTCCGCATGGCACCGGACTGCAGGATGACTTTTATTAATCCGATCCTCAACTTTGCGGTTTATCTAGCCATCCTAGTTTTCATGGAAGACTACTTGGAAAGACAGAAGCAGCAAAGTGAGGACACGGCCCAGTTTCTACTCTCTGTGTTGGTTACAATCAGCCAAGATAATGCCGTGGCCAAGTCATTGGCAAACCAAGTTGCTAGAGATATGTACTACGTGGGCATAGAAGTACCACCGGACCTGGTGAGTATTCCATCATTTGAGCACCTCGACGAAGTTTCCAAGCGCTAACATTGAGTGTGCAGATCCCACAAGTTGAGTCAAGCAGCTTATTTTTAACGGATGTGGGAATCATCACTGCCAACATAGCATTTCGACTATTCCACTCAGATTAATTTTAATGGATCAATTTTTATTGGCACTTTGGCCTCTGTATTAAAGAACCAGACGGACATGAATCAATGCCTCTTACCTTCCCTAGCTGTTGTGATCATGTTTCCTCCTGCGACTGTTGCGATATTTGTTTCAAGGAATGCTGTCTGTACTTGCTGTGCCTTGGCTGGCTGGGTTTTAGAGTCGCCTCAAACAAGTGATAAGCAAACATGGATGATAATGCAATGGTTAAGGGACCCCATTGGCTTTCGGTCCGTCGGAATCGGTGAGAAGGACAGAATCGCTGATCAACAAACCTCGGACTCGTAAAAGCCGAGTGGCGCGACTCATTTTGATCGGAATACTTTCAGCGCGAAAGAATGTCCGAACCTGACAAACCGGGGTACGTGTCGCGGAATGCTTCACACCTACCAAGGTACCTTAGTAATCGTTCGGCGTCCGACAATGCCCGCCCGTAAGAACATGTATAGAGGCAGGACTACGAGTAGTATGAGGCGGTGTAAGGACCTGGAGAACATATAAGAGCGATCAAGCCCACTGCTTTATTGCAATTCTAAACATCAACAGAACGTCGATTCAAGCAACGTGTTACTCTTTCTATATCACGCCTCTCATCATGTCATCCCTTACCGTTGGCCTCGCTGGTATCACGGGCAAGTTCGGCCGCCTGCTCGCCTCAAAGCTCCTCCAGAGCCCTGGCATCCACCTCCGTGGCTATGCTCGTGATCCCTCTAAGGTGGTCCCCGCTCTTGCTGAATCGCCTCGCCTCAAACTCTTCAAGGGCGAAGCATTTGACGACACAGCCATCAAGCCGTTTGTTACTGGCTGCGATGTTGTCGTTTGTGCCTATTTGGGTGCCGATGACCTCATGGTAGATGGCCAGAAGAAGCTTATCGATGCTTGCGAGGAAGCTGGTGTCCCTCGCTACGTGGCCAGTGATTGGGCTCTGGACTATACCAAGCTCAGCCTCGGTGAACTCTTTCCCAAGGACCCAATGATCCATGTCAAGGCTTATCTTGAGACGAAGAAAACCGTCAAGGGCGTACATGTCCTCATCGGTGGCTTCATGGATCCCATCTTTAGTCCTTTGTTTCAGGTCTGGGATCCCGAAGCCAAGACGCTGCGATATTGGGGTGAGGGTGACGAGCCCTGGGAGGCCACGTCGTATGACAACGCGGCCGAGTTCACTGCTGCGGTTATAGCAGACACGTCGGCGATTGGTATTAAGAAATGTGAGACCCCAAGCGGGATAGTGGTAGGCTTTGTGGTTGTTAACGAGTCATTCTTAGATCTTGGTGACCGCAAGTCGATCAAAGAGATCGCTGCAACGTTCCAGGAAGTGTATGGCATCCAGCCTAAGCTCGAGCGCCTAGGGAGCCTCGATGACTTGAAGACCCAGATGAACGCTCTACGGGCCAAGAATCCTAGCGACGTGTTCAGCTACATGTTTTTGTAAGTGTCAAATCTGTTAATGTCGCGTTGGCAATCTACAGAAACTTCCCATTCGACCCAGAGCCCGAGACTAACTCTTGTAGGTTTTTCATGTATTATTGGCTCAATGGTCAGACTTTTGTCGGTCCCGTTACTGATAATGAACGATATCCTGAGGTTAAACCGGAGACATGGGAGGAGTTTTTGAAGAAGCGCGGTTTGGATGAGCTTCCTCAAGCCTACTTCTCACTCGCTCAGTAACAACGTGGCTGTCAACGGCGGCCCAGATCATGTTCCAGGTATTTCAAACAGTCTAGTGGGACGCGAAAACGTCAAATGAGAAAGTTGACCCGAATTCTGGAGGACGATGAGGATGAGGCCGACGCCACTGTAGACTACAATAACGGTTGAGTGTGATTTTAATACACCACAGCTGTGTATATATACCTATTTGATACCTAGTTCACCCCCATGCTTCTTTCAATGCCCGCTGCTCTCGCATTTGCCGCCAGCTGAGCTGCCAGTTCTCTAGCTGCTGGATGCGTATGGCTGATACCGTCCAGAACATTGATAAAAAAGTCGACGTTGCGTCGGCTTTCTGTGCTCTGTTCGTCTGCGGCTCGTTCTAGGAAGACGAGGGCCGCTGTGTAAGCCGCAAAGTTGATGATGGGATTTCGCAAAGCAATTTTGAGATCGAGCCGTAGACGGAAAATAGATAGAATTTCTTCTGCCGCCGTCATTATTCGGTTCTGACTCTGGCGTATAACAGGCTCTGGAATAAGACCCTGAGTGTCCTGCGCCCTTTTCAGTACGGATTTGTGCAGGCAGATGGTAGCCTCGTGGATGAGAATGTTGACAAATACGGCTTGTTGACAACGCGAGGCCCGTGGCAGTCGTAGGTGTCCTGGCAGTTGCGTTAACAACAGAGCCAGGCGGTTATCAATCTCATCGTATTGGCTTAACCAGCTGTCTTGATTCTCCTCCACATCACCCCTACCGTGGTCTGAAGGCATTGTCTTCAAGGATAGATAAAACAAGTGCGCAGCTAGAGAGCGGAATGCAAGTGGCGAGCATCCTGGCCCAGGTTGACTTAATGCGTCCTGGAAAGCCTTTGTTTCCTCCTTGATACCACTCGTGAAAGCATCTTCAGAAGCTGGAAGCAGAGTTTGTATCTGTGCTGCATAAGCTATTGGCTATAAGCCCATCTCACAGTTCGCCACTTACGTCTCGCTCGTGAATCAAGACGGGTAGTCCAGAAGTTGAAAAGACTAGGCGGTCCGATGTAAAGGCTACCCAGAATGTCCTACGGCATTCTTCTAATTCAGACCAGTCTTTGGTGGACCCAGGGGAGGAGGGTGAACGGCTGTCAGAGGCCGGCTCATTCCGATCAAGTCGGTGTAGGTTAAGCATCTGTGCAGTCCGAATGGTCTTGCCCAAACTGATAGACGCTTGCGAGAACATGGCAAGTCGAGCTTCAAAATTAGAAATAAGTAGCCAACACTGAGTATGTGCCAATGTCACAAAGTTATGTTTTTGTTTCTAAGAGACATGAGTAACTGAGTGTGGTTGTTGCAAAGTTTGGTGATAACTCACATGTGTCTCGTCCTCCTCGGCTAGATCCTTCGCGCGCTGATACAGTGTGAGAGCCATTGACGTATAGTCGTCTGTGATATATGCCGCGGAAGCCATAATCATCAGCTGAAGACAATAGGGAGGTTGGTCCGAAAGAGGGTGGTCTAGTGAGGCCATGTAGCGTTGTCGATGGATCATCGGCGCCGCATGATATAGCTTGTCAAAATATATGGTGTTCTAACATGCCATTCTTCAGCGGGAATCAAGACTCTTCGAAACATTGGTTCTTACAGCTCTTCCCGCAGATGGGGATCGACGGGTGAAAATGGCTGAGATATATCGCTTGAAAGAAATGGCAACGCGGGAGTAGATGGTTGTTCAAACTGTCGGTGGAATCCGCTTCTTGACGACTTTGAAGCTCGGGGGCAGCTCGCTCCGAATGTGAATGCATAGATTCCCCGGCGCCGAGACTGCCAATCTGATGTTCGACTCGCTCTGGGCTACCATGTTAGAGTTACCGAAATTAAAAAACCCAACCGCAAATAGTGGTGGAGAATGCAAATGAACGGACCTAGAATGGCCTCCAGGTCACGGACCTGTTTTCCTTTGACCGTGTTCGTCTGTCGTGCACTGGGATATATGCATGCTTTTCCTTTCTCTGCACAACGAAGACATTGCGGCAAGCTTTTGTCGCATTTCCGTTTGCTCTGCTTGCATTCAAGGCAGGACAATGGCTTTGGGACTCCTTGATTAGGGACAACTGCATTATCTGATGCTCTGCTTGCCATGGTGTGCTGCTGCGAAGACCACAGTGTATCCCAAATTCACGCAGGAGATTTTTTTCATGAGTGGGGACTGCAGCTCAGTCACCAGTTAAATAGCGGCTTTGTTTCAGAGGGCTTGGTCGTACGTACAGTCAGCGAGGCAAGCCCGTCTCAACTTATGAAGAACAGCCTCGGGGAATGAAGTTGACCAAACAACAAGCCGGGTGAGTTTGGGAAGTGAACTAAATTAAATTTAATCAAGGTATAACATGTCGCTCGAGGACATGTCAGTCCTGCTACCCCTCAACCTCTCCTCCATTTTCACCACCAGCGCCACAACATCCTTCTGGATGACCCAGCCGAGCAGGAAAAGGGTCATCGGAATAGCGGTGCACCAGTAGACAAAAAATAGGTGCGCCCCTGCGGTCATAGAGAAGATAGATGCCAAGACCATACATGGCACAGCTACCATGGCGATGCTGGCGAGTTGACCAGAGCTGCGAGCTATTTGATTGGCCGTAGCTTGCATATTGACCGCCGCTGTCTGTATGTAGGTATCGATGATCTGCATATTGGTCGTAAAGGCTTCTTCCATTGCGGTATCCTCGGCACATATCGTCATGGTTTCGGCCATGGTTGTATTCATCCATTGATACTGGTCATGGGTGCCTCTCCATCGGCTTGCTTCATTGGAAATTAAGAGCCGAAGCTTCGAATCTGGTGGAGACGATGTAAACTCGTTGCTGTCGTACCGAAAGGCTCGAATAATCTCCTTGAGTTGTGCCTCGTGCTGCTGGATAGAATGTCGCTCTTCCATCAGCGTCTCGTATTCTATCGAGTTCTGGTTACTTTGTTTGATCAAAACCTCTCCTCCTTGGTATAGATTGACCGCATTGAGCCCAAAGCGGTAGTCATTGGCGGTCGTCCAAACCACGTGCAACCGATTGATGTCATCGTTGGTCTTGGTCTTCCAGGCGGAGCCGACGGCGTTCCGAATGATGGTAGTGGCCAAGAATGGGTCTTCTGTTGAAATATCCTTTTCTGTTTCGTAGGTTTGCACGGTGGCATCCCACATCGGGGTGCTACAGGGATATACCCTGTGGGCTCTATGCCTTGCAGGGCGAGAACGTGTGAATCCAAGAGGCGGCAAGGATCGAGGGGTTAAATGACCTGTAGGAGCGTCGACCAGTGCAACGGCTTTAGACACGAGTCAGCGCCTGGGATTTGCTTTTGCGTTCTATGCTCACCTATCCATGACTCCTCGGCAAACTTGTCCGCCCAATAAGATACAACACTGCTCACATATGTTTGCTTCTCCTCCGCATCGCAATAAGTCGTTCCACGAGGGCAGTGTCCTAATTGAATAGTATACACACCCTCAGTGCGCGACAAGTCTTTTGATACTAGACATTGCTGCGGTACCTGTACCTTCCAGTACGTTGAGCTGCCTGAGGAATCAGATATTCGAGGTCTCGCAGTATGACCCCAATGTGACAACCAAAATTCCGGAGGTATACCGAGCTTCACTCCAAGTACCTCTGCTAATCTCGGGTTCATACCCTCCAGCAAGATCAGACGCCGGTAGGATGAACTGCTCAGAGCATTCTCGAGATATAGCCAAGTCTCCTCTGGACTGGCAGGCTCGGTAGCTATTGAGCCATCGCGTCCTGCTTCTAAATCCAATATTCGAAGCCTTGACTCCACAGCGGGGATGTCTTCTACCCACGGATGCAAAGCGTCGTTGTGGAGAAAACTCTTTACCCTTTGCCGATATGTCTCTATCTCGGTTATCACGTGAGGTTCGCGAGGCCAAGCGGGGCCGTGCCCTAGTGGTCAAATATAAGTTAGCACTACTCGTCCAAGTCGTCTGGCAATGCCACACCTTTGGACGCAGAACCTGCCATCACTCTTGTCTATAATGACAGGAACAGCCCGGTTGCGATGTTTGTGTAGGGTTGAAGTGTCAGGATGGTCGGTTGGGCACAAAGCAGAATCACATGGGCATTTTCATTCTACCCCAACAGATGTGCCTCAGAGGGCCCAGACGGTTCTCCAGCGGCCTATCACAGCCGTTTCTCTGATGCGCGTGTTCAATTTACCCGCCCAGCTGAAAAGGCGGTGGGGGAAGGCCATGGTTCGCAGCTAGGGAAAGGCCGCCTTAAGCGAGTATGCACGAGTCTCTATTTAACTGTATGTAATCTACATGCATATCAAGGTTACCTTCAGGGTACTGGCACCTTGCTTGATAGGAAGTGGGTTGTAAGAAGAGTATCTATGTAGGGAGTTTATATATGGTGGTAAGTAGGTGGGATGATCTCTGGCATGACTAAAAAAGTCTGAATCGCTAAGCAAGGCTCGCGTCCGTTTAATCCGCAATCCTGGACAGAAAAAGCCCTTTACAGCATCGAAACAGGCCTCGTAGCATCAATTTCTTCGTCATCTCCAAAGAAGACTCTCACAGGGAGCCACGAATCGTCGGCAACTTTGAAACGATCAGGAATACCAGAGAGGCTGGCCATCTCTCGATCAGTAAGCTGCCAGCCTCTGAGATCGAAGTTTGCCTCGATGCGCTCCTTGGTGACAGACTTTGGCAGCAGACTTGTCCCCCTCTGCAAACCCCACATTAACAAGATCTGCTGCGGAGTGCGACCGTGGGTCTTTGCGACTGAGATGACAGTCTCGTTGGAATATATTGGCGAATTTGTGCTGCCGAGAGGCGAGTACGCTGTTGTGTGAATTCCCTTAGACTCGTTGTACTTGACGAGCCTGGTGGAAGGGTTGAAAGGATGGAGTTCCACCTGATTTACGGCCGGGGTTATCTGCAAACGTTAGAGCCTGTTCTAGGTAGAAGCGTCCATGTAGATTACCTTGCAGCTCTCCGCTGACAATAGCTTGTCCAGGTTCCTTATACCAAAGTTGCTGACACCAATGTTGCGAACCTTGCCAGTACCGACGAGCTTCTGCATATCCCGCCAGGTATCCACAAAATCCCAGTCTTTGAGTACCTGGTCATGGTTGTCGGGATCCAGAGCAACCGGCCAGTGCATCAAATACAGATCAACATAGTCAGTGCCCAAGTTTGCAAGGCTCGTGTCGATTGCCTCAGCAACACGGTGGTGGCAATCATTGTCCAACTTTGTGGTGAGCCAGATCTGCTCTCGAGGGACCCCGGATGCCCTGATTCCTGCGCCTACTTCCTTCTCATTGCCGTACGCAAATGCCGTGTCGATATGACGGTAGCCGCACTCCAGGGCCCATTGCACGGCGAGTTCAACCTGGCCCGGCTTGGACTGCCATGTACCGAGACCTAGGGCGGGCATCGAGTCCCCAGTGTTGAGGACATATCTCTTCCTGTTCACTGTTAGTCATGTAAAGGACTGGTCGCTTGGCCCACTTACGTCGTGTTTTCTTGGTATGTCATGGCGGGAAAGTCTGCAACAAAGCAAGTTGGAAGGGATGGGAGAAATATGCCCATGCATCTAGAGGCTCTCCGGGTTTATATGTGAGGCATTGCGCCTGAGTTGACTTGAAGAAGTGGTGCTCGGCGGGCCCACTTGGGATATCGACGGGAGAAGGTCCAGGCGAGGTGCGTGATTTTATCTACTGGGGTTTCCACTAGCTCTAGCCAATGCAAGGTGGCTTCTGAGAGTATCTAAACCTTCCTAAAAGACCAGTTAAGAGTGTAGCCTGAGCTCCGCCGCAACATATTTGGGTGTGCATGAAGGGAACTATGGTTTCCAAGCCATTCGTCTGTATTGGTAGCGGTATTGGGATTTAATACCGTCATGTATTTTAATTGTGTTTTCTAGCTTCTTGTCACTATTGCAGATGATAAGAAAGGGAAGCCTGTGTTCGCAGAGACACTCAGGCGCACACGAGAATGGAAAAATCAAGAAGAGCGGGTTGCATTTAAGATCGACTGATGTCTTTGTACCTACCGTGGAGTAGCGTTGAAAATCCTCTCTTCAGTTTAGTTACCCTGTAGTCCCGTCATTGTGCGATATCAAATTGTAAGTATTGTTTTCGTTGCTGTCGCATTGTGTTCTTGAGGCCAGGGATAACAACAGGGGGCGGTTAACGTCAGTGCAGAGGGAGCATTAAGGGAAGCAATGCCACTGGAAATCTGTAGGGTAATTATAAAAAGGCCCCTCATGTAACAGGACACCGCTGTTCCTGGCAAAGTGCATGCTTCTTCATGTTACTATCAACTTATCCCAACCTTCGCTCCCCTGTCTGAGCAGGACAGTGGTTGCCTTGTTTAGATTTACCAACGCCCGCACAGCAACCCCCAGTCCCAGACATGTCTTTCTACGTGAACAACTAGGTAGTGTAAATGAACGCCCTCTGCTCGAAATCGGTCTCATCCAAGAATGACTCAATCACATCCTCGTCCTGGTCACCAGAAGCCACCAGGTTGTCAGCATTCTTCTTGTTCTGCCACGCGGCGATGGCCCAATACGCGCCCATGATAGCCATGCAAACGCCGTAGCAGACGATCATGGAAATGGTACCACCGACATATTCCGGGGCCTGGTTGGCGCGGAACGTCTGGGGGCCAATAAGGTTGCCGACGGCGTATCCGATGTAGAGGATGGCGAATACGACCGACTTCTTGGTGTGGCCGGCGGTATTAGCCTGGGCCAGGCCGATACCGACGACATAAGGACCAAAGTAGGTGTACAGGAGGTACAGACCAACCATCTGCCCTGCAAGGTTGCTTCGGGGGAGGGCGAAGACGACAGCGGTACCCACGATGGGGACGAGGCAGGCCAAAATTGTGACCAGGCAGCGACGGTTCTTCCACTTGGCGGACAAGAGCGAAAAGGTAAAGGAGGCGATGGTGGACATGACACCGGTCGGCATGGTGAGGAGCGATGCGTCAACGCCAGAGTAACCAAGGCCCTGGATGATCAGCCCACCAAAGGTGACGAGGCCGCCATTAGGGATGTTGATGGCGATGTTGAAGAAGAAGAGGAGCCAGGTCTTGGGGTCGATGACTGCCTCTTTAACCTGGGACCATTTCCAGACGCTGTTGGAAATACCAGTTTTGTTGGCAGCCAGACGGTTCACGATGTGGTGCTTCTCCCGATCGCTGAGGAAGAACGCGTCCATTGGGGTTCCGGGGAGCCAGATAAATGCGATGATGGACCAGGTCATGGAGACGGAGCCTGAAACAAGGTTGATGAGTGTGTTAGCCCTTTGAGGAGTAGCCCAACTATGACTCACCGGTCAGGATAAACAGATATTGCCAGATTGCGAGCGGCGCACTCTCAGGAATGTGACCAACAGCCCAGGAGAGGAAGCCGTTGATGACAGAACTGGCAGCAGCGAACACAAGGGCGTTTCTAGGGGGCTGCTCCTCCTTGAGGTAGAAGCCAGCAAGCATCAGGGAGATGCCGGGGACGATGATGGCTTCGAAGGCGCCTGTTTTTTTTGCCATTCTTGTCAGATATAAGACTCGCAAAAGGCGCTGCCTTGGCGACTTACCCATCAAGAACCGAAGAGCGGCGAGACCTGCAAAGTTGTGGCATGCTACCATAAGCAGGGCGCACGCGGACCAGCCCATAGAGCAGGCGGAAAGATACTTGGCGCTCGGGAGGCGATGGATGAGCCAGGTCGAGGGGAACATGCCGACAAGTGCCTGTGTCGATCCTGTCAGCTGGGTCTATTCTCAATCAGGAGAAGAAGATAACCAACACCCAGAGGAAGAATGGAGCCGAGCCAGCTATACTGCTGGCCGACAAGGTTGTTGTCCTCGCGGAGCCCGTAGAGCGCAGCCGTACCGAGAGCAACTTTGTCAATACTATCGAGAAACAGGGTTAGATGATTGCACCCTATTTCACTGGCAAAGGCGCTTCTTACGCTCCTAGAGTGGCCACGAGGAAGAGCTAAGGAGCCATATCCGTTAGCTTTCATTCTTTTCCAGGTCAGGGCTCTTCCATACCATTGGCAGCAAGATCCAATCAATCTTCCGCATCACCTTCTTCTCCTCGGCAGGAGTGAGAGGCTCATAATGCTCAGTACTGTTGAGATAAACGGCCGCCTTGTCAGCATTGCGATTGTCGAGCTTCTGAGCCTCGACCATCCCAGCCTGTTGAATGGACGGAGCCTCCGAGATGGCGTGCATCTTGTCATCTGACTCTGGGGTGCCCATGGTTGCAAATGTGGTGACAGATGGCGATGATGGCAATGGATGAGATGGATATTGAACCTGAACGTTTTGTTGCAGGAGGTTGCAAGTTTTGGTGGGTATCAGGAGGGTTCTTATGCTTTTGGCGTGAGGCTAAGAAAGGCAACGTTATTATCGAGAATAACTAGCACGCGCCTAAGGGCAACCCATGATAACGCCTCGAGTCAAGGATCCAGAGGCCTGGAAGCACAGTGAGGGGAAATCATGACATTCCGGGGTAACACGAGATAGCTCCCAACTGCTAGACTATCCGATCAGGGTTCCCCGGGGACTCGAGCCGTGAACCTCCCCTGATAAGCTAATTCCAGGGTCTGCAAAGACATGCAAGGTCGTTTCGACCTTCCCTCCATCACACCGTGCCAAGGCCGGATGCGGGGAAGATGGTAATCATCGCCATTGGATGATTACGGCTGGGAGTGGGGTCTAGGTATCGGTACAATCTCTCAAAAACTCCACACGCCAAGATAACAAAAGCAAGATTATGGAGGTCGTTAAAGATTTGATCAGGTGGACAATGATTGTAACCAGCAATTCAGTTCAATATCAGCCCATATCAATAAGGGTAGCCGATATCGCTCAACTGCCAAGTCATCACCAGTATTGCAAAAATATCTTGCAATATATCTGCTAGCGTCCCTCTCACGTTATCTTCCCCCTTACCATCCAGCCAACAGGGTTGATAAGTCTATGTCCCAATCATGGCCGAGCTCAAAGACGAATCTATCCTGATTGTCGGGGCTGGCACCTTTGGTCTGTCTACCGCCCTTGACCTCTCCCTCAACGGCTACCGCAACATCACCGTCCTCGACAGGGGCAGCGACATACCCTCACCGTACTCGGCCGGGTGTGATCTCAACAAGACTATCCGCGCCGAGTATGAAGACGGCTTCTACACTAGTCTTGCACTAAAGGCTATTGCAGGCTGGAAAACACCATTCTTTGCGCCGTTCTACGCCGAGCGAGGCCTCGTTGTCGTCAATTCACCCACCGGGCCAAGCAAGTCAGAAAACTCGGTCAACAAGGCTGTTCTCACGCTGAAAGGCCGCCCGGAATACCCTTCCGGCACGCTGAAACAGATCAATTCGGGGCACGATGTGCGATCTATTGTACCCCAATTGACAGGACCCATGAAGGGATGGCATGGCTACTTCAACAAGTACGGGGGATATGCCCGTGCCGGAAAAGCCATGGCCAAGATCTACGCGACCTGCAAGGAACGCGGCGTGCGCTTCGTCCTCGGAGAGGAAGATGGGCACGCAGTGTCTTTACTCTTTCATGGGAAGCGGTGCAAAGGCGTCAAGACAAAGTCTGACCGTGAGCACCTCGCCGCCACACAAATCGTGTCCCTAGGCGCCCACGTCGGCCGTCTCATACCCTCAATCACGCCCCAAATCACCGCCAAGGCATGGGCCGTCGCTCATATCCAGCTCACGCCCGAACAGGCGAGGAGTTTAGCTGGTATTCCCGTCGTCAACTGTCGCGACCTCGGCTTCTTCTTCGAGCCGGATGCTGAGACGGGGCTGCTGAAGCTTTGCGCCCACAGGGCAGGCCTCACCAACTTCGAAGTCTCGGATCACGGCCGTGCCAGTCTCCCAGCCACCAGCGGTCGAGATGAAAGCACGGCCACCTACATCCCGGGTCGGCAGATCCCCAAGGAGGACGAGGACAAGATTGCTGCGCTGATCGCTGCCACGATCCCTCAGTTCTCCTCATTGCCTCTGATACGAAAGTTCATCTGCTGGTGCGGCGACACGACAGACTCCAACTTTATCATCGACTATGTCCCGGATACCGAGGACAGGTCGCTGATGGTGTTTTCTGGTGATAGTGGCCATGCGTTCAAGATGCTGCCCATTGCTGGACGCTGGGCGCGGGAGGTCTTGGAGCAGGGGGGGCAGAAGCTGGGGAGGTGGAAGTGGAAGGGGAGCCCTGAGGGAAAAGCCGACGACATCAGCTGGAGGTTTGGAGATTTGCAGGATGTAAAGGATGTGCCGGCTTGGGTTGGCGAAGGGGAATGCAGAACTGAGCCACTTGGGGGCCATCAGCTCAAATCGAAGCTGTAATGCGGTCCATGGAAGTAAAAAGGGGCATGTATGGGAAAAGTCGGTAGATTGACATAGCCGCAATGATTAAAGGTGGCATCAATTCCTCTTCCATCCTATGCCAGGCTCAGTAGTTTGCTCTTCGTCTCGACCAGATCTTCCCAGCTCCCAGCCTTTCCCAGATCCCTATCAAGCCACACGTCCATAACCACATCCCTCGCCCTCACAACAAACGCAAGCCACCTCGCCTTGATCAGGCTGTCAAACTTGTCCAGCACAAGCCGCCTATCATCCTCATTAGACACCCCTAGGGTACCCACGACGAAGAGGATAAAGGTCAGGGACGGTTTTGGGGGAAGATCAGCCAGGAGATCCATCACCCGTCGTGTCAGAGCTTGAATGGCGGGTGACGTGGGCGTGGCGTTGTCGATGCACGCGTACAGGTAAATGAGGGAGCACAGCCTCTTGCCCTCGGCTACTCGAAGCAGCACGTCGTTGGACTCGCTGGCGTCGCTCCCTATTGAGATCCGCTGACGCAGGTCCTTGAGGCCATCTTCAATGGAATCGCGCCGTGACTTGATTGAGGGGTCTGTCGTATCTTCTTGCTCGTTGTCTGCTGCACGCCGCCTTTTCTTCCTTTTCCCAGAGTGTCGTAGATCCATTATCAAGGTCCCAATGGCCGAGACTTGCTGTATCAGGCCCCGAGAGCAGGCAATCATCGGATCAATCTCGGCCTCGTCGTCGCTGGCAAACCACTCGCCCGGGTCGAAGAGGGTCTCTTGAATCCAAGCCGTGCGGCTCATGATGTCGTGGGAAACGAACCACATGATGCAGAACTGGCGGAACTTGTCTGGCTCGCGCACACTAGGTTGGCGTGGCCAGACCATGCTGCACAGGACTCGGGCAGCTCTCAGATGCGTCATCCAGACGGTCGAGCACAGGATCGCAATGTCGTTGCATGAGAGTATGATAATCGTGGTGAGGATCGATGCTGAATGGCCCGACGCAGCCGACCAATCACCCTGTGCGGCCTCGATCTCCATCCTCAGGCCTTTCAGGGCCCGGCCTTTGTTCTTGACCGAGGCCACGCCGTAGGCATCTTTGGCGGCAGGGTTGGTAAAGGCGGCCTCGGTGGCGGCCCAGCTGAGGAGGGCGTGGAATAGAGGCTCCGACGTGAAGGACAGGGGCACTACAAACTCCCAGTATGGGTTCTCTTTGGTCGAGTTGCTGAGGCCGGGACACATGTAGCTGACGAAGAAGTCGAAGAGGCGCAGGTCGGCAGAGGTCTCGGCAGATGGGAGTAGAGATAGCTGGTTGCCGAACCCTGGATGATGATTGCTGTTGAATGCGGTGTAGACAGTCTCGTCTTCTCTTACTCTTGCAACTTCATCGTCGCCATCGGCCTGGTCTGCACTCAGAGGGTCCACGTACTGTGAGCTTTCGGCCCTACCGACATCGGCGCTCGCTCGAGGCCGACGCCCAGGCTCCTCAAAATCAGTCGTGGTTGTGTGCAGAAAGTAGACGTCTCCGATAAAGCTCCTCGATTCAAGAGGTTGACTAGAAAGCGGAACCTTAGATGACTGGCCATAAACACCTGCGGGACCACAGTGAGCACTGGGCGGGTTCCACGTCTGGGGAGGGAGAGCGAGGTACCTTGTCGGCCAAAGCATATGCCCCTAGCAAGGGCCTCTTCTCTCCACAGCAGCTTCACTCCGTACTGGCACGTGTGCTTCCATCGAGCACAGTTGCTGCAGATGGGTCTCTCGAGGGTGCACTTGATGCGTCGCTCTGGGGCATACTGGGTCAGCTTAGGTCGAATGGGGGGACCGGGGGGGATGATTGCCTACCCTTGCACTTCCAGCAGGCATTCCTCCCACGCTTCTCCGTGGGTTCATTCTGTCTCCGGCGGGGCATCACAAGAGGCGAGCGAGAAACAGCTAGGGTGTAGAAAGCTCGAGTGATGATGTTTTGCGGCCGAGATTGCGCAGATCTGGGGGGTTCGAAGGTGGAGTGAGACGTTAAGTGGTAGCTCGGTCATGTGTCGGATAACGGGGGGCACAAGAGATAGAAGGGAGAAGGTCGAAACGACCTGACCCGCCTTTTGCTTATCAGCTCGAGCCATTCACGAGGCGCTATCTAACCCTTGGCCCCGGCCTTGATATGAGCCGGAGATTCGGAGTGATGGCTTCGCGGGGAAATAGTGGGGCAGCATCCCCCCTCACGAGTCAGGGGTCTAGGGTGGGTTGAATCTGTGGGAGTTGATGAAAGTGAGAAGGTCGTTTCGAACTGTGATGGAGACTGGATAGGTATCTGTCTATGCATATTCCGATGAGATTTTCTTTCGTTATCTGTGTTTAAAACCATGTTCGTCCCCAGTCAATGGACTAGCATCTCACTCTTCATCATTTCATCCTTATCCCTGCCTCTCCATCAATCTCGCTCGTTTAGGCAGATAGCCAGCCAACCTTCACCATGCCTCACGCCAGCACACCCACAGAGTCAGTTGAGGACTCTATCCTGGTTGCTATCGACCGAGGCGGCACCTTTACCGACGTTTGGGCGTCTGTCGAGGGCAAGCCTGACTTTGTTTTCAAGCTTCTCTCTGTAGACCCGGATCACTACAAGGATGCTCCCACAGAAGGTCAGTTAGCGCCGCTCAGCTGTGTCTTGCCGGTCCCACTAATACGCTCTCAGGCGTTCGAAGAGTACTCTGCCACTATCTTGGGCGAGACATCCCCAAGTCAGAGCCTCTTCCTAAGAAGCCCATCCGCGCAATCCGCATGGGCACCACGGTTGCTACAAATGCCCTTCTGGAGCGCAAAGGAAGTCGACACGCATTCTTGGTGACAAAGGGCCACAGAGACGTCCTGGAGATTGGCTCCCAGCAACGTCCCAACATCTTTGCCCTCGACATCCGCAAGGCTGCCGTGCTGTACGACACGGTAGTCGAGATCGACGAGCGCGTCACTCTCGAGCACTACGATGAGGAGGCTGACCGCGTCAACGGCGTCCGCAAAGTCATCCAAGGCGAGGTTGTCGAGGGTGTTGGTGGAGAGCTGATCCGGGTTCTGGAGAGCCTCAACGAGGACACGACAAAGGCATCGCTTCAAAAACTTCGGGATCAAGGCTACACCACTGTTGCCGTGTGTCTGGCCCATTCCTTCCTCTTCCCCGACCATGAGCGGAGAATCGAGGCCTTGGCAAAAGAGATGGGCTTTGACCACGTTTCCCTGTCGTCTGCTGTTGGCGCCAATATGGTCAAGATGGTGTCTCGTGCCGGCACGGCCTCTGCGGATGCCTACCTCACACCGGAGACCAACAAGTACATTGCCGGTTTCGCAGCCGGCTTTGAAGACGGCAACCTTGAAGGGCTGCGCTGCGAGTTCATGCAGAGCGATGGTGGCCTGGTCAACTACAAGTCATTTAGTGGTATGAAGGGCATCCTGAGTGGACCTGCAGGTAAGTTGCCCCGTGTCCCCGAAGTGCGGACCATTAAGGCTCATTCATTATTCCAGGTGGTCTTGTCGGCTTTGCTCGTACATCTTATGACGGCGAAACACCTGTTGTTGGATTCGACATGGGAGGAACCTCTACCGATGTGAGCCGCTTCGGAGGCACCTTTGACCACGTCTTCGAAACCACCACCGCTGGAGTTACCATCCAAAGCCCCCAGCTGGACATAAACACAGTCGCAGCCGGCGGCGGCAGTATTCTCTTCTGGGAGAACGGCCTCTTTAGGGTTGGGCCTGAGAGTGCTGGAGCCCATCCCGGCCCCGCAGCGTACCGAAAGGGAGGCCCCCTCACCATCACCGACGCCAACCTACTCCTAGGGCGTCTACTGCCGGAGCACTTCCCCAAGATCTTTGGGCCCAACGAGAATCAGGGTCTTGACGTGGATATCGTGCGGCAAAAGTTTGAGCAGTTGGCCAATGACATTCGAAGCGACACTGGTCGAGATGTGACACCCTGAGGTCGCCGTTGGCTTCATCGAGGTTGCCAATGAGACCATGTGCAGACCGATCCGATCTCTCACGGAAGCACGAGGTTTCGAGATAGATTCGCATAATCTCGCCGTGTTTGGTGGAGCGGGAGGTCAGCATGCCTGTGAGATCGCAGAAAACCTCGGTATCTCCAAGGTTGTGATGCACAAATATTCCAGCCTTCTGTCGGCATATGGTGAGTCTCTCTTTACTTTTACTATTCAAGAAGTCACGGCGATGTTTCTGAGATATCTAACATCACCTAGGCATGGCCCTTGCCGAGGTCGTTCAGGAAGCCCAGGAGCCATGCAACGAGGTTCTCACAGCCGAAAGTCTGCCCAAGATTAGAGCCCGCCACGAGCATTTGCGAAAGTTTGGCACGGACGCCCTCATTAAGCAAGGCGTCGACCAGGCAGCCATCAGGCACGACGTCTATCTCAACCTCCGTTATCGTGGCAGCGACACTACCCTGATGATCCTTGAGCCCGCCGATGGAGACTGGAAGAGGGAGTTCATCGCTGAGCATCTAAGAGAATTCTCCTTTGTTCTCCCGGCTGACAGAGAGGTGCTGGTCGATGACATCCGCGTCCGGGCTATTGGTGTTAGTACCGAGAGTACCAAGGATAACGAGGCTCTTGAGCAAGAGCTGAAAGGCGAGAGCTTTACGCCCATCAACGCAGACAAGCTTGCAGCAGAGACGGTAGGTGTATCACTCCTCCATCTAGACACACTGGCTAATACACCTCAGCGACCCATGTATTTCAAGCACGGCGGCTTTCACCAGGCCAGCGTTCTGCTGCTCAAGGATCTGTCCCCCGGCAACTTGGTCTCGGGACCCGCCGTGATAATCGATGACACGGCGACTGTCGTGGTAGCCCCCAAGTGCAAGGCCCGAGTTCTCTCGAGTCACATCATCATCGACGTCGAGGCCCAGAACCCCTCAAAGGCCGATGACCTGACCGTTGACCCAGTTCAGCTCTCCGTGTTTGGTCATCGATTCATGAGCATTGCGGAGCAGATGGGCCGGTCACTGCAGAAGACCTCTGTCTCCCTCAATATCAAGGAAAGACTGGACTTTGCTTGTGCTATCTTTGGCCCTACCGGTGACTTGGTAGCTAACGCACCCCACGTTCCTGTCTTCCTGGGTAGCATGAGCTATGCTGTAAAGGGTCAGATCGAGCAGGTCGGTGACAAGATGCAGCCTGGTGACGTATTTGTAACGAACCACCCCGGTAAGAGAAAGAACCTTCTTTGTTCAGAACCGCAGAGCCGTAGCTAACAGTTCGCAGTGAGCGGAGGAACACATCTGCCCGACTTGACGGTCGTCACTCCGGTGTTCGACCAAGCTGGCAAGGAAATCCTCTTCTTCCTTGCCTCTCGTGGCCACCACACTGATATCGGCGGTTCTGAAGGGACGTCCATGCCGCCCAACTCCACCGAGCTGTGGCAGGAGGGTGTTGCAATCCACACATTCACCATGATCCGTGGCGGCCAGTTCGACCATGAGGGCATCGCCAAGATCTTTGCCGAGCCAGGAACCCGGCCTGGATGCAACAGCACACAACGATTGAGTGATAACATCACTGACCTTCAGTCCTTTGCCGCAGCCAACAACAAGGGCGCCAAACTTCTCAACAGGCTGATGGATCAGTACGGGCAGAAGACGGTGCAGTTCTACATGGACGCCATCCAGTCCAATGCTGAGATTGCCATTAGAGGATTCCTCAAGAAGGTCCGCACACAGTACCCCGGAGGCAAGCTCAGTGCCGTCGGTTACATGGACAATAGTTCCCGGATCTGCCTCCAAGTTCAGATCCGAGAGGATGGAAGCGCCACCTTTGACTTTACTGGCACCACTCCCGAGCTCCACGGAAACATGAACGCGCCCAGGGCCCTCACATACTCGGGCGTTATTTTCTGCCTTCGAACTATGATTGGGGCTGATATCCCGTTGAACCAGGGATGTCTAACACCTATCGATATCATCATCCCCGAAGGCTGCTTCTTGAACCCTTCTGGAGCTGCGGCTGTATGCGCCGGCAACACGCATACTTCGCAACGCATCTGTGACACGATCCTTCACGCCTTCGAGGCCGCTGCTGCGTCTCAGGGATGCATGAACTGCGTCGGCTTCTTCGGCGGCGAGTCCCTCGACGAGGCTGGCCGCACCAAGGGCTTCCGGTATGCCTTTGGTGAGACTATCTGCGGTGGTGCAGGTGCTGGACCAACCTGGCATGGCGCGAGTGCCGTGCACACTCACATGACCAACACGCGCATCACCGACGCAGAGCTTGTCGAGAAGCGGTACCCGGTCCTCATGAGGGAGTTTAGCATCCGAAAGGGAAGCGGCGGCAAGGGGACGTTCAATGGCGGCGACGGAACCCGGAGAGTATACGAGGCTCTCGCGCCGCTTAGCTTCAGCGTAATCACTGAACGGAGGACGACGAGACCTTATGGTCTCCGCGGTGGTGACCCGGGCGCGTTTGGATCGAATACCTGGAACCGGAAGCTCGAGGATGGGTCGTTCAGGGCAGTGAATCTTGGACAGAGGAACATGGTGAGGATGAAGGCTGGTGATCAGTTGGTGATTGAAAGCCCTTCAGGAGGTGGTTATGGTCCTATTAGTGACAAGGTGAATGGGAAAAAGGAATCGAATGGAGACAACGGATATAGCAAAGTTGCTGGGGTTAACGAGCATGCTAACTGGGCGGCTGATGGATTTTGATCCATAGAAATTATGTGAAGAAATAGTTGTATAATACTAGAGAAGTTACCAATGGCAGCCTGTTGTCAAAAGCCAGAAACTCTGACTTTCATGCCCAAGTATTACATCAAATTTGCAACGGCCTTTATTGGAAACTTGCAAGTGTGACATTCCTGCGTTTCCTAAGAGACGAACCAGAAGACTTGGTTCATATTCGTAGAGAGTGACAAGCATAGTCGAAGCAGGCAAGGCATCAGTTATTTCTGGTAGTACTTGACAGCTAGTCAATTTCTAGCAGCTCTCTTCCGGTCTTTATAATGCACGATACAAATCCAAATACCTAGTGAGGTAAAAAATACACCGATAACGGGCAGACCAATTAGTAAAAACCTGCCCATCTCACCCGCCAATGGGCCATCATCGTCAGACGAGCGTTCCTTAATGTTACCATGGAGAATATCTTGACCAGGCGTCCACGTTGGAACCTCTATGTTGCTAGCTAAGGAAGGCAGCTTCGGCGTCAGAGTCGATGTGTCAGATCCATGCCAGGATATACTCCAGGCCTCGTGCAACATAAGAGTTCGACTCGTGCTCATGCTGGAGCCTGACTTCGTATTGCTCGTTGTGGCCTGTTCATAGGTATTCTGCACCCAGCGTCCACAACGGTGTGTGCTAATGTCTGCAGAGGCAACGAGCTCCCGGTCGTCGTTGTTCAATCGCGTATAGCCACTAAGGTAGACATCTCGGTTAGCATATTCGCGGTCTCCAGCTAAAAAGTATCTCAAGGATAAGTGAACGCGGACCTGTTGCACCAGAAGGCTGTGGAATGCCCCTTGACTCCATCTTCACCCATATTGTAGTAGGTCCAGCCGCTGGGACATACAGCTGGGTTGAAGTGCCACCGGCTCTCAGGCACTACATCCTCCCAACCGGATGGGTAACATGATGGCGCGGCTTTTGACAACAGAACTGGCACCGTAGATGATGTGTCGTCCTCAGTCGAGAGTATGCTAGTGTGCTCCCAGTGTGAATCGCATCCGCGTGGTTGCTTGAATGGTGTGGTGAGGGCGAGAAGCTGCGTGGCCGTAGCCGTTTCTATGGCCATCTAGGACGAAGACAGAATGGTGTCTGTAGTGTCTGTGGTGTTGGTGCTGGAAGATGTGATGGGGGGCGATTGCTCCTGAGGCCCTGGCGCAGCAAGACACCAGAGGTGGGCTTACCTGTTGGGTCACGCTCCAATTTATAACCTCCTGCGCCCAACAAGGGCCTCCGTCAAGAGTGGAGGCGACTCAACACCCTGTGGAGCAAGGGGCCCTTCAGGATCACGACCCCTCCAGCCACAGCCATGGCATGGATATTCCCTCAGAGGATGTTCAGGCCATTGGTAACCGACCTGCAGAATGCGTACCAGGATAAGGCGCTCAATCGGTGGCCACATGGTGTGAGGAAACCATTCAGCTGATGTCAGTGGAGGTGGCTCAGATGTGATATAAAATGCTATATAAACAGGGGCTGACAGGCAATGACACCCTGGCGCCCATTTCCAGCATCGCTTAGCTGGTAAACGCCATTGCGGTCGGACCTTGGAAGCCAGGAGCCCCTGTCCCACGTGACGCCATCACAAGCCTCAACGATTGTCAATAAGTAGGACTGAGTACACGAACCGACACAGAAATGCAGACTTTGCAACCGTGTGAGGAAGAGAGGCTGTCCATTTTGGTTTAATGCCACAACAATTTATTGAACGGGTCATACTAATCGTTTTGTCCTCTTTGAATCCGTCGACCAAATTCAGCTGACCCTTGTTTCTCATAATAATTTGAATCTCCTGATCATCAGTCAAGTAAAAAAGCAGAAACCACAATCTGGCTTGGGGTCCCAGACCCTATGATTCCCATATGACTTATCTCGCGGAAGGTTGTGATAGCTTGACCGGGCTTATTGTGTCTGTGGGCTTAACTAATGCTTTGCCCATATGGGAAGATTAATAACTAAAGCCTAATTTACTAAATGAACTAGGTAAAAGCTCTAGTACAGAAACAATGGTAAGCTATGGTAAGCTATTCGGCTTTAAATAAGACCAGAATGTCATCTGCCTTCTTCGCAGCCGCCACATCCAGTGCAGTCCGATGAGCCGTGTCCTCCGCCAGTGCATCCAACCCCTTGCCCATTAAGAACTTGAACCTGCGTAGCTTTTCAGACTCAGAGTCCACCTCAACACCTCCATGGTCTTTACCCGCTACGATATGTAGCAAAGATCGTCCTTTGGCATCGACAGCGCCCCAGTCCATGCCGAGCTGTTCCAACAGCGCCCACAGCACCGGCTCTCTTTCCACGGCGGCCTTTTCTTCGAGGCCACGCTGGACTTCCCACGCATCGTAGCCTCCTCTGATCCCCCGAGACGAAGAATGACCGTCCTGCTTCTGAAGCTTGTGTTTGGGTAGCTTGACTTCTAAAGTGCCCTCGCGGAAGTAGTTGAACACGGGCGTCTCGCCCGCTTTGTTGCGCGTGTTGATGTCAGCGCCCTTGGATAGGAACAGGTCCATCATCCTCTTTGTGTATCCTTGCCAAGCTACAACGCCATCATCGTCCACGACGAGACTCCACGTTCCCTTGAAAAGCAGGTGAAGCGGCGTGTCGCCATTCTTGGCCTGTGCGCAAACATCGGCACCTGCAGACACGAGCATCTCAACTTCTCCTCCAGAACCCCCCCCTTTGCTGATGGCATAATGAAGAGGAGATCTGCCGTCCTTGTCGACCTGATGTAGAAGCTCTGGGGCGAGACTGACTAAATTCTCGAGGAAATCCCGCTGAGGGTGGCTGGTTTGATGGTGCCAGCGGTCCTTGGAGAGAAAAGATAGCAAGAGATGCAGGGCATTCCTACCGGATCTGTCCCTCATTCGCAAGCTAGCGCCTCTCCTGAGGAGAATTTGGGCTGTTTCCACATCGCCCATGGTGAGAGCACTGTGAAACAACGAGACGCCAGCTGTGTCCTCAAGGTTGATATACAGGCGTGGATGGTGAAGCATGACGTTAAGGTAGCGACTTCGCTCGCCGTAGGTCGTTCTGGAATTTGAACCCTTTCTCTCCAGTATGCGATGTGCCACCGTTGTCCGCGTGTAGCGAGCATTTGGGTCAGCGTCGTGCTCGAGCAGTAGTGCAATCATACGCATGCAAACTGCATCGTGGCCCTTGGCGTCCTGGCGATTGCGAGCCACCACGCTGATCACAAGATCAAGAGGATACAGCTCGTTCTGGGTGTCTGGATCCTGCCTCCCGCCACCCATCTGCCGCCCGTCTGCCGACGTCCAGGGGGGTGTTTCGGCTCCGATCTTGCGAGCGTTTGGATCCGCCCCTGAGGCCAGCATCAACTGGACCATGTCCACGTCCTTGGCAAGGATGGCGGCGGCCAGTGCCGAGTGGTCGACGACGGCCCCGTGCCGGAGAATCATTGCGTAGACGGTTTTGTTCTTGGCAGCACGGGCGAGACAGGTCTTGCCTGCATTGTCCACGCTTGTAGGGTCCGCACCAGCATGCAGCAGCATTTCGGTAGCCTTGCTGCTCCAGGAAGGCTTGTCCATATTCTTCAAACTCGCGTTCAGGGGTGTTAGTCCCTGGCGGTTTCTAATCTCCAGGCTCACGCCTCGTTTGAGCATGTACGGAAGCGCCTGGTTTGTCTGCCACCAGTGATGATGACCGCCTCTAACCAGGGCATGGAGAGGAGTCTCCTGAGACTGGTCTGAAGGGTAATAGCCATCCGGCGACCCAGCATCCAAACTAAACCCTTTCTCTACCAACAGTCGAATCACGGACATATTTGGCTCTTCGGCTTCGCAGGCAGAAAACAACAGCGACGACATCCTGTGGTTTGTATCGCATTTCTTGTCAAGATCCAAGACAACCTCTGGTGTGAGTAGGGCGTCAAGGAGTCGTGCAAGGCCTGCCCTGGCCATCTCGGTGAGAATGCGGTGGAGCACTTGGGGTTTGGGCGAATACTCCGTGACGCAGGCGGGGACGGCGTCGTGGCACCCTGTTCTGATCAAGAGATCGATTTGGCCAGCAAAGTCGCGACCTTTCATCATCTTGGCCAACTTCTCTGCCCTTCCCTCCAAGCACAATTGCGCTTCATCTGCACACTCCAGCGTTCTTTCAATACTCAAAGTCCTCCGAGTTCGTAAGAGACATTCCACGGTATAGCCATGCTGCCCATTTGTAGCTGACGCAATGGCCTTATCGACCATATGCCAGCTCAGTGCAGTTGTGTCGACCATGACGAGCTCAAGTATTTCCTCAAGCCTCTCCATTTGGTAAGCGTCCCATCGCCTATTTTCCAGACTGAGCCGTTTTGTATCGTCGATGAGGACACCACCAGCATCAGACTCGTCCTTGTTGAAATGGTGACTGTTCCAGTTTTTCTGCTCCTCTTCAAAGTTGGCACAGCCATTCAGGGCTGAACCTTCATACGTCTCCATGTCGACCACGGCACCAGCCTTGATAAGGAGCTCCACGGATTGACACCGACCTGAAGCACAGGCATAGAACAGCGGAGCTCGTCCTAGCTTGTCTTTGGCGTTGACTACTCTATGCAGCTCATCCGCGCTCATCTTCATACAGAACCAGTCCAGAAGAAGTCCGATGGTGTTGCTCTGTCGGCATCGGGCTGCGAGATGGAAGACATTCAGGCCTTCGTGCGTGGCCAGTGTGGCGTCGGCACCGGCTTCCAGAAGCCTCCTTGTTTGATCCTCGGAGAAGGTCGACACAAGATGCAGCGGCGCAACCCCGTCATGGTCCTCCCGATTCACATCTTCGTGGCTCTGCTGCAGCATGTACTCAAACAATGTCGTCTGGTCTTCTTTCTTGGAATAGTTGTTGTCTCGCAGAGCCCACTGATCGTACCCGCATAGGACGTGCAGTGGCAGTCTTCCACAGTTGTTTGCTTTTCGTGGATCTACCCCCAAGGCCGTGATGTTGTGGAACAACTGAGTCGAGACCCTCCACGTAGCAAACCGCGGCATCCCCTCGTGCCAGATGGTATTGCCCTCGAGGTCAGTTTGCTGCGGATCAACCCCGTGCTCCGCAAGAAGCTGCAGAAGCTTTCCATTTGACCGACAGTGTCGTACCGCAGCATGCAGTAGTGTCCGTCCGCGCTGGTCCGTGACGTCGAAGCGCGCCCCTGCCTTTGCCATTAGCGCCATCAAGGCCTCCGCCTCCTGATCCGCCATGCTGAAGTTCTCAAAGGCATTAAAAAGCAGTGTGCGACCTTGATTGTCCACGGCGTTCACATCGGCCCTTGTCAGCTCCAGAAATGTGTCCAAGTCGGCATTCTCGAATTTGAAGTGGCCTTGATGGGAGCTTAGCTTGTGCAGTGCCGTCTGCCCGTCTACGTTGCGCAGATCTGGGTCCGCGCCGCCTTGGACCAGCCTCTCCAAGATGTGTCTGCCATCTGGCTTGCCGATTCCTCCCATCTGGGCGACGTAATGTAGGACACCATTGCCGTCATTGTCGGTGACGCCGATGTCGGCCCCAAGATCGAGCAGCTTGAAGACTTTGTCCAGTGTCGCCTTTCCATTCGATGGCGTCATGCTATCTGATAACGCATTGAGCAGGACCGTCTTGCCGCTGCGAGTCTTGGCATTGATATCCGTCTTGCTGAGAAGGACCTCCATTATATCAACACTGTATGCGACGTGGAGCGGCGTTTCCCCCTGTAGATTCATTGCGGTAGCGTCCGCTCCGGCGTCAAGAAGAAGTCGCGCAATGGGGGGGCTGCTTGTCTTGTGGAGCGGCGTGGTCTTGTTACGATCAACTTGGTTCACTGCAACATGTAATTAGCCTTCTTAAGAACATCAGGAGAACGGAAGGTGTGTACTTACCGTTAGCACCGGCAGCGAGAACCAATCTGATGCAATCTTTGGTGGCATCGTCTGAGGGGTTTCCTTGAAGGTAATGGTTGTAATGGTATGGTGCCGCTAGGGCGTGGAGCACATTAGCTCCTTCTTTTGAAGTATTGTCAAAGCTGGTGTACCAGTCCTCGTTGTGAGGCACGTTGGGATCTGCACCAGCTTCCAGCAGCACAGATATCATCTTCGGGTCAAGCTGCATACACGCTGCAAACAGCGGCGTCTGGCCTCGGGCGCAGTCATTAATGTCCATCAATCCAAGTTCGAGGATCGAGCGCACAACGTTTATGTTCTTGGAGCTGTTGATGACCCAGCCACAAGCCTCGGTCGCCGCCTCCTTAGTCTTGATGCGTGGTAGGAACAGCTTGGTTATCTCCTGACCGCAGGTCCTGAAGGCTTTCTCTATCGGTGGGTAGGGATCTCTGCCGCCTATAGTCATATCGCACATCTTCTCGTTTTCGCCCAAGCTCTGCCACGGGTCTGCACCAGCTTCAAGCAGAAGCTCAACAACAGCAGGGTGTATCCGCATCTGTCGGTAAGCAGATCCAAGTGCTAAGTGAAGTGGTGTATCGCCTTCACTGTTGTAATGACCCAGCCTGGCTCCATGTTTGATGAGCAGATGAACAATGTCCTTGTCCCCATTGACCACTGCCTGATGCAACGGAGGCTCAGTATCTAGAGTTCCGCTGTACGTCGCCGCTTCTCCGTCGTTCCGGCTTAGCAGGCTCTGGACAACGCTCGTCAAGCCGAGTCGTATGGCAAAAAGCAATGCTTCTGTTTCCGGTCCCATATTCTGGCCTCGGGATGTTCCTTTCCAGTCATCCTGCCCTCCCAGTAAAGCGAGTCTTTCCACAAAATTTGGAGTCGTCAGCAACGAGAGAATGCTCCTGTTTGCCTCTTCCTGAGGATACCCTAGCATATCAGCCGTTTTGGTATGCACGTGCCAGTTGTTCGTCGCGTAACTCGTAAAGGGAGCAAACTCTTGTTGTCTTACCAAGGCCGGTCCGAAGCCAAAGATGGGCTCCTCGACTTCCACGGTATCTAGGCAACCTGCTTGAAGATAGGACAGACAGACCAATGCGAGGAGATTATGCGTAGGCCCTAGCTCAAACACAGGGATATCTTGGTCGAGTGGCGATCGTGTGAGTCCAAGATACTCGGTCAGTGAGTGATGAACAACGCGAACTGTCTCATCTGGGAGCACCTCCAAGAGTGGCCCGCAACATGTTCGTATAAGGCTTTTGATAACACCAGCGTCTTGACCATACTGCGGCTGGGTCACTCTGACACAGTCTGATATCTCAAGAAGACGCAAGGGCCGAGTGGCATGCGTGACAAGCTGCAAGACGAGTATGAACAGTCCCTCTGGCAGTCCTGTGCGTCCCATGTGTTCCCGCAAGAGATTTCTGTACATGACTGACAGGTTGACGGGCATCCTGTCAAGAGACCTGAGGATTTCGGTTTCGGCTTCCAGCCCAGCCATTGTGTCCATAGCTAATGTCGCATAGAGGAACAATCCATCCGCTTTTTTGAGCACCTCGTTTATGATCGCATCGCGGCTTTCAATAGGCAGGGCAGAGCGGCCGAGTCTGTGGTGGAGATATGTAGAGATGTCGTAGTTAACTAGGTCCTTGCCCAGACGAATGTCGAGGAGCCTTAAATTTCGCATGATTCTCTCAATTGTCGCAATCGGCCGGCTAGTAATGACTAGTTTTAATCTCCCCGGGTGGATATTGCCCAGCTGATCAAGGAACTGTAGGAATGGCTCCAAGGCACTTTGGTCCATCTCATCCAGAGCATCTACCACGCAGTAGGCCTTAGGGATGCTTTTCAAGGCCAGCCGAAGAAGGTGCCACAGCTCAAGTGTCGACAGACTATCCACAGAGTTCACGCTAATGGGCTCGGAGGTCAGGTTCTTCAATGCTAGCTGCAACGGGGGAGAGGAGGGTAAAATCTGAGCTATCCAGTCGCGGAGGGCAGCTTCGGGGCGGTGGTTGGACTGAATTGTATGGCGGAAGAAGAAATACAGCACGAGACACTCCTCGGAGGATAGGTGATGGACTAGTCTTGCCGCGAGTACAGATTTGCCGGCGCCAGGCACACCTGCAAAAGGTTAGCTTTGACAGCCCTTGTTGCTGATATGTCACTGTCACACACCTCGAATCCACAGAATCCCATGGTCGCTACCGTCATGCCACTGTTCAAAGGTGGGTGAACTGAACAGCCACTGACTAGTGCCCTTGAGGTGCGAGCGGGAATGCTTCTCGAGCTCGCTGTCCTCGCCGACGTACCCGGTAGGCTTAATCCAGGCTCCGAGTTGGGCCAGGGTGGCCTCGGCCTGAGGCAGGATGTTTGGCTTGTTGTAGTCGGCAATGGATAGTCGGTCGATGACGACGAAGTCGTTTAACTGCGCGTCTTGTTCGTTTAGGGGCATGGTGAGGTTTTCTTTGGCATTGATGACAAGGTAGGATAAGTTGAAGTTGACATCTTATGACACGACTCTGCTGCGCCATGCGGAGTATGACCTCTAGATTCAGGCAACAGCCTGCGCCCCGGCTAATTGGAGGCAAAGTGCTTGGCATTCTGGGCTTAGTCAGGGATGTGACCGCATCAATAATGGTTTTTGCTCTGCGACCTGTGGTGGACCAAGCCAGCTTAGAAACGTGTAAAATACAGCCGGATGATCGACATGGAAGTCAAGAGAACTCTTGCATGATGTTTGGCCTAATTGGGGGGAGTCACGGGCCACCCTTTCACCGCAAGGCCTGTAGGTTTCGCCATTTCTACAAAAGTCCGTAGTGCAAAAACATGCCTGGTAAGATGAACCATGCGCTCTGCGTCCGTCGTCAGATCAAGCCGAGCGCTATGTACTAGACTTGAAGTTCTCCAAAATTAGGTTGCTTTACAATATTTCGTAATTTCTAATGATACTACCACTCTTAAGTATTTTAGTTAACTACGTTACTATCTAAAAATAAAACCCAAGCGATGATGATACAAAGAAATGCCGACGGTGGAGATCATGGTAGCGAAAGCAGTAGGGTAGGTTGGGGCTTCGTCTGAATAAAGACCCAAAGGAGTTTTTTTATAATGAGAACCGCCATTTGCTTCCTTCATCCACCGCCTCCCCTACTTCTTGCTCCGCTTCCTCCTTCCGTGCCAACTTCTTGTTGAGCCATAGATACTGTACATTAGAGCCAATCGCAAACACCACAGCGATGGACGCCAGAGTGAGAATGACGGTAAAACCTGTCCTATACAGCGGTGCATCGTGTGCCTGGAAGACCTGAGCACCTGCCAAACCAGCCGCGTTCGCAGTCATGATGAGTAGCGCCATGGTGATGGAGCGCTCTGCAGGACTACGAATGTTAACGGCAAGCCAGGAGCCGTTCAGAGGATGAGCCGCAGATCCCCACAGTGTGGTGCAAACGAGGATTCCATACTTGAGATCACGATTCGTGCTTGTTACAAGCTGTCTGGTCGCGAGACAAAATGCGAAACTCAGTATAGTAGCAAGGAGAATAAGGCCACCTCGCCTCTGGGTCTTGTCGGCAATCCACCCAAACGACAGACTCAGCACAATAACGACCCAATTGCCAACGGAAGACAGTGCGTTCGCTTGGAGACGATCATAGCCATAGCTTGCGATGATGGATGGTTGATATGTTCCAAGTGGCGAAATAATGGCGATGCAGCAGAAGGAGACGATAAGCTGTGGGTAGACGAACCATCGGGAGAAGGCTGCCTTGACGTCAATCCACTTGACATATTTGTTCTTGGGGCCCTCGGTAGGATTGTCGATGACCACGCGATGGGTAAGAATATGGATCTCTCGTGATGTAAAGTATGAATGACGCAGAATATTTGACGGATATGCGGGAGAGTGAGGCATGAGAAGGGCGAAAACGATGCCGACAAGTATTGTGATGATGCCTTCAATCAGGAACATCCACTGCCAACCAGAGAGTCCTGCTGTGCCTCGCATCTGCAGGATACCGTAGGCAATGAGACCACTTGCTGCTGAAGCAATCATATTGCCAAGGAAGAATGCAGTGAAGCGTCTACTCGTCTCATTGCGCTTGTACCACTGTGTCAAAGTGTACAAGCCTGCAGGAATGAAGCCAGCTTCAAGAAGACCGAGCAACAGTCTGGTGACATAATAAACACCAACGCCTTTTCCCTTGATGAACGCTTGAAAGGTAGCCACCAGACCCCAGCAGACAATCTGGCAGCTGATCCATTTCTGAGGACCGACTCGATAGAGAATGAGGTTGCTGGGCAGCTCAAGTAGCACAATGCCCAGACTGAGGAGCTGGTTACCAATGTTGAATTGGAGTTGAGTGATGCCCACTTCTGTGAGGAAGAAGTCTGTCAGGGCGTTGCCGATGTTGCCACGATCGAGTTGCAAGACGAAGAAGCCGGCGATGAGCAAAGGCATGATGAGGAAGTCAAGCTTGCGGACGACAGCCCGTTCTTCGACTTCCGACCAATCCTTTTGGGGCCGCTGTCTCGGGCCACTGGACTCTTTGTCCGGATCCGAACTGGACGCGCCCCAGTCATGCGTTGTGGGTGGAGGTAATTGCTTTTCGATCAACATATTTGAGGGCTTGAACAAAAGTAAGGAGTTGCTTCTGAATGAGAAAGGTTGATTCTTGTACAGCCAGACATTGCCTTAAATAGAGAGCAATGCTTGGCGCTGGCATCTTGAATTCTCGCGATCAGGATCCGCAATGGCACAATGTTTAAACTTTCGGTCAATCGCCTCTCCAAAACCTCAGCTTTCGCCATGTTAAACCAGTAGTTGACTCTGTTAATCTGTAAGAATCATCAAGCACCGGAGGTCGTTGCCGTGCTGAAATACATTTCACCAATGAGGCCATGATCCGAGCGACAGCCCGGTCGTCCGGAATTCGATGGGCGTATTATGGGTGTGGGTAGCTTGAATTTGTCTAACGTTTTTGAGACGTGAATCTTGCGTGCTCAAGAAGCGTTGAACAAAGAACCAATGAGAGCAGGATCCGAGCCACACCGAAATTTGGGGGTTTGTGGGGGCTTTGTTATGATGTGGAATTTCGCGGAGTTTGGCGTCTGTAGCTGAGTTTTGAGCTTGTGAGAAATGACCTGAAAGTAGCTCGTCTACTTCAGACGGAGCTTCGCGTGTCCGATGGTAGTCGATATAAAATGCAGCAATTGTCTCTGCGTGCCTACCTTCTGGCGCTGTAATTCAGTTTCTTTTCGTCCCTCACAATCCTCGGATATCTCTTGCAATCATGCATGCTCCTAAGCGACCAAACTTCCTCATCATAGTCGCCGATGACCTTGGCTTCAGTGATATCAAGCCGTATGGCTCTGAGATTGACACTCCTGTCTTGGACCGTCTGTCTCAAGATGGCATACGTATGACCAACTTCCATACCGCTCAGGCCTGCTCGCCTACACGGTCCATGCTGCTCTCTGGTACCGACAACCACATCGCTGGGCTCGGCCAGATGGCTGAGTTTGCCGAGATGAGGAAGAAGCTCACTGGGAAGTACCCTGAATATGTTGACAAGCCGGGCTACGAAGGTTATCTTAACTGGAAAGTCGCTGCTCTGCCCGAGATTCTTTCTGACGCAGGCTACCTAACCATCATGTCTGGAAAGTGGCATTTGGGAATGACTCCTGACGTATCACCGAGCGCAAGAGGTTTTAAGAAGAGCTTTGGCTTCTTGCCTGGCTGTGGCAACCACTTCAACTACGAACCGCAGTTCGATGCAAATGAAGATACGATGCTGTTGACCTCTGACGGCTTTTGGATGGAGAATGAAACCCCTGTTGATAGAAAGAAGGACTTGCCAAAGGATTTTTACTCGACCAATTTCTTCACGGATAAGTTGATCGACATGTTAGCCAGCAGAACCGAGGAAGAAAAAGAGCAACCCTTCTTCTCTTACTTGGCTTACACGGCGCCACACTGGCCGATGCAGGCGCCACATGAAGTTGTGGAGAAATATCGTAAGTTCCTAGCCTCTTGCATTGGGCCTCTTTCTGATGTATACAGGCGGCAAGTACGATAATGGGCCGGACAAACTCAGACTTGACCGGTTGGCCAGATTGAAAGCGTTAGGTCTTGTACCGTCTGACGTCGAAGCTGCCCCTCCTGTTGGTTTCGAAGCTGGAGTGAAGTGGGAAGATCTCACAGATCATGAGCGAGCTGTTTCTGCGAGGAAGATGGAAGTCTACGCAGCCATGGTTGATCTGCTCGATCAGAATATTGGCAGGGTGGTTGATACACTTGAAGCATCCGGCGAACTAGATAACACTTTTATCTTGTTCATGTCAGACAACGGCGCAGAGGGATCTACGTTGGAAGCAGCACCCGTCCGTTCCCCCTATCCATTTGATACCCTGACGCTCATACTGACTGAGAAGCTTAGCTCTTGTCATCATTCAAAACACTGGGCGAACTGATTGATGCATACTACGACAACAGTCTCGAGAATATTGGTAGACACGACTCGTATGTTTGGTACGGCTCACGGTGGGCATGCGCTGCCACTGCTCCTTCTCGCGGGTTCAAGGGATGGTCAACGGAGGGCGGGATTCGCTGCCCTTGCCTCATTCGCTTTCCACCAATTTCAGAGGCTTCCGAGACTATTTCTCATTCATTCACAACTGTCATGGATATTCTACCTACCATCCTCGATCTTGCCCAGGTGCAGCACCCAGGAACCCGTTTCAGGGGCCGAGAAGTTGTCGTTCCTCGAGGAAAGTCCTGGGTGAACCATCTTTCGTCTCCTACAGGACATCCCACCGTCCACGAAGATGCGAATCACATACATGGCTGGGAATTATTCGGCAATCGCGCTATCCGTAAAGGGAACTGGAAAGCAGTGTTACTGGCGAAGCAGGGTGGAGATAGTTGGGAGCTATTTGATGTAGTCAACGATCCGGCTGAGCAACATGATCTGGCAAGGAAACATCCCGAGATCTTGGAGGAGATGCTAGTACATTGGGCGACGTATGTTGCTGAGACGGGCTTAGTGGAAGATGCGTTTTGAGGAATTGCGCAATTGAGGCCCACAATGGCGCATGGCATTGGACGCCTTATTATCATCACTCCGTCGGCGATTGTGGTAACAGTAAATTGTCACCTTCGTTCCAACACCCTCACAATGACTTATAAAAAGACACGGACTGGCTGTCTAGAATGCAAAGCCAGAAAAGTAAAGGTAATGACTTATAGACCAAGTGAAGTGAGTGAGAGCTTACAGCTACGATAGTGTGACGAAGAGGTTCCATGCTCGGCTTGCGTTCGACGTAGCTCAATATGTAGCCTCAAAGCTCAAGGAACATCACCTCGTAGGAGGACACAGTCCCCACGCGACACGACTTCGGCACAGGTCGTGTCCTTCACACATCTCCAACGAATTACGCCATTGCCTGCAGATGGCTTGACTGCACAGGATAGGGAGCTGCTGGACCATTGGCACAAAGTTGCCTTCAAGGCTATTGTCCACCAACGAGGGTCGGAAGATCTTTGGAAATATGAAGTGACACACCTCGCTTTCGATCATCCAGTCATTTTGAATCTGGCGCTAGCTATATCGTCGTTCGAACAAGCGCATACAGCACATCGATCACCAACCGACACGCCATCACTTCGCCGGCGACGAGACATTCACGCTTCCCTCGGCTTCAAGTATTCACAAAACGCTGTGGGTATGATGAGGGATGCAGTGGCAAAAGCAAACCGCGAAAACGGGGCTGTTTGTCATCTTGCCTCAGTTCTCATGATGGTTAGCTCTTATGCTGAGGGCTCCCTGAAAGAGCTTTTACGGAAGGGGAATGATCCTCCATCCATGTTGAACGATTTACTCGTTAACTGTAGGCTCACGAGGGGTGTGAGGGCTATTGCAGATGCCTTTGGTGTCATACGGCCAGAGCGACATGAAAAGATACTTTACGTCACCGAGGCTGAACCACCGGACCATGGGCCTCTCGATCGACTCCTAGACGCACTCAAGTGTTTGAAATTTTTGGACCAAGAAGAGAATCTAGTCGTCAGACAAATCTGTCAGGACGCTCTGGATCTGATGAAATGGCTGGTGAGAAAAGCACAGACATCAGAGTGGTGTCCGGCACACAGAGCGTCCTTACAATGGGCATGCCTGGTCAGCGAAGATTTCATGAGACTACTTGAAGCCTACGAACCTGCCGCTCTTGTGTTGCTATCATATGGGTGCTTTTTGGCAAATGGTGATGTCGGTGACACATTTATAATGATGGGGTGGAAAGAGGGTGTTTGTGCTGAGATTCGAGACATTGTTGGTTTAAAATGGGCCTGGGCTGTTGCGGGGTGATTGTGAAGTGATTTAATGATAGTATGAAATCGGGCATACTATATTCTCGTCGTTAGATAATAGTAAGAATGTCTAAAGTATATAATACATAGGGCATCATCTGTCATTTACAGATAGGCCGCTATGCGAATGGCAAATGTGTCAGATACTCTACAACATGCACCACGGTAACTGGGTCATATCTCGGTTCCGGCACTATCCTTGGCGGCGGCATTGATGATAGAACTGGAGGCTCTGTACCCCCCTGTTGTTAATGAACAATACGACTTTGAGTAATCAACAAGACAAATCTCAGAACTCTACAAAAAGTTTTGCGCGACTTTAGGAGACGTCGCTCGGTCCAGAAGACAAAATCCCATGTGCTTAACACGGAACAGGGGGGACGGCCCGTTTTGGTTCCACGATGCGCTTTTTGGGCGGGTGGGACTATAAAGGATTATGGACAGGGTAGGGCCTTGATTAATCACATTTTACAGCAGCATATATTGTGCTGCTTAATTTCTCCTGCGACAAACGGAGCGCGCACAGTGGAACTCAAACGGGCTGTTCAGCTGTTTCGCATTGGGATTTTGGCCACCACCATCCCCTAGCCCAGCAAACCAGCAGCCATCCATGTCAGAGTATAGGGAGGGTACCAAATATACCGGCCTTCTCGGGACAATCTTTGAGCTCAGTTATTCCTCAAGGGCCGGGCTGCAACTATAATAATGAACAGATCTTCAACACATCATAACATCATGACCCAATGTTAACACAGTGGCCTTTTTAAACTTCTGCAACAGCAGTACCATTGTTATCAATACCGGCTAGAGGCCAGGGCAGCCCGTTTTGGTCCAATACCGCGCACTTCATATTAACCTTCATTACCAGGTGGAATCCATGAGCTGACCATCAGCACAAATAGATTAAAGCTGCACATCGTGGGCTGTGTTCTCTGCCACCCACGGCCATTTGGAGACAAATCTTACTGATGGCACCCCATTTTGGCATCTTACATGATGGGCACCTGCACGAGTTGTTGCGGCATTTGCATTCTGGAGCGGTCTTGGTCCGGTTTTCAGATACCAGCAACGAAGATCCACTGCAGCAGATGTACAGAGTTTAACATGTATAAAAACCTCAACTTCCCACCCATCTTGGAGAATTGCAACTCATCACCGCTCGACCTCGACAGTCACCGGACAAGATGCATTCTCTGTCCCCTCTTTTCCTCAGTCTCTTACTCGGCGGCTTCGTCGGGGCATCGCCCTTGGTTGGCCTTTTTGGTCGTGACATAAAGGAAGAGCCGATCTCAATCATACGCATCGGAGCCCCCTTTGAGTGCTTCGACTTGAGAAACCCTTCGGACGAATGCAGGACGAAGCTGGCCGAAGAGATCGGCGACAAACGTCCTTCTACCATCTTTGAGCGCAACTGCAATGCCTCACAGCAAGCCCAAGTGCTCAGATCGGGCACCGACGCAATCACGCTGGCTGACCAGACCTCGATGGACACGGGCACGGAGAAGGCTATCTTCGAGAGGGCCATCTGGGAGTTGTACAAGGGCATGGAACTGGACAGGAAAGCCCTGAACGAGAACCATCCTCCGAGGAGAAAATTACCCACAGACAGAGGGTTGAACGTAAAAGTTCCTTTCCTTGGATCGCCACAGCAGAATAAGAAGCTAACCCGCGCGTTCAGAAAACCTTGCTCGTGCCGCTGCTTTTCGAGGCGGCTCCAATGGCCTCAAGATCATCATCAGTTGTAATACAAACCATGAAGTCTGCTTCAAGTACAGGAACGTCACAACCGATGACGGCAAGCAAGAGCGAGGAAGTTGCCCGTGACTGCAGCTGGACACGCACTAACCTTTACCGACAAACATGACGGGGAGGAAAAGTCGTGGATCAACCTCTGTGAAATATTCTTCAAAGCGGAAACCCTACAGACAAGGTACGACCAGGTCAAGAAAGCGGTAGAAGGGGGCGACTTGTCGATGGCTGAACAGGCCTCATGGCAGCACAACGCGGGCGAGGCACTGCTGCACGAGATCATGCACCTGGACGCCGTCTCAGGAGCCCAACCACATAGTAAGCAAATTCCCATGCCACACAGCTCGGCAAGAATCAAGAACCTAACCGGGCCTTTCTCTCAAGTCGTGGACGTCCCCTTCCCCCCCGGCCAAAGGACCGATACGTCAAAAAAGGATGATCGCCCCAAGGCCTATGGCCCATGGAGGGTCTATGAGTTGGCTAATAGAAAACACGGCACGAAATGGGCGACGCAGAACGCAGATAGCTACGCCTGGCTCACCAACAGCTGTGGTTTCTACCGCAACCTTGATAAGGTCCCCAGACCCATTTCGCCCACCGGCGAGAGTCCGTACGGGATCGAGGCGCGGACCGAGCTTGTCTTTTTGCACTTGGGAGACTTTGACCAGTCGGCCGCCAGCGACGAGGTAGAGATCATGAAGCGCGCCGAGGAAGAGTGGGAATCTGTCACCGAAGACCTGCCGGACCTGCCGGACGAGTGGCCCGATGACGGGGGTGATACCGGTGGTGATGATCACGGGAACGATGATCTCCAGTGTCACGGCGTCCAGACAAACACGTTCCTCGGGCGGGATGACCTCAACGACAAAATTAGCCAGTTCTGCGCCGACGCGGCCGCGCAAAAGGTGCAGGATCAGGATAGCGGAGGTACCATGCGCAAGTACAATGAAGGCTCGCGATATGACGTTGAGCTTCGCATGGATTGGCCATCGGGTCAAGATATCTCGGAGGGTATGGAGGAAAAGTGCAAACAGAAGATGACACTGATCATGGACTGTGAGTAACCACCCCTTCTCGTCTGCTCCAGAAACTAACAATATCCAGCCTGTGATGGCGACGACCCTGGAAACCTTCTCAACTGGAAACACGGCGGAACCCTCAAGATCGGCGACATCACCTACGGTATCCATCCCAAGGTCGACCAAAGCTACCGCCCCGGCAGCTGCTCCTTCCACCTCCGAGAGCGACACTCCTTCTTTGGCATCGACGGGCCCGGGACTCGACGCAATCACTGGTTCCACGTCGAAAAGCTCATGATGTTTGACAACGACAAGAAGGAGATTGGGCGCGCTGGGTACAAGAAGGACAGTGGCGACGGCGAGTGGGTCGAGTGCGGTCACGATAGCCCTTTTACCTGGGAGGATATTCGACTACCCGACACACTTCGGCTCACCGCTGAGGCGCAGGGCGGGAATTATATCCAGTTCAACATTGGTGACCGCAGTTGGAAGAGCCTTGATAGTGAGGGCGACAAGAGGTGTGAGGTTGGTGGCTGGGATGGTGATTACAGCCCAGTGGTACGTTGTGAACCTGTCGACTTGTTGTTATTTGACTTGAGCTAACATTCTGATAAGTACCGCCAAATGGACTGCTTCTTCCCGTGCTAGAAAATGTCGTATGCAGAGAGGGCTTGGGTGGGGGGGTTGCTTGGATGTTGAGAAATGCCCAGCTATCGGAATTGGAGGAACTTATCTTCTTCAAGGCCATGTGAGGCAGTTCTCGCTTTTAGAGATCAGCTCTTGCTAGGAGCCTTTGTATTATTAGTTAGTTACTTTATTATCTCTTTTGTCCTTATACTTTAGTCCCCCTGTAGACTTTTTGTTTTTATTGTTTGTATGTAAAACTATATCAGAACCACGTATCTTACTTATCTCAAGGCTAAGTGCAAGATAAAAGGATAACTACAGATATCTAGAGAAACTATGAACGCCACAGGTAAAATACATGCTCTTCGCGCTTATATAAGGCCCGGAAATGAAATACTAACAAGATTTCCAAGCAAATCATAACCTTATAACCCCAGCGTCTCGGCTTAGGAAAAGTCTGGCTTGATAGGGTGCTTCTTATGAAACACATCTTGCGGGTCATACTTTGCCTTGATCTTCCGCAGTCGACCATAATTCGACCCGAAGACATACTCGCCAGTAGTTCCGGGAAGTAGACTGCCGTTTGGGTAATATGCTGGCGGTTGTAAAGGCTCCCCAGTTACTTCTTCATGCTTCTCTCGTAGCACACTGGCAACTCTCTCGGCAGTTTCAAGTGCTATCTTTTCGTCTTCTTTCTTATCAGTTCTGTTGAAAGATGCCAGGTTAGCTATCGTGCAGTCCCGTAGGATGTTAAACTCACGATATGTAAATAGCGCAGTCTCGCCAGGACCTTTCTCCGTCAGACGGTGGAGTTCGAATCGGCCATGCACTACCAAAACTAGGACCAGTGTTGGCCAGAACGGTACTCCAATCATAGAACCCCAAAAACATGCTTGTTCCAGTCGAACGGCTGGGGTCATCTGTAACCCAGTCCCTCATGACCTTGAGAACCGGGAGCCAAATCTTGGGCGTGAGCTTGGTGAATTGCATTCCATGCGCATACCTGCGAGTGAATGGCCAAACTGCCTCCGGTTTCGAGTCAGAAGTTCGAGAAAACCAGTCCAACCCAACTTTCCGTTGAATGTTGGGGATCTCGAACAGCTTTTTGAAACGTCGATAGCCCTCAGCCTCATCGCCGCCATGATAGTATGGAAATGCAACAATAGACTCAGCAGGCTCCCCTGAGGGGCCAACAGTGACATAGACGAGAGCCAATGAGGTGTCTTTCTGTTGATGTTCCACAAACCATTCAGAAGCTTCAAAGACAGCCTCAAAGGAAGAAGGGGGATAGACAATAGTCCCAAAGTAGACCTTGGATACAAGGCCTCGTAATTGAACCTTGATTTCGGTAATTACACCAAAACTATACCCTGCCCCTTTGACTGCAAAGAAAAGGTCCTGATTGAAGTCATTCGAGGCGACGACCATCTCCCCAGTGGCGAGAACTACCTGCACCTCGAGGAACTGGTCAACGGCCAAGCCCAGGAGGCCTGAAGTCCAGCCTGCTCCACCACCGAGTGCAAAGCCGGTGTACCCGAGCTCTTTCACTGCCGGAAGAACTGTGTACGTGCCGCTGGCGTCACAGGCCGCCGCAACATCGCCTACCGTGGCGCCACCCCCAATAGTCATGACCCCGTCATGGCCAAATTGGTTGTCGACATATACTTGTCTCATCCGCCTTAGATCAATATGAACCCCGCCCTCAGAGCTTGAGGCCGCCATGAATGAGTGGCCACCAGATACCACGGCGACCTCGAGCCCGGTAGAAGTCGCGTATTGGACAGCCAAGGACACGTCCTGGTGATTGATGGGTTCGAATATCACTTTGGGCTTTGATTCCTCATTTCCTGACCATCGTCGAATAAGTCTCGAATAATTGGGGTCGTTTGGAGTAGTGATAACTTAAGACAGTGTAAGCAAAACCGGAGTGAGTCAAGCGCTTGGATGTGGACGTACAGCCCCTATAATTGGCGCTTCTGATACCTTCCAAAGTCGACAAGGCCATTTCGATGGAGAGGGTCAGTCGAATCAATTAATATTCTTGAAAATTGAGGCAATAGAAAACAGAAATTCATTTTAGGAGCCTTCATAATAACTGTTGCTATTCTTATAATGACCTTTAACTCCCAGTGTCAGAAGTGGTTCTTGAGCCCACGTAGGTAAGCGGCTCGGGTTCATTTCCGAAGCCGAATGCACTCAAATGGGGATTTCGACGCCAAGATTGTATGACAGTAAGGCTCATAATGGATTTACTGAGCCGCTTTTCGTATGTGTCGGTACCATGCCCTGGGGACGGCCGGAACTGAACCTTGTTTTGGCGCTTATGCAAGCCCCTCCCGGTGAGATGCGCATACTTTGTCAGCAAGAAATATGTGCGATGGCATGCAAGTGGGATATGATATGCAGGGGAGGCTAAGCCGATCAAAGCGGAGGTGGGATACCGATATGGAACGAACGGAAACCTGGCTTGCGGACACTCTACTCTAACCGAGGACCCTTGACGATCGACCTCAAACCATCGGGTGTGAGGCCGAGCCCGCCCGCCTGGTCCAAGCCCTTGACCACCTTTCTGCTGACCGCTCCATCGGCAGACATAGTCGGCATTCTCCGTGCACGCCATAGAGGTTAAATAACTTCTCGCGGAGGCGCACTGACGCCCAGCTAGGAATGACTCGCTAATTATCTTCCACCAGATGGTTACTGGACGGATTCGCTCACACAATCTCAATTTGACATGACGAAAGCCTTCCCCAGCATATGAATCTGCCCCCTGATTGGAACAGGTGTTGGCGCTCCCATCGGAAATGAGGGCATTAGACAAGGGAGCCCTTCAAAAAAGAAAGAAAGGTTATATTGGGTGTGATCCCATTATACCGAGGCAAGAAGACTGAAGGTAATATTTCGAAGCTCACTTGAGCTTTCCCCCTACCGCGATGTCTGGTGACCGTCATCAGCTCTCTTAGATCTCTGTGTTCTAGAGCAGTTCAGCCGCGTCTTGATAAGATTGTAACATATTGGCCATATTCCTTCAATAAACAAATGCAACCTCGATAAGAGCATGCACATCTCTTCAAGGTGGCTTGCTCTGTGTGCCTTATCTGGTGCGTTTTCGATGATGCGGGTCCTCAAAAGCATTATCTATGGCAACAGCATGTGTTTGGTGCAGTGGCGGTGCGTATGCAATGTTGCTCTTGAACGTAGTCCCCGAACGTAATCCCCGAACGTGGTGTCGACCTGGTATACTGCATGAGGACAAGGCGATGTGGAAACGCCGCCCAGGAAACACTTAAGAGTATATGGAATTAGTACACTTCTAGAAGATTAGTATTTAATTTGTTCTCAATATCTACTTAAAATATATATTATGTAAAGGGATGATTAACTCTTCTCTACCTGAAAAGGCGGAGTTGCCATGCGAAGGAATTGCCGACGCGAATCCCGAACGGGGCCATTCTAAATCCGGATTAGTCAAACATCCCCCGCAATTTCATCCCTCGACCCCAGATTCTCCCAGCACTTAGCATTTGCGACATCCCCTCTGTCTTCTCTTCATCCGTTCACGAGAGCTTCCATATCCCATTTTCGTGATTAATATCACAACTGGCAGTTCGAAACTGTCTTCATATTTCCAGATTCCCGCTGCTGATTCCAAATGTCGTCCCAGGATATCCTTTGGCAGAACGGGTATAACCCCGGCTTCGGGATGGAGGCGAGCAGCAGCCTCTATCAGTACAAGGAACCGCGTTCCAAACGTCGCAAAACACAGCTCGCTTGCAACTGCTGCCGTGTGCGTAAGACCAAGTGTGACGGTGGGCGCCCTGTTTGCTCTGCGTGTGAGAAACGAGGCTCGAGAGAAGACTGCTTGTATGAAGAGGGGACTCTGAGAACTCGAAGGTAGGTAAGCCTATCGTACCAGCCCGGCCTTTTTTACTGCTAAATAAAAGCCCAAAGGCATATACGGGCATTAGAAAGCAGGTTGGAGCAGCTTGAAAGGGACTATGATCCCAGGCATACAGGACTGGACGACAGCACCTCCGGAACTCAGCCTAGGAGCAGTCGTCGATGGCAGAAGGGTAGGCCGCGTCGGCGATTTCGCCTTTTCGGGCTGTCAAAAGATGTGACGGCTGACCCTCGCATCAGATCTATCCAGATCTTCACTTCCCTTAGAGAATGGCATGGTAAACACCAACGGTGTGCCCGACAGGCTTGTCAATGTCACGTCAGCAACCCACAACAACCACAGTCCGCCCACCCTTGGCGGAGTTTCAACTGCTCTTTCTAGCCAGGCAGAATCCCCAGACGCTCTAGCAACTGTCCCTACTTGTTTTCATCATCATAATCTACTATATGGTGCATCCTCGACGATTGCCTTTGTCGAACACGTATTCGTCACTACAGACGAAACCGATGGGTCATCAATGCCCAGCATAGACATAATCACGCCTGAAACTCATAGCCTAGGACAAAACGGTCCGCCAAAAAGGAGCCCAGCCGGTTTAGATCTTCTACCGATCCGAAGGGTTTCGGATAGCTACCTCCAGAGTTTCTGGGGCATTGTTCACCCTGTATTTCCTGTGCTACACAAACCAACATTCACGCAGTTTTACCAACTGTTTTGGGAGCCGGCAGACATAGAAAGAGTGGACTCCACGGTTGACGACCCAGTGATGCTAGCAAAGCTCAACCTCGTTCTTGCAATTGGGTGTCGATTCACTGAGAGTGTGGATCTGGACAGTCGGGCAAGTCAGGCAGATGAGTTCTACCAGCGTGCCAGGGGACTCGTTCCGATCGATTCTCTTGATGCAGCGTCCTTACCGGTTGTTCAGATGCTGTTATTGACCGCTATACACCTGCAGTCAACAACATATTCCAGCCGATGTTGGAACATGGTGGGACTTGCAACACGAGTCGCCCAAAGTCTCGGCTTGCATCTCAACCGGGGTGAGTCAGAAACAAGTAATCAGCTTGAGAGGGAAATGCGCAGACGAGTGTGGTACACGTGCGTGACGTTAGATAGGTAAGCAGTCCACCCTGGTTACTGTTGCCACATGTGAGTTGCTACAACATTTGCTAACTCCATCTGCAAAACATAAAGATTGATGTGCACTACCTTTGGCAGGCCAGCCATGCTGCCACACAACTCGCAAGTACCCTTACCGCTCATGGTCGACGATGAGTATCTTCTCAAAGATGGAGAAGGTACCCAGCCAGCAGCGATACAATCTCGGATGGGGCTTTTTGTTTACACCGTCCAGCTCTTCGACATTTTGGCCGAGGTACTCGAATGCTTCTACGCTGACGCCGGCCAAGCAAAGAACCTCGCCGCTAGCCAACGCCAGGATAGGTCCATGTCAGATTTGCATGAAATGTTGCGGCTGAACTCGAAGCTAGATCAATTTCTGGAAACTCTCCCCAAAAATCTGAGAATTGAAACTCTATCAAATAGCTCAGACACTCCAACCCGCACCGCCCTGCTGCAAGCAAGGGTTCTCTACTGCAGGTATGCTCCATCACGGAGTATTGTTCGTCCTAAGCATCCCTAACAGTCCACCTAGGTTTCTTTATATACGACTTCTCTTGCTTCGTCCAGTCATTCTTTGTTTATCCTACTCAGCCTCAAGCCGAGAATTAGACTGTACCATGCGAGAACAAAACAGTCTTGGAGACCAAATTGTTGGGCGAATGCGTCAAACTTGCCTGGACACAGCGCGCGAGTTGATATCCGTCTTGCATCAGGATATGGGCAGTGTGTATCGGTGCTCAGCATGGTGGACCACTTACTGTGTGTCTTCCGTCTCTTCGTTATTGCTTCAATCTTCTAACACTCGGTGCTCTAGTCACTTTTGGTGCAGCCACAGTCCTACTGGCTTCCTTGCTGTCTTCTAATGAGGATACGATGACTTCCGTCGATACTTCATTGGCATCTGCCATGGACATATTCAAACACTGTATCAACAAGGTAGAATCATCAGTAAGGGCAATCCAAGTTATTGAGGCCATGAAACGTCGCGTGTCTCAGTTCCAGAACACAGGTATATTATCTACATCTTCCCAACATCGCACTCGAACTTGCCCTCCGGGTTGGTCATTCTTTCCTAATATAGCTTCGTTTCCAGGGGTCCCAATATCACGCATAGAGAGTCAACATACCGAATCTCCTTACAACCTGCCTACCCAGGACTCTACATTCTTGTTTGGCTCCAGTGTCAACCATCCCGAAGGCCATGTACAGGGTCTCGCTCCTGATCTCTTTACTGACGACTGGTTCTCGTATCAGACGATGGCCTTTGACTTCCAAGGCTATCTCTGAGGAAACCAACGTCAATTTGTAAATACATCCGACTATACCTATGCTACCATGTCTCGATCGAGATACATTTTGCCTGACACGCATCTCTCCTTCTGACCCCTATACTAAATACCGCAAAACCGTGACCACCTGTTGAAATCTTTCCAACAAGCCAACAAACTCTGGACAATTGACCATGTCACACTGGTCAGATGGTCGATTCGTTGAGCCGAACGAGCAGTTTTCGCCCTGCTGGACCTGCGCTAAAATTGTCAAACATTCTCATGTCTTCTGGCTGCATACCGGGATCGATGGTTGCGTCATATCGTCGAAAGAATGCTGCCACGAGTTTACTCAGCTCCATTTGTGCCAGACTCGTTAATGTTAGTGCCCAGCAAAAGAATTAGTTAGCTTTCTTGGATACTCACTTTATCCCGATGCATCTTCGAGAACCAACGGAGAATGGTACAAATGCCTCCTTCCCGTTGTTCGATATTCTCGTCCTCGAGCCACCGATCAGGGATGAACCTTTCTGGGTCGGGAAATGCAGGTTCCCACCGGTGTATTGTGTAATTTTGTACCCCTACAAGTCTAGATCCAAGTCAGTGAGCTGCAGTTAGGTCCTGTCAATATGTAGATAGCCTACTCCTTTCTGAATGTGAACACCGGCAACAGAGGTATCCCGCATGGCGATTCTTGGGATTATGGCAACAATGGTTGGGTACACGCGAAGGGTTTCATTTATCACCGCCTGCAAGTATGGCAAACGAGAACAAGTCTGCACTTTCTTTAGCCCAGAAAGGTGACATGGGGGACTTTCATAGAGCAGACCCGATAGTCTGGAACAGACCCAACGTTTGGAATGGCGGCTCTCAGCTCGGCTTTGAGTTTGTCGACTACCCCCGGGTGCTGGAGCGTGGCCCAAAGCAGGAAAACGAAGGTGTTTGCCGTCGTCCCGGTGCCTCCAAACCTAAAACAAGAGAAAAGGGGTTAATCAACTATTAAAGTGAGTGAACAGAATAGTCAAGCTTACATCCCGCTCATGCATTCCTCAGCCACTTCTGAGTCCGTAAGTGGTCGGCCGAGATAGCCATCCTTTTCCCCATAGAGAACGGACCGAAAGAACGGAGTGACGACAGTGTTCTGGCGGCACTTCCTAATAAGATCGACGGAGTACTGTGCTGGTTGTTAGATTGCTCTCATACAAGCTACAATTCAAGCTGGTGATTACCTCCTTCCATGCCTTGACTTTGCGGAAGTTCTCACCAAGCCCTCCCGGCAGGTAGATGCCAATCTTCTCCAGTTGAGGCCAAAACTCCTTCTGTACACCTAAGTTTTAGCGTCTCGTCACTCATGGAGTTGACGTTCTAGGGGATGAAGCACTGCGCAAAGGGAGGGCATGGGCCATGCCATGATACATACATAGATGAAGATGGGCCTCCAGGCTCGGAAGTAGGACAGGACTTTGTGCTCTCCTCCTGACTCTAATGACTTTGGGTCATCTCCGAATAGTAACCGGTCTGCGAACTGTCAGCTTTTCTGCCATTTGACAAACTAAGAGCGGCTTCTTCATACAAACTACATCAAATGACAAGAGATGCACTCGGTTGTATATGTCGACTGGCTTCCCATCTGCAGTGTCCTTACCGATAACTTGGAGAAATATTTGGATCTTTGTAGAAAGTTCTTGCTCGATAGCTAGCAAACTGCGCTGAGAGTACCCCCGTGATAGCAGTTTACGACGTTGGCTATGCGCTTCAGGGTTTCTAAAGAGTTGAAATATGATGAGTTGATTTCCATACATAGATCAGAGGATCTTACGTAAAACTAAAAAGGTGATCTTCTTCATAACCTCGTTTAGAAAACTAAGCAAAATATTAATCTGGAGTAAATTGAGGGCCAAGATGAGAAAAGACTCACGTAGAAAGATTCCTCTTTTTGGAAATCATTTGTGGTGTAAATATCTCGGATTGCCAAAGGGTCTGCGAAAGATAGCTCATTTGGTCCAATTTCGGATCACGGCACCTACGTACTCAGTCACAGAACTCACTTTTTGAGTTGGGAAGGATTATTCCTTTCAACACTTACCGTACTTTTGATGGGCTTCGTGGATTCTCATGTACTTGAGCCCCTGGAAGTTCGCCCGTCTACTCCAGACCCGAGAGATCTTGGCCAGCGGGGGCCGGGGAACTTGGAAAGGGTGAAAAGAAAGATTGTAGATGATGGAGTGTCCAAGATAGAGGCATGTGAGCCAGATAGAGCCAAGAAATATTGCAATAGTAGGGCCATTGTCTGTAAGAAGTGTGAGTAGCGATTGAGTCAAGATCTGGACGGTGGATGCTGCGGGAGAGCGTCGCGGCTTGCTTGGAGAATATATATGAGTGTAGAAAGTTGGGACCATATCAGCTACAGCTAAAGAAAGAAGGCCTTCCTTTGGTACCTGATGCATATAGGTATTCGTTAAGCCCAAAAGAAACACGCCCAAACCAGCAACGCCGCACTTCCCCAAGCCTTACTAGTCTCTGCCATTTTGCTCAGGCAATTCTAGGGCCTTCTCTGGTCCCGCTGTTCACCCCCCCCCCCCCCACAAGCCTTTCTGTGTGTGATGTACAATGCCCCCATCTCGTTTTCTCCCATTGACAGATCAATCTGCTGCGGCACTTCTCCCACGCGGCGTTGATCCCAGCCGGCACATGTCCCCGTTCTCAGCTAATCCATTTTCGCCGATGGTTGAACTGATGCGCGAAGACGCACACGGACTCAACTGAAGGCCACCGGAATAGTGACCGCCGGCAAATGTGACGGCAACTGACCCTGGCCAGTCTCCTACATCAGGTGATGGATGGTAGACAACCCCGCCCGGGATGTGATTCCGCTCAACGGGCCGGAACCTTCTTTCACCGTTAGATCCTCCGACTGGCTGGACCTCGGAACAAGGGTCCTTGACAGGGATGAGCGAGTAAGACCACCGTTGTCAGGTACCGATCGTCCATATTTCGATCTAACCAAGCTCAGCCATCCTACTCAAGCAACGATCGCGTTGGGAGGACGTGCGCTCTCATTAAAACTCGCACTCTCATACCTTGAAAGGTATATAATCACTTCACAAAATGTCTATTCACCCCCAGCATCTTTGCCTTGACTCTTTGCCCTTGTCTATCAATGTCTGTCTTCCTATTCTAGGCGTTATTCTTTACCAATTCCCTTTGCTCCAGTCATGTCAGCCACACCACATCTCATCACGAGAACCAAGGAGTACTACCAAATCGATCTCACCACAAGGCTACCCCCAGGGACCGACAGTATCGATCAGCTAAACAACCCAAGGCAGCCTAGGCCGCCAGCAGAGGCTAAGCGGCCTGTCCCAGAATGGCCACCTTTGTCGGAACGAAAAGGGAAATGGATTGCCAAATACCTAGACACGGTATGTTTTGATCTTGTCCCACCCAGAACCTAGACGTGACATGATAACACTTTGCGTTGCCGAAGCTGGATCCCGAAACAGAGTACGACCAGATCATTCGGACAGCCAATTTTTTTGCCGGCACGAGTTTCGCGGTAGCCATTGGATATTGCTCAACCTTTGTACACCTCGTACAAACCCCCGCTGGCGCGGCTGCTATTCACCACGGCGGAAGAGTCTACAAGCGTGGCCACCAACGCTTCTATGAGACCCAAAACCACTTTCTAGATTGGATGTGGTATGGAAGCGACTCTCATGAAACGATAAAAGATATCGAAAGCGTCAACAAGCTGCATTCTGGCCTATGGAGGAATGTCCCTGGAACCTTTTCTTCCCCTTGGGAAGGTATGATGTCTGTCATTGGTTCTGCATACTTCGAGACATACCTAAGGAAGCTCGTCGGGGCGCGCAATCAAGAACCCCATCCCCATCTGGCTGCGGCGTGGCCTGCTTGGGCCGAACGCGTCTGTTCTCACTTTCGGACGGAGCCGGGAGCCAACTTTCGGGATTATGGTGCTAATTTCCCGAGAAACTGGAGAGAACTCGAAGATTTCTACCTATGGTTCCAGAGTTTGCCTTTCAAGGAGTATACCAACGGCGAAGACCGTCAGAAGGGCCATGAGATTGCCCAGGCATTCCTTGATCAATTCAGCACACTATGGTTTCCAAGGTACAGAAGGCTGGAAACATTCTGGTTCCAAGGTTCTAAAGGCTAACAAAGCTAAACAGACAGTTACACTGGCTCGGACGTAGTGTTCTCTTGACTCTGGTATCCGAAAAGGTACGCAAGCAGCAGCAGATTGGATCGCCAAATTCTGTCATAGCGTCAGGAATCAAGCTTGGGTTTAAACTGCTGTTCGATATAACAGACATTATGCCAGACCCTGTTACACCTGCATTGTTAGAGGAGTATCGAGCGGTGAAGGCGTGGAAGTGGCATCAGATTGATGTTCAGGTTAGGAGAGAGTGGCATCACCGAGAGCGGATGTTAGATGTGGTGCTTTTCGTAGCATCTATCCTTGTCCTGTTTGGTTTGTATAAGTCTTCTGCGAAGTAGAAGTATTAAACTAAGGTTATGTTCTCTCCTCTACTTCTCTATGCCTTCCGGTCGCGGTTCTTGTGCTAGATATTACCTATGTACCCCGTACTATACTTCGTTGATTGATTAGCTTACTATGGGGCTTCGAAGCTCCTTGCCAAAGCCTCAACAGTTTGTTTGCTCTCTGTTGAGGACATGAAGGCCTCGCCACGTGTCCTCGGCCGACCTCCCGAACAGGACCCACCTTTCCGGCACGGACACGGAGGACAAGATCGCGACACCCGGATGGTCAAGGTATCATATATTAAACCCTATTACTATTTGACCGAGCAGGCAAAAAGAACAAACCTTCTTAGGAGCAATTAATCCAAAGGACAGGTAATAAGAAATGGGCTTATGAGATGACAGGTGGCCAGAGGAGCAGAGAGATAAAAAAGCCCCTCTTGCCACGGCTATCGAGGATCTGTCTTCCTTGCTCTTTAGTTTAGGATATTACTTCAATACATCCAATCTATTTTTAAAACTCGTTGGAACCGTTATAACTATAAGTAACACCTCGGGTTTTAATTAGTCAAGGTAAAATTTAACTCTACCCTTATCTAAAAAAATCTATTCTACTCCTATATAATATAAAGTAATTATAGGGCCTAAAAGTTAATTCTATTAGATAATATTAGGGATTATATTAGGGATTATATTAGTGCTTTAATTATATTACGCGCCGCGGCTTCGTGGTGTAGCGGCAGCCTTAGTATGCGTTATAATAAGAGGTTAGTGAGGTATTTATTAGTAAATAAGGGTTTCTGCTTGTGGGCTATGCGGACGCTATCGAGTCGACTAATTATTAAAGAGAGATATGAGGAGAAGACAGATTAACTATAGAGGTATAAAGTCTAAGCTGGTCCTATATTAATACCTATGGCTATATATTTAAAGTAAGGTGCAATGTTTATTAATTGCGATTAGGCAAAGGGGAGAAGAAGATTAGCCTAATAGCTATAAAACTTAGCTTAAATAGAGCGGCTATATTAGCACTACTAATCGAAGCTAATAACTTATTATTATAGTGCTAGAGACTATACTACCTAGTAGTAGCGAGATTATAAATAACGTAGTATTTATATTAATAATATATATTAAAAGAGGTAGTTATATACTAAGAGTTTTTAACTATTATTAAAAAGTAAAGAGGAGCTATTTATAATAATTAAATACTAGGCACTTTAGCTAAAATAATATATTATTAATATTAAGTTATTACTTAATTTAATTTATAAAAAAGCTTAAGGGTTTAATAGCTAAGAGTATTATTAAAATTAAATAAAAGTTTAAAATTTAAATACTTAAGCTAAGAGAGGCCTAATTAAACCCCTTAAGATTTAAGAATTAAAGCTTTTTTTAAAATAAACTCTTTATATAACTTAGCTCTTTTATTAAATAATCTTTACCCTTAAGACTTTAAATCCCTTATTAAAATTTAATATTTTAAAATAATAATAAGTTTAAGTTATATTTAACTAAATAAGTAAAAAGTAATTACTTAAATAGCTTTATAAATAAAGCCTTAAGAAGAGAGATATTATATTATAGCTTAATATATTTAATTTTTATAATATTTATATTTATTTTATACCTAAGGATAAATATTAATTAAAACAAAATTACTTTAAGGCTTAAATTATTATAATCCTATATTATTATAATTTAAGATTATTATAAATCTTAAAATAATTAAAATCTCTTTATATTTAATTTAATATATAATATATATTTAATTTATTATTAAACTTATTATTAAAATTACTATTATTTATATATTTATATAAGCTAATATTTATATATATATATTTAATTAAATAGGTTTAATTAATTAAACTTATAGACTTTATTTATTACTAGTCTAGTACTAAGCCTTAGTATTAATACTTTTTAAGTTTAAACTCTATTATTAATTCTAAGAATTAATCCCTTTAAGTAAACTTATAATATTAATAAGTTTTATTTCTTAATATAATTATACTTATAGCTATATAATTAAATCTTAGCTAGCTATAAGACTTTTTTAATTTTTTTATTTAATATTATAAAAGGTATTAATATTAATAATAAGAGTTATAAGATATATTTTATATAGATATATATTATTTTTATTTAAGTTATTATCTTTAATATTAATATACTTAATAAGTAAGTAAAAAAATAAGTAAGTAAAATAAAGGTATTTTTTATCTTAAAAAAAGAAATTAAAAAAACTCTTAAAATTTAAAATATAGCTTAAAATAAGTATAAAATTAAAGTTATACTTATTATATAATATATTATCTAATATTAATCTTTAAAAAAATCTAATTAAATTCCTTATAAGGTAATATAAAAAACCTATATTTATATATATTACTTAGCTATTTCTCTATAAAAGAAAATTTTTAAAAATATATAAAAAATCCTTTTTAAATTATTTATAAATTTAATATTATAAAAATTCTTTTTATAAGTTTTTTACTAATTTATATAAAAGGTTAAGTTATCTAGTGTAGGTTAATTCTTAAAATATAATATATTATTTACTTACTTATTTATTTTTACTTACTTTATATATTATTTAAGAATATAATTTCTTATTAAGCTAAAAGCTTATTTTATTTTAGCTTTTTTTAAAAGGCTTTTAATAAAAAATACTTTTTTTTAATAAAAATTAATTAATTTCTTATATTATAACTAAGTAAAAAAAGCTAAATAAAAAAATAAAAAAAGTTATAGCTAAAAATCGCGAGCTTAATTAATATTAAATAATTAAGCTATATACTTAATTTAATACTTTAAATAACTTTATTTAATATTATTTCTTATAGCTTATTTTAAGTACTTTTTATACCTTTATAAACTTATAGACCTCTTTAATAAAGTTTTTTAATTATATAAAAAGGTAATATACTTAATAAGCGCGCTAGTTAAATAAGTAAAGTAATTAAAAATATTAACCTTTTTATTAAAAATTATAATAAAAATACTATAAATTATTTAATTAATTAAAAAATTTTATTATATTTTCCTTAGATATCTTAATTATTATTTAATAACTCCTTATTATAATTAAGCTTATTATATATATTATAGCTAAATACTTAATTTAATTAATTTTCTTTAATTATTATTTCTTAATAATTTAATTATTATTTATTATTAATATTATTTAATTAATTACTTATTTTTTTTTTTTTTATTATAACCTCTTTTTTTATAATTTAATCTTTTTTACCCTTTAATATTAATTTAATATCTTATTTATCTCTTAAAAATCTTTAATCTTAATAATTAATAAGGTAATCTTATATATAATAGCCTTTATTTCTTTTATAAGGGATTATAAAGCTTTAAGGATTAATTCTAGGGAATTACTTTAATACCTTTTAATTTATTTTTTAAAGTATTTAAATTAAGATTTAGCCTTAAGTATAGTCTTTAAGGTCCTTAAGACCTAAGAGGTAAAAGGTTTAATTCCCTTCTTAGTAGATATTAAAGTCTATAATTATATATTAAGCTTTAAGATTTATAATTTTAAATTAAAGAAAATAAAATTAGCTTTCTTAAAAGCCCTTTTAATATTTTTTTTATTATAATAGCCTTATATATTATATAAAAGGCTAAAAAAAATTTAATTTTTAAAATATATATTATAAAGTATTTAATTAATTATTTATTTTTTTTAATTATAAGTCTTTTTAAATAGCTTAAAATACTTAATATTAAATAATTAAAATAAATAAGAGAAATAAAATAATATATAAAGCTAAATAATTTTTTCTTATAATATCTTTAATTTAATAAAATATAACTTTATAGCTATTAAGAATTAAGAGATAATAAAAATTAATTAATTAATTAATTATATATTAATTAAAATATTTAAGCTATTTAAGATTAATTTATTATTATTTTAATTATTTTTAAATTATTATAATAGCTTAATTACCTAAGAGGTTATTTTCTTAGTATTAATTAATAAGATATTAGCTTATATTAATAATAAATAATTAAATTATTTAGCCTTTTATATTAATTATTTAAATAATTATAATCTATTCTTAATTTCTAGGTTATATTAATTTAGCTTTAAATATCTTTTAATATTTATAATAATTATTTATTTATAATTATATCTATAAGAAAGCTAATTTTATTAAAGTTATAAATATTATTTAATTAAATATTATATTTTATAATTATATTATTATAAATTAAAATTAATTATAAATAATAATTAAATCTTTATATTTAGCTCTTTAATAATTATATTTATAAAAGAAATATATTTTAAGCTCTTAGTATTATTTAATAAAGTTATAAGCCTAATATATATATTAATTAATAATATCTTAATTAATAAGTAATTAATTAGTTATTTCTTTTATATTATAAAGCTATAAGGGAAATCCTTATAAATTTAAATTAAAAATAAATAAATAAAAATCTCTTTTTTAAATCTAATAGCTTATATAATTTAGGGATAATATTAGCTTAGGCTTAGATATTATTATATTAATATAAGTATATTATAGTATACTTAATAGATCTTTATAGTATATTAAAGGCTAAGTTTTAGGTTATTTTAATAGGCTTAGAGGGCTAGAAAGATCTTAGCTTTATTATTTAATTAAGGTATATTATATATAAAGAATTAATTAATTAAATAAAAATATATAGGTTAAGGATTTTAATTACTTTACTTATCTAATTAGCGCGCTTATTAAGTATATTATATATAAGTATTAATTAATTATTATTAATTATTTAATTAAAGGTCTTTATAAAAAGTATTTATTATAATCTTTTTTTATAATATTAATTAATTAATTAGTTATTAATTAGTTAATTAATTAATTATAGTTATTATTAGTTAATTAATTAATTATAGTTATTATTACTTATAATTAAACTTTTTTTATAAGAATAATAAAAGTAATTTAAATTTCTTTAAATAATTAAAAATTATAAAAATAATTAAAAGATTAATAATAAAAGAGAGAGTTATTATAAAAAGAAATAAATATTAATTCTTTTAATTAATTAAAATAAGTTATTTATTATAAATATAGCTATTATTAAAGGTATTAATAATTATATAAATAAACCTTATTAATTTAAGCTTATTAAGACCTTAGGCTTTAAGTATAAAGCCTTTATTATTAAAATTTATTAAAATTTTAATTAAAATATTTAATTCCTTTTTTAAATAAAATAAAATTTAATAATAATTAATAAGCTTATATTAACTTATATTAATAATAAATAAAAAATTACTACTTAATATTTATCTTAATTACTTAAAGAATTATAACTTAATTTAGTTTTAAGTTATATTAATTTTAACTTTAAATACCTTTTATACTTATAATAATATTTTACTTATAATTATATTTATAAAAAAGCTAATTTTATTAAAATTATAAATATATTTAATTAAATATTATATTTATAATTATATTTATTATAAGTTAAAATTAATTATTAATAATTATTAAGTTTTTATATTTAATTTTTTAAAAATTATATTTATAAAAGAAATATATCTTAAAGTCTAGGTATTACTTAATAAAATTATAAGTTTAATATATATTAATTAATAAGTAATTAATTAATATTTTTTTTATATTATATAATTAAGAGAAAAGTCCTTATAAATTTAATTTAAAAGTAAAATAAATAAGAATTTATTTTTTATATTAAATAATTAAATAATTTCTAAATATATTATATTAAGATTAAATACTATATTATTTATAATATAAGCTATAATAATAAATCTTAAAAATTATTTTAACTTATTAAATACTTAACTTAAAGTTATTTTATATAATATATTTTATAAATAAATAAAATAAATAAGTAAGTAAGATATTTTTTTTTTTATATCTAACTTTTTATTTAATTAATTAATTCTTAATTATTAAATATATTATAATTAAATATTAAAGCTAGAACTTTTTTTATCTTTTAAGCCCTTTAAATAACTTAAAGCTAAGCCTTTAATATATTATAAGGACTTATTAAGTCTTTATACCTAGGCTATATTACTATTAATAAGGTATTAATATTAAATTAATATTATCCTTAAATAATTTAAATTATTAAATCTAAAGAAATAAGTCTTTATTTATTTTATTTTAACTTAGATTTAAAAGGATTTCTCTCTTAGCTTTATAATATAAAAAAAGTAATTAATTAATTACTTATTAACTATGATTATAATTTTAATAAAATAAATTAAAATTTAATAATTTAAAATAATATTTTAAACCTTAAAAATATTATTTTTTAATAAATATATTATTAAAGGCTAAATATAAAAGATTTAATATTATAATATAAATTATTTTTACTTATAATAAAATATATTATAAATCTAATATTTAATTAAATAATATTTATATATTTTAATAATATTAGCTTTTATAAATATATATTATAATAAAATGAAATTATTAAAATTTAAAAAGGTTTGTAAAGTATTAAATTCAAATATACTTAAACTAAACATAATTATAATTAATTTAAATATTAATATAAAAAGGCTAAATAATTACCTATTTATTGATTAATATTGAATTAAATTTACCATATTAATAATATTAAAATAATAACCTTTTAGGTAATTAAATTATTATAGAATTAAAAATAACTTAAATTAATAATAAAATAATTTAAAATTAATTAAAATCTTTAATTAAATATATAGCTAAATATTTAAAGAAATATATTTTATTATGATTTTATCTAATTATAAAATTATTTATTTTAATAAAATTAAGAGTATTTAAAAAAAAAATTAATTTAGACTAATATTATTCTTTTATTTTTTATTTATTTTAATTTATTTATATTTAAATATTTTAACTATAAAAAGGCTTTTATAATTAAAAAATAATAATTAATTAAAAATACTTTATAATTATATTTAAATAACTAATGTTTATTATCTTTTTTTAAGCTATATATACAGGCTAATTATAAAAGATATTAAAAAAAGTCTTTTAAAAAATTAATTTTATTTTTTTTAACTTAAAAATTATTAATCTTAAGCTTTAATCTATAGCTATAAAATTTAATATAATAAAGTTAAGTAATTAATTATTAACCCCTTAGGTTTTAAGGACCTTAGAAGATTAAACTTAAGCTAGAATCTTAGTTAAATACCTTAAAAAATAAATTAAAAAGTCATTATAATATCCTTAAAGCTTAATGCCTTAAGCTTATAGATCCTTTATAATAAAGAATAAGGCTATTATATATAAGATTATTTTATAATATTAAGTGTTTAAATGAATCTTTAGGGTAATTAAGATATTAAATAGATACTAATAAAGTAAAAGGATTAAATTATAAAAAAAGAGAAATGAATAAATAAAAAAGAAATAATAATTAATTAATAAATATAGAATTTATAAATAATAATAAAATTATTAGGGAAATAAATAGATAATATATTATTATATATAATATTTATATTATAGTAATTATTTAATAAGCCTAGGATCAATATATAACTTATTAAGATAATAATTAAAAATTTAATAATAGAATATAAAATAGTTTTTAAATTAATTAAATAATTAAATAGATTTTTTAAATACTATATGAATATTATAATCACTTATTTATTATATATATTAATTTTACTTTTTAAGTTAATTATTTTATATTATATTATAACTTTATTATTATAATAATATATATATCCTTAAATAGGTTTTTAACTAAAGGGTTTAAACTAGTATTTAATTTAAGATAGAGAATTTATTAGAAATGTATAATATAGTATAAAATAAATGAATTAAAAAGAAAGGTATTTTTATGCATTAAGAAGGTAATTATAAAGTTTTATTAATAGACTAATATTATTAAAGTAATTACCTTAAGGACTTAAAATAATCTCTTAAGCCACCTCGTTAAACAAAAGCACCGTATATAGGCGCTTATCTCAGGGGCCTTGCAGTATTATAATAGATTTCTAAGGGCCAAATAACTTATAGAACAACACTTTATCCAAAAAATCAAATTTAAGAAGTCAGAGTCCCACGTTAAGTTCACTAAGCTTAGCGATTAAATAGCTAAGAAAGCAATAGGACTATAGGCTAGATGGTACGAAAACTATTACAACTATAAGATAAGTTTACTTAAGTTTGCAGCGAGGGGCAGCACTATCAGACAGCCGTTCATATACGGATGGTGCTAGAATAACACTTATCATACACACCGTATCGCATGGAAACACGTCATCTACGAGAATTATAAGAAAACTGAGCTCTTAAGCTAAATACTCGCATTTCTAACAATCAAAAGACCGGGAACTCAGCGAACAACACACTGTCAACATCCACCTCTACTCCGATGGTGTCCTCACTTATCGTCTTCCGCAATTACTAAGGTGTCTTTTTGCCCACGACGACTGTTTAGGAGCTCAACAAGTGTCTGCTGCCGGTGGGCGACACTCTAGTCATGCGCTTTAGTGCTCACAGAAACTCCATTCTACCTTTTTCAACTCGTCCTCCACGTTTTGTTGCAACACTGTCCTCTCAGCCATAAGAGCTTCCCGAAATTTCTTGGCCTCATCCATTTCCATCGGATTACTTATAATTCGGGTGTTGTCAGTCGCTGCCTGGCTCTGATCTTGGCTTTTGAACCAATGTTTCTGCTGGGGAGGAACATTGGATGTTGATATTACTGGTATAGCAGGGTCGACGAGGAAGAGCGCCAGAATCTTCCTATATCCAGGTTTAGTCGGATCCGCGAGTTTGAATGGTTGTACTCTATGCTGGAATAGGTTTGGGAAAAAATTGCTCGGCCGGGGCGCGTCAGCACGCTCCCTACGTCTTGTAGAGTATTGGAGCCATTGCGGATTGCAAAGACTTTCTCAATGGATTCGTAATCATATTGTCTATACCCGAGTCGCATAGCAAGGTTCTCCTGATCACAGGGTGAGCGAAAGGCGAGGCGCGATTCGGTTATGTTGGAACTGTCGTAATAGAATAGGGCCGTGGCGCAAATGTGCTCGTTAAGCTGGCCTTCAATATGCCAGGAACCGCCGTCGTAAGACGGTTTATCAGGCGTAAGGTGGATATTGGCGAGTTTGACAATGACCTGGACTCGTGCCGCATTGCTGAAGAACCCGGAAGACTTGACATCTTTGGACGATACATTAAAGTAGGGGGATGACTCGATAGTCTCATCCTCTTCGCTATCGACTTCTGAATCGTAGTCGTAGGCATAAGAACGGTTCTGATAGTCCAAGGAATCATCCTCGTCGTCCTCGTCATCCTCGTCATCCTCGTCATTCTCGTCATCCTCGTCGTCCTCGTCGTCCTCGTCGTCCTCGTCGTCCTCGTCGTCCTCGTCATTCTCGTCGTCCTCGTCGTCCTCGTCGTCCTCGTCGTCCTCGTCGTCCTCGTCGTCCTCGTCCTCCTCGTCGTCCTCGTCGTCCTCGTCGTCGTCGTCGTCCTCGTCGTCCTCGTCGTCCTCGTCGTCCTCGTCGTCCTCGTCGTCCTCGTCGTCCTCGTCGTCCTCGTCGTCCTCGTCGTCCTCGTCGTCCTCGTCGTCCTCGTCGTCCTCGTCGTCCTCGTCGTCCTCGTCATTCTCGTCATTCTCGTCATTCTCGTCATCCTTTTCAACGTTGTCGCCCTCGTTATAATCCGGCTCCTCAATGACGAGTTGAGCTAGATGCTCGAGTTCCTCGCTTTGATCCCGGCCATCCTTGTATTCCTCGCCACTACCCGAACCTTCCTCGTTCTTTGGGACCACATCGGGGGGTGGAAAAGGTCTTCCAACTCTTCCAGTTGTAAGACGCTGTACAGGGTTCTCCCTAATCCAGCGATAAATCAGGTCCCAAGCTGGCAAAGACTTTTGTATAAACCCCCCAATGACGGGATACAAATCTGAGTGGACTTCAGGATGCAAGTTATTGATATAACTTTCAATCCTGACTTGGCCGTTGTCGCTTATAGCAACATCGCATGGGAGCCATTGGAACATGATTGACAGTGATTCTATCGGTGCCCCTTGCCAATCGAAAGTCCTACTGATCCCCGTATCAGACTCATCTGGCTCGGGGATAATAACACCACGGCCGCAAAAGTCAAGACATTCACTTAGCCCAATTCGCTCATGCGGCATGATGCAGGACCGACCGTAGACGAGTGGGAAGAGTGATGGGTGTACCAAGTCGAGGACTTTACTGTCGCTTCCAGGATGCCAGTCCTTGTCGATCTCGGGAATATCCTCGAGGGCTTTGACGCCAGTTTTCAAGCGCTGAAATAAGTCATCAGAGATAACCTTGTCGGACTTGATGACACAGGCGGAGTAATCCATGACAGGTACCAAGTCTGTTTCTTCGTACAAGGTTGCTTTCTTGCGAAGCTCTTGGATACACTAGGATATTCATGTTAGCCCAGGCAATTTCTCCTGTCCAGTTTAGAAGGCAGTGGTAGCTGATTACTCACCATCTCAGCCATATTCTCGGTAAAGTCCCCGTGTCTCCTATAATCAGCCCAATTCAACCCCTGTACTTCCTCTTTCCATCTTGCTGAAATCTTGGGGTCGCGCACTTTGAGCCACCAATCCGACTTGCTGGTGATGTCCTCGATGAACCTGAGCATGCATATCTCTCGGATGAGCAAGGTTCTAGCTTTCCAATCCTTATTGCCTTCACCCATGAGAATTGGAAATCTTTTCCTTCGTGGCGGGAGGTAATTCAGCGCGACTCCAAAGCCTGGCAACCGAACCCCTTCGGAGATAGAAGGGCTGGACCGGGGCTTTGGTCTCGGGGGAGAGAACGGAGATTCATCATCCTATACATTGAACTGCGTCAGCTCATGATAGATTGCTATATTCGAGGCTTGACTCACATCTGATTGATCCCTTGGGCTGTCCATTGTGCAAAGCGCTAAGATGCAAGTCCTGTCTTGTAAGTCCCGCTACTGGTTGGGCTCGAACTGATGCTTTTGTGGCAAATCACGGCTTTTGCGGGTCTCGTGAAATCGAATTTGCGATTGACGGTGGGCGTTCTCGATGTGTTGATATCGGCTTCAACTTTTGCATTTGGCGCGACCTTAAATCAGTCGCCGTTGTCGGTGATTGCCTCTTCTGTCTTCTTAGGGTTATCACGCCCTCGCTGCAGCCTGGTCGAAACAGACTACCTGAAGTTTAAACCTCGTATCAGCGGCCGCGCCGTATTATCCCTGCAACCTACTGCAACATGCATTCAACCATCTTAACTCGGCTTTGACCTAAGACATGAGGGATGCTGTCATTTTTTAAGGTGACAGCGATTGGGAAGGACTAGCGTAGGCAGCAAGGCAGATTTACTAGCTCGATAGGCAAGTAAGTATTCCTGAACTATGGGGCTTGTCAATGCCATTGTCGGTGGCATCTCGGCCACTCATGCACGCATATCAATGCACAGAAGGTTCTCTGGGAGGTTATTGATGATTTCACCGCCGCCTTCACCCGACAACTAAAATACTAGGGATGGTCGCGCTTTTGGGACCCAGAGGGGCACGATGCGATATCTCGCAATGAAAGTCTGAGAGAGATACTTGGCAACGCTATGAACAGTACCAGAGAGTCCCGGCGAGACATTGAGGGCAATATCCTGGAAGGTGTCTATGGGGAACTCCTGAGGTCGGGCATCTACGACATTTAAGAAGATATCCAAGACTGTATCGCGCTGATGTCTAATGACTGCGCCCTTTCCGATGACGTTTTCAGTAGTGAGATAGTGTGGGCTAGATAAAAGGGCGTGGGAGGTGGCAGTGGAATGGAGGAAGAGGAAGAGACACTTTGACGAGACCAAGGGGAATGCTTTCAGTTGACATAGATTTGTTTTAGGAAGAGGAGCCAGTTGGGATAATAAGTTAAATATTAGTAGTCCATATAGGGTCAGGGTTAGCCTAGGTATTATTCTCTAGCGATTTAAGTAAAATCGCCTATGTAAATTATATTTTGCCGTCTATGCTTTAGAGTAATATTACTTAGAGTTAGACTAAATCGCTAATTAGTCTAAAATTTCCTAGTACTAAGGTTAGGATTTAGTAGCTAATTAGGGTTAGGGTTATAGGGGAAAAGGGTTTATAGTTAAAAAGAACTTTATAATAATATTTTTAATTTATTTTATTAAAAGCTTTAATTATTAGCTAAAAGTAATATAATAAAGTATAAATAATATTACTTATTATTAATAAGAGATAAGATATAAAGTTATTAAGAATTAATAAATTAAAATTTAAATTAAACTTAAATATATAAGAAATATATATAATATTAGATTATTTAAGACTATAATTATAGTTAAAAAACACCCCAAACTAGTCCTAGTTAGGGTTAAAAGTTATATATCTTTAGGCTATTTATATTATAAGCCCCTAATATTCTAGAAGCCTATTAATAACTTACTATTTTTATATACCTAACCTACTTAAACCTAGGTTTAGGTATTTATATATACCCTCCCCTCCTTAAACCTTTAAGCCTCTTTCTTATCTTCCTTTCTTTTAATTAATTACTTTCCTTACCTTATATCTTAACCCTCTTTTAATATAATAACCTAAGCCCTTATCTCTTTTTACTTATTATTTCTTATCCTTTTATATTTTATATCTTATATTAAATAAAATAATAATAAATAATAAATCCTAATAATAATTATTAATTAATTATTATTTTAAATAATAATTAAAATTAATTACCTTTTACCTCCTAATTTAAACCTAATCCCTAGCCCTCTAAATAGCTAAAAATTACTCCTACTTACCCTTCCTATAAACCCTATTTATTTATCTCTCTCTCCTTACTTCCCCTCCCTAATAATACCTTATTATTACTATCTAAGCCCGCTAAGTTATTAAAGCCTTCTTTACCTTCCTTTACTAAGGTTAATTCCCTAAGGAAAGAGGTAGAGCCTTACTGCCTCGCCGTCGCTAAGCTACCTATCTATCTCCTCTATTACGCCTAGTCTCATAGCAATAATAAACCCCTCAACCATAATCACGTCGCCTATCTCTATTGCTCTTTTTAGAATAGCGGCCTAACCAGGAGGCTAATAGTAGTTTAGGCTAAACTACTATTTCGGGGTTAGGGGCATAGACTAATAATAATATAAGGGGGGCACGCGGGGATAGGTCTGGGATGCAAATAGGGGGGACTAAACTACTAGTCCTAAACTACTATTTTATACTATAGCTAATTAGGGATAAGGGAAGGGTAACTTTAGGGTTAAGGAAAAAGTAAGTAAAAGAGGGAAATATAATAAAATATATCTCTAAAGGCTAGACAGACCTTTTATAGCTTAGTAAATAAGTAAGCCTAATCTTATTTATTAATATATATTTATAATATATAACCTACCTATAATATATAGGCAGTAGTATAAGTAATAATAATAAAGTAGGTTTTAATAGTTATTTATTATTTATTTAAGAGAGCTTTTTAGAGAAAGTAGTTACTTATTATAATAATAATAGTATAAGCGCGTCTAATAGACTTACCTAATAGTAATAAGCTAGAGTATTATTATTAGGGAGATATAAGAGAGTTTACTAATTATTATAATATAAAAGGTATTAAACTAGGAGAAGAGTAGCTTATATATAATAGCGAGTATTAATTATTAATCTACGCCTTTTATAGCTATGCGGTCTATAACCTCGAGGGTTAAGTAAGGGACTATTACCTAGATATTAACTATTAGGCCCGCAGTGATTTTATTTGCCGCTATAAGGGTCTATAGCGGTAAGGACTGGTATTAAAGTAGCTTGTCTAGTATAATGCGTTAAACCCTATTACCTATGAAAAATATTAGCTAAGCTATTAATATTTTTTTTTTCTATAAGAGAATTTTTCTATACTAATAGACTATAAGGTAGCTAATATTTCTTTTCTTAATTAGCTAATATTTTTTAAAAATATAAGTTCTTATAGGGTTAAGGCTATATAAAAAAGGTATATATAATTTTAAAATATAAGGATTTAGAAAATAAGTTTTTTTTCTTATAGTATTTTTCTAGAATTAATTATTAATTTATTAAGTAAATAAAAAAGAATTTTAATAAGGTAATTAATATAATTAATATTATATTAAAATTCCTTAATTATTATTATAACCTAGCTACTTAGCTATATTAATTACCTCGCTAGCTATAACTAAGGTAATTCCTTAGCTAATAAGCTTTAACCTTTATTTTATTTCTTTTATTTATTTTTCTATAAAGACCTTAACTTTTCCTAATTATTTATCTTTAACCTCTATCTTTATTTATATTTTAATTATTTATAAGCCTTATAATTATAAATTATTTTACTTATATACTTATTTTTTTTTAATTTATAAGACTTATAAAACTATAATTCTTTTTAATTAAATTTAATAATACCTTTATTATTAATCTTATTAGCTTTCCCTTAAAGAGATTAAGCCTACCTTAGAGTAGGTTATTAAGCTTAATCTTCTTTAAGGCTAGAAAGACCTTATAGAGCTACTTAAGCTTATTTTTTTAGGCCCTCTTATCTTATAACTTAAAGAGCCTATATAATAGGGCTTTTATTATACCTTTAAGCCTAGTTATTTCTATATTAGCTTTAGGCTATAATAAATTAGAAAGTACTTATAAGTCTCTTATAAGGTTTAATAAAAAGGCTAGAAAGGCTAGCCTTTTAAGGTAATAGCCTTATAGCCTTTTATAATTATTAAAAGCTATTAATAAGCTAGTATAGCTTATTAATAGCTCTTTAAGTAAAGGCCTTATAATAAATACTTTAAGGTCTTATTAAAAAGTAATAACTTTAAAGCTCTCCCTTTTCTAAAAGCTAAGGCTACCTTTAAGGCTTAAGCCTTAGCTATTAGAAATAAAAAAGCTAAAGCTATAAAGTAACTTAATAATTTTATTAGCCTTAACCCTTAGCTTTAAAGGCTAAGATTAATAAGGTATTTAGCTAATTTTAATAAAAAAAAACTTCTTAAAAGAGCTATTTTCTTTTAATCTTTACTTAATTAAAAAATCTCTAGAAAAGACTTTTAAGCTAGATTATTTCTTCCTTTTATAAGCCTTTAAGGAGCTTATATAAAAAGCTATAAGCCTTATAGCTTTTAATAAGATTTCTTTTAATACTCTCTTTAAGGTTAATTAATAAAATACCTTATAGCTAATAAAGAAGCCTTTTAGCTATAGGTTTAAAAAGGCTATATAAGATTATTATATTATAATAATAAATAACTTTTAATATATACCTTTTATTGCCTTAACCTAGAGCCTATAAAGAGGCTATCTTTTAAAGTAAGCTAATAATAACTAATTAGCTATAAGGCTCTCTTTAATAACCTTAATAACCTAAAAGAGGCTTAGCTCTTTACTAAAGGTAATTTCTTTAGCCTTAGGGTTATAGAGCTTTATAGGGGGTTAAAAGAGAAGACCTTAGTACTTTTATTTTAATCTTAGATTATTAGACTAAGGATAATAAATTTAATAATATTATAATCTCTTTTCTTATTATACTTAGTATAACCCTTAATAGCTCTTAGCTAAGCTTTAAGACTTTTTTTTTTTTTTTTTTACCTTAATATTTATTTCTAGGCTATTTATCTTATAAGAAGTAATTAAAAAAATAAATAAAGCTATCTAATAATATATTAACCTTAGTAGCTCTTTTTTAAAAGCTTAAGAAGCTAGCCTTAGTTACTTTAAGCTAATATAATAGCTTATAACTAGGTATATATTAAATAGCTCAGCCGGGGCTAATATAACCCCTATATAACAAGTTAGGGGAAAAGTATATTAAGCTATTTTAAGTTATTAAGTAATTTCTTATATATAGAAAAAGAGGTAAAGGCTATAAGGCTTTACCTTTATTATTACTTTTAGGGGCCTTAAGTAAAAGACTTTTAGGCTCTTTTATAGGTTATATTTTTTTATTATTATAAATTAATTAATTACTCTTATTATTTTATATTAAATTTACCTTATAAAAAAGTATATAAGATCTCTTTTTAAAAAGACCTTAAAGAAAAGCTATATAATAAATCTCTCCTTTGCCTATATAGTTTAATATATTTTATTTCTTTAATAAAATAATTTATCCTTTAGCTATATAGCTATAAAATAGCTACTAAGGCTAATATAGCTTAGCCTAGCTATATTAGCTAAGAAGGGGAAATTATCCTTTATAAAGGTAATTAACTTAGCCTTCTTTACCTATAGTATATATTATAAGCTACCTTAAATAAAGCCTAGCTTTTTCTTTTTTAAAGGCTTTTTATATAAGAGACTTATACCCTAGAGGATAGCTAGCTAGCCTTAATACCTTTTATCCCCTAGGATTTTATCTAAGATAACCCTGCTAATAATTTAATAAGTTATTCCTTTATAGATAGCCTCTATAAGGTAGCTAAGGAAAATACTAAAAGCTAGCTTTTTTTTTTTCTCTAAGAAAACCTTTCTTTTAAGACCTATTAATTTAAAAGCCCTAATAGCTCCTTTATAGCCCTAGAAGCTAAGGCTATATCTTTTTATAGCTAAAGTATTAAGAAGTTATTTAAGCTATTAGCCTTCTTAATTTATTAAAGTAATAATCTTTTAATTAGGTTAAATAAGCTCTTAACTCTTTAATATTATAATATTATTATAAGGGGTATTTATAATATTTTCTTAAATTAAAGGCTAGTTATATTAGTTATTAGTATTTATAAGGGCTTTTCTAAGTTAAAGAGACTTAAGGTTATTTATTACTTTTTCCCTTAAGAGGTTAATACCTTTTTAATCTATTATTTCTAGCTTATATTACCCTTCTAGGAAGCTATATAGGCTAATTTTAACCTTAGCTCTTAAGGCTTTTTTTCCCTTTTTCTCTAGAAGACCTCTAGCCTAGATAATAATAATACTTTTAATAAGAAGGTAAAGGCCCTAGGGAATTACCCTTAGCTATAATAATTATAGGCTAAGCTAGGCTTTTATAGCCCTAGAAATTCCCTTTTTATAGCCCTAAGAGGTAATTATATTAAAGGCCCTAGGCTATATATAAGGCTTATAATTAGCTCTTAGAATTTAGCTAGGCTTAGCTAAGTCTTAAAGTACTAAGGTAAATTAATTAATATTAAGTTTCTTATTATTAATAGCTAGTAATATATAGCTATTACCCTAGGCTATTATTATATCTCTAATATAGCTATTATTAGCTAGGGGCTATATAGTAAAGTTAATTATAGAGATAATAAAAGTAATTTTAATAAAAAAAGCCTTAAAGAAAAAGATATTATTCTTTATAAGTAGACTAGCTATAATAATATAACTTTTAACCTAGTTTATAGCTAATAGCTTATAAAAGCTTATTTTAAGACTTATTAATATAAATAAAGTTTTTAGCTATTTAATAAAAAGTAATATTTCTTATTTTATTTTATTTTTATTTTTAGCTTCTTAAAGGTAATTATCCCCTTAGGCTTAAAAAAAGGCTTAGCTATTATTAAGCTTAAGTATTTCTAATAGCTTTAAGTAATCTACTAGAAATAGCTATATAAGGTTAATTTTAACTTTAAGCTATAAAGGCTACTTAGCTTTAATATTATTTTTTAATAAGGCTAAAAGCTAATTTTAGAGGCTATTATAAGTAATAAGAATTTAATCTTAGTTATTATATTATTAATAGTAATAAGAGCTTTTTATTTTAGTTATTAGCTATTAGCTACTTAGATAATATAATTATAGTAATTATATTATTAATTTTATTATTAAGTAACCTCTTAGATTATTATTAATCTATAAATATCCTTATTACTTAGTAATAGGCTAAAAGGGCACTTAGAGAGGCTTTTATTATTTTTATAATACCTAAGTTAGTTATAATAAAGCGGTTTTAGGCCTATTTAAATAGCCTTTAAGCCTTAAATTACCTTAATTATATAATTATAAATAAATTTATATAATTCTAAAAGGTAGGCCCTAGTTTAAGCTAAAGCTAAGGTAGCTAGGCTTATTAGCTTTATAAGATATATAAATAATATATTTAATATAATACTACTTATAACTAAAGAAAATAAATTCTTAGGCTTAGTTTATATTAAGGCTAAAAATATTATTATCTTCTAGGCTTTTATAACCTAGCTTAATATTAATTATAAAATAGCTAAATTCTTTTTATTTCTTAAAGAAAGTTATTTATTATTTATTAAATATACCTTAAGGTAGCTACTTAATAATAAGCTTACCTTTTACCTTTGCCTAGCTAAAGCTATAATTTATTATAAGATTATAGCTATAATTAAGGCCTTAGCTTAAGCCCTAAGATATAATACTTATTATAATAAGATTAATACTTAAGATAATAAGATAAAGTACTTATAGGCCTAGATATAAGGGTCTTAAGAGACTCTCTATAATAATAATAAAGTTATAATTATAATTAATATTCTTAGCCTTAATATTAATATCTTTAATATTAAGGTTATTATATATCTTAATATATTAAAGAGCCTTATAAACTATAAGTAATAGAGTAGCTATACTAATTAAGATAGGCTTTTTAATAAAGCTATTACTTTTAGGCCTTTATAAGGCTTAGCCTAAGAAGCTTAATCTTCTAGGTTCCTAAGTATAGGTAATAAAGAATTCCTCTTTATTAATTAATATTATAAGATAGCCTTAGATAGGGCTCTAAATAGCTAAGTTAATTAATAAGTATATAAGGTAAAGGAAGAAAAGTATAACTTTTGCCTAGAGAACTTACTTTTAATTATAAAAAAAGGCTATGCCTTAGAGAGCCTTAAAGAGAGAAATCTTAGGCTTAGAGCTATATAGATATAATAGATATATATTATAATAGTTACTTAGGCTAAGAGGGAAAGAATAAACTTTAGGACTTTTTAAAGGCTATTTTCTTAGTAGCTCCTTTAGGGCTACTTTTTCTATAAGCTTAATAGGCTAGATAGGTAAGATTATTAGCTATTAAGCTATACCTAGGCTATTTCTTTTAGCTATAAGGATATATGCCTTAGCTTTAAGCTAATTAAGTTTATTACTTATTACTTAAGGTAATAAGATAAGCTAAGGAGCTTTAGAGCTTATATTTATTGCCTTATGCCCTAGGAGCTTTATAGCTATTAAGAGAAAAACCTATAAAATAATAGCTAATAGCTAATCTAGGGGGATAATTATTAGTTTCCTAGGCTTATTATTACCTTTTAAAGCTTTATTATATTATAATAGCTATAATTAGCTAGCTAATTATATAAAAAACTTAGCTTTAAGGGGGAAATTAAACCCCCCTAGCTATACTCCTAAGTATTATTAGGTCTTATAGTCTTAGCTAGGAGAGAGGATTTCTTAGGCTAGTTATAATATTATTTAGATTTATTATATCTATAAAGAGCTAATAAAGGCCTTAAATATGCCTTAGTATAACTAAAGAGATATTCTAAGATAATTATTAAGTCTTTATTTTAGGTAATATTAAAATAATAATACCCTTTATACCTTTTAAAATAGCTTTATTCTCTTAGCCCTCTTAGCTATTTCCCTAAAAGCTTAAAAAAAATATAAAAAGAAAAATACTTACCCCTTACCCTTATAGCTGCCCCCTATAGCCTAAATAGCCCCTTATAACCTAAATAGCCCCCTATAACTTAAATAGCCCCCTATAACCTAAATAGCCCCCTATAACCTAAATATAATTTCTTTTAAGCCTATTATAATAAAAGCTTAAGCCTTAAATTATTTATTATATATAGGGGCATAGTATAATAATTATAAGATTCCTAAGGGATAAATTAATTATTTTAGGTTTATATTAATAGAGGAGAATATTATATAGCCTTAAAGGGGTAATATAAGTTATATCTAGTAATATACTTAAGGTATTAAATATAACTAAGTTATATTAATAGCTAAGGTAGCTTATATATAAGAAAGTATAATAAATATATTTTATATATTTAATATTTTATTAAATTATAAGGATTACTTTATAATCTTAGTAATTTATAGATTATTAAGAATACTAAGTAAGTTAAATAATCTCTTATTAATTAGCCTATTACCTTTTATTCTTATATTATATAATTTAAATACTAGCTAGGTTATATTAGGTTATAATATAAGGTCCCCCCTTTATTAGTCTTATCCTTAAGGCTATATTTATTACTTACCCTTAGTAAGTAATTAATTTATTTTCTTAAAAATCCTTTATTAATAAGATATTAAGTTATATCTTAAAATTAAAAAATCTATATAATATTCCTTTTTAGCTTTTTATTTTAATATTAAGGGATTTAATATTATATCTTATTTTATTTATTTTAAGTAAAAAAAATCTATTAAATAATAATAGGTTTTATTATTACTAAGAATATATTTATTATAGTTATTCTTATAATAATATTAATATATTTTCTTTTTATAAGTTTAATCTTTTATAAGGGTTATATGCCTTAATTAATATTTTTTCTTTAATTTTTAAAAACTTAGATACCTAGTATAAAGTAAATATAAATATTATAAATAAAAGAAAATAAAAGATAAATTATAAGAGACCTTAATTTATCTTATTTACCTTTAGTAATAATATTATTTACTTTATAAATAAGGCTTATAATTTTTTTCCTAAGGAATTTAAGAATTAAATAAAGAAGATAGGGTTTATTCCTAGGAGGAGGCGCTTAAAACTAAGTAATAAGTAATTAGCGAGCTATAAGTAAGGGGCGCTTTAGGGGTTACTAATTAGTCTACTTTAGGCTTAAATAACTTTAGTTTTATTATTATTAGTAAAACTTCTTTAAGAGGTATTATAAATTAATAAGATATTCTAGGGGTTCTTATATATTTTCTAAGTTAAGGTAATTTCTTTATTTAATAAATATATTATTTTATTATTAATTTTATCTATATTAAGGATAATTTCTATAATATATTCTTTTAGTTTATTAACTTTTATATTAGGTTTATTATTTATTTTTACTTAAATAATATTTTATATTAATTTAATTAATAAAATAAAAAATTAGATAAAGCTTAACCTTAGGTAATAAGTCTAGTTTATAGTTATATTTTAAGATTTTTTTTTTTTATAAGGTCTAATATATTTATAGTTAAGTTTTTTTATTTATTATTTTATTTTAATATTTTTTATTATAAAATAAATTATATCTCTCTTTAAAAAGGTTAATTTCTTAATTTATTTTTTATTAATATAATTTATTATATTTTTTTAATAAATTTAAGTTTTATATATATTTCTTTATATAGGTTATATAATTAGTCGCTAATAAGAATTATTTTAAGATTAATAATAATATTTTATAATTATTAATAGGTATTTAAAATAAATCTAAAGTTATATATATTAATATAGTCTTTATATTTTTATTTATAGTTATATTATAGGCTAGCTAAGTAATTAATAGCTTCTTAACTTAATTAATTTATTTATAATTAATATAATATTAAAAGTATTATTTTAATATTTAATTTATATATTTTATTTATTTATTTATTTATTTATAATAGGCTATAAAGAGCTTATAATTAATTCTTAAATATTTTATAAGGCTTTATTAAAACTTAGATATAAATAATAATCCTTAATTAATAATAATCCTAAGTAATATATTATATATCTTAGTAATAAATTAAGGGAAAAGTATATTAAGCTATTTTAAGCTACTAAGTAATTTCTTATATATAGAAAAGGAGGCAAAGGCTATAAGGCTTTACTTTTATTATTACTTTTTTAAGCCTTAAGTAAAAGACATTTAAGCTCCTTTGCGAGTTATAATTTTATTACTATAAATTAATTAATTACTTTTATTATTTTATATTAAATTTACCTTATAAAAAATATATAAGATCTCTCTTTTAAAAAGACCTTAAAAGAAAAGCTATAAGATAAATCCCTTTTTTACTTATATAATTTAATATATTTATTCTTTAATAAATCTAATACCCCTATATAGGATTTTTAATACTTTTATCTTTTTAAATTATTAATATATATTAAAAAGAATATATATTATTTAATTAAATAAAAGAAAATATTTTATATTATTAATTAATAAACTATAAATATAATTATTATTATTAGGCTATAAGAGAATAAAATATTAGAGATTATTATAAATAGGAAGAGAATAAGAATTAAAAAAACCTTAAGAAGCTATTAATTAAAAAGAGAGATTAATTATAGATATATCTTACCCTCTCTTAACCCTAGGTTTAAAGGTATTATTTAATTAAATTCCCCTTAAGAATTAAGACTAAAATAAAGCCTTAGAATACCTTATTAAAGGTAAATATAAAGAGATAAAAATACTTATTTATTATAAATATAAAAAATAATAATAATAATAATAGATAATTAATATAAAAAAATAATATCTCTTAATAAGACTAATAATTTAGCCTTACTTAAAGTACCTAAAGGATTCTTAATTAAGTAATAATAAAGGTCTTAATAATAAGAATTCTTATTTAAATAATTATAAAAAATAAAGCTTTTATTACTCTTATTTTTATCCTTATAATATTTAAGGAAACCTTAATAATTAATTTATTTTATATTATAATAACTAAGAATTTATAAATAAGAAGCTAAATTTATTAATATTAATTAATTAAATACTTATTATTATAATTACTATTACTATAATTATAAAGATAACTTAAAATAATAAAGGTATTAACTTTTTAAAAAAAATTTAATAATATCTAAGGCTAAAACCTAGAGATAGGAAATAATAGGGCTACTAAAGGTAATAATAAGGTTAATAAGCTCTTCCTTAAATTCTTAATTAAAAGATTAAATACTCCCTTTTTTATTATTTCTCTTAATTTTTTCCCCCTCTTTAAAAAAAAAAATATAATTAAATACCTTAAGAACTTTAATTAATAAATAAAACTTATAAATATCTCTAAAATTAAAAAAATAATTCTCTTTAAGTTATATATTAATCTAGAGATTAAAAAAGAGACTTAATAAGCTATAAATAAACTTAATTAAGAAATTACCTAAGAAAACTTAAAAAAGCCTTTATAAATAAAGATTTTAATTAATTAAAGATTATTAAGAAAAAATTAGAAATATTTAATAAGATTTATTTAAAAATAAATTTCTATATTATTATTAAATAGCTTAATAAATATTAATATTTCTTTAAATAAATTAATAAAAACTAAAAGATATCTAAGACTTAATCTAAGGCTATTTATAAAATATTCCTTAAAAAATTATTAAAGGTATTTATAAAAGATATAATAAGAATATCTATAAGCTATAAATTATAAAGTATTAAGCGCTTACTTAAATAATTAAATAATATTATAAAATAAAAATAAAATTTAAAAGACTTATTATCTTTAATATAAAGAGGATATTTATAGAATTATATAGGCCTTAACTATTCCTAAAAGCCTAAGTTCTTTTATAAAAATAATTAAGACCTTAAAGATCCTTAAAAAAAAATCTAATAAAGCTATAGCCTTAAAGATTAATTAATTAACCGCATAGCTTAGCTAATTTATAATTAATATAATAAAGAAATAAAAATCTTAATTATATTTAATTTAAATCCTTAAAAGGGAATATACTAAATAAATAGCCTTAGAAATACCTTAAGTATTTAAAATAAATATAATATTACTTAATTAAATATTAAATAGCTAAGATTTTTATATTATTATAATATATAAATCTAAATAAGAGAATTCTTAGGCTAATATAATATATTAATACTATATAAGTAAAAATTATTTCTTAGATATTTATATAAATTTAATATATAATAAAAAAAAAGGAATTATAAGCTATAACCTATTTAAAGGGATAATATACTTAATAAGTAAATAAGATAAATAAGCGAGCAAGATACTTTTCCCTCTTATATTTAACTTTTTATTTAATTAATTAATTCTTAATTATTAAATATATATAATTAAATATTAAGGCTAGAACCCTTCTTACCCTTTTGGCCCTTTAAAATAACTTAAAGCTAAGCCTTTAATATACTATAAAGACTTATTAAGTCCCTATGCCTAGGCTATATCGCCGCTAATAAGGCATTTAGTCTTAAATTAATATTATCCCTAAATTATATAAAACTATTAGATCTAGAGAAATAAATCTTTATTTATTTTATTTTTAACTTAGATTTATAAAAATTCCCCTCTTAGCTTTATAATATAAAAGAAATAATTAATTAATTATTATTAATTATAATATATTATTAATTAATATATATTAGGCTTATAACTTTATTAAGTAATACCTAGACCTTAAGATATATCTTTTTTATAAATATAATTATTAAAGAGCTAAATATAAAGATTTAATTATTATTTATAATTAATTTTAGCTTATAGTAAATATAATTATAAATATAATATCTAATTAAATAATATTTATAACTTTAATAAAATTAATTTTCTTATAGGTATAATTATAAATAAAATAATTATTATAGGTATAAAAAGGTATTTAAAGCTAAAATTAATTTAATTTAAAAACTAAGAATAAATTATAATTATTTAAGTAATTAATATAAAAGGCTAAGTAATTTAGTTATTTATTATTATAAGCTAATATTACTTTATTAATTAATACTAAGAAAATAACCTCCTAGGTAATTAAGTTATTATAATAACTTAAAATAGCTAGATTAATAATAAGATTAATCTTAAATAACTTAAATATTTTAATTAATATATAATTAATTAATTAATTAATTTTTATTATCTCTTAATCTTTAATAGCTATAAAAGTTATTATTTTATTAAATTTAAGAGATATTATAAAGAGAGAAGATTATTTAGCTTTATATATTATTTTTTTTTTATTTATTTTAATTATTTAATATTAAGTATTTTAAGCTATTTAAAAAGACTTATAATTAAGAAATAAAATAATTAATTAAATATTTTATAATTTATATTTTATAGACTAAGTTCTTTTTAGCTTTTTAAGCTATATATAAGGCTATTATAATAAAAAGAAATATTAAGAGAGCTTTTAAAAGAATTAATTTTATTTCTTTTAACCTAGAAATTATAATCTTAAAGCTTAATATATAGCTATAAATATTAATATTAGCTAAGAAGATAGCTAAATTATTAACCTCTTAAGTCTTAAGGACCCCTAAGATTATATTTAAGGCTAAATCTTAATTTAAATACCTTAAAAAATAAATTAAAAGGTATTATAATAGCTCCCTAGAGTTAATCCTTAAAGCTCTATAGTCCTTTATAAAAAAAATAAAAGCTATTATATATAAGGTTATTTTATTAATTATTAAGGTTAAAGATCTTTAAGAGGTAAATAAGATATTAAGCTAGCGCTAAAGGATAAAAAAGATTAAATTATAAAAAAAAAAAATAATAATAATAAAAAAAAAAAAAAATAATTAAATAAATAAATATAAATATATAAGTAATAATAGAATTATTAAAGAATAATAATTAAAGAAAGTTAATTATATTAGGTATTTAGTAATATAATATTTATAATAAGCCTAGGTATAATATAAGGACTTATTAAGTAATAATTAAGATATCTAAGGAAGAATATAATAAATAATTTTAATTAATTAAATAATTATAGTATTTTTAAAATAATTTTTAATCTTAAGGGTAGGGAAAAGTATCTCGCTTACTTATTTATCTTATTTACTTATTTATCTTATTTACTTATTAAGTATATTAGCCTTACTTAAAAAAAAAATTATAATATATTACCTATATTTATATACCTTTTTAATAATTTAAAATTAAAAAGCTTATTTATAATTAATTAAAATATTTCTTAAAGTCTAAGCTAAGTTATTTAGCTAATTAGCTTAAAAAATATAATAAAATAAGCCTTAGGCTTAAATTAACCTAGCTTAAAAATAATATTATTAATAATTTCCTTTAAAAAAACCCTAAGGTTATAAAGCTTTATTAATTAAAATATAAGGCCCCTAATAGATTTAATTAATTACCTATAAGTATAACTAAAAGTAATTAAGATATCTTAAATAATTAAAACCTATTATAAAAGCCCTTTATTAATATTATCTAATTAATAAAAAGCTAATTATTATTTAATTAAATAAATACCTCTTAAGTCCTTATTATAATAATTATTACTATTAATATTAATATAAGAAATAAATTTATATTAAAAATATTATAAAAATATAAAAGGCTATATAGCTTATTTAAAAGGTAACCCTAATTAAAAAGCCTATAGTTATAAAGAAAAAAAAACCTAAGATTTTAAATACTTAAAGAGAAATAAGTATTTATTTTATAAAAGCTAAGAGATAAATATAAAATAAAAAAGATTTTAATTTTAATTAATAAGCTATTTATACTATTATCTTAGCTAAATAAAGAAATAAATAAAGATTATTAAGATATTATTAATAATATTAAATAAATTACTTATATTAAATTAATACCTTATATAATTAATAAAATAAAGATTATTTAATTAAAAAGCTAATAATATAAATATAATTTAAGTTAATAAATAAAACTAAGGGGAAGCTTATTAAATATTAATTAATAAAGAGTAGGCATAAATATAATTCTTATTAATAAAAAGCCTAGACTAAATAATTTAATAATTATATAAATAAGCTTTAACCTAGTAATTATATTTTATAATAAATATAGAAATTATAAAAGAGATAAAAATAATAAAAATCTACTAAGATAAGCTAAAGCCAAAAAAGACTATAACCCCTAGTATAAAAAATAAAGAATTATTTAATTAAAAGATTAATATTATTAAACTTATAATTAGGTATATAATAAGGTAATAACCTAATTATAAGAGCTATTATATATCTTTATAAGGCTTAATAATTTAAAAAGTAAGGTAATAAAAGTAATAATAATATAAGGTTAAAAAAAAAATTATTTCCTAGGAGCTTATAAAAGCCTATAGCCTTTAAATTAACTTAGCTTATATCTTAATTATATCTTTCTCTTAAGATTATATTATAATATTAAGCTAAATAACTATTTAGCTATACCTAAGTAATATATAAATATAATTAAAGATATATATTATGCCTTTAATAAAGATCTTAATTCCTTTTATTCTTAATATACCTTTTATTTCTTTTATAAAGGTATTATTTAATTATTTAATTAAGAATAATATTATATTCCTTTAATACTAATTAAGTAATACTATTACTTTAATTATTAAATCTATTAAATAATAATATATTATTAAAAAAATATTTCTCTAAACCTAAGGTTAATTAAAAAGTAATTTAAAATTAAATAATATCTTATCTTTATTATAATAAATAATTAAGAATTAAAAGAAAATAATTAATATTATTTAGATTAATAATAATTAAATAATATAAAATAGCTCTATAAGATATAACGTATATAATAAGCGAGTGGGACAGATAAGCGAGCGAGATAGCTAGACTATATACTAAAACTAGGATTTTTAAATAATTCTAGAAAATTCATATTAAGCTAAGAAAAGTTAAAAATTAAAAGTTAGCTTAATTATATAATATATTATTAACCCTGACTTTTATAGATTATTAGAAAAATACCCTATAGGGTAGTTTAGAAAAAGTATATTCGCACTATATAAATAGCTATTTCTCTATAAAGGAGATTTTTTAAAAATCTATAAAAATTAGATATATTTTATTTATGAGTTAAATAGCTAGAAATACTCTTTCTGAGTTTCTAGCTATTTTATTAAAGTTTTTATTAAAGTTTAAAAATCCTAGTTTTAATATATAGTCTAGCTATCCCGCTCGCTTATCTATCCCACTCGCTTATTATATATATTAAATTCTTTTAATTAATATTATTAAAGGTAAGATCTATATATAATAAGTAGCTATTTTAATCTAAGGCGAAATAAAAATAAATCTAGACCTTAAGATACTTATAGACCTACTTAATTATTTAATTAAAAAAGGTTTTAAAGGTAAAAAGAATATAAGAATTAGCCTTAAGAAAATTAATAACCTTAATATCTATAAGAATTACCTTAAAGCTATTATAGTTATTTTATTAAAAAGAAATATTTTTTTAAAAATTAATATAAAAAATTTAAGGCTAAAAGATTTTCTTAATATTAGGGAGAATATTTTATTACTTATTAATAAAAATCTTAGGGGGATAAAGTTAGGTCTATAACTAATAGTATTTACTTAATTATTTTTTAATCCTTTAATATAGATAATAATATAATTAAATTCTAAGAGGTATTTAATATATTATAATTATTTTCTATTAAGTTCTTAGGTTATTATAAAATAAGAGATATTTTTATAATCTATATAGACCTTAATTTAATAATAGCTTCTTAATAAATAATATTAAAATTCTTTAAAAGTATTAATAATTATAAGAAATTCTTTATTATAAATAAGGTAATTAAGTTTACTCTATATAATTTATAAGAATAAAAATATAATTAAATATAATTATCTTTTATTATCTTATTATTTATTTTAGGTATTTAAAGTAAAGTCTAAGATATTAGTTTTAAGTTTAATTAATTAAGATAAATTAAATATCTTAAGTATTAATTTACTTAGGATAAATTCTTTAATTTTATTAAAGGTATTTCTAGCTTTATCCCTAAATATAAAAGTCTTATCTTTCTTATAAATTTTATTAATAATATAATTATTTTCCTAAATACCTTAAGATATTAATAATAATAATTAATAAATCTAAGGAAGGCTTATATTTCCTTAATATTAATTAATTCCTTTTAATCCCTAATTACTAAGATTTTCTTAAGACTTATATATATTTATTATAAGAGATAATATATCTAAGGAATTTTATTTCTAATATATAAAATTTACTTTTTCTTTAATTCTATTAATAAATTAGCGTTTTATAGTATTTATAATACCTTATAGATATATTTTATATATTTTTCTTTTATTTTAGAGAAGATAAGGATATTATCTAAGTAATATATAATAAATATATCTAGATATTCTATAATATATTATTAATTATTTATTAGAATATAATAGGTATATTAATAAGTCTAAAAGGCATAATAAGGTACTTAAATAGTTTATATTTAATATAAAAAGTAATTTTTTATTTATATCTTTCTTTAATCTAAATAAGGTTATAAGCTCTTTTAAGGTTAAGTATAATAAAGTATTTTATTTTAAAAAATTAATTTTTTAATTTATTAATAAGGGGTAATAATATATAATCCTTAATTATAATAATATTAAGTATTTAAAAATTAATATAAAATTAAAGCTTATTATTTTTTTTAAAATATATATAATAAGGTACTTAATAAATAATTTATTTTTCTTTAATATATCTTTTTTTATATTATTTCTTTAAGGTATTTCTTTAATATTAAAAGTTATATTTTATTAAATAAGTAAAATTTATTAAAGTTAGGTTACTTCTTATTAATAAACTTAATTTTAGGGTTATAAGATATATATTTTAATAAACCTATTTTAAGTTCTTTTATAAAGAGTTTCTTATAGATTTTATATTACTAAGGTATATTCTTAAGTTATTTTTCTTTTAGGTTATATTTCTTAGGTTTCTTAAGTATTATAACCTAGCTAGCGGTTAGACTATATGATATAAGGATAAGGGGCAATAGGCTAATTAGCAAAGGATTACCTAGCTTACTTAGCGATCCTAATAATCTATAGATTACTAAGATTATAAAGTAATCTTTATAATCTAGCGGAATATTAAGTATATAAAATACCTTATTATACTTTCTTATATATTAGCTACCTTAGCTATTAATATAACTTAGTTATACTTAATACCCTTAAGTATATTATTAGATATAATTTCTATTACCTTTTAAGGTTATATAATATCTTCCTCTACTAATATAAACCTAGTACGACTAGTTTATCCCCTAGGAACCCTATAATTATTATACTTACTAGGATAATAGCTTTATTTATGCTTATACTAGATATTAGTACTAGTATAGCTATTAGTAATAATACCTTTATTAATATATATATGCACTTAGCGAGAGGTAAGAAATAAGGGAAGCTATAAGGATAGATTAATATAGGGTAATATTAAGGGATAATTTAGATTACTAATGTAATATCTATAATAATCTTAGGATTCCTAAGGGATAAACCGGTTATACTAGGTTTATATTAGTAGAGGAAAATCTTATATAGTCTTATACTAGGCTTTTATGGATTATAGCTAGATCACGGAATCTTAGCATAAGCCGTCATAGTCCTATGGTAATTAGCTAATATAATAGGTTAACTTTTTATTATATAGCTCCGAGGTTATCTAGGTTATAATAATATCTTAGTTTATTTATATTAAATTAGCTTAATCTATAAGAGTTTATATAAACTAACTCGATAATAAGGTTTAGATTATCTTTATGCGAACGCTATATAATTGGCCTTACTAAGTTATAAGGACCCTTATACCCTTGCTCAATAAAGTTAATTTCCCGATAAGTTTATTATAGTTATAATCTATATCTAAGCGAGTTATCTTATATAGGTGCATATTAGATATAACCCTTAGGATTAATATAACTACGTAAACATATAGCTCGTAGTATGCTAGCCTAATCGAACTAATAAGTAAGGTATATCTAGGCATAGAAATAAGAGTATATTAACTTATTATATACCGATGTATTACCGGCTACCCTTTAAAAAGCTAAGAATATAGCGGTATAGGTTAGCTTTCTTTATTCCTTTATCCTCTTACCTCTCTAGGATAAATTCCAGGGGCAAAGGAAAAATAAAGATATTAATATATATAATATATACTAATATCCCGACTATATAGCCCCGCGGGATAATTTTACAAACTCTACTACCTTTAGAAGCCCTTAGAGGCTTTTAAACTCCTTAATATATTAAATCCTCGTTAATAATAATTCTAGCTAACCTCTCCGAAATACTATAAATAAGGCAAATAGCCTCTAAGATAATAGCTATAAAATATAATAGCTATTTAAAAGTCTATTAATGGGGTAGATTTTTATAATTAGGAGTTATTAGAGATAACTTAGTATAAAGCCTTCTAAAAATTTTTAGCTTATCTAGGAGGTAAAAAGTCAAAAGGCTAAGAGTAGTAGCTATTATCTCAGTGCCGCTTACTATAATTATATTAGCTTTGCTTACTAAATGATATATACTCTTCTCCTTAGGTAGTAGGTCTAACTCAAGAAGAGCTAAGAAAATAATTAGCCGGCTAGTTACCTCGACAGTGCCTATAATAGTCTCTATTTACCTAATCTACTCCGGTATTATACGCTAGAGGGTAAGATATAGTATATCTTATTAAGTCTAAAAAGGTAAGACTCACCTTAAAATTATTTATTATCTATGCAATATCGCTAATAAATATACTAATAATAAGTCTATATTATATAAGTCGGAGTAACTTAGAGTACTTATCTAGAATATATAATAGAATTATCTCTATTAAGTAACCTAAGACGAGGAAATACCTAAGTAAGTGGCTAATTCTAAATAGAATATTCACAGAAGCCTTATAATTTAGCTCTTAACCCGGCTAGTTAAGGAATCCTATGCTAGCCCTAAAATAATACTTCGTAATTATATCTGAGGTAAAGTAGCTATAAGTATAGGAAACCTCGAATAGCCTAGAATTACGGTAAGTTATTATTTTATTATAGAGTTTCTAAGCATTAGTATAGATTAAACCCTCGAGTTTAGTAACTTCGGAGCGCGAGAAGAGTTTATTAATAGCTCTACGGCGAAGATAGTGCTAACTATGGTTAATAGTGCTAACGCCTGCCTATTAGATTATTAGTCTTAAGAATAGTAAGATAAAAAGATTTATCCCTAAACTTAGCTTATTCTTACTAATTAATTACTAAATTAAGTTAATAATAAGCTTAATAGTTATATTATAGTATATTATTATAAAAGGTATTACCTCGCTAAGAAGCTATATAAAAAGTATAATAGCTTATTATGCTTACTATTTCTTATTGTATAGATTATATCTATAAACCTAGGGTTATTGTAGTATAATTTATCTGGGTTAATGCATATGATCGGACCTAAATATTTTATTAGAAATATATAGAGATTAGGCAGCTCTCTAAATAGACCGTATCGCTTATATATTCGTTAAATAGTATACATATATTAACCCTAGTAGATAATATTAAACTAGAATTTATAAAGATATGAGATAGATATAAGCTTTAGACCTAAGAACTTGGTTAAGGGGTAAAAGCTTACTCGGTATACTATTAGTATAAGTATATATAGTGCCTATATATAGAGAGTAAAGTAGATATAATATATTAGCGTGCTAGGCTAAATTACTTTCTAGCTAATAAAGGTAAAAATTTAAGATATTATATTTATAATTACTTAGTAATAATTAGATTAATTAAGCTAAGCCTAGTCTAGATTTAAACTAGAGCGGCTATAAATAACCTATTTCTACTAGGGTTTTATATATTTATAATTATTAAGCATAATATTAGACTATTATCCTCGCTAAAATATATATCTAAAAAATTAGTATTATATATTATATTTAGAATAATACTTAAGATTTAGCCTAATTAAGGTTCTATTTATAATTAATTAAGGTAAATCATAATAGGCTAAGTAAGGGTAAATATAGACTTATCTTTATTCCTTATAATTAAATTAATCTATATTCTAGCTCTTCTAGCTCTAAGTAAAGTTACTAATTATAAATAACCTCTATCTTAATTTCTTATTTAAAGGTAAGAAGTTAAATACCGCTTATCTAATATTATGTTTATACTAGAATATTTTTATATATATATCTATAGTAAAGTATTTTCTTAATAAGCGGTTATTATAACTAAAAAGTAATATAGTAATTAAATTATTACTATTATTTAAGATAAGTAGTTATATTAGGTTATTATTATATCTAAAATCTTATAGATACCTATTGCCTATCCCCTTCCTTAATTAACTTTCTTAGTTAATTCCCTTACTTTCTAAACTAAGATCTTAATAATATTACGAGTATACTCTAAACTACCTATCCCCGCTATATACTTCATAGCCTAGCACTTAAGAGCTAAATTAAAAGTCCTTTGCTTAAGAATATTAAGGAGCTCTAGCTTTTCTAGGCTAGCTTGAACACTATAGATAACCGGAAGGGAAAACTTACCCTTAGTTAAGTCCTCGTAGAAGCCTTTGGCCTAGTTATATTGCGTTAAGGTAAGGTTTATATAGTTATCTCGAATTTAAAAGATAATACCTATTAAGTTTATAAGAGAAACATAGTTAAAATCGAAAGAAATAACTTCGGCCTATATTAGTTTTACGCTAAAATAAAAGAGGCCCCTTATCTTATTTCTAACTATCTCGAGATAATCGTCTTTAGATAGATAGATAAATAAGTCACGCTAGTAGAGGTCTATACCTTGCCCTCTATAGAGATTTATTAACTCTTTTATAAAAATCGATATAATAGCTAGGTTATCTAATTTCTATAATTCTTAGAGCACTGCGAAGTAGATATAGTTTACTAAGTTAATTATTTATATAATACTAAAGATATTATATGTAGTAAGAGCTCCGCGTCGAAGCGCGGATATATCTTAGATATTATTGACTAGAAGGGAAGCCTCATAAAGTAGGCTAACTGCCTTTAAAATAATATTAAGGCTATCTTAGGGTACGCCGAGCTACGCCTAGAAAGCATAGATAAACTATATTTAAAAATCCTTTCTTAGATTATTAATAGAGTAATTAAATAGCGTATATATAATATTCTCCTTTTTAGGAGCCTACTTACGCTAAAGCATAAACTATGGATTTAGCTCTATATAGTAATTAAGGCCCGCGGCGCTAGATATTTAAGGCGATAGGGGCATAGGCGAGTTATTATACCTAGGAACTTATAGGCTTTAACCCCTATTGATATTACTTGCTAAAGAATAAGAAATAGTGCTAGCTATCTAGTCTAGGTTAAACGATAGGAGAGGGTTATGCGAGTCTCTATTGAGGGTCTTAATATCGCGTGTGAAAAAAGATTTAAGGTTATTAATCTTTTAAAGTATAATTTAATTAGATATTTTAAATAAAAAAGGTTTAATAAGGTATTTTAAATCTTTCTAAAAACCTTAAGTTTATTCCTGGTATTCTTTTTATTAATACTTAGTAATAACTAGCTACTATAATTAATATTATATTACTGATCTATAATATTATAAAATATCTTAAGTTATCCTCTGAGATATTTAAAGATAAAAAATAACTCTATATAAGATAAGATTATAATATCTGGTCGGTAAGGCTAATATTACTTAAAAAGCCCTAGATATATCTCGGCGCTATTTAGTAATTAATAGCTAGATCTATAATCTATATTAGCGTAAATATAAGCTATATAGGTAAAATAATATAGGAAGAGTCCTTATTATTTAGTAGTAAGTCTATATAGGCCTTATAGGCGCAATATAAGCCGGTTATTAGAGTTATTAGACCTATCCTATTCTAAGAATATATTATTAAAAGGCGGGAGAGTCTTAATAAACGCATTGCTTATTAGCTATTTCTTGCCATCTTATGCGGCTATATTACGTAATAGAACCTAATATAACTAACTAAGCTATATCTTAGTATATTAGATAATTAACCTCATTATAAGTATAAGCACGAGGAAATATTAAGATAAATAGAGCCTAGTATTAAGTATATAATAAATTTAGAATAATAAGTATTTATTTATTTCTTTTTAAATTATTCTAAATTATATATAAGAGTCTTTGCGGCTATTTATTATAAAGGCTAAATAGGTATAATAGATCTTAAACTAATTTAGAGCTCCGTAGATAAACAATAAACTACTATAATTAATAAACTCCTAGATAGCCTATATATATTAGCTAGTAAGTAATTCTGCCTATTAGACCTTAAATATCTATTCTTAACTTAGCCCTCTAGTATATCTAAACATTTAGATTATACTCGATCTTAGGTAGATAAGCTTCTTAAGAGGTATAATCCTAAAGGAATATTTCGGGTAATAATATTAATTAATTTTTAATATTATAGAAAATAAGAAGAAACTTCTTAGTCTTAAGGCATATGACTTTGGCTTTCTTATCTATAGGTTAATCTACTCTACTAGGTAGCTAATATATACCTCGATAGTTACTAAGAAGTTTCATAGCTATTTCCCTAATTCGGCATAGAATAAGATTAAAGTCGCCGTATCGTTCTTAGTCTAGCTATTTATCTAGGATAATAAAATTAATTATAGTATAGCTAATTTAGCGCTTAAGCTAAGCACTCGAGATGCCTAGGTCTATTGTGAGCGGTCCTTAAGATATATAGAATATATCTTTAGATTATAGCCTCTAGAAACTAAAAATATAAGAGATAATAGTATATCTAGTATAAAACTCTTTGGAGAGGCTAGTAAATCCTTACTTATATAATTAGATAAAGGTAAGCTTCCTTTAATAGCCTGATTTATAAAAAGCTATATTAAATCTTATATTAGTCTAATAACGCCGTATTTTGCGAGAGATTAGAGGGTTTATTCGCTAGGTTAGTATTAAATATAACTAATATAAGGATTATATACTCCCCACCTTCGAAGACTATATATCCTAATGGCTTCGCACTGCCGGTATAATACCGGGAATTATAATTTACGAGTAAGTGCTTTATTGACTAGCTTCCCCTCTAAGTATTGAACTAGAATCTTAAGATTCATAAGTAATATTAAGCTCCCAGAATGGATCATAGAGTCTAAATATATGGGACATATTTGGATAGAAACTTATAGAATATGCATACTATGAGTCGAACCTCGGCTATAGCAAGACAAAACTAATATATTTATTAATAGTATTAACGATGCCTACTCTATTAAAAAGGAAATCATAAGTAGCTCTTATCATTTTATAGAAGTACTTAAATACTTATATTTATATAAAAGGAAAGCGGCGCATATCTAAATATAATTACAATTCTATTCATTACGGAAAGGGGTCAAAATATTAATCTTATTACGGCTCAGTTTCTCTATATTATACGCCAGTCAATGAGTATATTCGAGGCCGGATATTAGGATCTTCGTGGCATAGCAAAGGAAAATTAGACCTTAAAAAAGGACCTTAATACTTATATTAATAACTTGCGAACTATAGTAACTAGGTCGATCTATTAGAGCTTAGCCTTAAGGCGGTATAATATGGGTTAATATATCCAGGATAATGGCACTATAAAGATCTCTCTATAAATAAAATCGCATAAGGATACTAGTTCTGCAGGTTATATCTACCTAGGATAATATAGATTCTAATAAACGATGTGCTTATAAGCGAGTATAATAACCTCTAAGAAATCAAGGGCTAGGGATTAGGTTAGGTAGAGAGTAAGGTAAGGAAAGGACCTAGCATATGACGATCGGAGGGGTTCCCAAAGAATAAACTAGCTATACTAGGTTTAAAATAAATTATATCTTTAAATCATTAGTTATACTTAATTAATTAATTAATCCTTCCGCCTCTTAGTTCCTTAAGGCATTGATCTTTTGATTAACTATATGATTCCTCACATAGTTTCCTTTTTATTACTATTGTAACCCCGTTGCTGCCTGTTTATCTTCCTTACTACCGTCCTAGTCTGTGTCGTCGTGACTGGGGAGCCCGGAAATAAGGTTGGCTGAACCGGTAGTCCCCTTTGGTCCTCTGATGCTGAGTCTTGCTGCTGTCTGTTCCCAAGCCACGGGTGTTCTCTCAAATCAGAGCCATATAGATGAAACAATGAGTCCACCATAAACGTCACAACTCTATCTATAGATATTTGACCTTTAGGCATAAAATGCCCTCTATAGTAAATAAAAACGTATCTAAGCCGAAATCTATTAGCCAAGGCTCGGCATGACTTAATATCTATAAATATATCTAGTTTACCGGCTACTTAGAGCATCGGAGTCGCCACCTTTAGGTCCCAGAACTAATAAAGCTCTGGTATATCTAGCATAGAAAAGTAAATAAGGGATTAAAATAGGGGTTAAATTTGATCTCCTGAGTCTTTATTGCAAAATAGATTTTAATACCGGCAAAGCTCGCCTATTAATTTTCGATTCTTATCTAATAGGGATGTAACGAGCGAGATTAAAATACCCCCTTAACTAAAACCGAGGTAACTATTAAATGGCCTAAATTCCTTAATATATCGTGCTAACTCGCGTAAGGTAGGCATAGGATCGGATACAATAGAATTATCAGCTTTCCTTAATTAAGCTCGGCTAATAAAAATTTTTTCATAGGTAAAAGTCATAGAATAGCTAGTATACTCCTCCGCAGAAAGTTAAAAAGGGTTATTTAGGTAGTAAAATTCAATACCGCGGTAGAGAATAGGGGACAAATTAGCAAGGCTAACTCTGAGGGCTTATTCTAGCCCACGAATTTGGCTTTGGAAAAAACTGCCTGATTGCCCAAGGCCTGGGTAAAACATTAAGTTAGCTTCACTGTCATATTGCGAGGCTGTGGTTGACTGACCATGAGCTACTAAAACCTTCAATTCTCGCTTGGAATTAGGCATGATCAGCCAGTTTAGGTCCCCTGAAACGCTAGTAATATGTGTCTGTTAGCAAATGCCTATGGGAGAATCAAAGGGTGTTACGCCAAGACCCACACGTGCTCGCTATACAAGTTATCTGGCGGTGTAGAAGGAGCGAGCTCAGGGAAGACTTGGGTTATAAAATCAATATCTCAAGTGTTGAACCGAGGTTTTGAATGCATTCAGGTTTTGTATTGGTGCTGAAGGCAGTAACTTAATGGTCGGGTCAACACTGGTGATGGATGAAATACACGATCTACTAAAACGCCATAGGGGTATCAAATTGCCACTTAGATATTACGGCACAAGCGGAAAGGGAGATGTATTGGAGGACGCAAGCCGTGTCTTAGCCTTTCTCAATGGGGGGTATTGATTTGTTATGTCAGAGCTAATGGCCCGCATTAATCCCTTCTCTGTTTGCCAATCTTTTCGTCTAGTAGGATCTGCCGCCTCGAAGATGGCAGGCCATAGCTCAGTCAGGCAGGCAGAGCGGGAGGAGAGTCAGCTTTGCGTCACGCACTTACCCACACTAACCTCGAGTAGCCTCCTAGATAGCATACATCCGAATTCAACTAACGATAGTGAAACACATGCTTATGATCAAGTTGACCTATCTATGTACTTTCTCGAGAATGAACGCATTCTTTATCTGTCGGTGAGTCTGGTTCCGTGTGGTGTGGCGGGTGTCGTCATCGCTGGCCAATGCGTTCTGAGACTCTACTGAAAGTAGTCCCGAGAAAAGCCGTACCATCGTCGATGAGCTGTATTGCATAGAGCAAACAATCATTAAATTGATTAACTTCAATTATGGAATAGCCCCATAAGCCCCTTATCTACTAGAGCGCCAAAGGGAAGACTCTGTTATAAGAGGCTTGCAGACCCAAGCAGAGGCTTGCCTGGCTCACAACAGTGAACCGTTATTACCTCCCGTCTAGATCAAATATGTCCGAATCCTCCATCTATATCCTCAATACCGGTATGAAAGATGTTGAAGAGAATCGTCTCACATATCAACATCAGAGCCTTCTCACACTTACCAAGACTTTGATTCCTCCCAGCATTCGGTCTCATCTGGCGTCTCTCGATGTGGCGCCTGCAGTTGCCGACGTGGGAACAGGAACGGGGGTTTGGCTAGTCGACTTGGCAGCCGAACTTCCTAAGGACGCGCGTTTAGATGGCTATGACATTGATCGGTCCAAGTTCCTGACAGACTTGCCGTCAAACGTCAAGTTTGGTTGTGCAGACATCTTCAAACCGTTTCCGCAGGACCTTCACAAACAGTATGACCTTGTTCATGTTCGGCTCCTCATGTTTGCCTTGAAAGCTGATGAATGGGTACCCGTGGCCAAGAACCTCCGCACATTGTTGAAACCTGGAGGATATCTCATGTGGGAAGAAACAGGACTCACCTCATACAGTTGTTCCCCCATGACGGAATCATTCCAAAAATGGATTGCTACGGATATGCGCTTCGCCCAATCCGTGGGTCGAGACACAACGTAAGTGTCGCGTACCCATATCATAAGATGATAACTGACTAGATCAGGAGCCCGATGCGTCTGGAGCAGCAACTTCAAGAAGCTGGGTACGTTTGCACCGCTCACCAAGATTTCCCCATTCGGGAGGGACTTGAACAGGTTGCCAATGCTTGCCTTTTAGCTATTGGGCGTCAATCTCTGCACGGTATGGTTGCCAGAGGCGGATTTGAGTGGGTGCAGTCTCATGAAGGTGTTGACAAACATTTTGACAAGCTGGAAAAGGAATGTACGGCTGGGATTTGTAAACTGGGGACTGTCTTTCGGTGGACAATTGGACAGAACCCAAAGAGATACAGATGCTGATATGTGCTCGTAACTGCGAATACTATTGAGCCCCGCTTGCCGTCTTGTTTCCATAGGAAATAACCAGCCAACAACCACTAGCAGGGAAAGTTTGCCATTGTTGTCTGCCGCTCAGATCTCTTTCACGTCTCCCTCGGAGGTGACGACGCAAAGCCAGCTGAACCTCGGTAATGGACGAGATAAAACAATGAGCCCACTGCGAACATTACGACGAAATATACACAATCTAGCCCCTGCACGCGCGACATCCCTCCGATTTCCCACGGAATGCGTCTTATGTGTTGATATAGGCCTTAGGGTTAGGGAACTGACGGCTATATTCGAGGTACACTTTTCTCAAAATACAACACTAGTTCAGATTTAGTATTTAAAGTGAATTATTTGATGACGGTAAGATATTTCCCGGATTAGCTAGCTATTTTATAGAATTAGTTATAGAATTTTAAAGAAAATAGAGAGGAAAATAGGTTAGATAGGAGGATAGCCTATATTAAAGTCTTAGCTTATATTTAATTCAAAGCGGTTTAGCGCGGGTTATACCGAAAGTCTTAGCTTATATTTAATTCAATCGGGTATAGCGCCGTAGCTACCCTATATAGCGACTATCCACGAACTATTCTAGAGTAAGTAAGCTTTATATTAACCTATATACTCTACCCGAGACTAACCTACTAAGATATATAGATCTATTATAGATAGGCCTTTACTTAGGCTCTAGCTATATTTATATATAGCTGCGTATTAATATATTTAGTATATTAAGGGCCACTAGGATTATCTATCCTCTTACTACTCCTTTGCCATCTTAAATATATAAACTATAATTAAGTAATTATTAGCTTAGCGTATTACTAATAATAATTAGATTTATTTTACTTAGCGTTATTAATATAACATAGGCTAGTAATAAGTCACTAGGCTTTAAAGAATATAGCTTTAAATCCTAAAGAGAGGTAGTCGATATATAATATAAGTATAGATAATATAACCTACTAGAACTTACCCGAGGCGATAATAAAGCGAGGCTATTAACTTTAGAGTCTACTTAATTCCTAAGTCTAGGCTAAAATTACTAAGTAAAATTAAATCGGGGTCTTAATTTAATCTATTTTCCCTCTTCTCTCTCTTCTTATTTTTTTTTCTTTTTCTTTCTTTTTTAGGATAAGCCTTATAGAAATACTATTCTTATAGAGGAATAAGAAATAATTAAATATCCTAGAGGGCAATTTATAGCTACTAATAATAACGGAAGGTATTATCTCTTTATTATAAAGCTAGAGACTTTAATTAGAGGATATTTCTAAAGTATTAAGTAGAATATTATAGTTATTATTTAAAGAGTAACTACGCAAGGGAAACCATAAATTATTAATAAAAGCTAATATTTTAGAGCCGGTATAAGTTATATATTTACTCTACTTATCCTTATTATATTAGACCGCATTAATCTATTTATAGAGGTACCCCTAATAAGGAATATAGCTTCTAAGATAATAGAACCTAGGCTATATTTCTATAAAATATAATTATAGCACTATACTTAGTAAGAATAACTAAGTATAGTAATAAAGCTAAAAAGGAAAAAATTATCCCGCTAACTAAGAAGATCTAGCTTTAAAGCCGAGATTATAAGGATAGCGAGTTAGCATCTAATAAAGAAAGACTATTAGGACTATACTAGCTACTTATATAAGATTAGACTAAAGTAAGAACTAAAAATTTAAATCCTTTAACTTTCTTATTTTATAAGGCGAGAGGTCTTAGCCCTTAGCTATAAGTCTCATAGTAGTAATAATAATAATAATAATTACTATGATATTATAGGATTATACTAGAGAGTAAATAAATATTTAAAGAGCTATAGCTAAGACCTTAAGGAGTTAAAGATATTTTATCTTTATAAGCGAGACTTATATTAGCGCTTAGGAATAGGCTCTTAGACTTTCTATTAGTTATCTCGCTATTGGCCTAATTCTATATATTAATTATTATAGGGTTCCTAGTAGATAATCTACGAAATAAAAGAGTCGCCTCTAGGCTGCCTATGCCTATATCTATATTAACTAAGGTTAAAACGGCATAGCTAATTCCCTTTATAGCCTTATTTATATAGATCGCCGCTTTAAACCTACCGATATTTTTTACTATAAGGTCTATACCTTATTTAGTTATATTAATTATAGCTAGTCTATATTAATATTAGTTAGATCATATATATAGGACGAGAATTAGGGATTCTTATAATATATCTTATAACTTAGATAAGAAATACTCCCTTTTTAGATTTATTCCTATATAAAGCTTAGAGTAGATTTTATCTAGAAGATTATCTATAAGTTCTAGTTTTTAGATAATCGCATTTATAGCTACTACTTTACCTATATATAAATATAAGGGATTACTAGTATTAACTACTTTCTACTAAGTCTCCTCTCTTACTCTTTAAATTTAACTAAGCTAGACCTTCTATTCGCCTTACTAATCCCGAATTATTCCCTAGAAGTAGCAAAGAATTATATAACTAATATTACTCTAGAGCGTCTTATAGTTAGGCAAAGTAAAAAAATAGTTTATTATATAGTCTATATTAAAATTAGACTCTCGGTATAATTTAAAAGTAACTTTAAGAAGCCTTAGGTCTATTTCTAATATTAGAAGAGGGCGATAATTAGAGCTATTACTCTCGGCATAATATTAAAGGGCTTCCCGAGCTATCCCGATTAAATAGCTATTTATATTCTTAAATAAAAGTATTAATCCCCTAATTATTTTATTACTTTTAGGCGACATTAATATATTCTCTATATTTATAGATAGGGGTTCTATTATATTAATTACCCTAGTTTATACTATTATTACCCTCTATTAGCCTAGGGGCTAAGCTAGGTTATACCTAGGGCAGGTTAGCCTAATAATTAGATATAATATATTAGCTAAGACGGAAGAAGAGCATTACTTACCTTAAATAGACTAAGTATTAGTCTTAAGGGGTAGAACGGGTTATAATCTAAAAGAATAAGAGCCCTTAAGCGAGGGATTAAGGGCATATTAAATAGATAGGTAGCTTAATTTACTACCTTAATACTTAGGCTTATATAGTAATGCTTAGGTTGCCTTAGTAGTACTTAGGTTACCTTAGTAATACTTAGGTTGCCTTAGTAATACTTAGGCTATCTTAATAGTACTTAAGCTTTCGCGATTATTATAAAGACCCCCTATCCTAATATTAGCTAGTATACTCTTTATAGAAAAGAAAACCTAAATTAAAGTTAGAAAACTATATATAATAGATAAGAAGGCTTTTTAAATATAAGGGTATTACTATTGCTATATATAATATAATATAATACTATTTTATCTAGTTAATATAAGATACTCTATTAAGTCATAATATTATAAACTATAACTATTAAAAAAGTAATATTATTTTATATTATATAAGCTATACTTATTAGCCCTCTAACGCATAATAAGGGAAATATAAGTATCTCGCATAGCTAACGCTAGGGGAATAAGCTAAAATATTATTATATAGGTTTCCCTAAAAGATAATATCTTAACCGGCTCTAAAATATTATAGCCGCCTAGCTAAAAAAGCGCCATAAACCAAAAAGGAATAACTTATATTATAATATATATACTCATAGCGATACTATTAACGATAATATAAGTAAGCTATTATTTCCTATTACGCGCTAATTAAATCGCAGTAGGTAGAGTTTATATATTATTATTAACCTTACCTACCTACTATACTATCGACGATAGATCTAATTATTATCCTCTACTTAGAGCTATATCTTTAGATCCCTATACTATTTAAAGTTCTATGCCTAGCCGAGTCTACTTATAATCGCGACTATAACAAACTAAATAAGACTAAAGCGGGCCTAGTAGTAGCACTATATAACCCACTAGTTTAGAACTATAATAAGAACTTATAGACTAATTATATAAGTCTAGTTAATATATAAGATTATTACCTACTTTTTAAAAACTCTTAGGCTTAGCTCGAGCTTATATTATAAGGATATAATATAGCTAACGCGGCATTTATCTAAGACTAACTTAGCCTATTATAACTTAAAGCTCGGGATAAAGAACTATAAGCCCTAGTCGATATAGTCTAGTAATTACTTATTACCTTAGATTAAGAGATAATAAGAGGTAAGAAAGATCTAATAGGGATCTTATAGTTTATTATTAAAATAATTTACTTATTAACCCGGTTTACTAGAGGTAATTAACCTATTATAATCCTTAAGTATAATATAATTACTAGATAAATTAGCGAGGTAGAGCCCTTAATTTATCGCTTTTATTAGTACTTATTATACCTCTAATAGGCTATAGACCGAAATGCCGCAATAGCTATACTAGCTAAGGGGTTAATTAACCCCCTAGGAGTAAAAGAATACCTTATATACCTAGCTATAGTCTTTCCCTTATATACTAAATAGCTCGCCCGGGTTAATAAGAGCTAATACCTATAACTAAGATAGGTTTCTCTTATTATTAGCTATTAATATTAAGATATTTATATAGGAGTATTAAGACTTTATTAATTATTTTTATTAAGCGCTAAGAAACTTTAGAGTTAAATAGAGTTACTATAGGCTTTATACCTAGAATCTCTATTACTAGCTTAAATAATAAGATTACCTTATTACTAAGGATATCCTCTATGGTATTTAGCTTATTATTAAGCTAAGTAGCCGCTAGGATATTATTATATTTATATAGACTATCTAGCTAGGCGAATATTATATTATATAGCTAAGCCTAGCTAAGATTAAAGATATATACTAGTATAATAATATAATTATACTTATCTTTTATCTAGGTATTAATAATATAATTAATTACTAATCTCTTACTATCTATTAGCGAGCCTAATTATCTTTCCTCGTCTTTAATTCCCTCTATTTAAATAACTCTTACTATTTAGCTCTCTAAGAGGTCTATAATATTATAGTAGATTATTAAGGCTCTATACCGGCGTTAGTCTATAATATGCTAATAACTTAATAAGTATATAGGTAGACCTATAGCCTTATAGTAATAAAGTATACCCGGTATTTCTTAGCTATAGGTAATCTAGCTATAAGCTAAGGCGAGGACGAGACCTTACCGTTCGAATAGCTTAATTAGATATAATAAGAGCTATACTTATCTAGGATATATAACCTAGATCTACGAGAGGTTAGTGCTATATCATACTAGATCGAGGTCATTTTATAATACCTTAGTATACTATTACTATTTAACGCTACGGCTAATAGGTAGGCTAACATAGCATCGCAACGCAGAGAGCTTAAGACTCCTATTAATAATAATACTAATAAAACCATAGAACTAGCTAACCCTATTACCTATGAAAACTATTAGTTAAGCTACTAATAGTTTTTTTCTATAGGAGAATTTTTTTATGCTAGTAGACCATAGGGTAGCTAATAGTTTTTTTCTTAATTAGCCGATAGTTTCTAGAAAAGAGGGTTATAATAAGGTTAGGGCTATAAAAGTAAGATATATATTACTTTAAGCTATAAGGATTTTAAAAATAAAATCCTTTTTTTTATAAGATTTTCCTAGAATTAATTATTAATTTTTAAAGAGATTTTAGAGAAATTTTAATAGGGTAATTAATATAGCTAGCGCTATGCTAAAACTCCCTAATTACCGCTATAACCTAGCTACCTAGCTATACTAACTACCTCGCTAGCTATAATTAAGGTAATTCCTTAGCTAATAAGCTTTAACCTCTATTTTTCCTATTTTAGTTATTTTTCTTTTATAAAGATTCTAACCTTTCTTAATTATCTACCTTTAACCTCTATCTTTACCTATATTTTAATTACTTATAAGGCTTATAGCTATGGATTATTTTTTAGGGTTAGGGTTAGGATAGGGTTAGTATTTACTATCTAAGCTATTTTGCCCTAGGGTTTCTTCTAGCTAAGATATAGCTTAAAAATAAAAGAGAGGAGATTTTCTAAGAAATATAAAAAAGAAAGAGATATAAGAAAGAAGCTAAGAAAGAGATATAACTAAGGAAGAAATATAACTAAGAAAGAGATAAAAAGGAAATATAGCTAGGAAAGAGATATAACTAAGAAAGAGATAAGAAATAAGAGATAAGATATAAGAGGTAAGAAATAAGAAATAAGGAAGGCTAATAGCCTTAGGAGGCCCTAGAAGTATTCTAAATTGACCTAGCTAGGTTACTAGGGGTATCTTAGGGTTAGGATAGGGTTAGTATTTACTATCTAAGCTATTTTGCCCTAGGGGTTTCTTCTAGCTAAGATATAGCTTAAAAATAAAAGAGAGGAGATTTTCTAAGAAATATAAAAAAGAAAGAGATATAAGAAAGAAAGCTAAGAAAGAGATATAACTAAGGAAGAAATATAACTAAGAAAGAGATAAAAAGGAGATATAGCTAGGAAAGAGATATAGCTAAGAAAGAGATAAGAAATAAGAGATAAGATATAAGGGATAAGAGATAAGAGATAAATAATAAGAAGTAAGAGATAAGGGATAAGATAAGATATAAGAGGTAAGAAATAAGAAATAAGGAAGGCTAATAGCCTTAAGCCCTAGAAGTATTCCAAATCGACCTAGCTAGGTTACTAGGGGTATCTCGGGCTATAGAAGCCGCCGAGGTCGCCCTAGTCCTCATAAGGGCAAGGCTAATAGAGGAGTCTAGCTGGTTAGCCGCTAGGGGGCTAATAAGGTCCTGGAGCTTCTGATAGGCTTTAGCGGTCTCTAGGTCCATAAGGCCGCCTGCTGAGATATAAGAGGCTGAAAAAGGCCCCTAGGGACCTATATTTTCTGCGTTTTTCTTCGGCAGCCTCTCTAAGGGTGCTATAAGGGTCTTCTTTGGCAGATTCCTTTGAAATAGCTACGATTTGAATATCATAGTAATAGCGGCTATTTCCTAGGTTAACTGCGAAGTCGGCCCTTAGGCTAGCTTCTTGGTGGACTAGGGGTTCTTTCTCGACCTCTAGGGTAGGCTGGCTACTTAGGGCTCTCACAAAGGCCCTAGTTATAGCCTCATGCCTTGCAATCCACCTTCTATTAGCACCCTTGCAGGTATCCTGATGGCCTAAGGCAGCTATAGCTCCGCAAGAGCTACAGGGTAGGCTAATAGGCTTGATTGGGTAAAAGAGCCGGCTTCGGAGGGCTTCAGTGACCTCAGAGTCTGTAAAAGATAGGGCTTTTTGAGTAGGTAAGACTCCTAGCCACTTACGGCCGAGATAGCTAGCATTTTCTAGCCTAGCGTGCCTATAGCTAGCGGGAGGTCCTCTAAGAAGCCTGCTAGCCTAGCCTTATTAGCTTCCTTTAGCACCTGTTGGGCTGTTTTGGCTGGCCTAGGCTGGCCTTGGTTGGGCTGGCTTTGGTTAGGCTGGCTTTGGTTAGGCTGGCTTTGGTCTAGGGTAGGCTGTGGGGCTAGGGGCTTCCGGATGAGGTCTAGGGTAGGCTGCGAGGCTTCCCTAGCTGCTAGGAATAGCTCGTGGGCTAGGTCTTTGTGTAAGGGTATTCCTAGGCCTCCCTCTCTAACGGGAAGGGCTATAAGGCTCGGATTAGGCTCCTTAGGGCACTCACTAGGGCTTCTAGCCACTAGGGCTATAATAGCCTCTCTTATAAGGGTATCAGCTTCTTCCCAAAGGTCTTCTAGCCCTATTGGGTCTAGTTGCCTCTGAAGGTGCCTTAGAAGAAGCTGAATACTGCTTCTAAGAAGAAGTAAAGAGTGCTGTTTTGGAAGGTCTTGTAGGGCCTCTAGGGCTTCCTGTAGGGTAGCTAGCTTGCCTTGCAAGAAGGCTCTTCTAGGCCGGATAGGGCCTATATAGGTGCCTAAGGCTTTTAAGCCTTCTAGCTTAAGGTCCTCTATAGCCTTTTCCTTGCTTTTAGCTAGGTTAAGGCTAAAGGGGGAGCCTTTTAAGACCTCCTTAGCTACCTCTAGGGTACCTTGCGGAGCCTTATTAAGAATATAGAGGTCATCTAGGTAAGCTACTAAGGTTGCCCTAGGTAGCTTCCTAGCTAGGGCCTCTAGGGTAGGTCGAAAGGCAAGGGAGAAAAGAAGGGGTCCAAGGGGGTCACCTTGCCTAACGCCCTTAGCCGAGGCTATAGCCGACCCATCTTCCGTAACTAAGATAGAAGGGTCGTTATAGGCCTACGCTGCTACCTTATAGAAGGTTAGGGCAAAAGTAGCTATAGAGGCAGCTATAGAAGCCCTATCTACTGAGTTAAAGGCATTAGCGAGGTCTATAGAGGCTAGCTGTTGGAAATTAGCCTCGTTGGGGCCTATAATAGCCTCGTGCAGAAGGAAAATAGCGGGTTCAACCCCGCCTGGGCTATTTACGCCTAGCTGGAAGGGTAAAAGCATATTAGGCCGATAGGAGGTCATTAGGATCGCCTTCATAGCTACCCTATAGATAAGGTCTCCTATAGCTATAGGCCTAACCCCTCCATCGGGCTTCTGAAGCCCTATAAGGCGGCTAGCGCATAGTAAGTGGCCCCAGGGGCCGTGCCTTGGCGAATCATATCAGCTAGCAGCCTTAGGAAAGCTATCAGGGGAATCTTTCCTAGTTACTAGGTCTAGAAGAGGCCTAGTCCAGCCACTAAGGCCCGGGGCCTTTTCCTTGCCTATAGAGGCTATAGCTGCTATAATGGTCTCTGATGTGATTGGTTGGCCGGCCCTTGGCGGGTCTTGCCTTGGAAGGGGTCTTTTAATCCGATAGGGTGCTTTTCTAGCAGCCTAGCCCTATTTTCTACTGAATTAGGTGCTATAGGGGTCGGATCAATAAGAGCCCTAGCAGCCCGGCCTAGGTAGCCTCTCTCTAGTAGCTTAGCTGCCCTTTGGGCCGGGCTAGGAGCTATAGAGGGTCTAGCTGCCTTGGGGGCTTAGGGGGCTGCTGGAGGGACTCTAGGCTCTCTAGGGTAGGTAGATTAGAAGGGAAAGACCTGAGGAGGCTAGCTAGGCTTCCTTTTTGTAACCCTAACCCTAGTAGCCTAGGTAAGATAAGGAAATATAAGAGGGCCTTTTCAGTAGGCCTCTTTAGAAAGGTAGCTGCAGCTTTATGGGCTGTAGCTGTGAAAATAGCAGCCTGCCTTGCATGAAGCCTTTTTTCCGGTATAGGGATCTTTGCAAAAGCTAATAGCTTCTGCATAGAGGTCTTGGCTAGGATTGGGGCTATAGCTTGGTTGTGTAGCTGCTCTAGGGTAGGTCCCTCTAGGGTAGGTCCCTCTAGGGTAAGCTCCCTAGGCTCGGGCTCTAAGGTAAGCTCCCTAGGCTCGGGCTCTACGGTAAGCTCCCTAGGCTCGGGCTCTAAGGTAAGCTCCCTAGGCCCCTTAGGCTCTCTAGTTTCTAGCTCTAGGGTAGGCTCCTCTAGGGGCCCTAGAGGCTCTAGGAAAGGTTCTTCTAGAGGCTCTAGGGTAGGTCCCTGACTAGAGGGCCTATAGCTAGGCGTGCTAGGGCAAGGGGAGCTTGAGCTAGGGGACCAAGGGCTAGCAGACCTAGGGCTAGAGGGTCTTCTCCTTTCTTCATAGCTAGAAAAAGACCTATAGCTTTCCCTTGAGGCCGGTCGGTCTAGGGTAGGCTCCTCTAGGGTAGGCTCCTCTAGGGTAGGGCTAGGCTGTAGCTGCCTTTGCCGTCTAGTTGGTCTTTGTAGCTGCGGAGAAGGGGTTCTTGCTAGTCTCTTTCTTCCTATAAGGCCTCTATAGCTAACTAAGCCCGGGCTAGCCCGATTAGGACTAGTAGGGCTAAGAGATAAAGCTAAAGAGGCCCTAGAGGCACTAGTGGCCCTAGTAGCTATATAGGTCCTTGGCCTAGGTAAGGTCGAAATATGGGCTTTACCTTCTATGCCGTGGATCTTAGCACTGTGGGTCTTGATGCCGTGACTTCCGCGGCAGGCTGTGCCGCAATAAGGGCAGCTGACTAAGCCAAGGGGCTGTAGCTGTTGGTTGGTATAGGCCTCGGCCGGGTGTTTTTTGCGTATATGCTCTAGGGTATCTCTATAGCTGCCTTGGCAGGTAGGGCATACCTGCGAGGGCATTTTGCTATAGGGTAGGTATAGGGTAGCCGAGATATAGGGTAGCTAAGGTATAAGGTAGCTAGGGATAAATAAGAGATAAGATAATAGAGATAAAAATAGCTATAAGATAGCTAAGATAATAATAAGGCTTAGAAGCTAAGCATAAGGTAAGAGGTAAGTATAAAAATAAGAGTTAAGGTTATAAGAAGCTTAGAGAAGGGTTATAGAGATACTTATATAACCCTAGGGTTATTCTAGAAGGTTCTATCTTAACCTAAGTCTAACCCTAGCTGACCTAAAGCCTGACCCTAACCCTGACCCAATGTGTGACCCTAACTATGACCCTAACCCCTATAGAAGGCTCTAGAATCTCTATAGAAGCCCAGAGGGCTTCTATCTATAGCTGACCCAAAGCCTGACCCTAACCCTGACCCAATGTGTGACCCTAACCATGACCCTAACCCTATAGAAGGCTCTAGAATCTCTATAGAAGCCCAGAGGGCTTCTATCTATAGCTGACCCAAAGCCTGACCCTAACCCTGACCCAATGTGTGACCCTAACCATGACCCTAACCCCTATAGAAGGCTCTAGAATCTCTATAGAAGCCCAGAGGGCTTCTATCTATAGCTGACCCAAAGCCTGACCCTAACCCTGACCCAATGTGTGACCCTAACCATGACCCTAACCCTATAGAAGGCTCTAGAATCTCTATAGAAGCCCAGAGGGCTTCTATCTATAGCTGACCCAAAGCCTGACCCTAACCCCCAATGTATGACCCTAACCTCTGGAACCTCTAAAGGGACTCTAAAGGAACCTCTGAAGGAACTTCTAGAGGGATAGGGTGAGGGATAGGGTGATGCATTGGGTTCGGGTTTTCGGGTTAGGGTTAGGGTTAGGGTTAGGGTTAGGGTTAGGGTTAGGGTTAGGGTTAGGGTTAGGGTTAGGGTTTAGGGTTAGGGTTAGGTTAGGGTTAGGTTAGGGTTAGGTTAGGGTTAGGGT